>CM021248.1:35412635-36032338 GCA_010577795.1 Isatis tinctoria | reverse complement strand
TCCACCACCACCACCACCACCACCACCTCCACCTCCACCTCCACCTCCACCTCCTCCACCCCATCCACGGCCTGAGCCATTCCCGCTACCTCTGCCTCCGCCTCCGCCCCCACCGCCACCACCACTGCTCCTTTTTTTCTTTTTGTGGGGATTTTCTTTTGCCGCTCCACCACCTCCTCCGCCGCCGCCCCCGCCTCCTCCTCCACCTACACCTCCGGCTCGTGGTTCACAGTTATCACTCTTGTTTACATTACTATTCTCACGAACGAAGGCATTTTCAAGCCCAACGGTCGAAATGTTCGTAAAAAAGTTCTTAGAGTTCAAAACGCTTGAAGACATAGTACCGCTCATAGACCTACTCTCACTTCCATCTATCTCCTTCAAGTCTCGTAACCCATTAACATAGTTTGAGCTCAGCAACAACACAACAGAAGCAATACCAAAAAAGAAAAACACCAAGCTTGATAATGATCTCTCTCTTATACTCTCCATTTTAACTGATCAGTCTCCAACATCAAACTATATTCACTTCTCGTGGATATGCATCGACACCCCTCCTTCCTCTCCTTTTTATACTATGTTCTCGCCACTCTTAACTAACTATTAATCCTAAGCATTTAAGTTAATAAATCTCATGCACATGCATCTCCCATACGGAACCTACCAACTTTTTATTTCCCTTTAATTTACAATAAACAAGCTATAGAAAAGAGATGAACTTGAGAATCAATTATGAAACTTTGTTCGCATTTTATCTATCTATCATAGAGTGGACAAACTATAGAAATTGCTTCACGCGCAAGACGGTCCAAGGATCTACAATCGATCAAGGCTAATCAAGTTCCCTTTTCCCATTTGCCCCAAAAAAAAAGAAAAGTTCCCTTTTCCCTGCTAAACAATACTTCGTTTCTATTTGGATATATAAAGAAAACGAAGTTAAAAGCGTGCTTATGCGTTTATAACTGTCACTGAGTACGTTGGAGTTCATTGCAAATGCATGTGGAATTTAAACTAAAATAGCATAATACATATATAAGACACAATAATAAATAGAAATCAAGAACATATATGCAATAAAAGTAGTAGGTAATGTGGGCACCAAAAGGGTATTGTCAAACGTACCCTGCGAAATAATTCTTTTTTTCTTTAGGGATGTCTTCTCTTTTGGTTTACGCTATTTCCAATTTTGATAATTCCTTCACACGAAGACGCTTCGTTGTGGTGTTGGTTGGATCTAAATACCCGTACGTTATATACCCTTTTTTAGGAGTACCCAAATGTTACATTGCGTAAGTCATTCTCTCCCAAAAAGAAAAACAGAATCAGAATGTCTATTCAACCAACAATAAGGACTCATTCCCAAAAATAAAGGACTTATTTCAGAATCTTCCGATCTTTGATTTCTGTAAAAAAAAAAAGATTACAAAATAAAAAAACACGGTTCTCATTTTGTTGACCTATAGATGTATAAATTACTGATTTCTTTTCAACAAAAAACTAGAAATTATGAATATTCTAGGGAGGTTTGGCTCAATAGGTTACATTGAAAAGAAATTTGTCCATCTATGCTTTTAGTGATTTAAATTGTCCATATATGATTTTTATTAATTGAAATCCTATTATACCCTTTCATTTAAATTATAAAAAATTATAAAAACTACCAAAAATTAGAATTTTCTTAAAATAATAACAATTATAAAAATTATAAAAATCATAAAATTATAAAATTATAAAAATCATAAAATTGTAAAAAGTATAAAATTATAAAAATATAAAATTATAAAAATATAAATTTATAATTTTTTAAAAACTAAAAGATATAAAAATTATTAAAAATTGTAAAAAATAAGATTTTTTCCTAGAATATGAATTCTAGCTGATGCAGAATAGGAAACAAAATATTTTTAAAAAATATTTTGTTTCTAAAAAAAATTATAAGAATATATTTTCTGACATTTTTTTACATATTCTTTTTATTTCGATTTTTATATTTTAAAACAAGTTATTTTATATTTTTAAATTTTAATTAAGGTTAACATAGTCAAAATCAAGCCAAAAGTATAAAAAGCATAGATGGACAAATTCATTTTCAATGTAACCTATTCTATATAGTAATATCCATCATCCATGATATGATTCGTTGTCTTTAAGTATGGCTAATAATTGAATCATATAAGTACGAAAAATACGTTTAAAGATAGAATGTTTGATATAGGTGTACAATTATCTCAACCTATTAGAGTGAATTATCTCATTATTACCATATCAAAATTCGACTCTAGTTCTTCAGTTAAATGCGATGATTTAATCGATTTATACATATATCACAATGTCGCTACAAGGTTTCGATCGGATTATATGTCAGAAAATTTACAATTTTAGTTCTACTTTTTTTTGGTTCAGATTTGGAGTCAAAATTTTGAAATATAGAAGAAATGAATCCATTTAATTGGATAGGAGATCTCCTATTTGATATTTCGACACGATTAGTTTGATTCGGTTCAGAATTCCGGATAAAATCGTTTAGTCCATATCGAACACTCACCTACGTGTTGCTGCTAGAGAGTTTCATTTCCGACCGCTGGCATCTGAAGATATTTCAAGAACTGTTATTTTGTCCGAGTCTATTCTATGGGCCGTTAAGCCCATTTATCAGTACTGGGTTATTTGATTTCGGCTCAAAGGTAATATATATCCGTGTCTCGATTTTGGGCCATGTTGTAACTCTTTAACTTGATTTGACGACGAGTAGTTTTCTGTACTGCTAATTTGAACAACTTTTTCCAACTATCCGAAGAGTTTGGAACAAAAAGAAAAGAAAGAAAGGAGACTGTAATAAAATTTAATGTGAAAAGTTGAAAACATGTACACGAGAAGAACCGTCTAATTGATGAATTTTGACCAGAAAAACGATGGAGACGCGTGAAATGACGGAATTCACAAGCGCACCGAGACGTAAATGATAGCCCAAATCCATATTCCATCATTGTTAATCAATTTTATAAATGGATAAGAAGTTAAGAACTGTGATTACGTATTCGTGTAATTAATTATCATGTAAAGATGACGGTATGACGACGTAACGAGCGACCCAAGAAGCTAAGATACAATTAGATTTGTTATTAATACTTTTGGCTGACAATCGGAGTTATTTATTTCCTGGTCTAATATGGTTGAACTCGGAGTAAGACCAAATTCTACATAAATTAAACAAATTATCTGGTATCAACTCGTAAGTAATAGATTTCTATCTTTGTTTTTTTTCAACAACTTCTATTCATTAAATCAAGTTGATCAGAATTTCTTAAAGTTTTTTGCAGAAAACCATTTTTTTTTTTGTCAAGAGTTTTTGCTTTCATTCATAACCATCAGAAACAGAGAGTAACAGAGTTTTGCAAGAGAGACAGAGCATCTTTTGCGAGTTCATAACATACAACTTATTCAACCTATTGCTGTTTAGTTTAACTAGTATGCTATAACTATACCAATCAACATTTATTTGACCACATATTTTTGAAACTTCTTTTAGTCAATGCCTTTTTTGAAATAGAATATAGGGAACAAAATTAATGAATCCCATATAAAAAAAAAACTTTAGTTATATCTGCTTTTCCAACAATTTTTTTGTATAATCATAGTTACACTTAATAATAAAATAAATTTTTGATAAATAAAACAAAGATCGACATATAACTATTTAATTTGGTTCATCGTGATTCAATTCTGATTAACCACCAAAAATATATTTTCGATCGGTGTAAATTCTGATTAAAATTGTTTTCCTAAAGGCGTTGAATTTAGGAAATAAGTTGAATTAATAAAATAAACGTGGCAATAGATGTTCTCTTGATATTTGGATTTTATTATATTTATGGGAGTGAAAAGGAAATATATGTCCTTTTGTGGGAGAGCGGTTGGCTTCGGGCATCGAAAGCATGGGTTGGGGTCCATTCGGGAGAACAAAAATGCGAAAACCTAAAATAATAATAAATAATTTTTTCGTCAAATCATCATATTGTTTTCTAAAATATAAAAGGTTGAAAATTTGAAATAGAGGTCTGGAAGGCCGTGGTAAAAGTTGTGCTACTGATCTTCGAAGTAATTTTAATCTATGTTAAATTCATTTATAAATAAGGAATTTAAAATTGTATCAATTAGCTTTATGATACAATTTAAGTGATTTAATTCATAATTTTTTTTAGTGTTCTACTATACCTAAATTCAAGTATCTTTGGCAACTAGAAATTTAACATGGTGTATAGATCAAAAATTAGTCGAATATCCATTTGAAACAGTCTCTTAAAATACAGATACAAGTGGTCGACTTACGGACCCTAAATTAGTCGATGACTATTTAGATTGGTTCTTGACATCAAAAAACTCAATATAACCAATTTTTTTTTTTAGAAAACAACTTGTATTTATATGAACCAAGTAGTATATGCTTATTCATATACAATTTATTAAGTCGAGTAAAGTATAATCGAACTTATTAACTATCTAAATATTTGAATTTAACACATAACACTTTGAAATATGATAAATCTCACTAAAACTATAATCATTTATCTGTCACCGAATATTGATATAAATTATATGTGAATGAGCATTTTGATTCAGTTTGAAATTTATAATTTTTTTCTTTTAGTAATTATGATGAAAACAACGTAATTTTGGGTTTCTACAACTAACTTTTTAAATAAAATTTTGATTAACAATTTTATAAAAAATATCAAATTAAATTGAAAATATGGTGAAAATTCAAGTATGCTCGAAACTCTTCTTTTAGATATATAGATGAATCATATCTCTTCCCGAGTTTCCAAGAAAAAAAATCCAAAATTGACAATACACTCTAACTGGTAGGTAAACTGCATACATTTACATCAGATCTCATTTATAACTTCAGGTCTGGATCGAACCAATATCTTAATTTTCGATAAAAAAAAACTAATTTCAAAGAATCACCGACAATAAAACAATCTGATATAGAAAAACAAATGAAAACCAAATTGATTTTTTACGAGGCAGATATAGATCTAACATTACAAACTACTGAATCACAAAAAAAAAAAATGTCTATTTGTTGAAGAAATCGAAGGATACAAAACATATATGGAAACAATGAACTATGAACAGTTCATGAACCCGAATTGGTCGGTCCTCTTTTGTTAAATCATATCCATTCATTCTTTGTTGTAACGACCTTTTTTCTTCTTCTTCACCTATTTCTTTTATCTTCTTCTTCCCACCTCTGATTTACTGTTTTTTTTTCTTTTATTTCGTCTGATTCTTACGTAGAGATACGTAAAAAAATAATAACAGAATTTTTTTTCACTTTTTTACGATTAATTTAATAAAAATAAATTTAATTAAAAATTAGTTTCAGAGTCCATAAACCAAGTTGTTTTCACTATGATCAGTTTCTTTTAGAAAAAAAATAAAAAGTTACAAATTTTGAACCCAACAAATCGTTTGTCTACTATCATATATATAAGTAATCGATGACGGATAAACCAACTGTGTGATTATGGTTTTGATGAAAGTGACTATATTTTTTAAAATTATGTATTAAATTCAACTATTAGTCAGTTCATGAAATTTAGATTGATTTATATTAATTAAAATATTTAATCTTTTGTTATTTGAATATAAATTTTGAAAATTTTCTTATTTTAAAAAAATCTAATGTAATTGAACTTGGAATTTTAAAATCTATTATTATTAAAAATATTTTAAGTAATAGATTCTAAAATAAACAAACACAAAACGATTAATTTTAATAGTCCTGGATATTAAATTAAATGATTACATCTTCGATAACGTTTTCGTTTATCATGAGAGACTAAAAACATGTTTGATCAAGCAACATAAGTGTTTCTTTTTCAGATATAGAAAGTGTTCAACTGAGGTAAGGTAATAAGAAATGCTTAATTAGGAGAAAGGTTCACTTTAATTATTCTAGGTCCATTTTACTTTGTCGTTTAGCAAATTTAAGTTTTTCCTTCTTGAAACCAATTTTATATACTCATGAAAAATTGAAAAGTATTATATAGCACCAGATCAATTATATAAAAATTGGTATATTGATGATTCTGCATCGGATAACTTTACTGCTTTATAATGATTTATACTAGACATATCTCCCTGTACTATATTAAAAATTTATGTAAATTTGTCTTTATTCAAGTTCAAAAAAACAAAATTGTCTTTATTAATCTGCATAAATTACATATATTTCTGAAATTTAAATCTTGTATCTCATAAGGTAAAAATATTAATGATCATTGATTAATCACCTGGGCAGAGAAACCTTCACCCTTTAAGTTTATTTTACAACGTCGTTTAGATAATATATTCCAGTCAATATATAAAGTTGGTAAGAACAGACATACAAAAGACATGAAGTTGGTAAAGACAAACTATTAAAAGATTGAATATATTATTCGATTTGATTAGGTATATTATTACTACAAAAATGTATCAATTGCTTATTTTGATCCGATCCAACTAATTAGAAACGCGATAACCAATATCATTGTCAATATGGTCCCACGTTTGATCATATTCAACCGAGCAATAAACTAAAAATGGGAACATAAAATATGTTAAAACTGTGCAAAAACAGATATTACGTAACAAAAACGAACAAACATCAAGTTGGTAGATTATAAATTCGGCACACTGAAAAAAATATTCTAAAATTGATAAATATGTAACGATATATAATACATGTAGGTTTGTTTTTACATTTTGTATGTAAGAAGAGTACTCATGGACGAATATAGCCCAATTGGTGAAAATATATTGTTAAAAAGATATGGAGTGATCAATAATAAATCATTTACCTTGTCTATGAAGAAACGTTACCTTAAATATGATCAGTAGTAAATTCGAAAATGCCAATGTCGTATACTATTAGTCTATTATCAATTGAACCCATAAAACTGCAAATCTTTACCCCTTCTCTCGTGTTACAAATGTGTAGGAGTGTCTACACTGTACAGATTTCTAACAATTAATTTCTGAACCAAGCATATATGAAGTTTACGTGTAAACTTATAATCTATAGTTTTTTATTTTTTTTATTTTAGTTTACATACGCACAATTATATCAAATTAGAAGGAGATTATGGTGGAAAATTAAACGCGTAGTAGAGAGAAAAAACAATTAAAAACTAATAGTCTACCTTTGGGATGGGCTTACTAGGCTAATTTGACACATGACAGTTTTTTGTAGCTATTGAAGAACTGCTTTGACACATCAGTGTTGTATCAATTTTAACGATAGAGTAAGTACATAATATCACACCTGTGCATATATTTAAAATACGAAAACAAAAATCTAAAACATCAGTTTTATGTTTTATTTTAACAGCAGTTTTATCAGTTTTATGTTTGTGAAAAACGGGAGGTACGTATATTCTTAAAGTTTTAAGAAATTAAAATGTTTTATATATAATTAGAACAAATTCTAGATTAATACTTAGAGCAAGTCCATGAGGGTATCATACCCAAAGATCCCAAAAAAATATATTAAATATTAAGTGGGTCCCGCAAAAGTTGTGATAGCACCACTGAAAAGCTCCAATTTTCGATCTCCTCTCTCTTCCGGTTCGCCACGTGGCGACTCGTGATTGGTCCATTTTGTTTTTTTTTTTGCTTTTTTCGACTTTTTCAAAAAAAAAAATCATTGATGTACATGCTCTTAATAACTAAGAGCATCTTCATTGGTAGTATCTCAATAGATATCTCACTACTAAAAAACAATAAAAATATAAAAAGAGAGGTGAGATAGTAGAATGGGTATCTAGAAATATCTCATTTGAAATGTTTTGAGAACTTTTGAGATACCCACATCTGACACATGTTTGATTGTGAATGGTCTAAATTTTTGTTTTAATTTAAAATTTAATAATATAAGTAAACTAAATAAAAATATTAATATTTACATAAATGATACCCAAATGAGTATCTCACCAATGAGGTTGCTCTAAGAGCACCTCCATTAGAGGTTCATAACATGAGGTTCACAAAAAAAAATTATTAAAATATTTGTGGGCCCCATGAACAGTGATGAACTCACCCCTAAAAAACTCTAATTTTAGAACTTCTCTCTCCTCGGGTTCGCCACGTGTCGACACATGATTGGTCGATTTTAATTTTTTTTTAATTTTCTTTTTCTTTTGACAACTTTAAAAAAAATGAAATAAAAAATTATTAAAAATTTTTTTTTAGAACCCCAAAGAGGGATTCACTAATGGACATGGTCTAAGAACCCTAAAATCAATGCAAGCCGAGATCGAATGCTAAGGACACATACTTTTACCGTTTTACGTTAATCCACTAGAAAGTAGAAGCTTTTCTCACTGAGACAGAAAATTAATCATATGGGGCACGATTTAAAAATCTCTGTCCGCGTAATTTACATGATAATGGGATTAGATCAATGTGAAAGCAAGTTTTATGCCCCATTGCTTGACCATTTGGAAAGCAGATTACGTCAATATACATATTATCTCGAAACTATGTACGGTCAATTACATTTTATTGGGTCATGGAGACATATTATCATCTAAATAGTTTATGATTCTATAACACTACAGAGTTTGCCAAGTGACGGACATGCACTGATGCACACACCCTCGCGAAGAGCGTGGCCCTTTTTTTTGGTCAACTAGCGTGACTTTTGATCTTGAACTAAAATATATAAATTTGATTCTGAGAATTTTCTCCTAGATTGTTTTCATTCATCACAGAGACTAAAATGGTGAAACTGAAAATTAAATCGAAGGAATAACGATAACAACCAGCCAAAATATCATTCCATTCAACTGTTTTTCTGTGAAAAACTGAAGATATATGTATATGATATATATAGTTAATTCGACGTTGCATATTAATCTGGTCTTGTATGGACTATGGACTTAATACGAAAAATCTTATGTATTCTAGATAGTCCGTTGTCAATAGTCATGGTCCAACTTTGTGCTATTAATTGCAGCTAGAGAGCCCACTGGTTGACAAACAAAAACTACTGACTTTATTTTCTTATACTATATTGGATTTCGTTTTAGAAATTAGAACATGCGTTAAATTAAAACATGCGTTAATTTACCGATTATTATATAGTGCATTTTTTTTATATATAAAAAGACTATAATTGGATTGAGTTAACTATATTTGAATTCGTCAGAGTTATTTGAAATATCAAATTCTAATGTAATACACAACAAAAATGTTATAGTTAGCTAGAGACAAACTTTTACGTGAACCCCCAAGTGGTAGTTTGTTAATCTTGAAGTTACTGTTATTTTCAACCTTCAAAACCTATTTACATATAAAAAAGGTCAAATATTCTGCTTAAAGAGTGTTCAAAAAAAAAAAAAAATCTGCTAAAAGAAAGTAGTACATGTGATCGATATTTACTTAAGCTGCATTTTTTTGGCAGTAACCAACATACGTTTCCTATTTTACGATCTGAAGTGGAGATCAAAACATATTAAATTAATTATCTTCTTATCACTAATATTTACAAGATATTTTAGTAGAAAATAAAGTAATTTCAGTGATATTTTAAACTTTAATGCACAATTAATTTATTTCCTGTTTGTATTATGCAGTCTTTTTGAATTATTTATAATTAGACAATAAATAATATTGTAACATACAAAAACATAAATCTATACTATAGTAGTTTCGGTCAAAATAATAAGAATAATAAAGAATAAATTAGTATTGTTTAGATAGTTAAAGAACTAACAACTTGTTGTTAGTCTTTATAGCTGAATGTAATAATAAGTCGAATGTATAGACATTTAGTTCAGTTAAAGAAATAACGACTTGTTGTTTGTCTACTCATGACAGTTAGTTCGCTGTATAGATTAGACGGACATTACCGAGATCTGGAAGAGTAGGGATTGTGCAGATATGTGAATGAATAACGCCTTGTAGTCATCTAAGTCCTGAAAAAACGCTTCTTAATGATCTTCTAGAAGTCTGATGCAATTTCTTGGGTTGAAATTGAAGCAATGATTCTAGCTGACGAAAACAAAACCAATTTGGCTTACACAGGAAAAAAAAAACGACTCTGCTCTCAGGATGGAAAACAGAGTATAGAAGAAGAGGCCAAACAGCATTTTTCGAAAGAAGAGAAAATAATTTTTAGTATTTTTTTTTATATATGTGCACATAAATATATGTGAGTTAACCTAATACAAAATTTTAAAGAAAAAAATAATAATGTACAAAATAAGAAAATACATAATAATGTACTATATATATATATATATCTCCGACGTATGTTTTTTTTTTTTTTTTTTTCAAACATCTCCGACGTATGTTTTAATTAAAACTTTGTATGTAACGACAATAAAAAAGGGAACCTTGTTAGTCTGTCAGTCGATGTCTAAGATTTCGAGCTATTAATTAATTAATAATCGGACTTGTGAACTCACTGCTTGTAGTCAGTATACTAAGATTTAGAGTTATTAATTAATACTAGTTATAATTTATTAATAGACCTTGTGTACTGGGCCGTTGGCACTTGGCACTGCTCCATATATACTTCTAAGTTCTAACTAAATTATTTTAATTTTATAAAATATTTCTCTTCGAAAAAGTAATGTCAATTCTTCATACTTTTAGCTATATTTACAATTTTAAACAATATAATATTACGTAAATATTATTCATAAAAAATTATCACAATTTTCATCTGAAACATAATTTTGTAGTTTTTATAATTCAAAGTTGGTTACAAAGGTATAAATATATTAAAAATGCTACTTCTTTTAATTTTATCTCAAATTTTTTTTTTAATTGTATTCGTTTTAAGTTAAGTTAAATGAATATCCACTTATAAGAAATTTTTTTTCCATATTTTTTTCCATAGTTTTGTTCTTTATTCGTCATTTATTAGAAATAAGACAGTGGAAAATTTTATTTTTATTTACATTATTATTATACTATGTACAAAATGGCGGCTTTATTTAACTTTCTAAACAACGTAATAATTTAGCTTAATTACTTTAGTAAATTCTTATGCTCAATTGTTTTAAATTATAATGCTACCGAGACAAAAATATATTTATCCCACCAAGTTATTATAGTCAACCAGTCATTTATTATAGGGAGATTTTTCAAAATGCCTTATTTAAGAATTAATATTTGAAAAATACTCTAGTTTTTTTTTGATTTTGAAAAATACACTTTTTATATGTTAAAAGATTATTTTGACCATATTTACAAAACATTATTAGATCATTATAAATTTAAAATAAAATTCGAAAATAATATTGTTAAGATTAATATTTTATTTTTGTGCCGATATAAAAAATTATCTTAATTAATAAAATTATTAATTTTAAAATGGATTAGTATATTTTAAAATTTAAATTTTATATCTAAACAAATAGAATTATTTTTGGAACCTTATATAATTTTTTTTAATATCTCACTTATAATATAACTTCATCAAACAATTGACAATAATTTTGAAATAAAGTTTTATGATGAAAGAAATATTAAGATTATAAGATCTAATTAATCACCATGTATAGATCAAGTTTATAAATAATATTTTGGTTAAGGAAAAAAGAGAAATTAATATTTATAAAAAAAGAATAAAAGAACTTTTGTCATTTATAATGAAACAAAATCAAAATCAAAATAAAATTTTAATTTTTCTACTTTTTATTATTCTAAATTAATTTTATTTAACTTAATTATAAATTTCATTCTATGATAATTTGTCATTTCATTTCAGAAAAAGTGTAGTTTTCAAAATCCAAAAAAACTAAGATATTTTTCAAAACAGAAACTCTTATTAAGGTATTTTCCCAAATTTTCTCTTTATTATATTGCCAACAGCAGTGTATTAAAATCTCACAAGTTCACTAATTTTAAATCCACTAAATACCAATAATGATTCATCATATTTCTATATATGCTAGAATATCCATTAATATCCGTCTGGTATTCTATTTATTTCCATATTAGACGATAAATTATAATTAAATTAATAGGGTGTCTGTATACATACACATATGAATCACGAAAATGAAGTCCCATTAGAAAAATAGAAATATATAAAAAAATAGGACCACACTTTGATTATAAAACCTACCTCTCTAAACACATCCCAAAATGGCGAACATTGCCTGATCGATTCCCGAAACCTTCCACAACAAAGGAAAAAATATTTCCACAAAAAAAAAAAAAACACTATGGAGTCTTCTATATCACAAACACTAAGCCAAGTATTAGATCCCACCACGGCTATTCTCACCGTCGTCTCACTTTTCATCTTCATCGGTCTCATCGTACGGCGCCGAAGGCCTCCGTACCCACCCGGTCCACGTGGTTGGCCCATCATAGGCAATATGTTAATGATGGACCAACTCACCCACCGTGGTTTAGCCAACTTAGCTAAAAAGTACGGTGGCTTGTGCCATCTCCGCATGGGATTTCTCCACATGTACGCCGTTTCATCACCAGACGTGGCTAAACAAGTCCTTCAAGTCCAAGACAGCGTCTTCTCAAACCGGCCTGCAACTATAGCTATAAGCTATTTGACTTATGACCGAGCCGACATGGCGTTTGCTCACTACGGACCGTTTTGGAGACAGATGAGGAAAGTTTGTGTAATGAAGGTGTTTAGCCGTAAACGAGCCGAGTCATGGGCTTCTGTTCGAGATGAAGTGGACAAAATGATTCGGTCGGTCTCTAGTAATATCGGTAAGTTTTCGCGTATTCACACTCGCGCGCTATGTGCGGTTAAATATGTAAAATAGTGAAAGAAAAAAAATTCATGGGTTTAGTTTGATATGCATTTGACAGTCAACCAAAAACATTGTAGGTAAGCCTATCAACGTCGGGGAGCAAATTTTCGCGCTGACCCGAAACATAACTTACCGGGCAGCGTTCGGGTCAGCTTGCGAGAAGGGACAAGACGAGTTCATAAGAATCTTACAAGAGTTCTCTAAGCTTTTTGGAGCCTTCAACGTAGCGGATTTCATACCGTATTTCGGGTGGATCGATCCGCAAGGGATAAACAAGCGGCTCGTGAAGGCCCGAAATGATCTAGACGGATTTATTGACGATATCATCGATGAACACATGAAGAAGAAAGAGAGTCAAAACACTGTTGATGATGGAGATGTCGTTGATACCGATATGGTTGATGATCTTCTTGCTTTTTACAGTGAAGAGGCGAAATTAGTGAGCGACGCAACGGATCTTCAGAGTTCCATCAAACTCACCCGTGACAATATCAAAGCAATCATCATGGTAATTATTTTTCAAAAGGCACTAACAATAGTCATGATTTTTAATGCGTTCCATCATAAAACTCATTAAATCCAGTTGTTTTCTCTCTTTCAAGTATTTTTGTCTGAAGGTAACTTTCTGTTTCTACAAGTAGTCTGTATAATACTAGAGAACTTGCGTAAGCATTAGGGAAAATGAAGCCGTATAATTGATAATAGAAAAATCACAAAGATATAATTTTTTTAAAAAAACGACAAAAAATACGAAGGTTATGTTTTGCAGGTAAAATTCAATTATTATTTAAACGTGATGTGAAATTGACTTATTTTATTATTTATTAGGACGTTATGTTTGGAGGAACGGAAACGGTAGCGTCGGCGATAGAGTGGGCCTTAACGGAGTTATTACGGAGCCCCGAGGACCTAAAACGGGTCCAGCAAGAACTCGCCGAAGTTGTCGGACTTGACCGACGCGTGGAAGAATCAGACATCGAGAAGTTGACTTTTCTCAAATGCACTCTCAAAGAAACCCTAAGGCTACACCCACCGATCCCACTCCTCCTCCACGAGACCGCAGAGGACACTGAGATCGACGGTTACTTCGTCCCCAAGAAATCTCGCGTTATGGTCAACGCGTTTGCGATTGGACGCGACCCGGATTCTTGGGTCGACCCGGAAACGTTCAGACCGTCGAGGTTTTTGGAACCGGGGGTACCAGATTTCAAAGGGAGTAACTTCGAGTTTATACCATTCGGGTCGGGTCGTAGATCGTGCCCGGGTATGCAACTCGGGTTATACGCGCTTGAGTTAGCCGTGGCCCATATATTACATTGCTTCACATGGAAATTACCTGATGGGATGAAACCTAGCGAGCTTGATATGAGTGACGTGTTTGGTCTCACTGCTCCTAAAGCCACGCGTCTTTTCGCCGTCCCGAGCACGCGCCTTATTTGTGCTGTTTAAGTGATGGTTCGAAGCACGTGGCGGGTGAAAGAAAGGACGGGGTTTGGTGGGGTTCTTGGAATCTGTGTGAGAAGTCAAAAGTAGCCCCCTCAGGATATGTGGATGTTATATATAATGTGTACACGTGTGTTCTTCTGGATGAAACATAAAATAGCTCTTTGTTTCGTTTTTTCATTTTCTCTTCTGGCGATTTTTTTTACTTAAATGAAATGTAATCGGTGAAAAATAAGATTTTTCTTTTACAACTAATTTTTCATATGCGAAAAGTATACAAATGATTCAAGGATATTGCATTTGTTGGAAGTTTTAAAACACAGACATTTTCAACACTATGAGTACGACAAAAAAAAGTTTGACAACTGGTGAAACTAACTTAAAATTAAAGTTCAGAACCAAATCAAGTTATAAACCATTTTTAGATAGAACCTACTGTAGGCAAATTTGGAAATCACAACTTGTACTTTTGGTTTAAATTTTAGTTATTTTTGTATAAAGATTATGTTACTTGTTAATTTATATTCTTAAATGTATTTTGCCGAGAAACGTAGAGTTTTAGAAGAGAAAGTTAAATTCGAAATTGTATTTCTTGTAATTGAAAAAAAAAAATTCATTGCTAGATATAAGAGAAAGTTAAATTCGAAATTATTCACATATTTTTTGTTTTGTTTATTATGTTAACGTCGCATCTTCTTTTATTGAAAACTTTTATACATTTTCATATATATATATATATATATATCATTCATATAGAAAAGCATTGTAGTCTATATTCAAAAAAAAAAAAAAGCATTGTAGTCTTTATTGAAAATGCACCTATCACTTATATACGTATGTATTGATTACTTAATTTTAACACCATCGATGGTCAGATTTCTAGATGGATGTCAAAATCCATATCGAAACTACTCACTTATAAAATATTATAACAACCCGAATGCATCAAGTAATAATCGATCACTACTTCAAGTACAGTGACGAAATCAATAAATTACAATTACTTACTTAGATTTGTCGTAGCTACACGTAGCACATTCATATACATATACGTATACGTGGACTATTGAATATCACAAAATAATTGCATACATTTATCATTCTCGATGTTGAATATATGTCCCCAAAAAAATGTCCAACCACATTGAAAATTCCAAAAGACAATCAAAGCCTGTAACTAATTAAGTAGCGGTGCATGCCTCCTCGACATAAACTTTTCTCGTGGTGGAAGAATAAGAAAATGACAATTTTAAGGACAAGCTATGAGTTGTGAAGAACGAAGCAGTCATCGCTAAAATTAGCTCTGAGCCAAACGCAACATTTAAGAGTAGGGTTTGTCTTGTCTTCTAGAGAAGACAGTTTAATTTCTCGACCCATCAACTATTTAAGTTATATTGTTATATATAGGCTTACAGAAATATCACCAAAAACTGACAATGCTCTTAATTTGTGGCTATTAAAATCAGTTTTTGAGAAAGATGCTTACTTGTGACTGTGGGGACAATCCAGTACTCATGTGACCCCATTTCCATTAAAAGTTTGTTTGGTAAGGATGCTAAGATTTTATGGAGTAAATGCTGTGATGGATGGTTTGGAATAGGTTTTACGAAACAAATGAGCTAGGCAAAGTCTGGATTTGGAAGTGACATGTCTAACTCGGGGATGTCTACATGGAACTTAATTCAGAAAATTGGTTTTCACGATATCGATAATCATGGGGGTTGGATACAACCAGAGAAGATACCATCTCTTGGTACTGAAGATGATTTTGTGAGATGCGAAGTAACAGATGGATCGCGACAATTGCTCTTTTAATTTTTTATTGAAGTTTCATCATGAAGAAGATGATAACCAAACAAGAAAGAAGAGCATATCAGATTCAAGACGAAGACGAACTATGTGATCTCATTAATGTAGCTTCACTTTTTTGATTATTTCGTGTATGTTTTGGTTGTATTTGTTTGACAAAGTATTACGAGATGGGATTTCTGAATAAATTAATGAAATCTGACTTTAAAAGAAAAAGAAAATACAAATCAGGCGATGCATGGGTTATTATTATTAATAAAAAAATCTCTTGGGTGACCCACGAGCAGTGAAGAGCATGTCATTGACACCAAGGGCATCTCAAATTATTTTGACCCTTTTCAAATCTGTTATAAATATTTAATATAGTAAATCACCTTTTTTTTTAAAAAAAGTATAAACCCCGATTAATAAGATTTTCTTAACAAAAAATTGTTTTCAAATTGGGACTATGTTGGATTATTTCACTTGCACGTGATAATAAACGAGTTACATTGACATCCATTATTAATAAATAAAACAGAAGCGCTGTTTTCATTTCCTTGTTTTGTTCCGAACATCAATCACCATTAAATTCTGACGACTAATTTTCAGAAACGCTATTTCAAACATATTCGTATATGCACAAATAAGGGGCCTCTTTTTTTTTCTTTTATCATCTTTCACAGACAACAACAAAGAAAATAATTAATGGTACGTAGACATTAAGGGTTTCTTTTTTTTTTTGTAACACTTAAGGGTTTCTTTTATTTTGTTTGTTTGTTAATTACCATCGTCTTTGTTTGAACGTTCTTTCGACGCCGGCCAAAGACGACAACTTATGCGTTGTTATATTATTTTACAACGTCGTCGTGCTGAATCCACCACCACATGTTACCGTTTTCTCTGACCTGTGTTGTCCTCTTTACCTTTTTCTTCTTGTTTCCTTGTAAAAATAATAAAAGTCAAAATTGAATAAATAAACAAATGTGGATTTTGGTTGTTTCTATATGTCTGGAAAAGTGAATACAAGTTCGAGATTTTTTTTTCTTTGCAAGGTCATATTAAATTTGTTTGATTCTGGTAACTTGTTAAAACAAATTAAAACTTTTTTAGTTTTTTTTTTTTTGACACAAAAACTTTTTTAGTTAAACTACTAAAATTTTGAAAGAAATATTTGAAATAGCGTTTCTGAAAATTAGTCGTCAGAATCTAATGGTGATTGATGTTCGGAACAATTAATAAGACTTGAGTTAACATGGAATATAACACAATTAATGTTATACATATTTTTTACTTTTATTGCTAATTACTTTTGAACAGAAAATTAATTTATTTCTAATAGCATGCATCCGAGAGTGAATAAGAAGGGAGATTTAATGATTGTCAAATTTTAGAGTCTGAATCGCATATACGAAATCACTATACCTACGGCTTTGTCTATGATGATTGAGGAGTGACCTTCCACCATAATGTTCACATATTCGCCTTTCATGTTGAGATCCAGAGGTGAACGTGTTAAGTATATAATGATCGGTTAGCTCTCTCACATTATGTCTATAGTATACTGATCATCAAACCTTCTCACACCAATCTCTGAAACTGTTGACCTTTCAATTATTTTTGTATTGAAAGCAATCTGACACCCTTTCTGAAAACAATCTGTTAAGTATTCACTTGAAAACGAACCTTCTTTTTTAATAAAGGAAACGAATCTTGTTTCATCATCTAGTAGATGAGTTATGTATTGTCAATTTGACAAGAGAAAAAGATGGCTTAAGATATTTTAAATGGCTAAAATAATTAATTTCAACTAGCTCCCTCATTTTTAATAATTTTCGAGCTCACTAATCTGTTAAAAAAGAGAAGTTTCACCTCTCCATTTTTCTTATGTAATCAGCAAATACATCGCGCCTTGTTTCTATCAACTGTAGGGAAAAAAAACTTGGTATAAATTAGGCTCTAGCAAAATACATATCAACTATATAGCTTTATAAAAAAGTAAATATGGGTAGGTAAGTAGTATAGTCTCTCCACGACATATCTATGTCCCGACGCAAAAATTAAGATATTGACAAATCTATAGCCAACTCAATGAGTTGTCAAGACTGAATTCATTTTTTTTGTTTGTCAGAAAAACTGTATTATTTGTGAATTATAGTTTGTGTTGGTTTGTTTAAGAGTTGTAAATTTATTTTTATTTGTTCGTATATATTTAATAACTATACAACTCTATTATTGGTTTGTTGAAGATATTCTTTTAGATTTTTATTATGATTTTTGTTTCTTAAATTGTTGTAGGTTGCCTATATTGTAGCTAATATTAATTAATTCGTTGCAAATAAGATAATTAAAAGATTTGAGAGGATATTTCGTAATTACTGGGTCAACCCGCCGAGTTAGTATATTTAGTATGTTACAAAAATTTAGTTATTTTTTGTTCCAAAAGTTATGTACTTTTGATAATTTGTTTTAATAAAAATAGAATGTATATGAAAATATTTTGTTTTAATTTTAAACATTTTTCAAAAAGACAATGTTAAAGTATAATCCTGTAATTTAATTCCATTTTTTATTTAAAAGTTTAAAATAACTTATATTGTAAAAGATCAAATTTATTTGATAGGATTATAAATAGGTGAATTTAATTACACTTGGTTAGATAAGATTATATGTTAGATAGGATTATAAATAGATAAGTTTAATTAAAATCGGTTATATCGGATTATAACTATGGTTTAATTAGGATCAGTTTAATTTAAATGAAAAAGTCGGTTCTGATATTCTTGTTGCCAAACAGAGGGAGTGGCAAAAAATATGACTAAAAGCAATATTTTTTTAGAAATGACTTTTGAAATAATAGTAGTAAGATACGGGTAGATAAGACCATCATTAACACATGTTTCTTATCCTGTTTCTAAACATGTGTTAAGATACGAGTATATGTCTCTTAAATAAGACATACAAGAGACGCTTCTACCTCAATTTCTTATCTTTTTTCCATATGTTCTTATGTTGGTGGTCTATTTTATTTTATTAAAATTTATTTTAATGATATAATTATTTTATCATAAAATATTATTTTAAGAACCTCTATTGTGTCATCTACCGTTAATGATGCTCTAAGTAGTATAGTCTCTCCACGACATATCTGTGTCCCGACGCAAAAATTAAGATATTGACAAATCTATAGCCAACTCAATGAGTTGTCAAGACTGAATTTATTACTATAAATGTGATGATGGGAATAAAGAAATAAACTTTGTTTTTTAATTGTTATATACTACAAGATGTAATATATATTCTTTAATCTTAACTTGGATAGACCCAGCGGTGGTGACGAAACAGAACTTCTACATGAGACGAGACGAGCATTGGTTTAAATTTTATTTACTCCAGCTCTATATTTTGTCTTTAAGTAATAAACATCTTTTAATATTACTTGTAACACGTTAACTCGATTTAAAATTAAAATGGCCTAAATCAACATGTTCGAAAGTTTTGGATCCATTTCCTTCTTTTTTTTTTTTTTGGTCAACTTGATCCATTTGCATGTTCGGAAATAATAATTATCAGAGATTCATCACTTTCAGTTTGGCTTTTCTATGGAAGGAAACAAGAACGTTCAACGATAGACATTGGATTCCAAACGTTTCATATATATAATTACAAAACAGAAGCTCTCGTCTTTCCCCCGGCGTCGACGAATGTTACAACTTACAAACAAAGACAACGAGTCAACGACTACCAAAACAAGTAAAAATACAACCTTTAATTAACGTCATACGTATAAGTAGCTTGGTTTTAAAAATGTGAAGTTCAGTGAAATTGTGATACGTATGTAATTTCGTTTAGTCGTTTAGAGAGTGTCTCGAAAAACAGGGTAATAAGTGTCGATTTCGAGTCTCTCTAGGATTTGCTGAGTTTTCCATAGATACGAAGAGTGACCTTCCACCATATCGGTTACATCCACCTGTAAAACGTTGAAACCCGAGAGCTCAAATGATACAACTTATGACTGCAACTTCATTATTATCTAAAGCGATCTCATATCTTTTTATTTTTATTTATTCAATACCAGCATCATTATTAAGTAGTCACTCCATCAACTAATCCTCTGTTTCATTAATAGGACAACATTGAGAGAGATGGCTTACATTTTCGATTCCAGGGATGCAAATCGGTTGGATTCCGGCTAATCCCTGGGAGAATAAACTGTGGAAAACACCAAGTTAGGATTATAAAAATACTCCACAAGTTAGGTGGACAGTTAAAATTGAAATAATGGAAGTGATGTAATGAATGTACCTAGCCCGAAATGCAACACCGAGGGTCCAATCGTTTGTTGCATATACATTGATGAATCTTCCAGCTACCATCTACCAATATAGAACCCGATTTAATATAAAGAATAATAACTCAATTAAGATTCGATTCCATGGATGTGGGATATGTTTTGATACTAATATAATGAAGTCAAATGAGAGTTTATTTACCTTCCTTACGTCTCGCCAGTTTTCGTTGTTGATTGAAATGGGTGCTCCAAGAATAACAACTCTTTCCACAAGTTCAGCTGCCATGATTTACATGTCGAAACCTCCATCAGAAAGATTTCATCTTTTTTTCTCTTTCTCACAAAAAATAAATGAGATTCGATATTTTAGAGACGGAATCTTCTCGAGTAACACATAGTAAAATACCGTTTTGCTCAGTCTCTGCCAGAGTTTGGAGGCATTTGAAGATGACACGCGCACCAAGCGAAAATCCCACGAGAGTGATGGGTCTTAATTTCCAATAATTTGAGGACATATATAAGTAACAGAAGGCATAAATCATATACATATATTTAACCTTTTTAATATAGAAAATATATTCATTTCCTTGCAGCAGTCATGAACACTATACCTATTTCCTTGCAAGCCTTTTTGTAGCACTTCAGCGAGAAGTCTTCCCGCTTTATCCGACCTAAAGATTATAATAGCCACAGATTTAGTTAAAAATGCAAATACCAAAACGAAGGTTTCAAAAGATTTGGTCATTAGTTGGAGATGCGATGGGTAAATGGTGCATTACTTCTCGTTCATACCTAGCTTGCCAGGGAAAAGGTGTTTTACCTATCAATAGCAATACTCCATTTACTATCTATGAAATCGGCAGCTACTAAGATTGTCGCTGGCCATGCCAATGCCAATAAAAGAGAGCTCAGAACAGTGTGCATTGCTCCTTGTTTCATCAATTCCATGGCAAGTCCTGAGGGAAATCATATTGATTAGAAAATTGACATTGTTACTTACCTAACATGGTTATTTAGTAGGATGAAAACTAATTACTTGAAGTCAGCCAATCCTGAATTGCAGTGCTCACTAAGATAAGATTCTTGGACTCCCATTGCAGCGTGTACCTGAAACAGTAAAGACCAGACTGTAAGAAGTAGATCAGATATAGTACAATTCTCGAGAATCACACACAAACATGAATGAGAACAGCTAATGCAAGGAGCAGCTCCAGATGTTAAATCCTGATTCCTTTTTACGATACAAAAGTTCTCACACGACATACCTCTCCAAACTACTAGTTAACCCTTCCCATGGTTTCACAAAATCTTCTTCTTTAAAAACAACACCAGCAACCAAGACTTCCACTGCTAACCGCTGTTACATTGATTTCCACATGTTTTCACATCAGTCAAAACGAAAACACTCAAAGCAATGAGATTTCCGAATGAAGGAGGGAGAGGGGAAAACCAATTTCGAAGATTCCAAAACTATTTTACAAAGTTCTAGCAGCCAAGGGAAAATAGGCACTCACTCCTTGATTATGATTTTCTCCAATAGCTTTAAACTCGAACTCATCAAGGTCCCCAATCCTCCTTGCCATCTTAGTCCCTATGAGACCAGCTCCAGCAGCTGGATACGAAAACATTTTGAAAACCAAGCATCAGTGACATTGTAGACGTCCTTCACAAAGAACTAATACATTCGTGAGGATGAAAAGAGAAGCCAAAACACCTAGTGGCTAATTGTAAGCGCACATATACGGCAAAAAGTGAACTCATCTACGCTTATTCACCTCCAAACGATGCTGCAACCGCAACGGAGCCAGCAACAGTTCCGGCAGCACTAGCCGCAGCAGCAAACCCACTAGCTCCAATCACCGGCACAAGTGTACCCAGTGTTGGTGCTAATGCACCAAACCCTGCGGCAATAGCTGGAGCAGCCAATCCTGTTGAATATAACCATGTAAATGAAAATAGGTAACCAATTCAAAATGTGCTCATACGTAGAAGAAGGTTAACACTTTAAATTCGCCGCACCACCAGTGATGGCCATCAAAGTTCCCCCTGTTAAAGCAGCGGCACCAATGATGCCTCCACGCTTCCACTTAGCCCATGAACTCGTAGTAGATGCAGCATCTTCATCCTTCATTTGACCAGATTTCTGAATGGCCATGGCAGAGCATGCGACCATTGTCTCAATTGCTTCCTAGAAATTGAAGATCCATAATTATCGTAACTATAAAAGAAAATATGCGTAACATAAACAACTGCCAGAACAAGAAAAAAAAAAGAAAAGAATGCACGAACCACTTTAATCCACTCAACGTTAAACCAGGTCGAGAGTAAACGGAGCGCAACGCGGTGACGAGCATCATAGCCTTTTCTCCGGCGAGTACATTTCTTAACCTCTTGATGTTTATCCGACAAGCAAGCAGAAAGAAGCTCATAAAGAACGTTGATCTTCCTCTGGTGGCTAAGCAATGTTACTTCCTCAACAGATTTGTCATCTTCAACAACTTCAGGCTTGTGGCTTCCATCTCTAATAACTACACCCGCCTCGAGACTCTCTGTTTCAGCAGTATCAGCCGACTCCTTCTTATCCTTATCCTTATCTTTTGATTTTACCTCAGGAACCGCATATTTCTCACGGCACTCATTTTCGTATTCCTGATGCTTCTCCTTCTTAGCATCTATAGACACAGAGCTTTGAATGCTATGCACCATCGCATCAGCAGCTTTAGCTAAGGCCATCTCCTGCTCCACCATTTCGGTAGAAGCATCACTCGCTTCTTCTGAGAGTAGCCTCGTGAACTATACAATAAATTAAATATATAGATAGTTAATGAACAAGAACTTATCAAAGCGATCGGATCCATTGGACCAAATTTCGAGCTCAAGATTAGCCATACCGCACCGATGTGGTGCTTAGCCGGAGAAGAATTAGCTGTTTCCTCGAGACCAAGCCAAGCCGAGGAATCAATATCGAGACATCTGTGGATAGAAACGAATTTGAAAACAATCAGACATGATGATTATCAGAATATAGTTCCAGAGTCTGCGACAACGATATCGGATTGTAGGAGATCACCTGAAAACGGGTCGTAGAAGACCCGACGTCTCGTGTACCCAGAGGCCAGGGTCATCGGAGACAGAATCTCCGCTACTGCAATTGCTTCTTCGCTCCTCGGAACGACGATTCTCACACTCTTCGTCGTCGTCTACCGCCGCAGGGATCCCCAGCGGCTGAGTCTGGTTGATTTGCGCTTGGTTCAGCGCGATCGCGAACAATGCGCCGGCCGCATATCTCTGTGTCGGCGTCAAATACGACGTAGCTTCCACCATCGAGCGGCGAAAAGGAAAACGTTCTACTCACCGCCAAACAAACAAAAGATGAAAACGAAGAAATCGTTGGAAGTCAGATCCTCGAGAAGATGAATCCGTGAGTATGATGAATGAGTCCTCCGTCTTGATTTTTTTTCCTTTGGTTAATTACGAAGAGACATCTGTCTTCACTCTGTTGACTCATTATGTAAACGACGTCGTTAGAAGTCAAAAGCCCAAAAACTTCAAATCTTAATCAAAAACATAAAAAAGACTCCGTTGCCGGGACTCGAACCCGGGTCTCTCGGGTGAGAGCCGAGTATCCTGACCAGCTAGACTACAACGGATTTGTGTTCTTTCAGAAAGTATAACCTATCTAACAAGGAAAATAGCATTGATACAGTGTTGAACCACGCGACTCGCATTCACCATACTCGAATCATGGATCGACCTTGAACCTATCTTCCGTGCGTGTAACGTTTCTAATATAATAAAAGCTTGAAACATACATCGGAGGTTAGATTTACATAGATACAAGTTTGGAACATCCATATGGTGTTTTATTTTATCTGTTGAACAGAAACGTGAGCGTTATGACTATGCGTGTGAGGTGCGACTCTACATGGAACTCCTAAGCACCCCGCGGCACTCGGAGAGCCACAAGTCCATGTGCTCTACTATATGTTGCCTCACTTTGTTCACAGCATCTGGTGAACTACAATTCTTGGAATCACCTGGAAATGAAAAAAAAACAGAAAAAAAAAACAAAATATAGTTGTTTTAGTACTAGTCTTTACAGTTAGGCATCCGAAAGAATGAGAGAAGAAATATATACCTTCAATGATCATTGGAGATTGAGGGCATCCTCGAAGATCACTTCCATGGCCACAGTTGTGACAAGTAATGATGTAAGAAGGTACTGTGTCGTCAAGCATTAACTTGTTAATGTTTTCAAGAGAATATTTGCCAGAACGCTACTTTACGACAAAGATTAAAAAGTAAATGAGGACTTACGCTCAGGAGATGAGGTCTGCTTGGATGCATGACGCCATGGATCTTGTGACCCATTTGTGAAGATGATTTTAGTTGCTGCAAAATTGAAAACAAGAAGAACGGAAGAAATTGTTGGAATGTGCAACAGAGTAAGAGTAGCATCGAGAAGTTTTTCGATGTTACATACCAGCAATTCTATCACCTCCATAGTACAGGTTTGTTGCATCGACTTCAGGGTAAACACCTTTCCCAAACAGACTCTTGCACAGGTCCAAATGATACCTAGGGGAAGTTTGAGAAAACAACACCAGTAAACAGGATGGTAAATTAAATAAAGATATTTCAATGATTCATGATGGTACTGAAGCCTGTACTCTGTATTGATTTGGTGAGAGCGGATGCTATCGTTTGCAGGCGCCACCTGGAAATAAGCCACTTCAGTGCAAACTTGGAACCACCAAAGCCGATCTGCACTCTCTGTGGTGACCGCAGTGTCTAACAGATGTTTCCGGCTATATGTTTTAGCGCTTAGCCCGAAAACTTCCACGCAAAACTCTCTAACATATTTAGCATATGCTTCCTGCAATCATACAGAAATAATGTATTAGCCTCAAATGTTAGTCTATCAAAGGAGTTCTTCCATTCTAATATATATGATCAGTGATGATATATACACACTAACTTAACCAAAAGCGAGGAAAAGGCGAACTTACCACTAAGTCACTGCCGTTTTTTTTAGCTTCCACGAGTGGAACACATAGTTTATCTGGGTTTCCATATTGGACCTGCCAAAATCTTGAAGATTAATATCTAAAACTAGAAAGAAATTGAGATTCATCTAAATATGAAATGAACATGTATCTAAATCCTTACTGCCACAACTTGTGCATCCGCAATCAAGTATAAGAAATCAGCATCAACATCAAGCTGCAGATTTCAGAAACTTTATCAGATTCGAGACAGACTTCTTACTCCCATAATTATTTGGATTCCGAGTAGAGAAACAGAAACAAGAAAGGTAGACCTCGGTGGCATTGAAGAGAGCTTTCACAGCCTTGTTATTTACTTTAAGCCCTAGTTCCACGAGTTTATTAGTCTCCTGTAATGCAGCTTTACATTCCGGTCCAACTGACTCACCTATCTGCTCAATAAGACACAATAATCTTGATTCTATCAGCTACTAAGCTCTATATGAAAAGACACAACAAGTAAAAAATAAGGGAACGAAGGTTTCACCTGTTGATCATATTCAGGGAATTCGTAGACAGCACGAACAACTGCAGAACTAGCGAGGCTTCCACAAGTCAGATGGGGGAATTTAAGCCGGAACCAAGCACTCAAAGCCCCAGAATAAGACGCTCCGAAGAAGAACCAAGGATTATCAACACTGCCACTTCTATTCAGCTTAACATTCAAAGATTCCTGCATCCACATGCAAATTTCAAAACATGCTCATTGAATTATAGGCGCAGCTTCTAAAGAATAAAAACCGCAAGAAGACTTGCCTGGTAATATCCACGAAAAGCAGCTAAATCGAAAAGGGCCTGTTTGGACGAAAGATACTTGAGATTCTCAGTGGCTAATGAGTTAAAAGGTGAGCTCTTTCCGTAGTAACGATGCTCGAGCGAAACAATGCCTGCTTCAAACTTCTTTGCTAACACCTAAAGAACATGTTTTTATGAGAAAATCAATACCATTTTCAGAAATCATCGCAGTTAATCAATCAAATGAGTAGGTTTGGGTTTTACGAAATAAAAGCTTACACTTAAATAGTCATTGGGAATTCCGTTGCAAGGCCCTTCTCCGCAGATCATCAGAAAGATAGGTCCGTCTGGAACTCGTAAATGGTCGAGATATTCATAGTATCGTTGTCTGAATTTGCGATGATCCTGCGTAAGAAAAACACAATTCGAATTCCACAATTTAACCAGATGCCTTACTATTTATGGACTTCGCAGCAAAATCAGGATCGAAACACAGAATCTAAAAGGTTTCCCCATTGACCCGGATTTTCCAATTTCAATAACGCAAGAAAATAACAAACTCAAATCGAACACGAAACGAAATCGGGAAGTTGATTACATTTGGGGAGTAGTGGTCTAGGGTTTGATTGAACCAGAGCTCATCCGTCGTCAAGTACTTGCCACTTGCGGACAAACCATGAGATATCCTACGAGGTTGTAGTAATCCATGAGACGTGATCGAGTATGACAAGAGCACCGTGAAGGTCGTTAGTAAAGTAAAGCCCATCGCCGTCGACATTTCTCGCCGTGAATATAGATCGCCGAAAGTTTAAAGCAAATGGACCCAACCCAACAAAAAAAGCAAGGACAACAGAATATGATTTTCTCTGTTTTTTTTTAATCTAACTTGCAAGGACAAAATTAATGATTAGAAAAATGTTTCCGGAATTTGTAACAAAAATCAATTTTTAATACGCATGGATTATAGTGCGGACTTCAAATGGAATTCAAATGATTTAAAGAAACAACTTTTATACTCCCTCTGTCCCATTATGTTTGATGTTTTAGAAGATTTTTCTTGTTCCATTTTGTTTGATTTTATACAAATCCCAAAGCAAATTTATGTATTATAATTATTAATATTCTGTAGTAAATATTGTTATTGGTTAAAATAGTTTGGATTAATATTAATTTATTTTTTCTATGTAAAAAGTAAAAACATTTATAGTTTCTTAATCCTAGTGCTTTTAGCCAAAACATCATATATAATGGGACAGAGGGAGTACTATTTTGTTGCAACTTTCCTCTTTAAAAACTTCCAACTTTACTCATTAATTTTAAGCTCTCAGTGACGGTTTTGATTCTCTCTCTCTCCAAGAACCACACTCATGGCGACACTTCTCTCACCTTCTTCAAGCTAGTTTCTTCACTTCGTTCACTACAACGGATCTATGGCCGTGGGAACATCCCTCTTCTTCCTTTTCCTTGTGGTCTACACGCCGTTTCTCTCACGCGCCGATGATTCTCAGCCCGAGATCGACGCCCTCACGGCGTTTAAGCTCAACCTCCATGACCCTCTTGGTGCGTTAACTTCATGGGATCCTTCAACTCCTGCGGCTCCATGCGACTGGCGCGGCGTCGTCTGCACTAACCACCGTGTCACCGAGATCCGTCTTCCTCGTCTCCAGCTCTCCGGTCGAATCTCCGACCGTCTCTCTGGCCTCCGCATGCTACGGAAGCTCAGCCTCCGCTCAAACTCCTTCAACGGTACGATCCCTCCCTCGCTCGCTTACTGCACGCGTTTACTCGCCGTCTTCCTCCAGTACAACTCACTCACCGGGAAGCTACCTCCGGCGATGGGGAATCTCACCGAGCTTGAGGTCTTTAATGTCGCCGGAAACCGTCTCTCCGGGGAGATCTCCGTTGGTTTGCCGTCGAGCCTCAAGTTCCTTGACGTTTCGTCGAACACCTTCTCTGGTCAGATACCGAGTGGACTTGCTAACCTGACTCAGCTCCAACTCCTTAACCTCTCGTACAATCAGCTAACCGGCGCGATTCCGGCGAGCCTCGGCAGGCTTCAGAGCCTTCAGTATCTGTGGCTCGATTTCAACCTCTTGCAAGGGACATTACCGTCAGCGATCTCGAACTGCTCCTCCATCGTACACTTGAGCGCGTCGGAGAACGCAATCGGCGGCGTGATTCCCGCCGCGTTCGGCGCTCTTCCGAACCTCGAGGTCCTCACCCTCTCCAACAACAATCTCTCCGGTACTGTGCCGTTCTCTCTCTTCTGCAATACTTCGCTTAGGATTGTTCAGTTAGGATTCAACGCGTTCTCTGATGTCGTACGGCCTGAGACGCCAAACTGCCGTACCGATTTACAAGTCTTGGATCTCCGGGAAAATCGAATCTCCGGCCTTTTCCCGATGTGGTTGACGAACATTTTGTCACTAACGAATCTTGACGTTTCTGGTAACTTTTTTTCCGGTGAGATTCCATCGGATATTGGTAACTTGAAGAGATTAGAAGAACTAAAGTTGGCTAATAACTCTCTTACGGGTGAGATTCCCGTTGAGATTAAGCAATGCAGCTCGTTAGGGCTCCTAGATTTTGAAGGAAACCGGTTAACAGGTCAGATTCCGGAGTTTCTAGGCTACATGAAGGCTTTAAAGGTCTTATCTTTAGGCAGAAACAGCTTCTCAGGTTATGTTCCTTCGTCTATGGTGAATCTACAGCAGCTTGATCGGCTAAACTTAGGTAGGAACAACTTGAATGGGAGTTTTCCGGTGGAGTTGATGGCCTTGACGAATCTATCTGAGCTGGATCTCAGTGGAAACCGGTTTTCCGGGGAGGTTCCGGTGAGCATCAGCAACCTGAGTAACCTCAGTTTTCTGAATTTGAGTGGGAATGGCTTCTCCGGTGAGATACCAGCTAGTGTTGGCAATCTGTTTAAGCTGATATCTCTTGATTTAAGCAACCAGAATATGTCCGGTGAGGTTCCGGTTGAGCTCTCTGGTTTGCCCAACTTGCAAGTGATTGCATTGCAGGAAAACAACTTCTCTGGCGTTGTACCTGAAGGGTTTAGTAGCTTGGTGAGTTTAAGGTATGTGAACCTTAGCTCTAACTCATTCTCCGGTCAGATACCGCAGACGTTCGGGTTTCTTCGGTTGTTGGTTTCTCTGTCACTGTCAGATAATCACATCTCCGGGTCCATTCCACCTGAAATTGGAAACTGCTCTGCTCTTGAAGTTCTCGAGTTAAGATCTAACAGGCTAATGGGTCATGTTCCAGCTGATCTCTCTCGTCTTTCGCGTTTGAAAGTGCTTGACTTGGGTCGGAACAACTTGTCTGGTGAAATCCCACCAGGAATCTCTCAGAGCTCGTCCCTCAACTCGTTGTCACTTGACCACAATCATCTTTCAGGAGTTATACCTGGATCTTTGTCTGGGTTATCAAACTTGACAAAGCTTGATCTCTCTGTTAATAACTTGACCGGGGAGATTCCCGCAAGCCTCGCCCTTATTTCCAGTAACTTGGTGTACTTTAATGTCTCGAGCAACAATCTTAGAGGAGAGATTCCTGCTTCTTTAGGCTCAAGCATCAACAACCCAACGGACTTTTCTGGTAACGCAGAGTTATGCGGCAAGCCATTAAGCAGAAAATGCGAAAGCCAGACAGCGGAAGAGAAGAAGAAGAAAAGGAAAATGATTCTGATGATAGTTATGGCTGCGATAGGTGCTTGCCTTTTATCACTCTTCTGCTGCTTCTACATTTACACTCTCTTGAAATGGAGAAAGAAACTGAAACAACAGTCTGCAACGGGAGAGAAGAAACGCAGTCCTGGTAGAACAAGTGCGGGAAGTAGAGTTCGTAGCAGCACGAGCCGGTCAAGCACAGAAAACGGAGAGCCAAAGCTAGTGATGTTCAACAACAAGATCACTCTAGCTGAAACAATAGAAGCAACGCGACAGTTCGACGAAGAAAACGTTCTTAGCAGAACCAGATACGGATTGCTATTCAAAGCCAATTACAACGACGGGATGGTTCTCTCTATCCGCCGCTTACCCAATGGCTCGCTCTTAAACGAGAACTTGTTCAAAAAAGAAGCGGAAGTCCTCGGTAAAGTCAAGCACCGAAACATCACAGTCCTTAGAGGTTACTACGCCGGTCCACCAGATTTGAGGCTTTTAGTATATGACTACATGCCCAACGGAAACTTATCTACTCTGCTACAAGAAGCTTCTCACCAAGATGGTCATGTCCTAAACTGGCCAATGCGTCACCTCATAGCTCTCGGGATCGCTCGCGGACTCGGTTTCCTCCATCAATCCAACATGGTAAGTATATATCTAACGTTAATTTATTAATCTTTATAGCTTAAGAATTTCCAGTGTTTAACGTGTTTTATCCCAAATAGGTTCATGGTGATATCAAGCCACAGAATGTACTCTTCGACGCCGACTTCGAAGCTCATTTATCCGATTTCGGGCTTGACCGTCTAACGGTTCGATCCCCGTCAAGAACAGCGGTCACATCAGCCACCGTGGGGACGCTAGGATACGTTTCTCCAGAAGCTACATCGTCGGGAGAAATGACAAGAGAATCCGACATCTACAGCTTCGGCATTGTCCTACTGGAGATCCTAACCGGGAAAAGACCGGTAATGTTCACACAAGACGAGGATATAGTGAAATGGGTAAAGAAACAGCTTCAGAGAGGGCAAGTGACAGAGCTGCTAGAGCCAGGTCTACTGGAACTCGACCCGGAATCATCGGAATGGGAAGAGTTCTTATTAGGAATAAAAGTCGGACTTCTTTGTACGGCGACGGATCCTCTCGACCGACCAACAATGTCCGATATTGTCTTCATGCTTGAAGGCTGTCGTGTTGGTCATGACGTTCCTTCCTCAGCCGATCAACCCTCACCGGCCTAACCGTTTTCATTTTTTTTTTGTCTTCCTGATTTAAATTCTTAGTAAGAGAGAAAGAAAAAAAAAAAACAAGTACTAGTAATATTCAGCATTATTATTTATCGGTCTTTGGCGCTTTATTATTGGAGATTACGAAGTCTTTGTGTTTGGTTGGACCCAGAAGTCGAATTAAAATGCTGTTTCGGCTCGCATGGCCCACTAAAGAGTTTGAATATCGCTTATTTTGTGTTTGGTCAAACGTAATTACAGCACCCGGATTTTATGCATGTGGGACCCTCTTCAGCCGAAGTTTATGTCTTCGCGCCAAAGAGTGTGTTTGATTTGTGTGATTATTAGGCACCAAAATGGGAAATAAAAACATCATTCAACCAATAATTATAACATTTAGCAAAAGAAATGACAAATCATTAATGCTCGACTGAATTTTTAAATTTGTTTAGTCAAAGCTTTGCTACACCCGTTTTGGGGGTGATAAGATTGAGAAATGAGAAGGAGACAAGAGAGCAGGATGATTGGTGAGTGGGGCCCGTTCTTTGTCACGTGCCAATACTTCGCTGATTCTGAATATGACCGTTGAGCCACTGATGTCGTCACGTGCCTATAGTCGTACACCCTGGCATTATTTGACTCTGCTCCGGTCAGTTTTGCACGTGGAAAGTTCAAGTTCATGTTCATGTGGACCTTTGTTTTAAACGACACTAGTTTAACTGTTTTCCTAATTGCAGAATTTAATTGCTCTCTTAATTTTTAAAATTCGACCTGATTTAAGTTGAATCGTTACATGCAACAACAATAACAACAACAACAACAACAAAAAATTGAGTTTACGATAAAATTGGTTTTGATGATTTGAATGTATTCGAGGCGAGGATAGATTAATAAGAAAACCATATCAATCCACCATTAATCCTCTATGGTTCTTGATGGGCTTTGCTCTGCATGGTTCCTACAAAGCAAAAGCCTCTCCTAAAATTTAAATTCCAAATCACTGACGAGCGAGCTCTGTGGCGACCCATTGGGTCGAATCTCGGGCCTCCATTCAAATATTTAGCAGGCCATCAAATTTTGTAATCACAGATGAACCCATCAATCATAATATTGTCGACTGTAACTAATGTAGCTCTGTAAATTCCATGAATAATATCTTCTTCTTTTTTTTGAAAGCAACAATAATATATTTTTGTTGTTTTAAGGAAACCATTAAAGCATAGTCTAATACGTACTAATATTGTTTTCTCTTGATTGCTGTTCTGCACTTCACTTGGAAAAGGTAAAAAGTTGAAAAGAGTATTCACCCACACGGTCATTTTTCAGCCAATGAACTTTTTCTTAACCAGCGTATATCACACTACCGTATTATTATCAAAGAATTAATTATCACGTACGTACGTGCATTATCCGCAATCACCAGTAATTATACACATTTCCTTGCTTTATGATCAGTTGTAAATTTCAAGTCCATCGCACGAATCTTTTAACATTTGGTGTATTTTTCCACTGAAAACTTAAATTTTTAGCTGAAAGTGCAAACATGATAATTATTAATGATACCATTTTTAACATTTTCCATCAATTATTTAAGATCAAACAAGTAATTTTTCATTGGCAAAAATTACCGAATCAATCACCCATCCACAAGAAGCCGCCTCTAAAATGTCAAATGGTAGTAAGTCTAAATTGAAAGAATTTGTTTTCGAGTGTTAGTTTATCTTGTAAAATATAAAGATTTTAACTTCGCCGTACAAATCCTAGAAACATGTTATAAACTCATTTCTTTTTTTTGGGTGCGATACTCATAGTTTAGCTCTTGCTGGTTTATGACCATTTATAGGGTCTTGGACACTGACTTGTACGCCACAGTTTTCAGAAAACTTTACACCGATTTTCCAAGGCTATATATCACATTTTGTTAGTTCACAAGCGACGTTTTACTCCAATGAAAGGACTCATAGGTAACCATAAATTTAGGAAATGGTGAATAGCTAAGCATAAACCACGATTAAAAAATGATGTGATAAGCCAAAATGTATCGTTTGGACTAATTAACCAATGTTAACTCACATCATTTGAAATCAATATACGTACATTTGATTATATTACTTGTCTTTCATAATGCGCTTAATCATATATCCTAATATCAAACCCATCTGGTTCATATGGCTTGCAAAGAACACCGAAGTGCTTGCTGTTGTCAAATCCATCAATGACATTTTAGCTTTTACTATATTCTCGTATATTATTATTACTCACATTCATACTATTACAGCACATTCTTATCATATATAATGATCAATCATCGTCTCTTTTCCTTCACGATTTCAAAATTTAGTCTATTATTGGGCATTTTTAATCGTATAACCATATCATGTAACTGCTGTGAGACATAGTTGCTCATCAGTGCTATACTTGTATATTAGACTATTTAGAAAATCGATAAAATGACAAAAAGAAACATATCGAACCGTGAGAAATGTTGTTGTTGTTAAGGTGCGATTTAAATAAGGAGAATATCATTGGTTAATATATAAACCAAACAGTTGTTAGCCGAACCGTAATACATTTCTTCATTAACTGTACCAACAAGGCAACACTTATTATGCTCGCCTGAGGGAGATGCGTACATTTTCTCAAACATTTTTTTTTAATATATCGTATATTCTACTTTTTATGGAAGATAATTAAGAAATATCTATATAGTGGGACATCCAATCGTATATTTGAAAATATTTAAGGAATTTGGCCATTTAAATAAGGATTTTGTGGGGAATTACTAAATTTATCAACATAAGTTAATAGAGAAATGTTGCAAAGAAGCTTGTGGATTACACTTAGAATATAAGCATAATGAGAGTACTATACATAGATATATATCATGTGTGCTCGTTTTGTGTATGCCGCATTATGTTAGTGGGAGGAGACAAAAAGGAATGAGTGAGTCTCAAGATTGTTGTGTAATCAGAAAGAGCTATTTACAACTTAAAAAAAAAAAAAAAGTTATTTGATAGCATTGAAAAGAATTTCTAAGTAGATCGCGATTTTTAAGATCGCTCCGAAACCAAATAACATTATCACATAATAGAGTATCGAAAACCTAACAGTACCTAAATGTAGAACAGAGATAGAAAAAACAATTCTTCCCCCCCCCCCCCCCCCCCCCCCCCCCCCCCCCCCTCTTCTAAGCTAATGAGTGCATATAATTAATCAAGTAGCTTTGGTTTAACGAGTTAATCACATCAGTCATGTTAAATTTCATCCTTTGTTATATATTATAAATGACGGGTGATTACCAAATATGTATAGCGACTACAAACAGTAAAATTTTACCTAATTAAACTTTTCCTAAAATGTTTAGTGAACTTAAATACTAATATTTTTTGTTTTCCTAGATAAGTTAGAATTGGTTTATGTTTTATTATATAGTTCTAGTGAATGTGATCATGTCGATCTTAAACTAGCAACTAAGATATATAAACTTAAACTTACTTTTTGGGCACTCACGAGTTCAGAGTTCAAACTATTTTTCTCGAAATCGGCATTAGACAATTTTTATCATTATCCCATGCTAAGTGCAAGAGAATGATCTCTAGGACGGCGATTTAGAATATTAACTTGTTTGTTTAAGCATATAATATGTAGTTAGTTATCTTGTTTTCAGTGATAATTATCCAAAAGCAAAATTGATCAGATACATATACTACTTTTAAACGACAAAAGGTACACATATGTTCCAGTTCTAAATCCGTATATTTTGAGTTACAGTGGTGTCAACCATAGAATACACACATATTTAAGTTTTAATTGAATTCACTCACACTGATATACATACATATATATATATAAATTATATATCTAATTGTTTAAAATTGATATGACTTTAATAAGTAAAATGGAATATAAGATCAATAAGACTCATAAAAATCAATGATTTAATTCTCAAACGAGAACAAAGAGTTTAGACAAATGTTATTGTTACAACTTACAACTCACAAGGGTGAAAATGATCTTAGATTGGTCCCACTTGAATCTTTCTCCTTTGCCGGTTACGCTAACCCCTCTCTCTCTCTCTCTTATAAAATTTCTAGCAATGTATAGTTAATAACATCCACTTGTGGAGTTTCTAAAGTTCAAAACTAATAGATATCAATATTTTATTATAATGTAATTATTTAGTTAACTTTATATGTTTAAAAAAGCTAAACCTTTAAAAATTAAAATGTGTTATAAGAATTTCTAATGAATATCTAATATAATTTTTTTCTTTCTTCTTTCGTATATATATATTTTTTTTGTTTGATATTTAGGTATCTATTGTAGAATGATAAACGATCCCTTCGTTCATTCTATGTTATTTTTTAAGAAAATAGTGATGTTTCGGGACCTTAAACCTCTAATTAATCACCCTGGATCCGAAGCAAACGGGGTCAAATCCGAATCGCAAAGCAAAATGGTCATTTGCTGGTATCACTAGATTACAACTCGTTTGGTTTGGTTATTCATTTCATGTTCTTCTATACATTTATATGCACGATAGTACTATATATATGTATACAAAAGGGATGAGCGTTTTACATCTGTGTTATATATACGCTCTGATTAAATATACTAGTATATGTTTTTGTTCAATAAATCGGTAAATCCAGTAGAACACACATATATATATATATATATATATATAACACGAGGGGGAAAAAGAAATTAAAGCTATGGCAAGGAGTTAATTCACCGGCCAAGAACTCGGAGAAAGGTCGATGGGCTCCACTTGGGGATGATTAGTTCCGCCGCTTGATTAGTGACCGTCGGCCGACCCACCACCGTCCTACGTGGACATCTCTTCTTCCCTCATACTTTTTACCTTCACAAAGTACATTGTAGTTATTTTTACCGTAGCCGCCGACACAAAAAGAACACAGAAAAAGTATCATCTTAATCACACCCCTTTTTAAATAAAGAACAAAAGTTTTTTCGGAAATCGCACCATAACAGTTCGATACTTGTTTAAGTGGACTCCGTCGGCACCAAATTGCCAATAGAACTGAACCAAGCAAGAAGCAGAAATTATTAGATCATCTAATTTTCATTTTCAGAGAACATTATCAAGAATGTATATTCTTTTCGTATCTACGTACGTAAGGTTTATCAATAACAATAAAAAATACCTATGTGTTTCATACTAAGTCTAATATTTTAGTTAAACGGCATTTAATGTCTAGAATATTATGTGAAAGAAAAAACAAAAAAAAGTAATTATTATTTATAAAGGTTCTATATAAACGATTTTTTCGTATTAAACAAAGACATACTCTTCCTAATGTAACACCGCAACAGAAAAACAGGACTATTCCTCACCTTTTAAAGCGATTAGCATGCGTTTAGATTTAAGAATTTATTTATTTTCCAAAAGCATGCGTCAACCTTAAAATGAAGAAAAATAAAATGTGCAGAGAAAACAAGCAAAACAGTCCGAATATGAACATGCAATTGACACGTGCACTCGATCAAAGGATATTTTTGTCAACGTTAGAGTTCGTTAACTAATCAAACTATGGTAAATCAAATCATAATTACCCTCCTACATTCTGTAACTTTAAATCATATTCAGCTTGTGACAAAAAAAAAAAAAATCATAATCAGCTCATCTATAATTCTTTGTTGTGCCACGTATCTTAAGCCTTAGAAAATCATTTACAATAATTATTTATTTTCGGTTCGAGTTTAAATATATCGTTTTAGCTTTTTTAAAAAGATATTAAATACGAAAATCAATTATACCACTATTTGTTTCCTCTAGAAAGATATAATATTCTTCTAAAAAATGAACGGCATTTATAATATAATGTAATGGATTTAGTAACTAACATCGCTCAAAATAACAAGAGTCATGGCAAAGTATATATGTGATGTTCATGGTATATCTATCGATCTACGTTTTTCGAATAATTTATGTGATATTTGATTTTCACTTTTAAAGAATGTATTAAACTTAACTAATTTAGAAAATTAAATATTTTCCTCCTCTGTTTTTTTTTCTTTCTTTTTGGTGGGATTTTCCTCCTCTGTTTATTCATGAACTGCTATTTACTGATCATTTACCAACTTTCTAACATCAATAAAGCACAATGTTAACAAAATATTACTATCTTTGTTGATTAAAATGATCTAGAAGTAATCAAGAGTCAACGTCAAAACAACTGCAATAAGTGCAATCTTGAAGCTTAACAAGTTACGTCCAAACACGTTTAATGAAATTTTATATTATGGCATAGGTCCAAAGCATGCAGGACCAGATGGCTTTCACTTTGGTATGTTTTTTTCTGTATATTTTTTTGTGGTGGCATCTCGTTTACAACCTCTTGAATTCAATAACTCATGTTTACATAGTCTTGTTCATGTCTATGTATATATGGGAAACATTCTACCAAAAAAAAACTTAAAATTACATATAAGCTACAGTAAATATAAATTTCAGGTCGACATATATACTCTTTTGCTAAGATGAGCATATTTGGTCGATTGTATATATGAATGAATAATTAGATGAGTTCGATTCCACCGTGTTCGTAAACTTGCTATAGTTTAACGCTCGTTACCACTGTGTACCACACATTGCGTGTGGACTACTTGATCACTACATCCACATATTGCGTGAGAATTTTCTGCCAAAAGACTTATTTCCTCTCTCAGTTAATTGAGCATTTACAGCAATGTTAATAGAACTTTTTAGGAAAATATAGATATCTGATGCTATATCTAAAAAATATATGTATAAAGGTCAATTTTAGTTTGTACTATACAAATTACACCCATATGCAGTAATTTCATTTTCTAAAATCTATAATCAATTGAACCGAGCATATTAAAACCTTCTATATTAATTATGCATACTATCGCTCAGTATCTTGTATATGTTGAACATTTCTACTGGTATCATAGGCATAGCAAGTCCTTATAAAAAAAATGTTTTCCGTTTGTTGGTATAGCTACTGAAAATTAGTTTTCAAAGTATTTTTCATTAAATTCTCAACATTAACAAATTTGACGAACAGGTGCACAGTAGTGTATGTATATAACCAAATTTGGACTACAATATATTCTTAATTTATCCTGGGATATAATTATATAGACACAATTTATTCATATGTTAGAACGACGCTCTCAAAGTATATCAAATCATTTTGGTACCAAAATAAGATTATAACTTTATTTTTTGTTTCGTCTGATATGTATATATATTGGTACTAGCTTTATTTATCTTCTACGTAAAGACAATAGCTCAATAGCCAACCAATAACCGCCACGTGATGGCTTCTGCTCGATTTCACTCCCTTCTCGTTGGTTCTTGTCGATAAATCATTGGAGATGAGAAGCCGTCACTGGGGAAGTCTTTCAAAGACGAATATACCCTTCACAAAAGCTGAAGTAATGAGGGTACGTAGGTAAAATCGCGAGGTTTACAAGCATGTGAAGCGGGCGGTTTGTTTAATCTCTCCCGCGTGGCAAAGGGACATTCTCTGTTGTGCCAGCGTGGCATGTTCCAGAATGTCAGAATGTTTGCAACATTAAAACCCGTGATCTCATTGGTCTGACGGATAATTAATATAATATAACATTTTTTTTTTTTCGGGTAGAAATATTACAATTCGCAGAGCAGTTCGCAACTCGCAAGTTTGAAAAGAAAAGGAACTAGTCCAAATATATATATGCACATAATTACAAATGATACATCATTGATATGGACAAAGTTAATTAGGCCCCAAGCTGAAAGAATGTCAGAATTATGTGAAATTTTTAGATAGATGCAATGCACATTAACCTCTAAAGATGCATTTTTCTAGTTTTCTTATTTTTGCTTCCTCATGACATTAATCTAGATCAAAATTTATATTGATAAAATATATATATATATATCCTAATTAAAAATTTAATTCAGTTAAATTTCTGATTTCGATCAATAAAATGCTGAACACACCATCAGTTAGTTGAACAACTGGATAATGTAGTAATAGTTTTTGCATGTGTGTAAACCCCAAAATATGCAAAATACTTGCAAACGTAGATTTTTTTTTTTTTTTTAGTTTTCTGAAAATATGTATGCAACCCAATTTTTAATAATGCATCAATCAAAAACATCAGAAGTAATAATTTTGATATCTTTAGGTCCGTTTTACTCCTAAGACATAATATATCTATAGAATTTTAGTAATAAATGTTCAAAAGGAAAAATACGAAGAAGAATGTGAAAAGAAGCGGGAGGAGGGTGACGTACGCTAATGGGGACATGGAGAAGGCCACGCGCAATTGAGCGGTCCACACTCTCTACACCTTTTATATTTCACCAAATCATCAATCTCTCACTCTCTCTCTTCATATTCCCCGAAACTTATAACCAAACCAATATCATCTCTCTCTCGACTATCATCATCTTCTACACATCCATATATATCTCTCTGATCTCCTTCTTCTTCCTCGATCTTCCTCATTTTCTTTTGCTTTCTTTTGCTTACAAGCGAGTAAATAACACTTGATACACATATATCTATATATATGTGTATATATATTCCACAGATCAAAGAAAAGGTAAAACTGATTTACAAGGGATTTCAAGTTCAAAAGAGTCCATTCCCATCGTCTCAACTTACACATATGTGCGTGTTTATGCTGTTTTGTTCACTAAAACATTGATCTCTTGCACCCCTTTTTCTTTATTTTCTTAGTTCTTTAGCTTGTTGGGTTGACCGATCTGCATGTGTAATTTGTCCATCTTGATTACTGAAAAATGTTTTGTTTGTGCATTAAAAAACGTCAGGTATTTTCATTTCTCAGCTTTGAAGTAACAAGTCTTGTTAAGTTGTCTATACGCAATTAATACCCGTATTTTTTTTCCGGGAAACCCTTTTAAATTGTTTGTATCTGAGTAGATTTGTATATATATATGTACGTATTTGTGACAAAAATATATATATATATATATGTACGTATATGCATATTTACAGTCTTGTGTACTTAAAGCTTTCCGAAATGAAGATAAAACAGACATAGACTTTGTAACCTTTCGAACAGTTTTTTCTCAGACTTGATGATTTCTTTTGTTTTTGTTTTGTTGTAGATGTGGAAAAAGCTGTTTTTGTTTGTATTCCATTAGGCTGAACATAATATATAATATATGTAGTTGGCTATGTTAGGCTCTTTTAGTTTAGTACTAGATCAGTATATTATCACATATAAAATAATGTTCAGAAAGAAAGAAAAAAAAATCCGTTTCTCAATACATATATGATCATTGCCACCATTTAGTCACAACCACGTTACAACAGGAAAGCATCATTAGTACAAAACTCTACGTTTGTCCGTTCCCTTTGAACCTCACAGAAGCTCTCATGCATGTCCTCTTTTTCATGTCTTCAACTTTTAAACCTAACTTTCATGTTCTTGTGCCATCTTCTGATCACTTTTTAAGATAAAGAAAAATAAACCTGTACCTTTTTAAGTACAGTAAATTTTTGTTATCTATGGAAAGTGGTAATGAAGTTGGAACTACCCATTAAGTGAGATGATTATACCTTTTTTTTTATAAAAAAAATTATTCTTCTTTCATACTTCCATTTTTTCCTTTCTCTAATTCTCTATGATCATATATATATCCCCAAATCTTTGTGATGTGATACCAACATGCATACACATTTACATGTATACGTATATATGACACATTTTTATCTGCATATATGACACTATAGTGATGATCATTTTGGTGATGAATTTGGTTTTGCGCAGAAATAATGGAATCAGTGGATCAGTCATGTAGTGTTCCTCCGGGATTCAGGTTCCATCCAACAGACGAAGAGCTCGTTGGTTACTATTTGAGGAAGAAAGTGGCATCACAAAAGATCGATCTTGATGTCATTAGAGATATTGATCTCTACAGAATCGAACCATGGGATTTACAAGGTTCCACGCTATACATACTTAATATAGGCTCTAGTTTCTTAATATGACAATGTGAATGCCTAGATCTGATGAAAGTTTGTTTCATATATGATAGAGAGATGCCGAATCGGATATGAGGAACGAAATGAATGGTATTTCTTCAGCCACAAAGATAAGAAATATCCAACAGGAACAAGGACAAACAGAGCGACAATGGCTGGTTTTTGGAAGGCCACAGGTCGAGACAAGGCTGTTTACGACAAGTCAAAACTGATCGGTATGAGGAAAACACTTGTATTCTACAAAGGAAGAGCCCCTAACGGCCAAAAAACTGACTGGATCATGCATGAATACCGGCTAGAGTCAGATGAGAATGCACCTCCTCAGGTATTTTATATATTAATTTATGGTATTTTCAAAATAGATAAGGTTATTGAGGTATACTACATATTCAATTTAGTTTTTTTCCACTTTATTATGGGAAATTACATGGAATTCTTTTTGTTTTTTTAATGGGGCAAGAATTATGTTTCTTGGGTCTCATGAGCTCTTTTATGAGACACATTTAAACCTTTTAGGTAAAAGTCGAGCATCTTTAAGACTTATGTAAAATGTTACACCTTTAATCACAAAACAAAAAGTAAAAAGACTGTCCTAAAACTTCAGTTCCATAAATGTAGACCAAAGTTTTTTCCTATATGTGAATAGTATTTTTTTAGTAATATTTAAGCGTTTAAAGTCTTCAAAAGTCTTAAGTCGTCTAACTAAAGACATGACATCAAAATGAGTTATACGTGTTCCTTCAAATCCCTTATCTAGCTTTTAGATAAGCAAATCTTTCAAAAACTATTATAAACAACAACACCGAAAATTGTAAATACTATTGAAGGATGTGTGTGTTATATATCTTGCAACCTCTCAAACTCGAATAAGTTTAATAGAAAATTTAATATAGCTTGCAAATGAGTATATACCTATGCTATTGGTACCTTTCTTTCTTGTGCTCTCAAACTTTTAAGGCATGCTTTTTGTTGTGTCTCACTACATATAAAAGCATAATTATTTCTTCTTTTTGTTTCATATTGTCCTAAAGGTTAGGCGTATTCACACCAAATATGATAAACCATTCCTTATTATGATTGTGTGCGTATTGTAGGAAGAAGGGTGGGTGGTTTGTAGAGCTTTCAAGAAAAAACCAACGACCGGGCAAGCCAAGAACACGGAAACTTGGAGATCAAGTTACTTTTACGACGAATTACCAAACGGAGTTGGCTCGGCTATGGAGCCTCTCAATTACGTATCTAAGCAGAAACAAAACATTTTTGCACAAGATTTTTTGTTCAAGCAAGAACTAGAAGGGACGGATATGGGTTTAAACTTCATCCACTGCGATCAATTCATTCAACTTCCGCAGCTAGAAAGCCCTTCACTCCCTAGTATGAAGAGGCCACTGAGCTCAACATCAGTAACAGCATCGGAGAATAATCAAAATAAGTATAAAAGACAACAAATAGAAGAGGATGAGAATCTCGACGAGCTAATAAGTAGCAAAAATAAAGATAAGAGGAAGAAAACATCAGTGATGACGACGGATTGGAGAGCACTCGATAAATTTGTTGCTTCTCAACTAATGAGCCAAGAAGATGGAGTTTCGGATTTTTGTGGTCAACAAGAAGAAGACAACAATAAAATTGTTCATTGCAATAACGAAGAGAGCAATAACAATGGAATAGAGATGGCTTCGTCGTCGCTATTGAGTGATAGAGAAGAAGAGAACAGGTTCATCAGTGGGTTATTGTGTACGAATTTGGACTATGACTTATATAGGGATTTGCATGTTTGATAAATGATAATACTATAGTATGGTGCGTAACGTTTTCTATATAGGTAGAATAAATTGATATAATATAACATATATAAAGATTTGTAAACGATTTTTTTTCTTTTCCATATATGGATATTATATATATTTTTCGTGAAATAAACTAATCTATGGCTGTGAAAGTGTGAAGATAAATGATTTATTCGTGTATTGATTTGACTATGACTAGGTTTTTAGGGTTTTGGTTTACATGTGTACGTATGATTTGAAAACCGCATGACTTGATTCCGCATGTTTTTTTTTTAATGCCAAGTGGGAAACACAATTGTTTTTTATATAGTAATAAGTCTTGAAAGTTATAGTTTATTATATCTCATGATTAGCCATTTCGTTAATTTTGATGGTGCGAACTAGTTCCGGCGTGTCCCTGAAGATCTTCGCTATGCTCAGGCTCAGTTTGTTTCATGGTGCTCCTCTTTGTTGGCTTGTTAATCCAGTTTGATCACAACTTTGTATTCAATTTTTTTTTTAAACGAATAATTTACCGAATAAATATTATACTATCTTTCCGGAAAGTAGGAAGTTTTGACATTTTTTCCTTGTTCCAAAAAGAAATATTTTGTGTATAATCATTAATGCTTTTTTCTGTTTAAAAATTAAAATTAACTCAGTCAACTTGCATTTAATTTTTACGAGGACTTTTTTTGTGCAAAATGATTTAAATGCAACCACTAGAAAAATATTAGAAAAATCAAATATTCTGACAATTCTAGGTGCACTAATAAGCAAAACATAATCACAAATATTTAGAAAGAGAATGCATTTACTGTTTTTTTTAATCTATGTGAAATACTCAGAACTTCCTACCGTTTGGAACGGATTTAGTATATATTTTCAATTTCACATTGTAAATAATGTAGATAATACTTTTGGGTGATTCAATCTTTATCGATAAAACATAAAATGTTAGTATATTCGTATATTTAATTGATTAGTTTTACATATTAATTCGTAGATACTATCTAGAAAATGATCTGTGATACTATATAAAAGTCTTGATTAAACAAAGATGTTTACAAAACTATTACGTGTACAAAGAGAATCTAATATCTAAGAATATTTAAGTTTAACTAATTACATTGATCAATGTTGAAAGAAGAAAAACAGATCTGTATATCATCAATATACTTACATAAAATTTCATAGAATAGATTATTTCTGGAGAGGAGAGCAAGTTATATAGATAAACTAATTAATTAATGATATAGGAGTAAAAAATATGAAAACAAGAGCTGGCCCAAAGTGGGCCCATGAGTTGTCGAGCGTGCGGTGTACAAGATGGGGAGTCCGTTGGGCATGCTTTGTCGTCGTTTCAAGAGCCCCTTACCCGTTTCTTCCTTTTTCCAAATTTTCTATGTAAATTTCATTCTAATTCCTACCAAATTAAATTACTACTTATCCTAAATCATTTTGTTTCTGTATAATGCCAAAGAATAGCTGTACACATTCTTTGGTTTGGCTTATACGTGGAAACATTTTGATCCAATAGCTGCCTCAAAAATTAAGAGTTTATATACCAAAAGTGAAATTTAGACCATGCAAGTTTAGAATTAGAAGAAGCTTCTAGTCACAAGGTAGATTAACTTACAATTTGGTTTACTCCAAATAACTCGCATGGCACATGGCTCCATGCGTTAAGTTGGAATTTACGCGGCTTAATTAATAATGTGTGAGTTGGATTGCTGTATAAATTAAAGTCTAACGAATCCATACGTAAGATCATGTTAAATTGTAAGCGAGAGGATCGAATTGGATCGGTATCGGTATCCTTGGTCTAAGGTAATTTTATTAATTTATAATTTTCTTACAAACTGATATCTCCTGGATGGAGTTTAACTTAGATTTATTGTTAAATAAGGCAGATGGAACTAACCGTTTTAGATGTAAATAACATTGTATCGGAAGGATCTTCAACATTATTAAAGTAATCTTGACAAAACCTAATATATTCAACAATCAACATTATGTAAATAAATATATATTATGGTACATATATAGTAATAGATTATATTGCTGAAAAGTGATGCCAAAATCTTAACAAAGGAGATTTACTTGATGGTAGCTTTTGAGGGGGAGGAATGTGATTGAAAGAAAGACAAGGCTTCTGATTTGTCCATTTCATACTTAAGGTGGGCCAACTAAACCACTCTCATGTCTTCTATGCATGCAATCTTCCTACAAGTTCAAATATTGTGTCGATAATTTTTAAAAGTTTATAGGTGGGACTAACAGTTCACTACAAAGTTAGATATTTACATTTGATAATACGTACATAATACCGTAATTGCATTTTCAAAAACATATATGCGATGGTGAGTTCAGAAACGCAGGAGATGAGAGGGTCTTAGTATTTTCATTAAAAATGATTGCAACTAACACCATAATTTCGTTTATCAAATTTAACAATTCTTTTTATATTTTATGAAAATAATACATATATATTTTTTAAAGTCTTACAACTCATACAAAAACACTACTATACTGAAATTAAACTCGATCACACCAAAGCAGGTCCTAGGATTTAGGTGGCCAAAAACAAAAAACAAAAAAGTAATTTTTTTGGACTGAAAAATATGTGTTTTAAATCCTATAAATTTTAGGTCAGTTTTGTTTGCAAAAACAACTGGAAAAAAGAAAGCATCAAAGAATTTCAAAACCAAATTAGTGCATAATTGATTAGAATTATGACAGAGCAACCAATTGTACGATCACAAGGATCAAAACCTTTCCCGTTATTAACCACAGAAGGCCCTCCACGTAAGTAAAAAATAGACGGTCAGCAGTATGAGTATGATTAGGAACAATTACGCACTTTTAATCAAACTAATGATTAATTTGCTACTTTTTGTCACTCCCCAAAGAGTATAATTCATTGAATGCTTCGTTTCCCTGAAATACATGGTGTTACTTTTCACACCTTTAATTACTTTTTGATTCACTCACATTTTTATAACCCTGACTCTGAGTATATATCAATATAATTTAAAATTCACAAGTTTCTTCTATAAAATGTCTAAAATGGAGCTTGTTTTTGTTTCTTTCTTCTTTTAGAGTATTTTGGTAACATAATAAAAAATTTCATGATGAAACTATTCTTTGTTTCTTGGAAGTTCTTACTTGTTTGATGATTGTGGTCTTCGTTTATACATACATTACCAAAATCTCATATAATTGTTTTTGCAGTTTTGGTTAGTTCAAGCCTGAACTTCGATGACGGGTCAATCTAGACATGTTTATATGCGTGTTATATGTTTTGCATGCGCCTAGATATGCGACTATGGCCCTGTTCGTTTGGTGAGCTAGACGCAGTAACCAGACGCAGTATCCTGATGTTGTTCGTTTGGTACTAATTCAGATGGTGAACTGATTTCCGTATCCAGATGAGTTTTATAAACTCAGCAGGAAAAAATGGGATATCTGGCTGAGTTTAATCGGTGCGTTTAGCTACAGTAAACTCAGCCAAAAATGTCAAAAGTAAAAAATACCCCTAATTTTTTTAAACCTAAATCGCCGTCTCTTTCTTCGATCTCTGAGCTCTCTCGCGACTCTTCACTTCAACCATGGGGAAGAACTCGAATTCTCTCGCCCTGTGAATCCCAGAACCCTAAATTTCCGTCTCTCTCTCACTCTTGCGCTCTCGCTCTCTCGCTGTCGCAGTCTCTCTTCCCTCTCGCAATCTCTCTCTCGCAATCTCTCTCTAACTCTCACAGTCTCTCCCACTCTCTCGAAGGTAAGCAGTTTTTATTTATTTTTCGTCGCATGCTGTAATGTAATGTAGATATCCTTTTGCCTCAGGGAGCGTTTTTACTTGATATTGAACTCGATCTGTTGATTTGCAATGTTTTTGGTTTTGTTTCGTTTGATCTTAAGCAAACTTCTCTTTTGATTTTATCTTTGATTTTAGATTTAGAGCATGATTCTTTCAGTTTATGGTTGCACTTGTGATTTAGGTTCAGCGAAAACTGATTCAGATTTCTTACCAAAGCTATTGACTTTATTGATTTAGGTTCAGTGTTAAGTTCTGTGTTTGAGTTCTGTGTGTGTTCAAGTGCCTATATAAGGATATATATGAGTTATAGAGCCACTGAACACTTCTAGTCTACTCTCTCTTTTGGGTAAAATAATAAGAGAAGATCTCAATCCAGTATGGGGAAAGCATGGTAATATAACGATTAGAACAACCTCAGTTACCTCCTGTCTTATTTACATACCGTCGATACAGACTAGAGAATGGGTTCTCCAAGTTGGCTATTGGCAGGCTGGACATTGTGCCTTTTCTGTTTATCCGTGGTCACCAGAAGGTACACTAGCTCCTCAAGAACTCCATACAGCTCCTACTTGGGCGGTGTTGAAGAACGTCCCTCCACAGCTCTACTCTTTGGACGGTATTAGTGTTGTAGCTAGTGCCATTGGCGAACCGCTTCATACGGAAAAATCGAGGCTTGATCCATACCATTTTGGGGATGTTAAAGTCAAGGTCGAAATCCAGCTAGAGAATGCTCCCCCTGCAGCAGTAGAAGTGCTGGATGAAGAAGGTAACTCAGTTCGCATTGCAGTAGAATATCCAAGATTGCCTCCAAAGTGTTGTAACTGCGGAAGATTTGGTCATTATTTGAACCGTTGCCTGCTTCCACTGAAAGAGAGAATTCAGGTTGAGGATAAATCACCTAGTTTAAATCAACCTCAAGACAGTCCTGTGTTAGAAGAATCTCGGAGGCAGACTGAAGCAGTAGCCATCACTGATAGGGAGGCTGAGGATACTAATCAGACTAAAGCTGCGGATTTGCAGAGGAAACCACCTAGACGCTCTCGCTCCCTTTCGAGGAAGCGCGGATTGAGTGCTCCAGTTGCAGACTTAAGAGTAGATTCGGAAGCCAGAGAGGAAAAGATTCAGGCAAATTCAAATTCTACAGTTGGTGAATCGAGTAAGAATCAGGATAAGGAGGAGACATTGTCTTCTGATTTGCCGGATACAGACACTCAAAAGATCAGAAATGAGAGTAAGGAATCTTTATGGATCATCAAACAATCAAGAAAATCTAAGCAGGTACATAGAGATCAAAAGAAAGGTGGACTGCCGTTAGAGGACAACAAGAACCGCTACTCCTCTCTTGCTCAAGGAGCCTCCTTGGGTAAGAAATATTAACTCTCTTTCAAGCTCTGCTTTTCTTTCACAAGTTATATAAATGAAAGTGTTTAGTTGGAATTTAAGAGGAGTTAATAATGATCAGCGTCAAGAAGTAGTTCGGGGATGGTTGAATAGGTCTCGACCATCAGTAGGTGCTTTTCTAGAGACTCATGTTAGAGAGGAAAATGCTTCAAGAATAATTCAGAGGATAGTTCCGGGTTGGAGGTTTGATAGTAATTACTGTAGTTCAGAAGGGGGAAGGATTTGGCTTGTTTGGGAACCGAGTTTGTCAGTGATTGTGTATAAGAGGTCTGCTCAGTTAATGGTCTGTGGAGTTCTGGATCCCAGGAATAAGACCGCGTGCACGTTGGCTTTTGTCTATGCGCACAATGATGTTTATCTACGTCGTGAGTTATGGAATGAATTAATTGCAGTGGCTTCGCAGAGGCTAGTTAAAACGAATCCATTCTTGGTTCTTGGCGATTTTAATCAGATTTTACTTGCGGAGGAGCACTTTTCAATCACCCATTACAATCTTCCGATTCGCGGCATGAGAGACTTACAGGAATGTCTGGTAGATAGTGAGCTATCTGACATCGAGAGAAGAGGAGTTTTCTATACTTGGAGTAATAATCGCCAAGAAGATCCGGTTCTCAGGAAACTTGATAGAGCAATTGGGAATGAAAAATGGAGAGAAGTCTTCCCAAGTTCAGTTGCAATTTTTGAAGCTCCGGGTGCATCTGACCATGCCCCTTGTATAGTGGACCTTGCTCAGGATCAGGGAGGGAGAAAGGTGCCTTTCAAATACTTCTCCTATCTCTCTTCTCATCCGAGGTTTTTAAGCTCAATTAGGGAAGCATGGCTCAAGGAAATACCGGTAGGCTCTCGGTTATTTTCTATAGGACAAAGATTGAATGCAGTGAAAGCAGCGTGTAAAACATTGAATCGAGGGGGTTTTGGAAATATCCAGCAGAAAACAAAGGATGCAATGTCTAGGCTTCAAGAAATTCAGTCGGAGCTCCTTATCAATCCTTCAGACTCGCTGTTTCGGGAGGAGTTCGTTGCCCGGAAGAATTGGCTGTTTTTTGAAAAGGCTCAGGAAATTTTCTACAAACGAAAATCCAGAATCAGGTGGTTATCAGAAGGGGATGCAAATACAAGCTTCTTCCATCATGTAGTTCGAGCTCACCAAGCGAGGAATGCAATAAGTATGCTGCGGGGCTCGAATGGAGAAACGCTAGTTTTGAAAGATGATATCATTGATGAGGTTGTAGGATACTTTAAGAATCTTCTTGGCACGCAAAGCCCTGTTTTGAATCCTGTTTCAGTTGATCAACTTAAAGAACTGATCTCATATCGTTGTCCGGCTCATCTGCACCAAAAGCTTACTTCGATTCCATCAGAGGAAGAGATAAGGAGTATAATTTTCTCGATGCCCAAAAATAAAGCACCCGGTCCGGATGGGTTCGCAGTGGAATTTTTCTGCGAGGCATGGGAGGTGGTTGGAGAAGATATTATAGCTGCGATTAAAGAGTTCTTCACTTCTAGAAGGATGCTTCATAAGTTCAACGCGACGGCGATTGCCTTGATACCAAAGCTAACAGAGGTGGATCGCATAACTCAGTTCAGGCCTATATCCCTTTGCTCCACAATCTATAAGGTGATAGCTAGACTGATAAAGAAAAGATTAAAGTTAATCATTAGCGATGCAGTACAGTTGAATCAGGTGGGCTTTGTTCAAGGCAGACTTCTTTGTGAAAATGTTCTACTGGCTTCAGAGTTGGTAACAGATTTTCATAAGAGGGGAAGAACTACAAGAGGCTGCCTTAAAATAGATTTATCTAAGGCTTATGATAATGTGAATTGGGATTGTCTTTTTAAGCTTCTCCAGGCGATTGAGTTACCGATGGTATTGATAGAATGGATTAAGGAATGTGTTACCACTCCTTCTTACAGCATAGTCATTAATGGAGAGCTCCAAGGACATTTCAGAGGTCTTAAAGGACTTAGACAAGGGGATCCAATCTCTTCTCTACTTTTTGTGCTGCTGATGGATATTTTGTCTAAGTTACTTGATGCAGGTGCTGTGAATGGTGTGTTTGGTATACACCCGAAATGTGAGGCTCCTCTGGTTACACACTTGAGCTTTGCAGATGATGTCCTGATTTTCTTTGATGGATCAGAGAATTCTTTGCAAGGTATTCTATCAATTCTGGAAAATTTCAAGAATATCTCAGGGCTTCACATTAATAATGAGAAAACAGAAGTTATGATTGACGGTGGTGATGGGGTTAAATGTCGACAACTAGCAGAGCAATATGGTTTGAAACAAGGTTCTTTGCCAGTAAGGTATCTGGGACTCCCACTTTCATCCAAGAAAATGAGGAGGACAGATTTCCAGCCCTTAATAGACAAGATTGCGGGACGGTTTAATTCTTGGACTGTCCGTTATCTATCCTTTGCTGGTCGTCTTCAACTAATTCAGTCAGTCATCTATTCAACAATAACTTTCTGGGCTTCAATTTTTAGTATTCCAAAACAATGCATCCTCGAAATTGAAAGAATGTGCAATGGCTTTCTGTGGAAAGGAGCACCAAATTCTGCGAGAGGAGCAAAAGTTAGCTGGGATGTAGTGTGCACTCCTAAGTATGCGGGTGGTTTGGGACTCCGACGCCTCACGGAGTGGAACAAAGTTCTCGGTCTCAAGCTTATATGGTTGCTCTTCACCGCAGGTGGCTCTTTATGGGTTTCATGGGTGAGAATTAACCTTATAGGTCAACAAAACTTCTGGGATATAGATCCATCAACCTCAAGTAGTTGGATTTGGAAGAATATATGCAAGCTTAGACCATTAGCTCGCCCCATGATAGTATGTGAAGTAGGAAATGGTCTAACGGCTAGCTTTTGGAATGATAATTGGACTGGCTTGGGTCCTTTATTGGATATTACGGGTGAGAGAGGTCCAACGTTGGCGGGCTTACCACGTCATGCTGTGGTTGCAGATGGACTCTGTAATAATCGGTGGTGGTTATCAGACAGTCGAAGTAGAAATCCGGTCATTACTCTTCTTAGACAGTGCTTACCTAGTGTAGAACCGATTGTTTCTTCAGAGGTGGAAGACAGATATCTGTGGAAGGTGCATAATAAGGAGCCTACTGAGAACTTTTCAGTTGCTATCACTTGGAACAGTTTACATCCGATTACAGAAAGGGTAAGCTGGTGTGGTGAGATTTGGTTTAAAGGTAGAATTCCTAAACACGCTTTCCTAGCTTGGGTGGCAATAAAAGACAGACTTCCAACACGAGATAGGCTTCGAAGTTGGGGGTTAGATGTTCCATCAGTTTGTTTACTTTGCAACTCTTATGATGAAACAAAGCAACATCTCTTCTTCGACTGTGATTTCAGCTGGGAGGTTTGGTCTTTTTTCCATTTAAGAGCCCACCTATCACCGCCAAGACCGTTTGCAGATGCAGTCACGTGGCTTAAAAACCATACTCCGGATTCGAATTTACTCCTTATTTTCAAGCTCCTCTTTCAAGCTTGTCTCTATAGTGTGTGGAAGGAAAGGAATTCAAGGTTACATACAGGATGTGCAAGATCCCCGGCTGCCCTCATAGAAGACATTAAACAAACAGTGAAGTATCGCTTACACCCTCTTGCAAGAACTCAGAATATTTCACCCTCAGACCCAACCTATCTTCAAACATGGATCACTCTTTATGGCTAGATTCCTTCTCTTCTTGCTATCCTTTTTCCTTAAAATGCAGTTTGGAGAACGAAATGTTTATTTCGTTTATCTCGTCTTCGCTCTCTTAAATTGGCTGTATCTTAGTGTGTGTATCCTTTGCTCAAATTAATGAAATCGTTTTCTGTTAAAAAAAAAAAAAAAAAAAAAAAAAAAAAAAAAAAAAAAAAAAAAAAAAAAAATAAAAATAATAAGAGAAGTATCACAGAACCTTGACCAATGGGTACCCTCCAACATATAAATCAAAAAGCTTCTTTTTTCCTCTCACGAGACTGTAATGGGAACTTGACCAAAAAAGGGATTCGCTGTTTTGCACATGTTGTCGTCTTTCGATTAATTTTCAGACCAAACACTACTATATTAAAGTAAATTAACAAAGGCTTTGGGTGTGTGTCTGTGAGTGGCCAAGAGAGATTAAAAACAATGATGCCATATATATGTAATGATAGAGTTTTTCTACCGTGGGAAGATTTGATCAAAATCTAAGTATAGATTGTCATTTCAATGTAGGGTTACTCCAAAACTTGGTTATCTTTGACATGTGAGTGAAGAAATCATGAAGTACTACGTCGATTGGTTATAGTAAAAACTTGGTTTTAGTTATTATTATGGGTACGTCGAGTGGTCGACTAAATTTTATAACAATGATGATAAATAGGGAATCCAGAATGTCAAGTCGTTGTCCTCGATTCTTTTTGCGTTTTAGTAAATAGTGACGCTAACAAATGTTTGATATCACACACATATATATATATATTGCTTTTTCAAATATTAGAAGAAGGGTCTTTGTCTGAACTCTAAAGAACCAATAGAAACCAATATTAAAAAGAGATATACATGGTTCATACAAGAAAATAACTTTTCGTTGTTCTTCAATTTTATTTTCACTAATACTAATAACTTAATAAGTAATAACAAATACAATATTCGATTATCTATATAGTTCAACGATGGTGTACATTTTTAAAAAAAAAAAAAAATCTCCGACATTGAAATCTGAAAACATTACAATCTATCGTTTTGTTGTTTTCTTTGGACTGGTGTGCTTAGGCTAATGATTGTTTTAGTCTTTTAGAGTCAAACACGAAGAAAAAGGACTAAACTAAAAAAGGTTCAAAAACCAACTCTCTTATGAAATAAGCCGAGTGCAAAAAGGACGCCACATGAAGAGTAGCCCATCATAATTACAGAAGCCCATGCCTGGAAGAGCTCTAACCACGGAAGCAGAAAAGATCGCAAAGCCCATTGCCTATGGAAGCAGAGTAGAAGGAAAGAAACTCACCAAGTTGATCAAAGCGATGATGAAGCAAAGGTTAAAAGCCGTTTCCGGGTGGGAAGAAGATAACTCACAAATTCCAGAATATAATTTTTTATTTTGACATATACAAAACAGAAATTAATTAGTCACTGAATGACACAACTTAATAAAGAAAAAATCTAGCAAACCCATAAACCAAAAAGAATGCAACACATAGCCACAGATACCTCAAAACAATGGACAAAAACCGAGCAGCTACGCTCACTGTACTCTCTCCAACCCACAAATCTCTTCTTGAAGAAACTCCTTTACAGTTCCCTTCAACAACGACATGGTTTGGTTCCTCGTACACCAAACTTAAACCACAATTCACAATCTCACCTGCTCCATCTCTCACTTCGAATTCGATTGAAGCCTCTGTAGGAACACATTTCTGATCTTCTCGCGACCCTTGTACGTGTTTTTTGAGGTGTGAGCAACTGGTGTAACCGATAAACACATGGTCCGAATCAATCTTGCGCGGTTCTATCCAACCTCCACCAAGAGTGCAGCTGAAACGCGTACATGTCCCTAGTTCGTTTGTGAACTCACAAGTGCACTCCATTGAGAAACGCTTGATTTCATCTTGACTGTAAGGGAATGCAACAACAGCGCATAGAGCTATTGTCGAAAGCCTGTTGTCACACCAGTGTGGCGGTAACTTCAGCTTTAAAGTGGATCCAATTGTGCGATGGTTGAACCATGACGGGACTTCGCTCCCTGGAAAGGAAGTGATGAGCAAAGCTTCTGAAACATTTCCCTGCAAAAGTAACACAGAAACCAAAAAGAGATATCATAAACTGGTAAAGAGATTCGATTAGATGAAGTTAGGAATGTGACCTCTTTATAGCATCTAAGCGCATCTAGCTGGCTTTTCCTTTGTGCGTATGATGTGATGCTATTCTTTGCAGCTTGTTCCAGATTGTTGCAGTTGATGAAAATGAATTTAGAGTGAACCTGCTCCATAAGCTTGATACGAGCCATGGGGGACGCGACTGTTTTCAATTTCTCGCAGCCATGTGCATCTAAGATCTCTAGATTTGGCGGAAGCAATGGAATTGATGTGAGATTCTTGCAGTACTTCAGGTCGAGCAATTTCAGATGATGTAGTTGACTGATGTCGATTTGCAGGTTGCTGATCATATCGTTACTGCTTAAGCATAGACGCTGCAATGAGGATAGGCCGTTCATACCACGTCTTAACTCAGGTAAATCTTCCACTTTTGAGCTATTGAACTGCGATATCTTCGGCATGTCTGTAATTGCTGTCCCATCAAGCAATAAAATCTGCAAGCATTTCATGTTTTCAATGGGAATGGGAAAGGTCTTGAGCTTTGAACAACCAGATAGCACCAGTTCTTGCAGAGCTTTCAGCTTCCCCAGGCATTTTGGAACTTCCTCCAACATTTTGCAGTCTTTCAAGTTCAATACAATCAGTCTTTGGAGCTTCCCCATGTTTGTAGGAAGTTGACCAATCGCAGTTCCATCTAAGTGTAGAGTTTCTAAATTATCTGAAATCACCTGCAATTTCTGAAGTTTTGAGCAGTTGGAGAGGATGAGAGTTTTCATAGAGGTCAGATTGATATGTGGAAGAACACGGAGACTCGTGCATCCTCTCATGTTGAGCAAAATAAGACTTTTCATACGATGAATTTCACGAGGTAACTCCTCCAAACTCGTGCAGCCTTCAAGATTCAATCTTTGGAGACTTTCAGCATTTAGCAACCCTGACAGATTGCATAACTTGCTTGAGTGGCTCAGATCAACCCACTTTAGCTTCGGTGTATTCTACAATGACCAGACAGAAAAACTAAGCAACTCTAATCTAGTAAGCCAATAAAACCTTAACGGTGAAAACCAAACTTAAAGAGAGACACACCTTAACACCCTCCCAGACCTCTTCAATCTCGCTGTAAGGCAGGTTAAGGTCGGTAAGATTCTTGGGGTTGAAGTCTTTTGGAAGTTTCTTCAAAGGGAATTTGAGCCAATATAGATACCGTACTTCATCCAACGGAAACTCAAGTCCCTCAGGGAAGTTTAGTTTGCAGTCAGCTTCACATTCCCGGTGGCAACAAGAATTATAGAATTTAAGGTACCTAAGATTACGCATCCCACTGAAGGTACATTTTTCCAAAGGAAGCTTCTTCTTCAGTTCAGACATGTCGAGAAAAATACCTCTCACATTCTCTGCTCCCTGCTTAACCAGTTCAAAGACAATAGGTTAGCAAGTAGAAGTTTCTTGACCGGTCGAGAGCTAAGTGAGCATCCAAATTATCACGAAAAGAGAATATAGAATTTTTCTCTACTCGATATCAAAGGCTTATCTTACCGCTCTTTTCTTCAGCGCACCAACGACGCCTTTATGGTTACACAGCCTCCGAGACCCTTGTGAACCAAGTTCCTTGCCAAATGTATACAGTAAATCATGCATCTCCACTCGTCCGCCAGAAATGTTTAAAAGAAATTTACTGGCAAGATCTTTTATCTCACTCACAGCATCAGTGTCACAAGACTCCACCAAAAACCTCACGTAGTACTCATCCCCTGATCTAAAGAAACAAGCGACATCGAGAAAGACATCTTTTTGAAGCTGACCGAGTCCATCATAGCTTATCTGCAAGACATTTTGTATGGTCTTGTTGGGACTTTGTGCCAGCTTGCAAAGTTTTTCTTCCCAGTGAGTCTCGTCTTTTCCATTAAGCTCAACACCCAATATCTTGAGAGCTAATGGGTTGCCTCTGGCATAATCCGCAAACAATCTAGAAAGATTCATGAAATTTCCCTTCGGAGTACAGTGCTTACCACAAAAGGCAAAATAGCTGAAGTACTGAAAGCTGTCTCTGCCACTCAACCTAAGAACCTCATATGTGTCATCAACCTTCCCTTCGATCACTGACTTATCGCTAGCCGTGATAAAGATTCTGCTACCTTTCTTAACCCAGTCGCATTCGCCAAGAAGAGCGTCTATCTGTTTCTTGTCACTAACATTATCAAGAACAACAAGAGACTTCTTACTGAGTAGGAGTGCCTTCAAGGACTCAGGCGACAGGTCAGCGACTTTCTGGTTCACGTCATCATCCCTCAACAACTCTTCCATGAAAATGTCTCGATCCATCGTACAGTCTTTCCACATTTTACGGACATCATGAAGAAAAACGCAGCGCAGGAACTTGTGTTGCCACTTTTCATACAGCATCTTCGTCAGGGTGGTCTTACCAATTCCCGGCATCCCAACAACACCAATCGTAAGAGTACTCTCGCACTCGAAATCCAACTTCTCTTCCAATTGCTTAAGACGTGTTTCGATGCCAAACAGAGGAGGCAAGTCATAAGCAGCAGCTTCATGCGTTTCTCCGTCTTCTGGAGAAGGATCGTCAATGGGGACCTCTCTTTCTAGACCCGTCGAAACATCGGAGAGCACTTTCATCACTTCCCCTACGATTTGATTGATGTATTCACCTTCATCGCTGCAAAACAAGCAATCAGAAACCGTAATAGCCAAATCTTTTCTTTCAATTAGGTCCTTCACCTCATTTCGCTTAAAGTGAAGCCTAACTTTTTGGGGACATCCTCTAAAGCGTCTCTCCACTTATCGAGCTTATCACCTTTACAAGTCTTAGCCAACTCCCAAAACTTGTCACCAAAGACACCCTTGAGATTTTTGACATCGTCCGTCTCCACCTTGTAGAAGATGGGGATGACCACAAGCTTGCCCAAGTCAACGCACTCTTTGATCTTCTCCAGCTCGTTCAAGCACCAGAATGACTCCGTATACAGCGTTGAGAAGATGGCGAGGGCCACTTTGGACTCTTCGATTCTGGAAAAGAGGATGCTGAGATCTTTACCTTTGGTTTCGTTTTTGTCGATGAAGACGTTGATTCCATCCTTTCTCAAGGCCTTCTCCAGGTGGCTGACGAAGCCGTACCGCAGCTGTTTCCCTCGAAAGTTGATGAAGACTTGATGCTGCGGCGGTGATTGGACGGAGGAAGAAGCCACCATGATCGGCGATTGGTAAAGGGAAGAGAGATCGTTTCGCGTCGAGATTGTAAGCAAGCATGAATGCTCTTTGACTATAAACTGAATAAATGGTGGACAAAATTCACCAGTAGAAAAAAAAAAGATATTTTGCTGAAGTCAACGTCGTCTCCTAATGGAAGTCAACGCAAATCTCACTGAAAAGCTATGTGATCGATCTTGATCCTCCTTTACCATCGTTAACAATGGATTCTTCTTCTTCCCTCCTTAGGATCTGTGCTGCTACAGTTGGCTTCTTCACGATTTTGTTTATGCTATTACTTATCGTTTACAGAAAATTCCGATCCAATCCGCAAAACCAAACAGCGGCGTCTTCTTCTTCTTCTTCTTCTTCTTCTCCTTCTTCTCCCAATTCGAAAAACCAAGTCTCGTCGAGCTCCACTCCATCAAGTGATTTCGAAGGAAAATCGAACGGATTACTACTACACGCCGTCTACATCTACTGCTCGAATACATTACAGTACTCCTTCGCCAGCCACCTCTCCGTGGATTTCCGCCGGAAACGCTTTGCTGCATATGTAAATTGCAATAGAAATCTGGATGTCATACAAGGAGCTAGCGCTTCTGTGGTGGTTTTCTCCAAGGACTGCTTGTCCTCCACCTCATGCCTGGACAAGCTCGTGACGGTTCTTCACTGCCGGAGGAAAACCGGCCAGCTGGTGGTTCCAGTGTTCTACGGCGTTAGTCCATCTGAGCTTGCGGTGCCGGAGCACGACTCAGCTGATCGGATAAGAGAATGGAGTAGCGCTCTCCTAGAACTGAGAGAATTGCCAAGTCACCATTCCAGGTAAATAAGAGAGTATCCATTAATGTTTGCAATCTCCAGTATGCAATTTAACTTTAGTATCCATAAATGTTTTCTCCAAGAGTTCAGTGATTTTTATAGTAATTAATGGAAACAGGGAGGAATGTAACGAGTGCCAAGTCGTGGAAGAGATTGTCAAACATGTGTATGAAAAGCTCTTTCCCACGGAACAGATTGGAATCAACACGAGGCTGCTGGAGATAGAGCACTTGCTTTGCATGCAACCATGGGGTATCCGCCCCTGCCGCCGCATAGGAATTTGGGGTATGCCTGGCATAGGCAAGACGACTCTTGCTAAAGCAGTTTTTGACCAGATCTCTGGAGGCTATGAAGCTTCTTGTTTCATCAACCACTTTGACAAAGCTTTCCATGAGAAGGGACCTCGCCGTTTGTTGGAGGAACATTTTGGGAGAACTTTGAAGGAACTGCCTCGTGTATGCAGTAGCATTACAAGACCTAGCTTCCCGGGGGACGAATTAAGCAAGAAGAGAACTCTTGTTGTTCTTGATGATGTGCTGAATCCTATAGTTGCCGAGTCTTTTCTCGGAGGGCTTCATTGGTTTGGTCCGGGAAGCCTAATCATCATAACCTCCAGAGATAAACAAGTTTTCCGCCATTGTCAGATAAATCATGTGTATGAGGTTCGGAGTTTAAACGAGAATGAGGCTTTGCAGCTATTATCTCAGTGTGCATTTGGTAATGATATAAGAGGTCAAAAACGCCTGAAACTATCAATGGAGGTGATTGACTACGCTAGTGGAAATCCATTAGCTCTAAGCTTTTACGGAAGAGAGCTCAAGGGAAAAAAACTATCAGAAATGGAGACGACATTCCTCAAACTCAAGCTACGTACTCCATATAAGATTCATGATTTATTCAACAGCAGCTACAAAACTCTCAATGACAACGAGAAGAATATTTTTCTGGACATTGCTTGTTTCTTCATCGGAGAAGATGTTGACTATGTGATGCCACTGCTTGACGGATGTGGCTTTTTTCCACATGTTGGGATTGATGTTCTTGTGGAGAAGTGTCTGGTGACTATCTCAGAAACCAGAGTGAAAATGCATAGAATGATCCAAGACTTTGGCAGAGAAATAATCAACGGAGAATCAGTACAGATCGAGCGCCGTCGGAGACTGTGGGAACCTTGGACCATAAGATTTCTACTTGAAGACGACAAACTTGAAGCAAATGGATATCCCAGAGCAACCTGTAAACGTGCTCTGGTCTGACATATTCTGAAGTTTTCATATAAAACTTAATTGCTTTTGGAGATGAACTGAACTTCATGATTTTTTTTTCTGCTTACCTTTATATTTCAGGGCACTGAAGACATTGAGGGCATATTTCTGGACACATCAAATTTACTCTTTGATGTGAAGCCCACTGCTTTTGATAATATGCTTAACCTTAGATTCCTGAAGATTTACTGTTCCAATCATGAAAACCAATATGGACTCCGACTTCCAAGAGGACTTGAGTCTCTGCCTTATGAGTTAAGACTTCTCCACTGGGAAAGCTATCCTTTGGAGTCCTTGCCACAAGACTTTGACCCATGCCACCTAGTTGAACTCAATATGTCATACAGTCAGCTTCAGAAACTTTGGGGAGGAACCAAGGTAGGCAAACTCATATCCCTTATTTTATACATTTTTCCAAATGTATATCATCAACTCCTTTTCCAACTTAATTTTCTGTCCAGAGCCTCGATATGCTGAAGACGTGTAAGCTTTGCCATTCCCAACAGCTGACTGAGATTGACGATCTTTGTAAAGCTCAAAATATCGAGCTAATTGATCTCCAAGGATGTACAAAACTGCAGAGATTTCCAGCCACAGGTCAACAACAGCATCTCCGAGTTGTTAATCTTTCAGGTTGCACAGAGATCAGAAGTTTCCCAGAGGTTTCACCTAATATTGAGGAACTATATCTCCAGGGAACTGGCATAAGAGAATTACCGATATCCCTTGTGGCCCAAGTCGTCTCATCACATCAGCATCTTGACAAACTTGTTTTGCTGAATATGAAAGATTGTTTTCATTTGCAAAATCTGCCTCACATGGTTGATTTGGAATCGCTTGAAGTTCTAGATCTTTCTGGATGCTCGGAGCTCAAGAGTATACTGGGATTCCCACGAAACTTAAAAGAGTTATATCTTGTTGGCACTGCCGTTAAAGTACTTCCACCGCTTCCCTCGAGTATAGAAATCTTGAATGCACATGGTTGTATGTATCTTATATCAATTCCTTTTGGTTTCGAGAGACTTCCTAGGTATTATACATTCAGTAATTGCTTTGCTCTTTCTGCACAAGTGGTCACCGAATTTGTTGTTAACGCTCTGGCTAATGTAGAACGCATCGCGAGAGAGTATCAGCCGGTACTCCTCTTTCTCTCTCTCTCTCTCTCTCTGTTTCTCGCACAAATTTTTGTATCTAATTATTTTGACTTGCGACAACAGGAACTCAACCAATCTCTGGCTTTCAGCTTCACTGTGCCTTCGGCTGCAAGTAAAAAGTTCACTTGTGATTTGCAACCAGGGTCTTCTGTGATGATACAGCTGGGTTCTTCTTGGAGAAGCACGCTGGGCTTTGCTATTTTTTTCGAGGTTTCATTTTCAGAGGATTATCACGAGGCTAGTGGTTTTGGAATTAGTTGTGTTTGCAGATGGAAAGACAAGGAATGCATGTCTCATAGCCTGGAAAAAAGTTTTCATTGTTGGACTCCAAGGGAAGGTGTTCTTAAGGAACACACGTTTGTCGTCTGTGATCTCAATATGCATCCGAGTACCTGTGGAGGAAATGACCCTAGTATATTTGCTGATCTTGTCGTATTTGAATTCTTTACTGTGAACAAACAAAAGAGGATTAGAGATGAGAGTTGTACAGTCACGAAATGTGGAGTCCATGTGATTAATGCTGAAAATGGAGATGCGAGTTCCAGCATGACTCGACAGTTTTCGTCCTCGGATTACCAACAGGAGTTTTGTTATCGTGACGCTGAAGAAGTGTTGAGGGTCATCTATGATGAATTAGACGAGAATAATAGAAATTTGTTTCTGTACATCACAAGTCTGTTCAATGACGAGGAAGCTGATTTCTTGGCACCGCTTATAGCTAGCATTGGCGTGGGGGTTAGTTCGGGGCTCGAGGTCTTAGCCAATAAGTCTCTGATACATATATCTCCCAGTGGTATTGTAGTGGGACATGATTTACTACAGCAATTAGGTAGGGAGATCGTCCATAGACAATCGATCGCCATGGCTTCTTCTTCTTCGTCTTCCATTTATAAATACGATATCTTTACAAGTTTCTGTGAGGAAGATGACTGTAATGATAAAATCAGCCACCTTCTTGCGGAGCTCGAATGCGAAAAAATAGGTACATTCAGAGGCAAGATGAAGAGAAGCAAGTCGGTTGGCCCAGAGCTTGTAAAAGAAATAAGAGAATCGAGATGTTTGATTGTTGTGCTCTCAAAGAACTACGCCTCTTCAAGTAGGTGCTTGGATGAGTTGGTAGAGATTATGAATTTCAAAGAAGATTTGGATCAAAAGGTGGTGCCAATCTTCTACAATGTGGTTCCTTATGAAGTCGGAAAACAGAGTGGAGAATTTCGACGGGTCTTTGAAAACACATGCATCGGAAAATCAGAAGATGAGAAGCAGAAATGGGTGCAAGCCTTGGCCGGCATAGCGAGTATAAAAGGAGTGGATGCTCAGTGGTATGTTTTGGTCCCATTTGTTATGGTTTATCTTGAATATCTCTGATGAGTTTTTTAGAATTTCCCTTTGGTAAATGTAATCACTGATACCTCTTGTATTATGCTTGTGCAATACTATTTCTCCTTTTCAGGGATCATGAATCAAACATGATAAAGAATTTGCCTCAATCCTTTAACGGAATAGAGTGTTTGTCGTCAACAGCCACCACCACGGCGACGACAAACAGTAGCGTCGAACGACGGAGCCAGTTCTCCGAGGCCATTAGCGAGAGTTCCGGTGGTATGATGAGTGATTCCGGTCAAATATTGGAATCGCCAAACCTCAAAGTCTACACCTTTCTGGAACTAACGATGGCGACCAAGAATTTCAAACCGGAATCGCTGTTGGGTCAAGGAGATTTCGGAAAAGTCTACAGAGGTTGGATCGATGCAAAGACTCTTGCTCCGATTAAAGCCGGTTGCGGTATGATCGTCGCCGTCAAAAGATTGAACTCCGAGAGTGTTCAAGGATTGGCAGACTGGCGTGTAAAATCTATATCTCTGATTTCAACAAACAGAAAATTATTTACCGATAATGCTAATGAGACTTTGTAGTTTTGTGTTTGAATTTGGACAGTCAGAAGTTAACTTCTTGGGGATGCTTTCACACCCAAATCTGGTGAAGTTATTAGGGTACTGCCGTGAAGACAAAGAGTTTCTGCTTGTCTACGAGTTCATGCCCGAAGGGAGCCTTGAGAATCATCTTTTTCGCCGTAATTAAGATCTTTTAAACCCACAAATTAAAACACCATCCATCGTTGTAATAAAGGTTGATTACCAAGTTCTTTTTATTTATATATACTTTGCATGATCTTTATTTGATAAAGGAAGCGAGCCTTTTCCTTGGGACCTAAGGATCAAGATTGTGATCGGTGCTGCCCGTGGCCTTGCATTTCTACACGGCTTACAAAGAGAAGTCATATATAGAGACTTGAAAGCTTCCAATATACTTCTGGACTCGGTTAGTCTAATTAAGACATCCCATATTATATGATAGGAACATAACAATGAGGAGAATTTTTTAGTCTTCTTTTGTTTTTCTTTGCTAATGAGATTTGTTTTGAAATGTTCATCTGGGCAGAGTTATGATGCAAAGATTTCAGATTTCGGTTTAGCAAAGTTGGGACCATCACAAGAGAAGTCACACGTTACGACTAGGATCATGGGCACATATGGTTACGCTGCTCCTGAATATATGGCGACAGGTACATTTAGAAAAACATACATTAACCATAGTTTATGACTCTGCCTATAATCATTTCGGATTGGGGACCAAAAGCGCTAGTTTTTTCTCCGTTGCTAGTAGTCATCTACTCATCTTCAAGATTTATCTTTTGAAAAATTCATGAAAAATGGGTAGATTGCAGTTGACAATAGCGATTTAATTTATTTTCTTCATCCTCAGGCCATTTATACGTTAAGAGTGACGTCTATGCTTTCGGTGTGGTACTACTAGAAGTAATGACCGGACTAAGGGCACACAACCCAAAACGGCCCAATGGACAAGAGAGTCTAGTCGACTGGTTAAGAGCAGAACTCACAAACAAACACAAAGTGAAACATATAATGGACAAAGGAATCAAAGGTCAATATTCATCCAAAGTTGCAGAAGAAATGGGACGCATCACACTCTCTTGTATCCAACCAGACCCGAAAAACCGACCGCATATGAAGGAAGTACTCGACGTGCTGGAACGCATCCAAAGCATTAACGTCGTCTCAGACCCAGCGCTGGCTCAAAAACTTTTGGGGCACTTGGGCAATATAAAAAGAGTGTTTGGTCAGTGGTATGTTTTGGTCCCATTTGTTATGGTTTATCTTGAATATCTCTGATGAGTTTTTAAGAATTTTCCTTTCGTAAATTTGATCACTGATACCTCTTGTATTATGCTTGTGCAATGATATTTCTCCTTTTCAGGGATCATGAATCAAACATGATAAAGAATTTGCCTCGATCCTTTAACGGAACAGAGTTCTCGTCGTCAACAGCCACCACCGCCGCGGCTGCAAACAGTAGTGTCGGAAGACGGAGCCAGTTCTCCGAGGCGGTTAGCGAGAGTTCCGGTGGTATCATGAGTGATTCCGATCAGATATTGGAATTGCCACACCTCAAAGTCTACACCTTTCTGGAACTAACGACTGCAACCAAGAATTTCAAACCGGAATCGTTGTTGGGTGAAGGAGGTTTCGGAAAAGTCTACAAAGGTTGGATCGATGCAAAGACTCTTGCTCCGTCTAAAGCCGGTTCCGGTATGATCGTCGCCGTCAAAAGATTGAATTCCCAGAGTGTTCAAGGATTCGCAAACTGGCGTGTAAGATCTATATATCTGATTTAAACAGCAAATTATTTTCCGATCTTGCTAACAAAATGTTGTGGTTTTATGTTTGAATTTGGACAGTCAAAAGTTAACTTCTTGGGGATGCTTTCACACCCAAATCTGGTGAAGTTATTAGGGTACTGCCGTGAAGACAAAGAGTTTCTGCTTGTCTACGAGTTCATGCCCAAAGGGAGCCTTGAGAATCATCTTTTTCGCCGTAATTAAGATCTTTTAAACCCACAAATTAATTAAAACACCATCCATCGTGTTGATTCAAAGTTCTTTTTATTTATTTATTTACATTGCGTGATCTCTATTTGATTCAGGAAACGACCGTCTTCCTTGGGATGTAAGGATCAAGATTGTGATCGGTGCTGCCCGTGGCCTTGCGTTTCTACACGGCTTACAAAGACAAGTCATCTACAGAGACTTCAAACCTTCCCGTATACTTCTCGACTCGGTTAGTCTAATTAAAACATCCCATATTATATGATTGTCAGAACAATTAGTAGAATTTTTAGTCTTCTTAAATTTGTTGCTAGTGAGATTTGTTTTGAAATGTCCCCATCTGCGCAGAGTTATGATGCAAAGATTTCAGATTCCGGTTTAGCAAAGTTAGGACTATCACAAGAGATGTCACACGTTACTAGGATCAAGGACACATATGGTTACGCGGCTCCTGAATATGTGGCGACAGGTACATTTAGAATACATTTACTAACCATAGTTTATATTATCACAAAAAAATTATGGACTTTGCCTATGATTGGACCAAAAGAGGTTGCGTTAGTTTTTTCTCCGTTGCTAATTGTCATCTTTAAGATTATATCTTTTGAAAAGTTCATAAAAAGAGAAATCCTTTCTCTTTTGAATGGTTAGATTGCAGTTGATGATATAATTTAGCGTTTTAATTTATTTTCTTCATCCTCAGGCCATTCATGCGTTAAGAGTGACGTCTATGCCTTTGGTGTGGTACTACTCGAAGTAATGACCGGACTAATGGCATACAACTCAAAACGGCCCAACGGACAAGAGAGTCTAGTCGACTGGTTAAGACCAGAACTCACAAGCAAACACAAAGTGAAACAGATAATGGATAAAAGAATCAAAGGTCAATACTCATCTGAGGTTGCAGAAGAAATTGGATGCATCACACTCTCTTGTATCGAGCCAGACCCAAAAAACCGGCCCCATATGAAGGAAGTACTCGACGTACTCGAACACATCCAACGCATTAAAGTCGTCTCAGACCCAGCGCCGCCGAAAAAATTGTTGGGGCACTTGGGCAAATTTTTATCTTTTTAATTTTCTAATGATTATCTATAATATTTTTAGGCTTTCAAAAAATATTATGATATAACATTTTGAGAAATGGTCTCAGATGCCACACATTCCAGTTTCTCTTCTCAAACTAGCACAAGGGAATTAATGTTCCCAACATACCATTCATTAATCAATCAATGACAATTGTACCCTTGATGATTAAATAACATAAACCATTAAAACCCGATCAAAAAGTCGACTCGTCGACTCGCGTGAAATTGACTCTCGTGAAATCTCAGAAGACGACGACGATGTCGGCATCGCACGACGAAGACGAGAGACGATGATGTCCGCGTCGCACGACGGAGACGAAGACGAGAGACGACGGAAGACGACATACATTTTCATTGACGAGAATTGGACGGTGAAGCTTTCTGATTTCCGGTTCTGTGTTGCGATACCATTAGGTGATTCGCCTGTTTTCCATCAGATTTTTTTTTTGTAACGATTGTATATCAGATCTGAATGTTCAATAGATCCGAATTTCTAATCCAATTATACACTTCGTCCATTTGGGTCGTTTTGATTTAGATGAGTTCAAGATCATTGATTGGAAGAATACTGATAGTGTTGGTGGTGAGTTTATGGTAAAGGAAAATTTAAGGCTGAGAAGTTTTCGTCTATGTATTTTAACCGAGTTGTATCGGCTTAAATGGAATCATATAAGACCTGTCTCTGAGTTTTATTTGCTTCACCTTGGGAGACGGAACGCATAATGGATTCCTTATGTAAGTACACTTGTTACTTCTCTTAAGCTTTTAGGAATGGTATAATTTGTGAGGTTGCCTTTCGCTTTGTAAGATAGTTGAAAGTTTGCAACTGGTTATAACAATGCTTTTTCCGAGTTGAATCATTGAGCTTTTGTTACAAACTGAAATTGCTTTTCAATCTGCAGAAATTGAAGGTCACGTATGTTGGTTTGGAGCTCATTGACTCAAAGTCTGGTGATTCACGGTGGATTTTGGATTTCATAGACATGTGATCTCCAGCAATTATTCTTCTCTTTGATTCCCTATGTTAGGAAAAATTGAGTTGTTATCTGTTGGAAAGAAACATGCTTCTCTATGTGCTAAGGTCAGACTCATCAATTCTGTCAAAAGATATTGTATTTTAATTTAAGTTGTGATTGGCACAGCAACATGGAAGACGTTACAACACTTAACGAAAATCTGCTTCTTTTTTTTTCTTTTGTTTGCAGGCATTATTAAAGCGAGAAGCAGAGGGTCGGTTGAAAAAAGGTGTTGAGAAGCTTGAATTGGTTTTCCAGCAAGAAGAAAGACCAAATTAGAGTGTTGTATAAACATCTGACCAAAATTTATAAAAAATTTCTTAACATTTAGGAAAGCCTTCCTAAATTTCTTAACATTTAGGAAAACATTTAAAATTATAGGAAATCCTTACTATCTTCAAAACTTATTAAACATTTATAAATATTTTAAGAAAGTCTTCATAAAAAAGTTTAGTAAGATTTTACTAATATTTAGGAAGCCAAGGAGCGGAGGAGAAGATATGGTGGAAGAAGGCTTCGTGGTCGAAAGTTGCAGAAGATTGGAGATGAGAAGAAAAAAGCGTTATATTTAAGAAGGCCTTCCTTAATCTGAGTTATTGTTTCTTTAAAACATAAAACAACGAAAAAAAAAGATTCAAAGTTGCTAACATGACTCAAAGTTTGCTAAAATGACTCAAATTTACTAACATGACTCAAATACACACTTAAGAAGACCTTCATAAATCTATATTATTGTCTCATGACACATTTACGAAGGTCTTCTTAAATCTATGTTATTGTTTCCTTAAAACATAAAAAAACAGGTAGATTCGTTATATCCTTCCTAAATATGTACTAATCCTTCCTAAATTAGTGTTTATGTATCTTAATTATTTTTAATTTTGCAGGAAATAACTGATAATGACGTTTCAGCTTCAGGGGAAAACAACATCACATCTTCGAGTGCTTATAAAGCTGTAAACTCTAAAAATATATGATAAAACAGCGTTACACGTTTCAGAAAACAATAATAAAGTTTTAGGAAGGTATTCCTAAATAATTAAATTTTGAAGAACTAGTTCATTTTTTTAAAAATTGGTACACATTATCCTTAATTAAAACTCATATAAATTCATAAACAATACCAAATCCAAAGATATAAGGTAAATAATATGTTTTGAGTGGAGAAAATATAAATTTAGGAAGGCCTTTCTGAAACACATGAAAAGCTTTCTAAAAACACAATCATCATCCGTTAATACTAACTTAATTCAGGAAACTGTTCTGGGTATTCAATAAAGCTATCCTAAAACATGTACAGCAAAGTTTCCACGAACCCACAATTTGAGCCAGGAAAAGTTGCTCAACTTTCCATCAGAAACATAAGAAAAGCTAGAGACCACTAAAGTTGACTGTCCTCTGAACAAAATCTTTGACAGTTTCTTTAAAAGTTGCCGAGAACAAAAAACCTGTAAGAGCAAAAAAGAAAAAAAATGGTCAAGAACACAAGTACGTAATCAATTTTAGCACGAGAAAGTAAAAGCAAAATAAATCCCTTTAAACTGAGACTAACAACCATGTAGTAATGAAACAAGGGGCTCTATACAATAAGACAGATTTATCATCGTTTTCATACGGAGATATCTTATTAACATAAGGGGCTCTATACAATAAAACAAAACACAGCTGAACTGATTCTACTCACTAAGAACGTCGAGTAGAATATCTTCTGCACCCTAGATATCAACAATCAACACACGAAGGGAAAAAATAAGGTCACACATTATACAGAAGTTGAGAAATGAACAAGGCTAGTTAAAACAGAAATAAAAGAGCATACCGTAGCAAGCATATGGTCAGCCTCATCAAAAACGAAAATCTTCAAATGATTTGGACCAAGTTTCTTATACGCTATCCACTTTTTAAGTGTCCCAGGGGTGTCAATCACAACCTGGGCAGAAACAGGTCCTCTTTTCGCAGTCCTTACACCTCTATTTGACTCTGGGACAGCAACTTCAGCAGTGGAAATGCTACCAAAAAAACAAAAATCTCAGGGTTCTTACTTCTATCTTCTCAAAGGTAATCATGACACCTCCTTTGGTACCACATGGTATATCCTTCACCTAAAGGCACAAAGAGGTAATTAGTCAAAAAAATCTAAGGCCAAAACACATCCATGCTCTTTTATGGTATAAGACTCACTTGATCTGTTTGGAGAGTAACTTCAACAGGTTCGTAATTGGTTATGAAAGGCAACTTCAAATGAAAACCTGAAGCAATACAAGGTACTTACAACACTATGAAAGTAGTAAATTTGTGAAACACTAAATCAACACTAATTCCTACAAAATCTCGACGAGGTTTAAAATAGAGAAACAGCTTGCGAAAGCTCGATTAGAAGAGGAAGAAATTAGATGTTCAAAAGCTCAATTAGAGGAAGACAAGCAACTCAATTGGAGGAAGTCGAGCAACTCGAAGACCAACTAGAAGAAATAGAGAAACAGCTTGCGAAAGCTCCATTAGAAGAGAAAGAAATTAGATGTTCCAAAAACGGAAACGCACCTTGAGAGAGGAGAATCCGGCGTCTTCGTCGTCATCGTCGCCATCGTCGGCTAGGTTTCCGGCGAGAGAGGAGAATGCGCTAAGAAGAAGAGAGAGGCGCGTGGTCTTTTTCCTAATTTTTTGTGCGTCTTTTTTTTGGCGTGTTTAATGGAAAGTTAAGATGGTTTTTTTACTGTTTAATGAATGTTAGTTATGGAATAAATGCCAGCGTGTGCTATTGTGGGAAGAAAAACTAGAAATTGTGGTAAATATGAGAATTGCCCTAACATTTTAACTATTTTGTATGTGTTATTGTATATTTAGTTATGAAAAAATATATAAAAGTCGGTTACATATATATTTTAAAATTTTGCTTATTAAAATTGATATTTTTTTGAAGCAAATTTAATTTCCTGGAAAAATTGAACCCCTAATTTTTAAAGCAAATGCCACTAGTCTTGAGATATTGAATCTTGAATACTGCTCAAGTGGTGGAACTCCCTTCCATCTACACCTGGAAAACCGATGTACCAGTCAAACTTCTCATCCATTCGCAACTCACTCAGAGAAGTCCCCGGAATAAAGCTAAGACCCAGAGACAAGATGAGTATGTTTTTCATGTTAGTGAGTTTGCAACGTAGACAAAGACGGATAATAATGTTCTTTTAAACTTTTAGTCTTTCAGAAAGATTGGAACATATGTATTATCAAACTAAGAACCTAAGGGCAGATTGGAAAACGAAACAGATATCAAAACCGAAGACATGAAATTTAAAATGCAAAATAATGTGAAGGTTCAACCCTGAAGATATAGAATCTACTTGATAGAGAAAGGTCCCAAAGAACATTGTAGTAAACCTTAAGGTTTCAAAAAAAGATCTCAACAATAATCCAAAAAAAAGTGAGCAATTTCATCTTGAAGCCTCCCTTCATTACTCTTGCTTAGAGGCAAGAGCCGCAGCTTGACCTCTGAGACGACCAGTCCTCCGTGCAGCAATAAGACCAACCTTTTGCCCAGGTGGTGCATCACGACGAACAGTACTTGCGTGACCAATATGTTGATGGTTACCTCCTCCGTGAGGATGCTCGACTGGGTTCATAGCCACACCACGAACCTTAGGCCAGCAGTTTCTCTTCACGCGGTACTTGTGGTATGCGTTACCTGCCTTAAGCATCGGCTTCTCAGTTCTTCCACCACCAGCAACTTGACCAATCATGGCCCTGCATCCACTTGGGACAATCTTCTTCGAACCAGACGGCAACTTGATCCTGTCAAGTTCATGCGCAATTTGCATTTATGAGAACCAATCTTTTCCAAATTCAGAATGATAATTCACCAAAGCTTTATTCTACAACGAGAATAAAGTATAGAATGCTTGCAAATACTTCTCCAAAGCAATTTGGCAGTACCAAATGTTTCAAGCAAAAACGATAAGCAATCATTTATATAAGCATTTTCTAATCCAATTCAAGCCAATAATCAAATAAAAGAATCTAGCAGAGCTGTTCTACGAATCAAATCAGCAGCAACATATTGTGCCAACAAACGATTCAATCTTAATCAAACCTAACGACATTGTCAAAAATGATCAATGAGGGATACTTCAAAAAAGCATTGAATAATCGCCACAAACCTGCTGGTGTCGTTGTCAGGGTTGTGAGCGATGACGATAGCGTAATCACCAGAGGCCCTAGCGAAAACACCACGATCACCGACATGGTGCTCGACGTTGCAGACGACAGCTCCTTCGGGGATAGATCTGAGAGGCAGAACATTTCCGACGACGAGAGTTGCCTTCTTACCGCAGTAGAGAAACTGGCCGGTGTACATACCTTCGGCGGCGACGAAGAGCTCCTTCTGCTTCTTGTAACGGAAAGGATGACGGAAGGCGACGCGAGCCAGAGGAGCACCACGTCCAGGATCGTGGATGATCTCCGTCACAACACCCTTGAGGTATCCATTTCTCTCACCGAAGTCGAGGCTCCTGAATTTGGCCGGACCCTTACGGTGGTGAGTGTGGGACTTGAAGACGGAACCCGCTCCCTTACGTTGAGCTCTGATGACACGACCCATGGATGCTGATGATTCTCCTTCAGTTTACGGCGAGAGCCAGGAATTAGGGTTAAAAGCTTCTGCAGGCGAGAAAATCAGGTTTTATATTCCTAAAATACTTCTTCAGTCTCTCAAAACCCTAGTGGGCTTATGTGGATCTATTCTAATTGGGCTTATTAAAAGCCTAGTCAAAGCCCAAACTAAAAAACCCGGGAAATATCGGAGATTTTGAATCCTTGGAGTTGGACCAGTCAAATCCGTCAAATTAAACCACGAGTTTTTCATCATGCACCCGCACGCAGTGTATAGAAGTCTCCTCGTATTCCGTTTTTTTTTTCTCATTTATCTTTTTGAAAAAAGAACAATAAATGGCGATTATTAGTTAGATAAAAGAAGAAAATAAGAATAAAGAAGAACTTTTGAAATGGAGAAGTTGTCTGTTTGTGGAGCGTCAAAGTTGAAAAAAAGCGACAGCATAAATCATCCACCCGCTCCTTCTTCTCTGGCACAAACACGCTCCTCCCACTTTCTTCCTTGTCTCTTTTAGCTCCACCAATCTTCTTCCTTCTTCCCGCGCTCTGAAAACGTTTTTCCTGTGTGGAATCAATTGTCTCTCGGTAAGCTTCTTTTCCCATTTTTTAGCTAAAAATATTTGTTGGGATTTCTTCAAGCCAAGCTGTGGATTCTGGTCTTGTTTTGGTTTTTATTTTTTTTGCTGTGTTGTAATAAGTGGGATACTACTGTAGCTTATGATATGGTCGTGTTTTTTCTAAGAACTCTCATTTTTGAAATCGAAACTGGAAGAAGGTAAAATGGTGGGTGAATTTGGTCCATATTCGGAAAGAAATCATTATTGCCATTCATTGTGGAAAAAGAAGAAAAAAAAAACAAGAAAACAAAACAGTCACTGTTGAGTTATAGCTTATAGGCATCAATATTGCGGGATTTGTTGTTGTTTGATATAATTTCGAAAGCTACATTTACGGAATCGTTGCAGATTTTTGTTTCCTTTATTTTGGATGTTTGTTCAAATTTCAAAACTCTTTCCCATGTCGTAACAAATAAAATAAAAATGGATGCGCAGAGAGTGATCTTGAAAAGGAGCAAAAAGAAAATGGACGGTCGAGGTTGGCCATGGAAGAAAAAGTCTTCGGACAAAGCCACGACTGAGAAACCAGTGGTTGGACACGAGTCAACTAATGTTTGTTCTTTGTCCTACCTAGCATCTCTGGAGAATCAGGTAGCTTTCTTTTAGACCAGACTAGACCTCTGTTCGTTATTAACTTATTATATATCAAGCAGTGGGTTTAGTGCTAGAGTCTCAGAACCTTTATTGAAGTCTATTGTGTGTTTATTTTGTGTCAGGAGAAGTGTAAAAACTTAAACTATGTTCAGATAACTATGGATTCGTACACGCATCTCAGTAGAATGGAGGATCAAGTCAAGCTGTTTGAGTCTGAAGTTAAGGATCTTAAAGAGAAACTCACTACTGCACACTCAGAGTTAATGACTAAAGAAAGTCTGATTCTTCAGCATGCCAAAGTCGCTGAAGAAGCTGTTTCAGGTAAGCTATTCTGTTTCTTTGATTACTGGTAAGGGTGTGAGAGCATGGAAACTTACGATAAATCCTGAAATGTTAAGCATCCTTGTAACTTGTTTTAAAATGTGGACTGTTTTGAAATGATTGAGTCTTTTGTTTTTTTAAGGATGGGAGAAGGCTGATGCAGAAACTCTGGCACTCAAACATCAACTTGAATCTGTTACACTCTTAAAGCTCACTGCAGAGGATCGAGCGTCGCATTTGGATGATGCGCTGAAAGAGTGCACGAGGCAGATAAGGATTGTGAAAGATGAGAGTGAACAAAAGCTGCAATCTGTCCTTCTCGCTAAAACCATTCACTGGGACAACATCAAAGCCGAGCTTGAAGGAAAGATCGATGAATTGAGCCAAGGACTTCACCGTGCAGCTTCTGATAATGCATCCCTCACTAGAACGTTGCAAGAGCGATCAGAGATGATAGTAAGGATCAGCGGGGAAAGATCTAAAGCGGAAGCTGATGTGGAAAAGCTGAAGGCTAATATGCAGTTGGCTGAGAAGGAAATCAGTTCGCTCAAGTACGATGTTCACGTTGCTTCAAAAGAAGTAGAAATCCGCAACGAAGAGAAGAACATGAGCTTGAAGTCAGCGGAGATAGCAAACAGACAGCACCTGGAAGGAGTGAAGAAGATTGCAAAACTTGAAGCAGAGTGTCAAAGGCTAAGAGGTCTTCTGCGGAAGAAGCTTCCTGGTCCTGCTGCAATGGCTCAAATGAAGCTAGAAGTTGAAAGCTTAGGGCATGAATTCACAGACCCTCGAGCACAGAGAAACATAGCTCAAACTTCCGGTCACAATGCAAAAGAGATTTCTTCTGATCATAAGTGGGAAGAGTGCAAAAGAGAAAATGCACATCTCACAAGACGTACATTGGAAATGGAGGAGGAGATTCAGACACTTAAAGAACTTCTCGCTTCCCGTAACAGTGAGCTGCAGGTTTCGAGAAATGTATGCGCTAAGACTCTCGGAAAGCTTAAGGTTCTTGAAGGACAGATGCATATGTTTAACAACGAGAAGAGTGCTCCGAAATCAAGTAGCAGAAATCTTTCTGAAAGTCCATCCAGTGGTCATGATAATCACTATCCACCTAGTGTAACCTCGGTATCCGAAGATGGATTTGATGAAGAAGGAAGTTCCTCCGAGTGTGGCCCAGCAACCTCAACAAATTCTCGTAAAGTGAGAAAACCAAATGTTGATGGTTCCTCAAAGCGAAGGATTTCTAATAGACTGGAGTTGATGGATGACTTCCTGGAGATTGAAAAGTTAGCAGCCTATGATCCAGATGGAGTTAACTCAGCTTCAAAATATTGCAGCAGCGCCTGCAGTAGTAAATCGGTAGACAAACAATCCGCTAGTAAGTCCAGTGAACAAGATGATACAGTATTCGATCACTTGTTAAATGTTCTACGTTCAAGAATCACTAGGGTGTTTGAATCTCAAGAGGGCATTAGCATTGAGAAAATCGTGGAAGCCACGAGAATTTCGATCCAAGAGACGCAAGGATCATCACTCAGACAACTCTCAAGTCCTCTGTTTGAAGTTGCTGATGAAGCTCTGGAGAAACATGTTTTGTCATCTCATGATACCAAAGACAGCAAAAATGTGCAGAACAACACCACGGAACAAGATTTGGAAGCAGCTGTTTCCAATATTCACCACTTCATAAGATCAACTACAATGGAAGCAACACAACCTCAGGAGATGCATGGTATTGGACTCAGTGAAAGCTTGGAAGATTTCTATTCACTGGCTAGTAAATATTCAACCGGTGAATCAAGCCTTTGTGACCTTATACTAGAACTTTCCCGCATTTCGGTTCTAGCTAGTAATCTGAAAAATGGTGCTCTGGGTCTCAAGCACCATAGTAAAGAGACCTCTGTAGCGGAGAGAAACAGCAAGGTCACGTTGCTAGAAAAAGAAATTGAAGATTCAGATTCTGATCCACCGCGAGACACATTTGCCAAGACAGAGGATCACCTTCTATATAACATGATCAATGGTCACGAGATGGATGATTCATCATGTAAGAGCATGTTAAAAGAGTTGGTACAGCTGAAGTTGGAGAAAGAAAAGATTTCATTAGAATTATCAAGATGCTTGCAGAATCTTGAAAGTACGAAGGCGGGGTTGGAAGAAAAAGAGCAGCACATTTCAGAGCTGAAATCGCAGCTGACTTTAACGAGAGACCTCCAAAGCTTGGCAGAAACTCAGCTGAAATGCGTGACCGAGTCATACAAATCGCTAGAACTCCGTGCCAAAGATTTAGAAGCTAAAGTGAAAAGCTTGGAAGAAGAGACAGAGAGGCTTGAAATGGCGTTCTCCACAGAAAAGCGTGGCCATGAGGAGACTCAGGCTAAATGCAAAGACCTTCAAGAAGAAATGCACAGGTATAGTACTGACATCTATAAACCAAACGACTAAGAAATAGTTAAACCTTACGTTATGCATAGTTTGCTTTGCTAATATTGACTTATAATGAAGGAATGAAACTTGCAGAAAGTGTTCAGCATCCAAAATCCAACCTAATCAGGTACACGTCTCATTATTCTCTTCTTGTTAAGATTCGCTTCATCCCCTGTTTTGTTTCGTCTTCTATCCTAATGCAAATTAGCAATAATCTTCTTAACTTGAAATATACAATTTTCTTGTTGCTAGGAGAAAGACATAGCATCTGCAACAGAAAAGCTTGCAGCTTGTCAAGAAACGATTCACTTACTCAGCCAACAGTTACAATCCTTGCAACCTCAGAGCAACCACATTCCCAAATCTCAGTCTCCTGAGAAGAAGCTTCAACTCCACAAAACCTCAGAAGCAACATCAAACTCTACAGAACTAGATGATCTTCCGCATGAACATATCATTCAGCCATCTCATTCGTTTAGACACACGGTGAATCCAACAGTCCACGCGATCATCAAATCTAGCTCGGTTTCTTCATCTTCTAAAGAAGATAGTGAGAAGCATACGCGGGGATTAGGCCGTTTCTTCTCCTCTAAACCGAAGAACAATGGACGTTAAAAAGCTAGGAGATAACACACTCATTATCTTCTTGTTTGTTTGTTCTTCATCTTCCTTCTTGGTATGTGTATATGTTTATATGCGTATATGCGTTTTGAGCATGTGAGAAGATAATAATTTTAGTGAAGATCAATCTTTGTTTTATATACTCTTATAGTCTTATTACTTTGCTCTAACATAACAACAAGACCTATACGAACTCAAAGATGAATTTACTGAAAAATGAATTAAACCGGACCATATAACCGATGCTAAATTAGAATTTTGCTACAAATCCGAACACAACATATTATTTATATTGTTTATACTCGATTCCTACATTTCTGAGAACAGGAACAGCGAGTCATTCTTGTCCTTTCTAAATGAAATCTCAATGCATAAAATTCAAGAGAGCATCATGAAAAGAAAAAAACAGTATCTGATAAAGGTGAAGCATGTTGCTATTTCATAATTGTCAACAATAATAAATATATGTAGGTGGAAAATTCATTAAATGGTATAACTCTATATATTTGGTCAATGGAGATCTATTGAAATGATGTTCTCGTAAGGACTTATGAAAATTTTGATACACTTGAGACTTGACTGTTGAGAAGATAACGAAGAACGTGGAGATTTAGTCAAATTTTAGACATTCTACCGATCGATTAAATATTGACATCTAATGGTTTAGGTATCTACAATCTTTTCGTTGGATTAATTTTATAACTCAATTTCCTTCCTGCAGGGTTTAAATTTGAATGTGAAAATCAATGAAATTACTATACCAGATAAATAAAGCAAGTTTTTCTGAGAGGAACTAGCATTGGTTTATATTAATTTCTTATGTATAATATTTCAGACAAAATAAAAATAGTAACGTGAGGTCCATGCAACATAAAAACAATAATGAAAGTATCCAAATATATATTTTGTTAAAAATAAGAAAAAAAGTTTGAAAACGGACAGAAAACAGATCGAACAGATAATGCTCATCAATGTCAAGCAGACAGGGCATAAACTCAAAAGCAAATTGAGAGTATGGGCAAGCCTGAGTTTGTACCGACAAATGGTTTTTTCTTCCCCTTCTTAATAGTTTTAAAATTCTTTGAGCATTGAAAAGAATAGTTTATTTGGTTCTGTGTTCTTCTGAATAGGATATTGGAATTTATTTGTGTCGTTTGGTGGTCTAATTTAAAACCAGAATATATGATAACTGTGTGCGCTTATTGGATTAAATCGCAAAATTCATATATATAAAAAGAAACAAAGAATAAAGAAGAGGAAGATAAGAGTCAAGATAGGAGAGAGAGACATTGTGGCTTACATGTTCTGCCTTTCAAACAACAACTCATCTCTCCAAACCCATTTTCAAACACACACATTGTCGACTTGTTTCAATAATATATCTGGAATAAAATAATTAAATTAACAAACAGTATTGAATAAACATATCTGATGAGGGAGGAAATTGTCTGAAAATTAGATGTATATACAAAAAGTGATAAGTGTTAGATGTACATAATTTGTATTATAATAACCTATGGGTAAAAAGGATATAGTACACTTAAAAAAATATTGACTCTCTCTTATACACAGAATTTATTTATCTAAATTTTGTATCTAAATTTGTATCTAAATTTTGTATCTAATATCCAATATACTAATCATATTAATCATCATCTATAACTTCCCAGAAATTTAAAGGGAACAATAGTAGTCTATTGGATATTTTAAGAGATACTTTTATATAATTTCAGCAAAAATGATAAGTAACAAAAAAATCGGTCTCTCCCAAGTAGCGATTCTATTATATATGTTTTTTTTTTTTTTTGAATGAATTCTATTATATATGTTCCACTCACATATGTGGACAGACGATCTTGACAGAATTTACCTACGATGAAAAACATATATCCATTAAACTTTTGTTCACTCGTAAATTGCATATCGACATCTAGATAAATTGTATGTGTATATAAATTCTCCAGCGATCTTTTTTTGTTATAAATAAAAGTGAAAAACGCACGAACGTAAAGTTTCAACTATTTTAGAACCACAATCAAATACATTTTCTAATATACCCAAATTAAAAACCAAAACTGTGGTCTGTATGTATTCCAAACCGAATAGTCAAATTTCTATTGTTCATACATTGAAATTCAGAAGGCAAAAAATAGAGAATATCTCTTGTTTCCATTTGGAGGGAAATCACGGATTAGGGCAAAGAGTTTGCTGACGCCGGTTGTTCCATTAATAATCAGTAGGAAAAGGATTCCAATCTTATTCCTACTCAGCTGGCTTCGTATATACGTCGATATTTAGCTGTGGAATCGATCAGTAACACGCTTTGGCCAGATGTAGTAGAAACAAGATTGAAACCAAAAAAAGTTATATCGTTCATGTTTGGCCAATTATGGTTCATAGACCGTGAAAAATGGTCTGAGGGAATATCATCAGTTGTGAAAACTTTGCGAACATGACTTTTCTTGTTTTTTTTTTTCGGCGTTCTTTTTGTTGATATTTTCACATGCAACTTACAAAAAAAACAGATAATAAACAATTGGTATTCAATCATTTTTCTTCTTATGTTTGCATACAGACATAAAAAAAAAGTGTGGCGGCAGTCAACTTTTCCTTGTCAGATTAATTCCTTAATTAATTAATAGTACTTTTTACTAAATTTTCAAAAAAAATCTTTTGTTACCCAAAGTTTAATTTTTTGTATGACGAATGGAAATTAATCTATTATAAACAGGAAAAAAAGTTCCTTGATTCAAATTAATACAAATAATCTAGCTATTCCTCTCAAGAACCAACGGTACAACAATACACGTTGACTTAAGGGAAAAGTCGCTCACCAAAACTAATATACAAATTATTCGAAATAAATTGACAAGACCCGGAAAATATATATAAGAAGGAAAAAAAATTCAAGAGAGTGGCTAATTAGAAAAAAATGTTAGATATTTATATATTAATATAGCCACAAATCTTCAGTCGATGCTTGACGCGATGCCCGCCAGTTGCTTCCGTCTTCTTAGCAAAGAAAAAAAAAACTAAATCCCATAAAAATATTTATATATTTATTATTTCTTGTTTCTCGATTTTCTTGATAATAAGCTTGACGTTTCAGTCTTCCGAGTCTAGAATGTGGCAATGTGATCAAACCCTTAAGAACCTTAAAGGGGATCATAATCTTGAGAGATTACCAATTGAGCAAAGTCAGTCTCTCTCGAGATCGAGTTCTATCTGAACATGGAGATGAGTGATTGAAAGACAACTTCATCACAAGGGATAGTGAGACCCATGTCGTGCTCAAACCCAAACTCTTCCTCTGCTAGTTGGAGGAGTGTCTGAAACTCAGGATGAGCCAGCCACGAGATTGGGACCACATAGCGACTCCGGTGTTGACCAACGTAGACCGGGAAGTGACCTTTTGGCACGTCGCTAAAGTAGCAATTACCTTGATTCTTCTTTCCAAGACTTGAGCATCTCTTTAAGATTTTCTTTAAAGTTGCTGCTTGAGACGCTGCCACTTTGTTCGACTTCTTTATCGCCATGACTTGAGCTTATTGCAACCTAACTTGGCTAGAGAGAGAAAGGAGAGAAAGAGAGAGTAGAGAGAGTTTGGTATGTATGAAGAAAGGTGTGGATGTGAAGGTGGTGAGGAGGAATGGAGGGGTATATAAGGGCACAATGAGAGATAAAGAGTTTATTGAATTAACAAGAAAATTTTTATATATATATATATATATATTAGATATGTTTTCTTTTTACATAGATTTTTTAGGTTTACCTATGACTTTTAGAAGATTTTTAATTTGTGACTAGGTTACATGTATTATGTACACACCAACGACTAATTCATGCAGAAACACATGAAGTGTTTTCCTTAGTGATCAAACATATTAATGCAAACCTTAAACCCGCGTAAAACCTATATATTTATACAATCGGCGTAAGTCAAAACACCTTCTAAAAATCCAAACACTTTTTGGTTAAATTACTCACTGAACGTCCAACGTGTATTACGTACATGGTTAGCTTTTCCATTTTAACAAGCCAATTCTAGGTAAATGGCCCAGAGTAACCAGATAGTCCAAGGATTGGACTCAGGGTACGGTTAAGTAGTGGTTAACCACCATATTTTTTCCTATACCACTATATATATCCATCAATTTACCAAAAAGCATACAATAAGGATTTCTTATATATATGTAATTTCGGAAGCATATATCATGTGGGCTGCACGAAACAAGGGCAAATTTAGAGACAAAGCCATAAGGGAATGTGAAAGAATGCATACAAATTAATTAAAATTGAAAATCTTATAAATAAAGTAGGGACTATAACATTGCCCTACATTGTCTCCCTCCTGTGTTTTCATCTAGACACAACTCTAAAATTAATACAAGTATTGTCCGCTTTTCTATTTACTTTATATACACTCTTCTTCAGATTTTGTCTCTACTGAAACTTCCAATTTTATTACAACTAATATGTACATATAAATCAACAAAAGAAATAGTATGGCCGTTAATATATTATATATCCGTTTTTGTCGTAAATTGCTTCCGTTGCAAAGGAATTACGGACGAAGTATAAAGGGATGTGAAACCAAGGTACGTACTTGCAATGTCACATGTCTTTTGCTACAACTGGAGTTGCCAACACTTTAATGCCCATCCATTCTTTCCCGTTTCTTTTTTGTTGATCTCCAAATTTATATAGAATAAATTACACAAAATGATTGTAGTTCGGTGGTTTATATATATTTTTTCTTGGTTGAAGTCGATAACCAATTTCAGTTGAGAACATATTGGTTATTGCAAGGTTCATATCGCAGTTATATCCAGTGACCCATCGATCTGGGTTTAAAATTGAAATATCAGCCACCCCAAAAAATTTATCCCCATTAGGAAAATCACCTTGAATTGTGTTATAATTTATGTTATCATTCGAAAAATCACTTTGATTTAATTTTGGTAGGCTTGATTAAAATGCAGCTTGGTTCAGTTGTTTTTACTTTTTTTTTTTTTTTTTTTTTTTTTTTTTTTTTTTGATTAACCTTGGGGGTATCCCGAGCTTAGCTCAGATAGTTGTTTTTACTTGAAGGTTGTAAAAATAGCGGTTTCTTATAATATATTCATATTTCAAATATATATATAATTAATAATTGTATAAAAGATAAATATATATGTAGCTAAAAAATATAATTAATTGTCCCCATGTGAAAATATGAAAATGAAAACAAATGCTTAGGTTGGAGCCTAATCTTTTGTTTAATTGATAGTATCAAATTCATGCAAGTTCCCATCTGATTCCTCCGATGCCTTGTGTTCCACGTACTTCTTTCCTTTTCTGTTCAGTTTTTTTTTTTTAATCTTGTTGTATTCATTTCATTTCAATTTGATGAACCAATGAGCATCATCAAACATTTTCACCTTTGAATTTGTGATGATTCATGCATTTACGTGGTAGAAACCCTATATCGTGTATAACTTGAATGCCAGAAAAGGAAAATCTAAGAAGGTGATTGAAAAGGACTTTTTGGCAGTCTCTAAACTATTTTGTCATCTAACCGACTTTCCTATTTTGTTTCAATCAGGTGAGCATTTACAAATTTTATTTGTTTGTAATGGTAGAATATATATATGTAAGACATGTAAAAGCTAAACTTGTAGTCGAAATATCAACTAGAACACGAACATCTATATGTATGATCAGTAACCAAAATAATAAGACATGTAAAGCTAAACTTGTAGTCGAAATATCAACTAGAACACGAACATCTATATGTATGATCAGTAACCAAAATAACTTCTAACGTCTTAGGGTACGTATGACCGTATGAGTAATCAAGGATTAGCATAATATATTCTTCTTCTGCTTATTTAATTTAAACAAACACAATATATGATATATATATATATATATATATATATATACTTGAAATAAGTAGATCAATTGGTCAGTGCTATAGACGAACTCTTTCACTATTAATTAATATAAGAAAGTTAGTATACAATATTAAGTTTCTTAAGATTTGTTTTCTATTTTAAAATGAACTTTCGAAGGATTTGTGTTGTTTAAAATAATTTTGGGATATTTATAGAAATAACGACAAAAATAAACAAATAAGAAAGAAGACCTCTCGGTGGACAAACAAGAATAGAGATTAAGAATTTGGCTTCAACTGAAACATTAAACATGTAAAATGTTAAGAATGACACTATTGGTGAAAAGGGCAGAGAGGAGAAAAGTAAAAACAAACCCGAGACGTGGAAGGTGGGATTTTTGTCGTATTAATAGAATTTAAATTTAACCGATAAGGAAAGAAAACAAAAAAGAAAGAGATGGTGTGTGTAGGGACAAAGGAGCAAGAGACAGTGAGAGAATTAATCAGGTGGAAATGAAACGAAATGAAAGGAACAACACTTGGCTGTCCTGAATTGGCGCTTCTGCTGTGGTTATAACTCGTAGACATGATCCCTCATACATACTCTTCCTTGCCCCACACCCAATTCATCATCATCATCATCATTATTAACCCACTTTTCCACGATAATAATTCTCTTGACTTTTAACCCAAAATTATGACCAATTCGGTATATATATATACGTGTTAACGGCAATGATCTTATGATTCTTATCTATTATTTGATCGAATTTGTTGTTTAAAAATGATTCAAAAAATCTTCGTAAAATTTGAAAGAGTCTTTTATGTATTCACTATTCATGAGTTTAATAGTTATAAACCCTAGATAAATGGTATTACCATCAGTTTTCAGTTCTCTATTGTTTTTGCCTAAAGTTCATCGAGTTTATCTGATCTTAATTATCCACAGTAGGATCAGAATTTTACAGTAGATAAATTCTGAGTAACGTTTTAATCCGCTTTATAATGTAGATTTTATGATTCGAACTTGTTAGTAACGTAGTATTTACTTGATCACAAGTTGTAAACAATTTATTAGTACCGCATACGAATTAACTGAGGGAAAAAAAAAAAATATATATATATATATATATACATTTTGGTTTTCCTGATCTGCCAGTTTATTTGCCAGTTTATTTTGATTTGCTGTTTTACGTAGAGGATAAGTCAATTAAATGGCAGCCTTAGCATGTGGATATCTGTCCCAACTGATCTGACAAATTTGATTACATAAGACTACCTTGATTGTATTTAGGTTGCGTGTCAAATTTAATATGTTAATTTAGACGTGGTATTTTAAAAGCTAAACACGAATGCATATATTTTCATTCGAAACACTCACGCCGAGAAGTTGAGTTTTCTGATCTTAAACCTGGACCTCGTCTAGACCAAAAATCCGAGATATATGCTTTGGAAACTTTTAGTGTCATATTTTTGTATACCTTCGACAATTACATGTCTAGAGGACTAGAGAACAAAACTAACACACTCAAAACCTTTAAGAACAGTACAAAAGAGGTCTATTTCGTAACGTAGGTATGATGTGATGTAGTTAAAGGGCAAAGTGACCTATCAGGACGACTCAGGAGGATGGGTGATAAAATTAAGATTTTTTTGTTTGTTTGTCCTGAAAATTTTATCCATATTCAAAACTACAAAAGGGACAGGAGTGACAAAATGTATAATACAATGCTATCATAATTAATGTTTATTTTGAAAGAGTTTTTTTCTTTTGTCCTCCCATTATCCCTAGCTACCAATTCAATTTCTAATCCAAAAATTATAAAAGGGACAGCTCCTAAGGACAAAATGCATAAAAGAATATTTGAATAAGATCTTTTTTATTTATAAAGATCTTAAAATATAGATATTTTTAGAATAGAGATATTTAAAAATAGAAATATATTTAAAAGGAAAGTACAATTAATTTTTCTCCATATTCCTCTTACAAATTTAATTTTCAGTCCACTAATAAAATGGACAACTCTTAACCACAAACTGCATAAAAATATACCTTAGCCTTCAATGGAAGAAATTAACACAGGAAAAAATATTTTATATGTTAACAAATATATTATATATGTCTGCTAACTCCACAAAAGTACGACCAATGAGAGTCAGAGAAGAGTTGCTCATATCCTCCCCTAAACAGTAAACACTGTAGGATCCATGTCTGCAAAAATAGATATGACTCTCCCATGTGGCACTTACCTTCTAACAACAACTCAGCAAACTCTTTAGCACCACAAGCTGACATATGTTCCCCTAATAAAATCTGAGCCACAAATTTGATTTTGGATCCCTTATGACGAGAGAAATTTTGTTCTCCCACCACCATGTTCTAAGGCCACTAGAGTATAGAACATTTCTCTTCTGTCTTTCAACTGATTACAACTCTTTGCAGTTTTTTATGTCACATTTGATGTGAGTCTCCTCTGATAACTGTCGGTGTCACGATCTGTACTCTAGTTTCTCCTTTCTTAGGAGGAAAGAAGTGAATGTGTTCATTCTTCCAGATTTAGAGAGACTAAAGAAGTCCCTTCAAGGTGTTTCCTGTTTGTAAATGCCTATAATTGGTGGATGCTCTCATGTTCTGTGAATGAAAAGGACCATACGGGAAATGACTTTATTACATTATTTGTAAAGGAGACAATGCCTGTCGATGTCACAGTAGTGGAAGAACTTGATCCTTTCTACTTGTGATCTTCCACTGATTTTTCTTCTATACAACGAAAACATGATTGATTCGACGACCAGTGGAAACTTTGGATTTAATTTTAATAATTTGGCTCCAAAAGGAAAAAGAGAAATGCACAAATTCTTTAAAAACCAAGTCAAAACGTATATTCTTAAGTTATGATTTTTACTCTTTGCAAGTATGCCTCCAGAGTTCTGAAAAGTCATGTAAGTTTGTTTAGTACTAAACGCAAGTGCAAAGATTTGCATTTGAGCCAGTCCATATTGAAAAAAGTTATGTGATCTTGAATATACATCATTGTCTAAACTAACTGAAATTAATATGCTTTGAAAACAAGACTTCACATGTTTAGTTACGTTGATAGTGTTTTCAGAATTTCATTATATCACTTGCTGGAGCATGGAGATCCAGAGTGCGATGCTTGTATCAGAAACTCAGCAATCGATGCAGGTCCAGAGACGATACCAACAAAAAAGCAAAAACTTAGCAAATGAGCAGCCAACAGAGCAACTTTACTTGCTTTTTCAAAGCCATGATTGTACAGATAGTTACCAGAATGTCAAATCTGAAAAAGATCAGAATCACATATGCATATCAATTGAAGATTTTCTTCTCTTTTGCCAAGAGAGGAAAGATGCAGAATTAGATGTTAGAAGCATTCAAAGCCATGGCTTTGCATTGTTCATTTAAGGCCACAAGCTGAGCTTCTTTCTTGTCAAGAAGAGCGGTTAGCTTCACGTTCTCCTCCATCAGCTTTTGAACTTCTACCTCTTTCTGCGCTTTCTCGCCTTCCAGTTGTGCTGACTTAGCAACCATCCTGTTTTCACAATGAAAATACATGAGAATGGATCCAGTAATGTAAGAAAAAAAAGCAATTGGATTCCAGGTCTCAGCCAGTGAAATCAAGCATCAACCTACTGATTCCGCTTGCTCCTACTGATTTGTCCGCTCACTACGCTATCCTAGACATTGCGTTACATACTTTGTACCTTTGTAATTGAACAATCACATGCCTGTCTCATCATTTACATAAAAGAGATTAGAGTTGCATACAAAAGGGATGAGACTGACCTTGCTTCGATGGTCTGGAATTGCCGCTCGGATGAAAGAAGTGTTTCTATAACATTGGTGGAAGTGTTGACGTAATTTCTAAGTGACTCACACTCTGTCTTCACACGACGGAGCTCCTCTTCATTTTCAACAGCTTTTTCTCTATCTCTCCTACTATCTTCAACTAGTTTCTTTATTACCTCCGCTGTTTCGTCGAGGACAGCTTTATTCCCATGTACCATCCGTTTCATCTCTTCTAACCTCAATGACAAATTCTCGATTTGGACTGTCTTCCTTCTAATTTCTTCCTCCCCTATACTTACCCTCTCCTTTTGAAACGACGTTTCAGATTCTGCGGCTGTGACCCTCCTCAGAAGAGACTCCAGCACATCAGCGACCATCTGTACGGATTGGAGCATCTTCCAAGTATAAGCTCCATCCTCTATAACCAAGGAACCTTGGTTATTGCTAGTTCCAGTAAACGTATCTTCTTCAACTGGATTATGAAAACTCAGAAGACTGACGTCCTTGGCCGCTTCAGAAACTGAACTATCATCTTCTAGAACCTGTTCAGCACCGAGTGACAGATGGGCTAGAGCAGGAACGGCCAAGATTCTAGCTTTTGACCTCAGATAGCGTAAGGTTGCTGCAGCTGCTTTGACCCTATCTAGCAGAACACCTAACTCCGCAGCTTGTAAATTATACTCTACATGCAACTGACCAGATTTCATCTCAAGGGCTCCTCTTGATAATGAATCATGTGCAGCCATACCAGCTATTCCCAACCTCTTTTTCCAGAACTAAAAACAAAAAGAAGAAACTTTATTTCTGCAATAATAGAAAAGAAAGCTTTAAAATCCAAAGTAAAACCAAAACAACATTATCATGGTTGGTTGACCTAAAAAATAAAGAATATCAAATGGGGCTCATGATAATGTGTTAAGTAAGTCTCTTGTTGACTGAGCAAGGACAATGATTGATATGAAGATCAAGACAGCAACAATTAAAAAATAGCTACACAAGATAAATGATCTAAGAGCAACAAGAAATATTATACAGAACCTTTTCAACTTCCATTGGTCCTGAAACAATACGGGTCGTCTCAGAAAGAACAACTGAACATGAATATCAAGTCATCAACAAACTATGATGAAGAAGACATGGTGGTCAATGAAAAAAACAAGCACGACGAAACGAGAACTGTGTCAACACTCTAGAGTTTGAAACATGATCTGTAAACTACTGAGGGAAAATGATACGGAGAAACGCAGAGAGAAGCTACAGTTTCTGAAGAGAAACCGTGAATTGTCCTTGAGAATTTCAAAAACAGATCGAGAAGAAGTTCACGAAATCTAGGATGCAATTGAACAAATTTACGGCAAAAATAAAGATCCTTACGATTTCCAGAAGATTAGGTTTCGGGGTTTGCTCCGGCTGATTCAAGCCCGTCACCGATTGGCAGAGAATTACAGAGATTAAGGGGGAGGAACCAGTGTTAGGCTTAGCTTCTCCTGCTCTATGCCAAAAGCTAGTTTTGAATTTTGAGTTTTCTTGAAGAATAATGAGATTTAACTCGTGTCGGAAAAATAAAAAATAGAAATATAATGGGCTTTGAAGCAGATTTTAACTAATGGGCTTTTAGGCAGATTTTAACTAATGGGCTTTTAGGCAGATTTTAACTAATGGGCTTTTAAGACCGCATGGATCAATCCTAAGTTTTGTCGGGGTCTAAATGACAAACTGTAGTTAAATACCCAAAGTACCCCTATTGGGTTTATAAATCATTACTCCGCTCCGCCCTTAAAAGTCTCAAAAGTAAACGAACCAAACCTTGAGAGAAGTTGTTCAGTCCGTACAAAACCGAAACATTGTTTTGAGTTTACGGGAACAAGCACAGAGACTTTTTTGGTCGTGCGTGTGATAAGTAAAGACAGAGAATGGAGCAAATCGACGAAGAGGACCCTTTTCTCCGCAAGTATCAGCCATCGGATCTCAAGATTGCTTCGGAATTTCTAACGACTTGGCTCCCTTTCTTATCTAAAGATCTCTGCAGAGACTGTGTCCATGTTCTCTCCCATCGAATCCGTTCTCTGGACCCAGGTTACGTTCATTCTTTTCATATTTTTTCCTTCGTAATTCGAGGGAAGAAACGGAGAATTTTGGTTGCCACGAACGTTGTGCTTTTTTCCTTTTTTCTGATTGGTGGTGTTCTGAAATTTTCCAAAATTTACTTTACAGTCTTGCTACCAATTTTCATCACAAGTGTTGATAATTTACACCTATTTCTCAATTAATCCATAGTATAAAGATGATAGAGAAAGAAAAAAGCTATGATTTTTCGTCTTATGACTAATTATGTTCTTTCTATAATTACAGAGACGGTTGTTGGAGAAGACAAATCAGGTTCTGATACGATTGTGGAAAACATGGAATCTGAAGAAACAGATCATAATCTAGAGGATGATCGTGATGTCAATGCATTGCCATCTCAATCGAATGCTTCTGAGACGGAGAGTCCTAAAATGTATTGGGCTGATATGGCACAAGAGGACGGGCTCCGAGAGGAAGAAGAACAGAAGGTGAGTGAGTCAAGCACACAGGACGTTGATGCGTCTCCTTCCGTTGGCGAGGAGGCGACGAAGACTCCTGAGAAGCGGAAGTTGTCTAGAGAGGAAAGGGAGCAGTATCGGTTCATGAACGTGAAGAGAATGAAAGTGTTTACTTGTTTTGAGAAAGTTAAAGGGAAACGCGTTGATATCCTCGAGGGGCTTGAGCTGCATACGGGTGTTTTCAGCGCTGCTGAACAGAAAAGAATTGTTGATCATATCAATGAACTACAAGAGAAGGGTCGTAAAGGAGAGCTTCAAGGTTAGTTAGTTAGTTAGTTTCTAGCAGTTAACGTGAACTATGGAAACTCTAACGTAAACTTTATCTAAAGTCAAATATTTTTTCGTATCTCTCTATAGAACGTACTTTCACTGCTCCGCATAAGTGGATGAGAGGCAAAGGAAGAGTTACTATTCAATTCGGATGTTGTTACAACTACGCAACAGTAAGTGACTCTTTCTTTATTTTCCCTAACAACATTTGATCAATTGTGAAGAATGTTTGATAAAGTGTGTTTGCTTTTGTGTGTTTTTGACAGGACAAAGAGGGAAACCCACCAGGCATCCTTCAACACGGAGCTGTTGATCCAATACCATCTCTTTTCAAAGTGATAATCAGAAGGTTGGTCGGGTGGCACGTGCTTCCTCCGACTTGTGTTCCGGATAGTTGTATCGTCAATATATATGACGAAGGTGATTGTATACCTCCGCATATCGATAACCACGACTTCCTCCGACCTTTCTGCACGATCTCATTCCTCAGCGAGTGCGATATACTCTTTGGATCAAACCTCAAAATCGAAGGACCTGGTGAATTCTCCGGTTCTTACTCTATACCGCTTCCCGTCGGGTAAACGTCTATAGAAGTTTGCAACACTGTCTTTGGTTTTTTTCCTACTGAAATTTCTGTCGCTTACGAGTTTTTGTTTTTTTTTTTATATTCTTTCAGATCAGTTCTAGTGCTAAAGGGTAATGGTGCCGATGTAGCTAAGCATTGTGTACCTGCGGTTCCCAAGAAGAGGTAATTTTATTAACGTTTGCTTTTATGTCAAGTCTGTTACTTATTAGGACTTTTATCTTACTGCTCATTTCCTCGGTTCTGCTTTTAGGATATCGATCACGTTTAGGAAAATGGACGAGTCGAAAAGACCAGTCGGGTTCATCCCGGAACCCGATTTGCAGGGGATTAAGCCTTTGCCGTACGAACAGACCACGCCGAGTAGTCCTACTGTTGCAGCCATTAGCTCTTCTCCAAGATCGAGCAACGACGAGAACGGTAGTAGTTACAACAATCGAGGTGGATATAGAGACGGAGGCAAGCATCATGAGTCGAGAAGAAGTTATCATTCCGAGAGTCGAGAGTGGTCCTCATCACCAAGCCAAAGAAGAGGAAAGTCACGACACAGTCCTACCACAGCTTACAGACCCAAGGTTGATAATAAGACTAGCTCCGACACCGTCTAAGAATTTTCATTTTGTAGTATGAAATTATTTGATTGATTTTACCACATGATAAAATAGAGAAATTGCTACTAATAAACTATGGGAAAAAAGTAAAGGTGACAGCTTCTAAAATGTTTAAGGTGGCAATGGAGAAGGTAATCAATCAAATGATGACAAACTTACAATTATATTATTTTTTCGTTTCATTTTTGTTTTTTTAAGAAAATCAAACAAAATTAGGAGAATTTGTCATAAAACAAAAAAATAATTTAGAAAGTAACAAAAAACCTAGATCTAATGGTAAGGATTTTGCCACATACGAGATTTTGGATATATAGTAAATTATAGGTTTTTAACTTTTTATGGTTATTTGGTGTAATTTCTCACAAAAACTCTAATCTAGAAATCCAAAGTTGTAAATTTTATAACAAAAAAAAAATACTTGCATCCTATCTCGACTTAGATTGAAAAATCCAAAATTGTTGAATCTCATATATATTATAAACAACCAGAAACGAGAATATCCCTTGCATTGAGTGTAGACATGCAAGGCATTCTACATTGAATTACTTTCTATCAATTTCAGAATATTTGACTTATTTTCTGCACTACTGAAATTTGATCATTTGGACTTTATATAAAAAAAGTAGGACCTTCGTAATAATAATAATAAAAAGGGACCATATATATATAATTCGGCTGCGCAATTTCGTTGCACTGTAACGCTCGTGTTCTAGGTTCTCTCTCTCTCTTTAAAGGGAGTATCGCAGAGAGACGAAAGAAAAAAGAAAAAAAAGAAATGAGAGGGAAAATTGCGTAAGAGAATCGGACATAATCGTTTTCCTCGAGGTCGTTCTTGTTGTTCCCTCAGAGAATCAACGAAACTTCCTCTCTTTCAAATTAGCAAATTTTGATAAACCCTCGCTACTTTCTGACCTAGTCGACCACCTTAGGCTTGGCGGTAAGGATCGTTGCGGCTTAGGAAAAAAAAAAAAGAGCACCTTTGGGTGTCAGAGAGGAGGAGGTTGAAGCAACCGTATACAATTTCTACCGCGACGGAACCCTAAGACTGCGTTTCGCTTGTCTGGGCCAGCTTTTTTTTGTTGGTTTAGCCATGAGTCCAATTCAGAATTTTGAGCAGCACTCCCGTCGTCTCGTGGAGCCTGACCTACGTAATCACCCCTCACTCTCCTCTTTCTCTTTCTCTTCTTTATATCGTGCTTTTGCTGTTTGTTCTCTGAGGCAAAGCTGTAACCTTTAACTTTTTTTAAAAAAAATTAATTTTTGTCAGCGAAGTTTTTGTTTCTGGTACTTATGGTTCTGAGGAATTTTTACTCGACTTTGAGTCAGCTTCGTGTCAAGTTTTCTACTGGGCAATCGATTTCTTTTCTTCAATTAAAAATTGAAGTGACACTCACTGGAACCATCTTTTTGTTTGTTTGTTGATTTTGTCTTCTTTAGCTATTCAGACGAGGCTTGACATGGTGGTGGAGGTCAGGGACAGCCTTGAGATTACACATACGTCTGAGTACTTGAATTTTCTTAAATGTTACTTCCGGGCATTTTCGGTGATTCTTCTTCAGCTTACAAGGCCTCAATTCATTGATAACCTCGAGCACAAACTACGGAACATCGTCGTTGAGATCTTTAATCGTCTACCACATAGCGAGGTTCTTCGTCCCTTTGTTCAAGACCTCTTGAAAGTTGCAATGCAGGTGCTCACGACAGACAACGAAGAGAATGGGCTTATATGCATTCGCATAGTCTTTGACCTTCTTAGGAACTTTAGACCGGCATTAGAAAATGAGGTTCAACCATTCTTGGACTTTGTCGGCAAGATCTACCAGAACTTCAGATTGACTGTCAGCCATTTTTTCGACAATGTCAAAACGGAAGACGTGAAACCTGTGGACATATCTACACCATCTGATCAGTCGCTGTCCCTTACCACACATTTCAGGAATGGGAAGATTAACCCGAGTACGCGTTCATTCAAAATAGTCACAGAGAGCCCCCTCGTCGTTATGTTTCTTTTCCAGCTCTATAGCAGACATGTTCAGACCAATATTCCTTACTTGTTGCCCCTGATGGTTGCTGCTATATCTGTCCCTGGACCTGAGAAAGTGCCTTCACGTATGAAGCATCAGTTCATCGAACTGAAGGGTGCTCAGGTTAAGGTGAGACAATGGTTCTCTATCAGGAAGTAAACTGCGAAATCAATATCCCATCAATGCGTACATTGCCTTCTTGTTTCGCCTTAATTATTTTGTTTTTAGGGACCATAGGATTGACCTGTAGTGTGTATCTTCTTCTTCTGTTTATATGCAGACGGTTTCTTTTTTAACTTACTTGTTAAAAAGTTGTGCCGAATATATCAGGCCGCATGAAGAAAGCATATGTAAGAGCATTGTAAATTTGCTTGTCACCTGTTCGGATTCTGCATCTATCAGAAAGGTGGAGAACCGTCTGCTCCTTTCTCTTCTGTATGTTTTCATCTTGTGAGTTGTGAGACAGTCATTGGCTTGCAGTTATACATTTGTCTTTTGGTTTATGAAATGCAGGAACTATTAGTCTCACTAAAGCATGTACTTGGGACGGATTTTAAGAGAGGTTTACTTCCTCTTATTGACACTCTTTTGGAAGAAAGGTATAATGCCTTTTGGCCTTTCTGAATTATAAACTTTTACACCTGTCAGGAAGCTGTCTTTTGGTGTCAAGTAAACCTGTTACTTCTCACTTGCTGCAGTATATGTCAACAAATTATGACTTATGTTATCCCTTCGCTGTTTTTGTGTCAGGGTTCTAGTAGGAACGGGGCGTGCATGCTTTGAGTCTTTGAGACCTCTGGCTTACAGCCTACTGGCCGAGATTGTTCACCATGTTCGAGCAGATCTGTCCCTTTCTCAGGTTCTTCCCGTTGTTTCTGTGCAATTTGTCTTTTTTCTGTTTTTGGTTATTTGTTTAGCTGAGAGAGTTTTAAGTGCTGGAACCTATGCAAAACATTGACATTGGATTCTATAGTAAGTGATACTGATGTGTTCCAGTACACAGTTATTTCTACGAATCTGGAGTTATTGTGATTGGGTACAAAAAAGAATCCTCATCTTTACGGTCATAAAAACTGTGATAATAAAGTGCTCGGGATTGGGAGAGATGTTATTTCTTGATTGTAGACATGAAACTCGAAACCTCCGAAAGTATTCTGACAGAAGAAGAGTCCGTCAAACAAATAATCTTAGGAATACAGATTACAGCATACTGATCAATCGATCTTGCCAACCACAGGCATCCCATTATTAGATCTTTTTTTTTTCCGGGTCCATTATCTGCTCTAGGAATGATCTTTCTCTTACAATTCTTTTTATTTGACTGTAAACAATGTGGCAGTTATCGCGGATCATCTATTTATTTTCAAGGAACATGCATGACTTGACCCTATCTGTTAACATGCATACAACTTGTGCACGACTGATGTTAAATCTGGTAAAGCTATATATTCCATTTTCTTTGCCTTATTTAAATTTGATGTATTGCTTAAATTTAGGTGGCGTAATCTATCCACTATGTTTGAATCAAAATTTGGGTAAAACTTAATTTTTATGTTGGTTTCAGGTAGAGCCAATATTTGAGAAAGGTGTTGATCAGCTGTTAGTGGACGAAGCGCGGATTTTGTTGGTTAGCTTCACCCCTGAGAGCTCATTTTAGAATTGGTTGGCTGCTCTAGTCTTAACTTATTTTACTCATCATCTGTTTATAGGGACGTATCCTGGATGCCTTTGTTGGGAAATTCAATACCTTCAAGCGTACTGTTCCTCAGGTAACACGATTATGTAAATATTTGAGTAAGGTGTTTTTTTTGTAATCCCAAAATCTACCAACTTTTTCTGTTATGTTTTATTTGCGTTATCTTGAACCTTTAGCTACCCCGATTGTCAATTATTTTATCTCGTTGATGTGTTACTTACTCTTGCTTTTGCTTCATAGCTTTTAGAGGAGGGTGAGGGAAAGAATCTTATCACTTTGAGGTCGAAGCTTGAACTTCCTGTCCAGGTAAAGTAAATACTTACTATGATGGCTGATTTGTCTTAGCATGTAGCCAAATTATCAGCCAATGTGAGATTCCTGTGTTCCACTGTTTTTATTCAAACTTGCTAGTTCCACAGCGTTATTTTATCCTCTTAGATAGGGACTCTACTTTCTTTTCTTATTTGGATTATAATTTAGCGGGAAATATATACTCTAAGCCATTATTATTTCTACCGAAGCATTATTGCCTTTATAGATAGTGTCTGATACTTACTTTAGACCACTCTGGTTGCAGGCAGTTTTAAATTTGCAGGTTCCTGCCGAACATTCCAAAGAAGTGAGTGATTGTAAGAATCTGATCAAGACACTGGTGATGGGTATTGAATCCTGACGTTTCACCCTAGTGGATCACTTATACATATAAATTATGTGTCTACATGTTGAGGACTTTTCCTGATCTTTGTTCAGGAATGAAGACAATCATATGGAGTATAACTCATGCACATTTACCCCGACCTCAGGGAATGCACCCACAAGCTCTTGCTTCACACTCATCAGTTACTCAGGCTTTTAAAGGAATGAGAGAAGATGAGGTATTGCATGTCAGATTGTTTAGTGTAGGCAATAATAGTTCATGGCTGATAAAGCTCTAGTAATCTCTACTTTCAAGCAGGTGTGGAAAGCTTCAGTTGTTTTAAAGAGTGGTGTCCATTGCTTAGCTCTCTTCAAAGAGAGGGACGAGGAGAAGGAAATGCTAAATCTTTTCTCCCAAATTTTGGCTATTATGGAACCTCGAGATCTAATGGATATGCTCTCTATATGTATGCCTGAACTTTTTGAGTGCATGATTGACAATACTCAACTGGTTCAAATATTTGCTACTCTTCTGCAAGCTCCCAAAGTATACAAGCCATTTGCAGATGTTCTGATTAATTTCCTAGTAAGCAGCAAACTCGGTGTTCTGAAGAATCCAGATTCAGCTGCAGCTAAATTAGTTCTGCATCTGTTCCGGTGCCTCTTTGGCGCTGTTTCTAAAGCACCATCTGATTTTGAACGAATATTGCAACCTCAAGTGTCTGTTATTATGGACGTCTGCATGAAGAATGCGACTGAAGTTGAAAAGCCTCTTGGTTATATGCAGTTGCTCCGAACTGTTTTCAGAGGACTTGCTGGATGTAAATTCGAGCTCCTTCTCAGGGATCTAATCCCCATGCTGCTACCTTGTCTTAATATGCTTCTGACAATGCTCGAGGGTCCAATCGCGGAAGACATGAGAGATCTTTTGTTGGAGCTTTCTTTGACGCTTCCTGCACGCTTAAGCTCCTTATTGCCATACCTTCCCCGCCTCATGAGGCCTCTTGTATCCTGTTTGAGAGGAAGTGATGAACTTGTGAGCTTGGGGTTACGCACCCTTGAATTCTGGGTGGATAGTCTGAATCCTGACTTTTTGGAGCCAAGTATGGCAAATGTTATATCTGAAGTGATCTTAGCTTTATGGTCTCACTTGAGGCCGGTGCCATATCCTTGGGGTGGAAAAGCGTTGCAAATCGTGGGAAAGTTGGGTGGTCGCAACCGGCGATTTCTTAAAGAGCCACTAACACTAGAATGCAAAGATAATCCAGAGCATGGGCTTCGGTTAGTTCTGACATTTGAGCCGTCTACTCCATTTCTTGTGCCAATGGACAAATTTATTAATCTTGCTGTAGCAGCTGTTATTAAGAAAAACCCAACTACAGAAATCTACTACAGAAAGCAAGCTCTAAAGTTCCTCCGCGTTTGCTTGTTGTCTCAACTTAATTTGCCTGGGTGTGTCATTGACGAGAGTCAGACGCTTAAACAGTTATCGGTTTTGTTACTTTCCTCTGTTGAGTCATCTTGGCGCAGGAATGAATCAAAAGAAATGAAGGTTAGTTTTTGGTATTACTCTTATGATCTTAATCCAGTATAGTTGTAGTATGTACCTTTCTGGTCGAATGTTAAAGTTGATACTCAGTTCGCTGACGTTTATTGAAAGGATTGCGTTATCCGTCTACTGGTAATTCTGGCACATTCTTAACATATCGATTGAACATGAGGCATGATTAGATTTTGTATTTGTTTTCTTGTTGCCATGGGTTTGTCCTTCCTGAAAAACGAGCTAGGACTGTTTCATGTCATCTCCCGCGAGTGACCTATTTTTCCTTAGATTTTCTGTATTACTTGGTGTAAAAGGCTTTACTTATTAAGAGGTTTTTTTTGTTGCTGCAGGCTGACTTAGGGGTTAAAACAAAGACGCAGTTAATTGCTGAGAAGTCAATTTTCAAGATGCTATTGATCACTATTATTGCTGCCAGTTCTGATCCGGATCTCAGCGATGCAGATGATGACTTTGTTGTAAACATATGTCGGCATTTTGCAATAATTTTGCATGGGGATTGTACCTCGTCGTATGATTCAACTAGTACTGTTCGACCTGGGGGTTCTGTGATTTCAGCAATTTCCAGGCCCAAGAATAATTTTTCTACTAACTTAAAACAGCTGGATCCTTTGATATTTTTAGATGCACTTGTTAATGTGATTGCAGATGAAAACAGGCTCCATGCCAAAGCTGCTCTGACTGCATTAAATGTGTTTGCTGAAACTCTGCTGTTTCTTGCTCGTGTCAAACATGCTGATGTGCTGGTGGCTAGGGGTGGTCACAGTGCCTCTATGATTGTCTCTAGTCCTTCTACAAATCCGGTATATTCACCCCATCCAAGTGTGCGAATACCAGTGTTTGAACAACTTTTGCCTCGGTTGTTGCATTGCTGTTATAGGAGCACATGGCAAGCACAAATGGGAGGTGTAATGGGGTTAGGTGCACTGGTAGGGAAAGTGAATGTTGAAACATTATGTCTTTTCCAAGTAAAAATTGTACGTGGTCTGATCTACGTCCAAAAGAGGCTTCCGGTTTATGCTAGCAAAGAGCAAGAGGAGACAAGTCAGGTTCTTATGCAGATTCTAAGAGTAGTTAACAATGTTGACGAAGCAAACAGTGACGCCCGGAGACAAAGCTTTCAAGGTGTTGTAGAATATCTTGCTACTGAACTGTTCAATCCTAATGCATCTATCACAGTGAGAAAAAATGTTCAGAACTGCCTTGCACTTTTGGCTAGCCGGACTGGCAGTGAGGTATCTGAACTGCTTGAGCCTTTATACCAACCTTTGCTGCAGCCACTTATAGTGCGTCCACTTCGATCGAAGACAATTGATCAACAGGTATTCTGCTAATTTTTGGTTGTTGAATCTCTTTTCCGGACTTCCTTTTGACCTTCTTCAAAATGTCTTATAGGTTGGAACTGTGACAGCTCTAAATTTTTGTTTAGCACTGAGGCCCCCACTTCTAAAAGTGACTCCAGAGTTGGTTAGCTTCTTGCAAGAAGCGTTACAAATAGCTGAGGCTGACGAAGCTGTATGGGCTGTGAAGTTAATGAGTCCTAAAGTACTTACATCATTGAACAGACTTCGAACAGCTTGTATTGAGATTCTGTGCACAACTATGGCATGGGCTGACTTTCGAACTCAAAGTCATAATGAACTACGTGCAAAGATAATTTCCATGTTTTTCAAGTCGTTAACCTGTCGAGCAACAGAAATTGTGACCGTTGCCAAGGAGGGTTTAAGACAGGTTAATAGTTATCTGTCTTTTGTTTCCACAATTCGTGCACACACATTCGATTATAGAATTTTGGAGAAAGTGAAGGAGAAATAGATTTCCCTCTACCTAATAGCCCTCTTCTTTCTGAGGTAATCGATTCTATTTTTGTTAACCTTTTTTCTCTTCTGAAACTCTGTTTTCTGCTTTAGGTTATCAATCAACAACGGATGCCCAAAGAACTTCTTCAGACTAGCCTCAGACCTATACTAGTTAATCTGGCGCACACAAAGAATCTCAATATGCCTTTACTGCAAGGTCTGGCACGTCTTCTTGAACTTCTATCAAATTGGTTTAATGTGACCTTAGGAGGTAAGTTGCTGGAGCACCTTAAAAAATGGTTAGAGCCAGAAAAACTTGCACAGTCCCAGAAATCATGGAAAGCTGGTGAAGAGCCGAAAATTGCAGCTGGTAATCATGTTCTTGGAGATATATAAAAAATTGATGTCTGGTCACGTGATTTTATATTTAACACAATTTTTTGCTTTCTCTGTGGCAGCTATTATCGAGCTCTTCCACTTACTTCCACTCGCTGCATCAAAATTTCTCGATGAACTTGTAACATTAACTATCGACTTAGAAGCAGCTCTTCCTCGAGGGCAAGTGTACAGTGAGATTAACAGCCCATACCGCCTCCCGCTTACCAAGTTCTTGAATCGATATGCAACCCTTGCTGTTGATTATTTTCTTTCCAGATTAGCGAACCAAAATATTTCCAAAGGTAAGAATAATATTGCATTAGAGTTGTATCTTTTAATCACATTGCATGTTAGGTTGAGTGCGAGCATGGGGGTAATGACTGTTTTCTTCTTTTCCTGATAACCTCAGGTTTATGTATATAATCCGGTCAGAAGCTGGCCAACCATTAAGGGAAGAACTAGCTAAATCTCCACATAAGATACTTTCATGTGCGTTTCCTGAAATTTTGCCAAAATCTGATGCCATACTGAGTGTGGCAGCTTCAACTCCTCCAGCTGCATCATCTGGAGATGAAAATATCGTCTCTATGCAGTCGGAAAGTACAACATCAACAAAATCCGATGTAGCATCAGATGCGTATTTTCAGGGTCTCTATCTTATCAAAACAATGGTGAAACTGATACCCAGCTGGCTGCATAGTAACCGTACTGTTTTTGATGCCTTGGCTCTCCTTTGGAAATCACATGCAAGGACATCTCGTTTGCAGAATGAGCAAGAGCTGAATTTAGTTCAGGTAGCTTCATCTATTACTGAACTTGATAATTTATGCATTAGCTTTGTGTTTGAAAACAAATGCATACATGGCTCCTTATCTGAAGCTGATGTGGGCATCAGAAACCATCTCGCAGTCGTAGTCTTTACGGGCTTGTATGTTGGCACTCTCCTCACTTGTTTCTGTACGATTTTGGGGTTACTTGAGTTCCTAGTTGCCTGAAATTGTTGTGGAAATTAAGTTTTCCTTTTAAAAGCCTGCATTTTGACTTGGGTGTTCGATAGTATTTCCAACGAACATATCTGAGATGTCGACCTCTAAATAATCCTCCTTCAAAAGATTAAATGTATTCAGAAAAGTTGGTCATCTAAAATGTTTTATTTTCTCAAACTTGCAGGTTAAAGAGAGCAAATGGCTTGTCAAGTGCTTCCTCAATTATCTACGACATGAAAAATCTGAAATGAACATTATTTTCGATGTTCTCTCTATTTTCTTGTTCCATAGTCGTATTGACTACACCTTTTTGAGGGAGTTTTACATTATTGAGGTATCTTTCTCCAGAATCTTTAGTTACAAGTTTTTCTCTCTCCTTCAGATGCTTAATTCTCACATTTTGCAGCTCTAGTAGAATAACTGGGTTTGGGTTCTTTCATCAGGTTGCAGAAGAATATCCCCCCAACATGAAAAGAGCACTTGTTTTGCAATTCCTAAACCTTTTTCATTCAAAGCAACTCGGCCATGATCATCTAGTTCAGGCGATGCAAATGCTCATTCTTCCAATGCTTACCCATGCCTTCCAAAACGGCCAAACTTGGGAAGTTATTGACCCTAATATAGTGAAGACCATTGTTGAAAACCTTCTTGATCCGCCTGAAGAGGTAGGTCTCTTTTCTCTCCTAAGCAACTAAAACTTTGGATAATGCAGAATTAATGTGGGGGAAGATTGCTGTATAATTTTCTTGATAGTAATGATAGTAACCTGTCCAAGCTGTTGTTTCTGATATGGTCTTAGTGTAGTTGTTCTGATCTATATTTCACTAGGGTTTTTGTTGTTAATAACATCTCAAATTTTATAGGTTTCTGCTGAATATGACGAACCTTTGAGGATCGAACTTTTGCAGTTAGCTACTTTGCTTCTGAAATATCTTCAGGGTGAGCTGGTTCATCATAGAAAAGAGCTCATCAAGTTTGGATGGAATCATCTCAAACGGGAAGATAGTGCCAGTAAACAGTGGGCATTTGTTAATGTTTGCCACTTCTTGGATGCTTATCAGGCTCCGGAGAAAATCATTCTGCAGGTATCATATCAGTTTTTACTGTCATTAAAGGGAAAAGGAAAAATACTTGAACTTCTATGAGTGTATATCATTTTATCATTATAAACCTGAAAGCTGGCATGTGCCTAACAATGCTAAAGCAAGCATGTTCCTAACAATGCTCCTCCATCTAATCCGGTGGTATAAATGTTTTGTCAATTGTATATAGGTTTTTGTTGCGCTTCTTAAGACATATCAGCCGGAGAATAAGGTGCTCGTTAAGCAAGCCCTGGATATTCTATTGCCAGCATTACCTAAAAGGCTTCCGTTTGGAGATTCAAGAATGCCTATTTGGATAAGATACACCAAAAAATTTTGGTGGAGGAGGGTCACTCAATTCCAAATTTGATCCACATCTTCCAACTCATTGTTCGGCACTCGGATCTGTTCTACAGCTGTAGAGGACAGTTTGTACCTCAGATGGTAAACTCCTTAAGTCGCCTAGGTTTACCATATAACACTACAGCCGAAAATAGGCGGCTCGCAATCGAACTTGCTGGACTGGTTGTTATCTGGGAAAGGAAAAGACAGGCTGAAATTAAAATGGTTATTAATGCCGATGCAACCAGTGAGGTTAGTGATGGGTTACATCCTTCATCGGGAGCGGATTCGAAGCTCCCGATAGATGGGTCTTCCGTATCTGAAGACCCAACTAAACGAGTTCAAATGGAACCTGGTCTCCAATCATTGTGTGTTATGTCACCTGGTGGTGCATCATCAACCCCCAATATAGAAACTCCTGGATCTGCTACCCAGCCTGATGAGGAATTCAAGCCAAATGCTGCTATGGAGGAACTAATAATCAACTTCTGATAAGAGTAAGGCCTTACAACTCCCACCTTCTACCATTGAGCGTGTTTATAACTTGCTCGCTCATTTATTTTAAATTTCTTAGGGAGGGGGGAAGTTCTGAAATCTCAGAACCCCTTCTTATCTGAGCAATTTTGTATTCTAAAGAATGGGGTTTGGCATTAACAGTCCTATAGCAGTATAGTATTCTGTATAGAATTCTGAAATGCTGTTAAGTTCTAAACCTCTAATAATTTAGTTGTACGTGACATTGTTCATAGAACTCTTTAATTAATTGAGTTCTATTTACGACTGTACTTAAAATTTCCTTTCCTCTTCCTTGAACAGGTAGCAGTGGTCATTGAGCCTAAGGACAGGGAAGCCAACACTATGCACAAGCAAGCTTTAGATTTTCTTTCACAAGCTTTGGAAGTTTGGCCAAATGCGAACGTCAAGTTTAACTATTTAGAAAAGCTGTTAAGCAGCATGCCACCGTCTCAATCAGATCCGTCGACAGCACTTGCTCAGGGCTTGGATGTCATGAACAAGGTTTTGGAGAAGCAGCCGCACCTTTTCATTAAGAACAACATTAGCCAGATCTCACAAGTATACTTATTGCAGTGAGCTTCATTCTAATATATGAAACATTTCTGCTTTCTGCCTCGTGTTGATTGTTGTTTTCTTTACCAGTTTCTTGAGCTGTCTTTCAAACACAAGATGTTGGATGCTGGTAAATCGTTATGCTCTTTGTTGAAGATGGTCATCATCGCCTTCCCACAGGATAAAGCTAGTACACCTCCTGACATAAAACTGTTGTACCAGAAAGTCAATGAGCTGATACAGAAATATGTACATACTGCTTCCCAAGCTGCAGGAGATGATAATTCTCTCGGTTCAATCAGCTTTGTACTTATTGTCTTCAAAACCTTGGCAGAGGTACATAAAAACTTCGTTGATCCATATGTACTAGTGCGTATCCTTCAGCGTCTTTCGCGGGATCTGGGATCGGCAACGGGTGCTCACTCTAGACAAGTAAGTTGTTCTTCATTAGTAGCTACCCTTTTTCTGGGAGATAAAATCATATGCTTGTTTTCTTTCTCATTTGAGCTTAAATGGATTTTACATGGCATTCACCACATCTCATAGACCGACTCGAATATCTAATGCGTCTAAATAACCATGCAGCACTTTCATTCATGCCTTGTAAGATTTTAGCTTTTATATTTCTTCCTCTCTTTCATCACCTTGCGGCTCTGACTCATCTGCCGTTATATCATTTGCTGACATGTTTTTGTTCGGTACGTATGTACTATCAAATTGAAGATATAATTTTTGGTCTCTTTTGCCAACTCCTGTAAATCTCCCTTCCTCTATCTTCAAGCGAGTAAGTAGGTGTCCATTACATGTTGCCTAATTGTGGCTTACTCTAGTGGTCTTTTTCTGTCCCTTTCCAGGGCCAGCGGACGGATTCAGATTCTGCAGTAACTTCTTCTCGTCAAACTGCTGATGTTGGGGCGGTCATATCTAATATAAAGTTGGTCTTGGAACTTATTGATGAAAGGGTTATGCTTTTGCCAGATTGCAAAAGACCCGTGACTCAAGTATTGAGCACAATTCTTTCAGAAAAGGGTGTCGATTCCAGCGTGCTTCTATGCGTGCTAGACATGTTAAAAAGGTGGGCTGAGGATGGTTTCGGAAAGATAGGTTCATCTGGGTTCTCTGGTGCTTTCTTTACCCAGAAGGATATAATTTCTTTTCTTCAGAAGCTTTCACAGGTTGATAAGCTGCACTTCTCATCTGTTTCTTTGGAGGAGTGGGATAAGGCGTATCTTCAACTTTTATATGGACTTTGTACCGATTCAGCGAAGTAAGTTTTTACTCTCTAGTCTTATGTTGAACCTTGACTTATGTCAAAGTTTGTTATGAGAAGGATGATATCATCTGTTTCACTAATAGGTATCCGCTGGGGCTCCGACAAGAGATCTCTCTGAAAGTTGAAAGACATTCCATGCTTGGTTTAAGGGCAAGGGATCCTGAGATGCGAAGGAAGTTCTTCTTGTTATACCATGAGTCTCTCGGAAAAACTTTATTCGCACGGTTGCAGTACATTATTCAAAACCAAGATTGGGAAGCTATGAGTGATGTCTTTTGGCTCAAACAGGGTCTTGATCTCCTTCTAGCCATCTTAATCGAGGATAAACCAATTACACTAGCACCGAATTCTGCCAGGATAGGACCAATTTTGCCATCACATAATCCGGGAGTACCCCACCAACCACCTGCTACGCCGGAGGGACCTGAAGAAGTTGCGTCAATGTTTGATGGCTTTGTTCGGAAGCATGCACAGTTTCTTAGCGCAGCAAGCAAACTTCAGGTGATTGCAAATATTTTATTTTTAAATTGCTGTCTTTATGGTTCTTTCTTACGTCCTGTTAGACCATATGTAGTTAATTGGTTTTTAAATTCTTTGCTTTTTTATCCACTTTGGAAGCTTGATGATCTAAATAAATTTTATGTATCTTTTTTCCTGCTATAGGTGGCTGATGTCGTTATTCCTTTAAGGGAGCTGGCTCACACAGATGCCAATGTTGCTTATCATTTGTGGGTGCTAGTATTTCCAATTGTGTGGGCAACCCTACAAAAGGAAGAGCAGATAGCTTTGGCTAAACCTATGATTTCTCTCCTGTCAAAGGACTACCACAAGAAGCAGCAAGGACAGAGGCCAAATGTTGTGCAAGCACTTCTGGAAGGTCTTCAATTGAGCCATCCTCAACCTAGGATGCCTAGTGAGCTTATCAAATACATCGGGAAAACGTACAATGCATGGCATCTCGCATTGGCTTTGCTAGAGACCCATGTCATGCTCTTCATGAATGACTCAAAATGTGCCGAGTCTCTTGCTGAGCTTTATCGTTTGTTAAATGAAGAAGACAGGAGATTTGGGTTGTGGAAGAATAGGTCCATCACTGCCGAATCGAGAGCAGGGCTTTCAATGGTTCAACATGGTTTTTGGCAGCGTGCTCAGAGCCTTTTTTATCAGGCGATGGTTAAGGCAACCCAAGGCACTTACAATAACACAGTACCGAAGGCTGAAATGTGCCTGTGGGAGGAGCAGTGGCTCCACTGTGCCACTCAACTTGGCCAGTGGGATGCCCTGGTAGATTTCGGTAAAAGCACCGAGAATTATGAAATTTTGCTTGATAGTCTTTGGAAAGTACCAGATTGGGCATATTTGAAAGATCATGTTATGCCAAAGGCACAAGTTGAAGAGACGCCGAAGCTTCGTTTGGTTCAAGCTTGTTTTGCCCTTCATGAGAAAAATGCAAACGGCGTCGGGGATGCTGACAACATAGTTGGGAAAGGCGTTGATCTTGCGTTGGAACAGTGGTGGCAGTTACCTGAAATGTATCTTGAGGCTAGAGTGCCTCTACTGCAGCAATTCCAACAACTAGTGGAGGTGCAGGAGTCTTCTAGAATTTATGTTGACATCGCAAATGGGAGTAAAGGTTCAGGAAATGCTGCTGTTGGTGGACAGGGAAATCAATATGCAGATCTGAAGGATATTCTTGAGACTTGGAGGCTGAGGACTCCAAATGAATGGGACAACATGACTAACTGGTATGATATGCTGCAGTGGAGGAATGAAATGTATAACATCGTCATTGATGCATTTAAGGACTTTATAACTTCAAATACTCAACTTCATCACCTTGGTTATCGTGACAAAGCATGGAACGTCAATAAGCTTGCTAGGATAGCTCGGAAACAAGGGCTAAATGATGTTTGTGTTCAGATACTTGACAAAATGTATGGACACTCACAAATGGAAGTACAGGTAAATTTCTGATATCTTTGACCTTTTTAAAATTTGGGCAGAGTTCATTCAGTTGCATAATTCTTTTGAAGAACCTCATTGTTAGATTCAACATGTAGTTTTCACATTTAATTTGCGTTACTTGCTTTTTCATCTTTACCTAGTTTGTTAAAATATTTCTTGGCATAACTGTAAATTGACCCATTAACTTACGTGATATTTGAAGCATGTATGCAACCTTATCCTTTTCCGTGATCCTATAAAATCAGTTTTCTTCCCATGTCTTTCTATTTTTGGGCATGAAGGTGTCTAAATCACCTCATCCGTGTATGCAGGAAGCCTTTGTTAAAATTAAAGAGCAGGCAAAAGCTTATCTGGAAACGAAAGGAGAGCTTGCTACTGGTCTTAGTCTGGTTAATAGCACAAATTTGGAGTTCTTTCTAGCAAAGAATAAGGCAGAGATATTTCGTCTAAAGGGGGATTTTCATTTGAAGCTAAATGACACCGAAGGTGCTAATATTGCATATTCCAATGCAATCACCTTATTCAAGAATTTACCGAAAGGATGGATAAGCTGGGGAAATTACTGTGACATGGTATTTCTTATGACTAAATGCTGCTTATTTTCCTGCGCTATCAACACTCCTCTTCTCGTATCAGGTAACATATTTTACTTTCGCTTCGCAGGCATACCAAGAAACAGAAGATGAAATCTGGCTAGAATATGCTGTCAGCTGCTTTCTTCAGGGTATAAGATTTGGAGTTTCCAATTCCAGAAGTCACATGGCTCGTGTTCTTTATCTTCTCAGTTTCGATACGACAAATGAGCCTGTTGGTAGGATATTTGATAAACACTTGGACCAAGTACCTCACTGGGTGTGGCTTTCTTGGATCCCGCAGCTGTTGCTTTCCCTGCAGCGAACAGAAGCACCCCATTGCAAATTGGTTCTACTGAAAATTGCTGCAGTATTCCCGCAGGTAAATTTCTTTTAGTACTTCAGATGAACTCGTTTTTTGATCATTTCATCTGAGTATGACACTGTTTCTCATCTCAGGCTCTCTATTACTGGCTTCGCACATACTTACTGGAGCGCCGCGATGCGGCAAATAAATCTGAACTTAGCAGAGTGGTTATGGCTCAAAGAATGCAGCAGAGTGTTCCGAGTGTTAGTGCGGGTCATGGTGGGGGTAATTTATCATCAGAAACTCAAATCCATCAAGGTGCTCAAAGTAGTGGGGGTCTTGGAACCCATGACGGTGGTAACCCACATAACCAAGAAAATGAACGTTCCACTGTGGATAACAATGTGCATCCAGGGAATGATCAACCTATGAACCACAGCAGTTCAACTATCAGTGAGAATAGTCAAAACGCAGCATTCCGAAATGGTGCTTCGTTGGCAATCTCTGCTGCTGGTGCTTTTGATGCAGCAAAGGATATTATGGAAACTCTTAGGAGTAAACATACCAACTTGGCCAGTGAACTTGAGGTAGTATCCTGTCTGTGAATATACTCTGATTTCTGTAAATTCTATCAATACAATTTTTAATGGTAAAGATTAATGAAAAAAAGAAAGAAAGAGAGTACAAGTAGCTTTGATTCAGATTTCGACTCAATTGCACGTTCCCTGCTTCTTTACTTGAATAATCTAATGATGTATTATTCCTCTTAGATTCTTCTCACAGAAATAGGTTCAAGGTTTGTTACTCTACCAGAAGAAAGACTTCTTGCGGTTGTGAATGCTTTGTTGCATCGATGTTACAAATATCCAACTGCCACCACTGCTGAAGTTCCCCAACCGCTCAAGAAAGAACTCTCGGGTGTCTGCAGAGCTTGTTTTTCTGCAGATGCTGTCACCAAGCATGTTGAATTTGTGAGAGAATACAAACAGGATTTCGAGCATGACCTGGATCCAGAAAGTAGTTCATTCCCTGTCACACTCGCAGATCTGACAAAAAAACTGAAAGAGTGGAAAAGCATTCTTCAGAGCAATGTTGAAGACAGGTTCCCCGCTGTGTTGAGATTGGAAGACGAGAGCAAGGTGCTGCGTGACTTCAATGTTGTTGATGTGGAGATACCAGGACAGTACTTCGCTGACCAGGTAAATTGGACTGTTATCCTCGTCTTGTGTTTACCTACACCGACTACGTTCTCTAGAGTGGAAGTAAATTACACAGTTTCTTTTCCCTTTGCGCTGTGAACGAAACTAATGATATTTTTCATGGCCCAGGAAGTAGCTCCTGATCATACAGTAAAGTTGGATAGGGTTGGAGCAGACATACAAATTGTACGAAGGCATGGAAGCAGCTGCAGACGTTTGACTCTTATTGGCTCTGATGGCTCGCAAAAGCATTTTATTGTTCAAACATCATTGACTCCTAATGCGAGGAGCGACGAACGAATGTTGCAGCTTTTCCGTGTGATGAACCAAATGTTTGATAAGCATAAAGAGTCAAGAAGACGCCATATTGGAATTCATACACCGATCATAATTCCTGTGTGGTCTCAGGTATGCCTCGAAAAGTTCAGCATAGTTCCCCTATTGGTTCTTGATTTAGTTGATTTTTCATTCAGTGAGTATATATTTGCGGTTCATTTTACAAGATTCGCCCTGAAACTTCGCATATTCCCTCTAGTTCTGCTTTTGGTTATCCTTAATATGAGTAGGTAAATCTCTCTAGGCATGCTAACAATTTTAGTTTCAGGTCCGAATGGTTGAGGATGATCTCATGTACAACACTTTCCTTGAGGTGTATGAGAATCACTGTGGAAGGAATGGTCGAGAGTCAGATCTTCCTATTACCTACTTCAAAGAGAAACTCAATCAAGCTATCTCAGGGCAAATCTCACCAGAGGCAGTTGGAGATCTTCGGCTACAGGCTTATGGTGAAATCACAAAGAACATAGTCAATGACAGTATATTCTCTCAGTATATGTACAAGACATCAATGAGCGGAAGCCATCTTTGGGCTTTCAAGAAGCAGTTCGCTGTCCAGCTAGCTGTCTCCAATTTCATGTCTTTCATTTTACAAATCGGTGGGAGATCCCCGAACAAGATCTTATTCGCCAAAAACAGTGGAAAAATGTTGCAGACAGATTTTCATCCAGCTTATGACTCCAATGGGATGGTCGAGCTCAATGAGCCCGTGCCTTTCCGCCTCACAAGGAACATGCAGGCATTTTTCTCTCATTTTGGTGTTGAAGGCCCTCTCATGTCCAACATGTGCTCCGCATCTCAAGCGGTTTTCTCCTCTAAGGTAATAAGAATATTACCAAAGCTTGAGTGATGCAAGCAAATCATTTGGCCTCTAACCTCCTCTTTTCTTTTGAAATATTTTAGCAAAAAGAACATATTCGATATCAATTAGCCATGTTCTTCCGCGATGAGCTTCTGTCTTGGTTTGGAAGAAGACCTCTCGGAATGCCTATTCCTCCTGTTACAGGAATTGCTACTTTGAGCTCGGCAGAGCTCAAGCACAAAGTTAACTCAAACGTAGACGATGCAATTAGGCGAATCAAAGGAATATCTCCACAATATTTCACCGAAGAGGTACAATCATCATTTGAAAACTCCACCTAGCTTTTGATGCTACTAACACTCTCTTAAAACTAAAAAAAAAAAGACTTTGTCCATTTTCTGAACAGATGAATCTGATATCTTCCGGTTGTTTTTAACAGGATGATAACTCGGTGGAGCCGCCGCAGTCTGTGCAAAGAGGTGTGAATGAATTGGTGGAAGCAGCTTTGTCGCCTCGCAACCTATGTATGATGGATCCAACATGGCATCCTTGGTTCTAACTTTGCTTTGGAGGAAACTTTTAACCAGTTTGGGGTAGAATTTGAGTTAGAAGTGGTTAGGTCTGTAAATAGTTAACTTAATTATGTGTCCAAACTCTTTAGGCTTTATTTTTAGGATTTTTGTCATGGTACCTCTTAAGTAAAAAAAAAGTGGGAGTTTTTCGTGTACCGCAAGCTTTTGAATAAAATTTGCTGACACAATTTCTGTTTCTAAAGAGTGTGGATAGAAATATTGTGCCAACCCTTCTTCTTTGTCGTCCTCTTCCTTCCATGTCTCAATCTTTCTCTCTTGTTGACGTCTCCGTCATTTTCAATCCGGCATTTCCGTCAAGCTCTCCATCAGAGACCCCGATACCGAAGCATCATGGGTCTCTGTTTCTCTTCTCCCAAGGCCATCGCACGTGGCATCCGTCGCCGGAACCCTAATCCAACGCCAGAGAAACCTAAATCGCGGAAGGCGGGAGAGAAAGTTTGTAATAAAAACAAGACGAAGAACAAAAAGATCCAAGGGAAGCACGGAGGAGCGATCCCGTACGGTAAGCACATTGATTTTGGGTACGCCAAGGATTTCGATGGTCGATACACCATCGGGAAACTGCTCGGTCACGGCCAGTTTGGCTTCACCTACGTTGCCACCGATAACAACAACAGTGATCGTGTCGCCGTCAAGAGAATTGATAAGGCCAAGGTGATAACATCATCGTATTCACCCTTTTTCTTGTCTCTGATTCCAAAAGTTTCCTTTTTTTATTCGGAAACCTAAAAATCCAAACTTTAATAATGTGATGCTTGACACCAAAGTAAGCTCTGTTTTTTTCAAGTAATCTCTGTTTCCATAGTTTCATACGTCCATTAGAGTAAGTTTCTTAGAGCCGAGCCGAACATGTTTGGGTAATTTGGTGTGCAGATGACTCTGCCGATTGAAGTGGAAGATGTGAAGCGGGAGGTTAAGATACTACAAGCTTTAGGTGGGCATGAGAATGTGGTTGGGTTTCATAATGTATTTGAAGACAAAAACTATGTTTATATAGTCATGGAGTAAGCCTCAAGTTTGTCTCTCTTTTATCATCATTCTCTCCTTGTGATGCAAGAAAACTGAATTCAGCCGTCTGATGGTTTTTTCTTTTCTCAGGCTATGCGAAGGTGGTGAATTGCTAGATCGAATATTAGCTAAGTAAGAGTAATAATAGTTTGTGTTAGCAAGAATGCTTTAGACTCTCTGAAGAGAATAAACATTTGGGGAATTGCCTCTAGTCAATTTATGTTTATATGCTTCCAGGAAAGATAGCCGTTACACCGAGAAAGATGCGGCGGTTGTGGTGAGACAAATGTTGAAAGTTGCAGCTGAGTGTCATTTACGCGGTTTGGTTCACCGTGATATGAAGCCAGAGGTAGGTACGGTTTGATCTGATGCCTGAAAGTTGCAGATCCATTGTGAAAGAATCTTCCTCAATTGATAATAGTTTTTCCTTTTACCCTCTTCTCCCACAGAACTTTCTGTTCAAATCGACGGAAGAAAATTCGTCTTTAAAGGCTACAGATTTCGGTTTGTCAGATTTCATAAAGCCAGGTAAGTCTTGCAAGTGTCAACTCTTTTGTCTTCTCAAGATGATGATGGTATATGGAGACACGATATTGTGAAAATGGCAGGAAAGAAATTCCAGGACATAGTAGGAAGCGCGTACTACGTTGCACCTGAAGTGTTGAAACGTAGGTCAGGACCCGAATCAGACGTATGGAGTATCGGTGTCATCACTTACATTCTGCTCTGCGGAAGAAGACCCTTTTGGGACAAGACACAAGACGGAATATTCAATGAGGTGTAGTAATCTTCTGAGAAAACAAACAAATAAAAAAAACTATCTATGATATGTTTGTTCATGGAGGTGTTTATACTCACATGGAAAAACAGGTCATGAGAAAAACACCTGACTTCAGAACAACCCCGTGGCCAACCATTAGCAACGGTGCCAAAGATTTCGTGAACAAGTTGTTGGTAAAGGAGCCGCGAGCACGGTTAACAGCATCTCAAGCCCTATGTATGTGATTCTTCATATGCAAGTGCCATAAATTTTTCATTGTTCTTTTGTTATATTTACTGAGTGATCTGCTGGATTTGGTGGTTGGGGTTTTGCAGCACATCCATGGGTGAGAGAAGGAGGCGAGGCCTCGGAGATTCCAATAGACATATCTGTTCTTAATAATATGCGTCAGTTTGTGAAATTCAGCCGCCTCAAGCAGATCGCTCTGAGGGTAATCAAGAAGAAACAAAGAAAGAGATTGTGTTTCATATGAAACTTCTGAGTTTTTGCTTTAACTGAGTTGTGTTTTTGAAAGGCTCTGGCGACGACGATTGATGAGGATGAGCTGGAGCATCTCAGAGACCAGTTTGATGCGATTGACATTGACAAGAACGGTTCCATTAGCCTTGAGGAGATGAGGCAGGTAAGATGATAACAAATACCGTGAGCGATTCAAGGCACAACTGCATAAACTTATCAATCTTTTTTTGAATTGTTTTCACAGGCTCTTGCAAAAGATCTTCCTTGGAAACTGAAGGATGCAAGAGTTGCAGAGATTCTTCAAGCAGTAAGTCACTGGGTAGTAACACTCACTAGCCGCCTCCACGGTTTGTTGTATAATCCAAAATCCGTCTGTCTTTGCAGATCGATAGCAACACTGATGGTTTGGTGGATTTCACTGAGTTTGTGGTGGCCACTTTGCACGTGAATCAGTTGGAGGAGCATGACTCTGAGAAGTGGCAACAGAGGTCAAGAGCAGCATTCGAGAAGTTCGACTTAGACAGAGATGGTTTTATAACACCCGAGGAACTTCGACTGGTCAGTCCCATACTTCTTACATTCCCCTTCAATTTTCATCATTGTTTTATTAGAACCAAGAATTTTTTTTCCCGCTTGCAGCAAACGGGTTTGAAAGGCTCCATCGAACCACTTCTTGAAGAGGCTGACGTCGATGAAGATGGGAGAATCAGCATCCATGAGTTTCGTAGACTCTTGAGATCTGCAAGCCTCAAGGCAAGAAATGTTAAAAGCCCTCCTGGTTACCAGCTTTCTCGAAAGATGTAAATATCTCACACTTCACGAATAGAGAGTTGAAAACTGGATTGCCCAAATCCACAAACTTTGATCTCTCTCACAAACAGAACATTATTTGTAGTCACCATCTGTTGTTATTCTGTCAAATCAAGAAAATGGTATAAAGGCTAGATGGTGATTTTATATTGGATACTGAGTATCACCCATATGGTCGTAAGGTTTGGGAATGTATCTCACAAGTCACAACATGCTTGGCGTCTTATAACATTGCTCATAAATAGTCAAGTTGCAAAGAGATAACCAAAGGGTTTTGTTTTCAATGGGTGTAGCTCTCACTCTAGAGTAGGAACTAGGAACCGATCTGAGCAAATGATTTTGTGTTTGATTTGCTTGTGATAATAATAAATACATAGTTAAGCATGGGGATGATAAACAACCAATGAACTACTGAATGATTTCCTTCAGAATCAGGGTGTTAAAACACAGGCTTCACAAAGTTTTGCTTGGCTGACTTATCTGGCAGAGGAATTACATTGATCGGTTTATGACTTCAAAATGTTATTTACGTTACCGAGGGAACTATCATGAACACCTTGAGATGATGAACTCGATGAGCTTGCAGTAGCTGTCGAGTTTCCTTCCTTCTCTTTTCCAGAAACATTCTGCATGGAAGCAACATTGGTCAGTCCGTCAGATATACATGTTAACAGCACAGAAAGAGCTTGTTGGTCGAAACTGTAGTAGAGAATATTCACCTGTTGTGCTGAAGAAGAGGCATGGATTTTAAGCTCAAGCTCTAAACCAACATCATGTTTTTGTTCGGTCTTAGGACTGAGTGAGGCTGCTGAATAGGGCATAAAGGTGGAGCAGGGGTTAGGTAAAGGTGCAGGACTTTGAGTTCCATGGAGTGGAAAAGGTAGAGTGGAGAGTGGACCCTGAGTTATTGCTACTAGAGGGACAGGATAAGTGTAATGTGGAATCCATGGGACCATAGTTCTGAGTCTGTGCTGATATTGAGCATTAAGAGCTTCGATATCGGATTTAAGACATGTTTTTTCCTCTCTCAGCTCGCTCTTCTCTTGAGTAAGCTGCTTAGAAACGGTTCAAAACAAATTGGAAGATGATGAAACTGCACATTCAAGTAGGATCTAATATAATAAGAGCATTGGAGAAGTTAAATCAACCTCACGAGACTCTTGAGATAGTTCGACATACTCAGCCTTTAGTCTATCGACTTGAGTCATTAGATCTTTTAGGACTTGTATTGTGTCAATGAGAATTGTCGCTTTGTCACTCTTTGGCCTGTTGGGATCTGCAGCAACCGTTAGTCTCAGCAACCGTTATGAGTTTGAAAAATCTCTCTGTTCCTCTTTTTGAGAAAGATATATATACATACCGAGTGCATTTCCGAGCTCAAGAAACTGTTCGTTGAGCTTATCTCTACGGATCTTCTCCCGTTCCGCCTTTAGAATTTTCCGGGAAGAAACTGTTTCCTTCTTTCCTTCCACCATTTCCTCTGACCTGAAATTATGACCAACCAAATGAAACTACGAAAAGCTTGAAATTTTACATTTCGAAATCCATTTTTTAAGTCCAAAACCTGAGATTATCTCCCGAAGAAGAAGAAGAAGAAGCTGAGGAATCATCAGAAAAGGAGAATTCAGAGGAAGTTTTCGGCTTCTTCGATTGCTCCATTGCAAAGTAAAAAGTCAGCAATAACTACTCCGAGAAAGATATAGAGAGTGCGCGCGAGATGGGGAGAGAGAGAGAGATATCAAAGATGAGTTGGTTTCTTCTTCTTCTTCTCCTTCTTCGTGAGTATATAAAATCCGGTGATAATGGTGGTGGACGCCGACGAGGCAAATCAATAACTTGTGCTCCCCACGCGCCACCATTGAAGAGATATGATGTGCTACGTCTAGTTACAGCCTACTCATCCACGTGTGCAATGTGTCAACCGTAGATTGTACGACTTTCGCTTTCTCAGATCTCAACCGTCCAACGTCACAATGTCCAATTTTTAGTGTTTACCCAAAAGGGAGGATCTTTGTCGAACTTTGGTGGAAGAAGAGAGGATGAAGTTAGTGACTTACAACGTTAATGGCCTTAGGCAACGAGTTTCGCAGTTTGATTCTCTTCGCAAACTCCTCGACTCGTTCGACGCTGATATCATCTGTTTCCAGGTTTTCCTTCGATTTTTCAGAAAAAAATCCAACCCTTCTCTTCGGTTATATCCGATGAATCCGTAATAGTTCAGTTCGGGCTTGAATCTAGGAGACGAAACTTAGGAGGCAAGAATTAACAGCGGATTTGACGATAGCTGATGGGTATGAATCGTTTTTCTCGTGCACTCGCACTTGCGAGAAAGGTCGTACTGGTTATTCTGGTTAGCATCAAGCCCTGTGTCTTCAGTGGATTTTGAGTAGAAAAGTTTTGAGAACAGAGGAAATGTTTGGAATTCTTATGTTGTTAAAATTTGCAGGTGTTGCGACGTTTTGCAGGGTAAAGTCAGCATCTTCAAGCTGTGAAATTGCTTTGCCTGTTGCTGCTGAAGAAGGCTTCACTGGTCTTGTAAACAGTAACTCACGAGGTCGGACCGATGAAACTTCTGCAATAGCTGAAGGTCTTGAGGATTATGAGAAAGAAGAGCTTCTTAGGATCGACCAAGAGGGACGGTGCGTTATAACTGATCACGGCCACTTTGGTACGGCTCAAAATCTTTTACTTTGATGTTTACTTCCTTTACGTGTAAACGAGAGCTTACTTTGCATACTCTATATATCTGTGGGGTTTTTCAGTTGTTTTCAATGTCTATGGGCCGCGAGCTGTAGCTGATGATGCTGAGAGGATCGAGTTTAAGCATCGGTTCTATGATATTTTAGAGGTCAGTCTTATCGGATTCTGAATGTAGCGATGATGTACCTCGACTTTTTGGGTTAATTTTTTCTTGCTTTTATTGTAGAGAAGGTGGCAGTGTCTTCTGCGTCAAGGAAGAAGGGTATTTGTAGTTGGGGATCTCAACATTGCTCCTTCTGCTATGGATCGATGTGAAGCTGGGCCTGACTTCGAGAAAAATGAGTATGTACAAACTATATACTGCTCATGATCAGCTTGTATCATTTTGTTTTACTCGTAAGTCTCTTTTTTACTAGTATCATTTTTTTCATTTTCGCGGCAATAAAAATGCAGGTTCAGAAAATGGTTTAGATCTCTGCTAGTTGAACGTGGAGGCTCATTCTCTGACGTTTTCAGATCGAAACATCCTGAAAGGTGAATTTTTTTGTGTTTATTGAGGGAGCCATCCATATGTAGATTTTCTATGATTAGACTACATTCTGTATCATTGATTGCTTCTTTCTGGGTTTCTAACAGGAAAGATGCATTCACATGTTGGTCCTCAAGTAGTGGAGCAGAACAATTTAATTATGGTTCGAGAATTGATCATATTTTAGTTGCTGGATCATGCTTGCATGAAGGCGGAGATCAGCAGGGCCATACTTTTGTTGCTTGTCATGTCAAGGAATGTGACATATCAACAGAGTATAAGCGCTTTAAGAAAGAAAATATGCCAACAAGGTAAGCCTATAAAGTTATGAATTATCTCATGTCAGTGTTTCAACTCCCCTCGTGGCTTCTTTTTTTCATGTCCATCTCACTTTACTTTTATCGCAAATTTAGTCTGTGAATCAAACTTGTGAACACTACAGGTGGAAAGGTGGATTGGGTATAAAATTAAAGGGATCAGACCATGTACCTGTATTCACAAGTTTTGATGATTTGCCTGACATCTTCGAACACAGCACACCGCCATTAGCTTCAAGATATCTTCCCATGATTTACGGTTTCCAGCAAACTCTTGGTACAAGACACTTAAATTTATTCCGCTGTGATGGATTTTTTGTCTCTGTGTTTGTATCTCACATTTACAGCTTCTTCACTCGTATTTTCACTGTAACAGCGTCAGTGTTCTTGAAAAGGCAAGCCAAAGCCATTGATGTTTCATGTTCATCATCGAGTCAAAGTAACGCTACGCCAAGTTGTGGAGAAATATCGACAGGACCGCTTAGAAACTGCAGTTTGACAGGTAGATCACCTGAGGAAACTTGTTCGTTAGAGAAAGAATCCACTTGGAGAGTGAACACAACACCGGGAGGTTCCGCTAATAACCTTAGTGATAGAATGTGTGTATCATCAGTGAGAGGTGAGAAAATCTCTAGAGAAGGAAACAAGAAAAAAGCAAGGAGGATCCAATCTTCTCAGCTTTCTCTTAAGTCCTTTTTCACTTCCAACGCAAAGGCAAACAATGGCGAGGAGAAATCTGCTTCGTACATTTCCTCAAGTCAGAGCTCCCAAGGGGAGAGCATCACAGAACCAAATGTTTCCACCAAAGAAGATAGCAGCGAACCGACTACTTCAGCACAGGTTGAAGATCAAAGCGGTTCAACAGCTAAACAAAAGAACGATACAGCTTTAATGGAGTGGCAAAGAATACAGAACCTAATGCAAAACAGCATACCTCTCTGCAAAGGACATAAAGAAGCCTGTGTTGCTCGGGTTGTGAAAAAACCAGGTCCCACATTTGGACGCAGATTCTACGTCTGCTCTCGAGCTGAGGTAAACAAAACAAAGTCTTTTTAACCTTGAAAACTAAACTCTAATATCTATACATTTCTTGCAGGGACCTTCCTCTAATCCAGAAGCAAACTGTGGTTATTTCAAATGGGCTTCTTCAAAATTCCGAGACAAGTAAACGGATTATGATATCAAACATGATGATTCATGTGAATGGTTAGTATAACTAATTTAGTATTCAGGAACGAGGGATTTAATCTACTGAGATCAGGTACACTGTAAGAACCTCAACGATGTCGGTATATAGTTAATGACTTAATGTTATCTATCTATCGAGTCTTGTTGACCAATGTGTAAAGTTGCTGGATTTAGCTTCTTTCAACGTTCCTGTGATCCTGTCTCTATCATTTAATCCCTCTTGTCGTCGTTTTATAATGTAATTGTTTCTTTTAATGTGTTTAGATTAACCTTTAGCTTTGTAACACAGCTAAATATCTATATGGTTAATATAGTAATGTTACAAGTTGCAGAAATATAATTATAAGGTATGCTAATTCACATAGATACGTATACGTATGTGTGTGTAATGTAATTATGTATTATTATTTATATATTTATATGGACGATGACGAGAAAGCACAAAATGCTTATGGAAGGGAATGTGTCACCCACGAATTGGTGGTGTCAATCTTCGACGTCACTTGCGATTGTTCTATTCACTTTTATTATACAAGTGAAAATTTATGTTACTTGGCTTTTGAAGATGTCAAAAGTCTTGAAGATAATTTTTCTTTGATAAAATTTTAAAATCGGAACAATCTGTCATTTTTTTATATAACAAAATCATCGTATTGAACGTATTTGTGAGTATCCTTCACACTTAAGTTAACGGTGAAAAAAAGAAGAACGATTAAATTAGTATGATCCACAAGATTTAGATAAGTTTTATCTAAAAACAATTGACTCGACCGGCACTAACCACACCAATCGGATTTTGATTGAAAACTATAGCCGTTTTTTTGGGCGTGTCAAAGATGAGCCAACACGTGGTTGGAGATCCAGAGACCATATATGATTACAATACTTTGCTTACAAAGCTCACTCAATCACAATCTTCTAGAACCCAACTATGGTCCATTGATCGACGTGCATAATGACTAACTACTAAGAGAGATCGAGTTGAATTGGATTGTAATGTGCACGAGCCCTTTTCATAGTTGGTCCCGTTTGAGACATATCAGCGTAATGAGATTGAAAAGAGCTTAAACCGGGTGATTTTTCTTTGAATTTGTCAAATTGAAAACACATATCTTGGATCATTCGGTCACTAGGTCTATAGAATTTATCAGTGATGAATTAACTGAAACTTCCACCTGAAAAAAGTACGTTCATGCAAAAGTTACCATGCATATGTGTCGGTTAGGTTATATAGATAAAATTGTACTATTAATTTCAAAAACTTAAGCTAAGTCAAAATTCAATGACTGACACTTCTAAAGATGTGGTTAATAGTTTCCAACGCGTGATTCCGGTACTTTTGAATCACATCCTCCAAAAGAATGCACAATACAAATAAAATAATCCAGTCGACTTTTCTTCTACGAATATTTAGAAGAAACAAATAACCGACTTTTCCGTTGATTTAGACAACCACGATGATCTCTCTCGTAAGAAGATAAATTTCTCTTTCAAAATATCATTAAGAAAAAACCATTTCACCACGAATTATATTATAAATTTCCATTTGTGCAAGGAAAAGAAAAACAACACGAATATTTAATATGTTTATATGGCGAGAGGCAATCCTTAAATATATAGAGAGACTTTTCATCTACATCTTCTAAAGATCTATTTCTGTCTTCTCCGCATCTAACAAACAATGAATGGTCGAAATAACTTCTCCATACAGGTATATAGCAATAATGAAAATAAAAAATATCCTTGTAAGAAGAATCCAATTTCGAATTTCCATCAAAATTTTAGAAAAAATTGCATGTACTATTTAATTTAAAAATAAATAACTAAAAGCCACAGCGTGATTTTATTTTTTCCGGCAATTAATTCTTGAATTGTTTGGTTTTTAAAAAAATCAAATTACTTTTGATCTAATTTGTTAATATGACAATTACAGCCTCGGCACAATTTGGCCACTATGAATAAAATCTTACGTACATTCTTATCTCTTCTGCAATAATTCCCAATTGGATAAGCCCCTTCATCTGACTCAGCTTTCATAGGATTCGACCCGATTTTACTCTACTCAACCCGACCCGTCTTTTAATCCTACTTTTTAGTATTCTAAACCTTTTAACCTTTATGTAGTACGTAATTAAAAACTAATTGAGCTATTAATGACTACTAATCGCCTCTTCCCCCTATAAATAAATCCCTCCATTACTTCTTTCTTCTTCAGTCTTTCTTTCCCTCTCTCGAACGAAGCAAACACAACAGAGAAAATCAGAACTCACGAACGAGCGCCGTTTCATAGCAAAGATGCTTTCTTCTTCTCCAACTTCCTTCGCTCATCCATTCCTCTCCTCTTCTCCGCCTCTCTCCCCCATATCTCCGCCGTCTCGGGCGGCTCGGATCTCGCCTCCTCTAGTCTCCGCCTCTTGCTCTTACACCTGCGCGGAGGATTCGCCGAGGTTGCACCAGATCCCGCGGCGATTGACGACGGCGGCCGCTTCGCTCTACGAGATTCTGGAGGTTCCTCTCGGCGCGACGAGCCAGGATATCAAATCGGCTTACCGGCGACTGGCCAGGATCTGCCATCCCGACGTGGCGGGAACCGATCGGACGAATTATTCTTCTTCGGCGGATGAGTTCATGAAGATTCACGCAGCCTACTGTACGCTTTCTGATCCTGAGAAACGCTCTGTCTACGATCGGAGGATGCTTCGCCGGAGCCGTCCTTTGACCGTCGGCACCTCCGGGATGGGCAGTTACGTCGGACGGAACTGGGAAACCGATCAGTGCTGGTAGTGAGTTGACTCGGTTACCGAGTTAATTCTTTGAAAAAAAGAAAAAAATGATAAATCGGTTGTAAATAGGAAACGGTAATTAACGTTGTAGTAATTTATAGTAGTCTTTAAGCTAACACGGACGAGACTACTAGTGTGCTAACATACGCTATGTGGTAAACGTACGCTCCATCCCTCCCCACGAGCGATCGGCGCCGTTTCTTTCGTGTTACGTAGGATCTACGTGTTTTTTTACCTTGTGAATCCTATAATAGTCATCAATGAAAACAAATATATATATATAGTTACTTTCGTTCTTCTGATTATCTAGAGCTGACTAACTTGGATTATGATTTGCTTAAGAACTTGTGGTTCGAATATACCCATTTTCGGTGCAAAATGTCAAAGTAACCAAAAAAAAAAAAAATCAAATCTAGTTAATATGAATATGCTTGGAGCAGTTTCATTTTATATCAAAAAAACAATATGAATATGCTTGGAGGAGTTTCATTTTATATCAAACAAACAACTTTGTCCTGGTTCATACTAAGTCTTTATTTGATTTTTTCTACTATCTTTTTGGCTTGGTCTCAGTTCTCCCTCCGGATATCGAAATTACGAATCTCGACGACTGATAGAACGCATCTAGTTGACAAAAAGCAATAATTAAGATACATCCATGAGTGATTATATCTTCTGGCCCACAAAACGACTGATATTCTAGAACATGTTAACATGGCCAATGGAAGTAGATCTTTTTCAGTGTGAACCGAACATAGCCATCACTTTAAGAGTTCTTTCAAGAGCTAAGTTGCGAGATTCCGAATTAATGAATGTGGAGGGCGAACTGATATCGAAAAACAAAAATGATGGCCATATATCATATATGTGTGTGTCATTATAGTCGAATACACTAATATAGTAGGTATTTCGAGTCCTCTTTTATCACTTTTAAATCACTATAATATTTAATATTACTACAATGATATATGTCCGAGTGTTCTAAGCCGTGTGATCACCGAAAAGATTAAAAAAAAAAAAGTGAAATCAGAATTGGGATGCGTGGATGAGATGTAAGATAATTTGGTCTAAAAGAAAAAAAGATAGTTTTGTCTACAACACATACGCACCGCGTTAATTCGTGCGATTCTCATTCTACTGATATGTTCAAACTGTAAATCTCTAGAAGTACTAGTTACGGGAAGAATAATAAGTTTGAATCTTAGGCATGGTGAATTGGTGAGATGGAACTTGGAAGCATTATTGGGACATAAACCGATCACCGATGCATAATTTTCTTAAGTTGAAAATTATTTGCATGACTTTGTTGATAAAATATTAACCATAATAACATCCACGTCATCTTTAGGTTTATTGGGACCTAGAGGCCACAAAAGTACGGCCCCGCGAGATTGTGGAAACCGGAAAGTAACTCATGTTGCTCAGTGGTTAGATCTTCTTGGGTATAAATTATTGCCGTATTTTATCTTAATTTGTCGGGACTTAATATATAGTATTATTGCATACTTTTTTTATTTAAAATCCAAGTATTATTATCCTTCTAGAAGCTAAAGGATAGTTTGCCATTTTCCTCCCTTCTGAAAGACATATAAAAGGCAAAAGAAAACGAGAAAGCAAAAAAAGATCCACAAACTCGTGGCTCTTCTTCCTCAATGTTTGTTGCTGTTGATAGAATTTGAGTCAGCGTCTTTTATGTATAAATGTCTTCGACGTTTAACTGAAAGACGTGCACCAGTGTATTATATGTATAGATTCATTGTAACCACGATGTCTTCGTTTTGGAGCAAATAATAAACATGTATTTTATTTAATCAATCTATTATCTTTTTACGAATTAACATAAAACGAACGAGGCACAAGCCCCGCAGAACACTCTCAACTCTTACGTAAAATATATTTTAATGATTTAGTTAGGCACTTTTTTCTCCTTCGGGACAAATATGAAATGTTCTTTTTCCTATTTATTTGCTTGCATGTGTGTATAAATAATTGATAATCTGGATCCACGTGTGTTGTAATATCTGTAAAGAAGTGATGGTATCGAAACGACATTTCAGAAAATGTATCCAATCACATTAATGAACTTTGGTGAGGCAATGGAAGTCTTCCTTGTCAATATCTAGAAGCCTAGAACTATGGTTTCATGAAGAAACTAAGATTATTATCAATCAATCTTATACGTAGTTTTATTGGATTTTTTCTGTAATTGTCCTTATGTTTAATATCTCAAAACATAAATATGGAACATGGCCCAGATTTAGTTATAATAACATTCGGGGCCCAATATAAATTATACTTAAGTGTTCAAAAACTTTCGTTGAGCTGTTAAATAGCTAGGCAGCTAGCTAATTCCCCTTCTTAATAATATGTATTATAAATTGTTACCATTTAATTTGTATTATAAATTTACAACAACGCATGTACAATGTAAAACTGGGCAGACCACAATCCAATAATTGAAGTAGAGTTGTTTAGTATGGAAGAATAAATTGATTATGCCGCTATATATTCTTTCAGCATGCCTCTGTTCTCTTTGCTATCTTAGAATATGCTGTCTTACATTACAAAATCGGATATGGTTTCAGATAAACTATAATAATATGTACATAGAATATGCTCAATAATTTTAAAATAAAAAAAAAAAACAGAAAAGGGCACGACGACTTGGTAAATGACAAAGTAATATACTCCGATAACGAAAGCCGGCGACGACGTGTTCTGTAAGAAATACATGGAAATGACGAAACCGTGTTTCAGAGACCAAACCAAACCAAACACCAACAAAAAAATTATAATCTTTAAAACCAAGATCAACTCGTTTCTAATTTCGTTGATCTACACCAGTTTTTTTTTTTTTTGTAATATATGGGTGATCTAGCCAAGCAGATACTGACTCGACCGATTCAACTCGCAGACCAAGTGGTGAAAGCCGGAGATGAAGCCACAATCAACAAGCAAGAATGCGCCGAGATCAAGTCAAAAACGGAAAAGCTCGCCGCTCTCCTCCGACAAGCGGCACGTGCGAGCTCCGACCTGTACGAACGTCCCACGCGCCGTATCATCGACGACACTGAAAACGTTCTCGAGAAAGCATTGATGATGGTCCAGAGATGCCGTGACGATGGCTACTTAATGCGTCTCTTCAACATAATTCCAGCCGCAACATTCCGGAAAATGATTTCCCAGTTAGAAAACTCCGTCGGTGATGTCTCTTGGCTCCTCCGCGTCTCTACTCCTGCCGGTAACGATGAGGACGAAGGGTTCGGTTACTTAGGTCTCCCTCCGATCGCAGCCAACGAACCAATCTTGTGTCTAATCTGGGAGCAAATTGCGGTTTTGATGACCGGTTCGCCGGAAGATAAATCCGACGCGGCTGCGTCGCTGGCGTCGTTAGCGAGAGATAACGACAGATACGTGAAACTGATAGTGGAGGAAGGCGGAGTCAACCCTTTGCTGAAACTGGTGAAAGAAGGTACAATCGACGGCCAAGAAAACGCGGCGAGGACAATCGGGTTATTGGGTCGAGACCCGGAATGTGTGGAGCAGATGATTCAGGCTGGTGTTTGTTCAGTGCTGGCGAATATTCTTAAAGAAGGTTCCATGAGGGTTCAAGCGGTTGTGGCCTGGGCGGTTTCAGAGCTCGTTGATGGGAATCACGCCAAATGTCAAGAACTGTTCGCGCAAAACAACGTCATTCGTCTTCTCGTGAGCCATTTAGCGTTTGAGACTGTTCAAGAGCATAGCAAATACGCTGTCGTTGCGGGCAGAGCCACGTCGATGCATCACGCCGTCGTGATGGCGAGCAAAATCAGCAGTAAAGAGAATTTGCCGGCGTTGCACGAGGAGGAAGATAATGAGATTGGAATCTCCAACGCCATGCCGAATCAGATGCATAGCATCATCGCGACTACGATGGCGATGAAGTCGGTTAAATCGGGATCGGGTTCTACTCCGTCTGGCCGATTCGTCATCGGCGACGGCGAGAAACCGCCGGAAAAGAGCTATAGCTTGAATTCCCAGACTGGAGTCAGCAAGCCTTATAGCACGGCGCATCAATCTCGAAACGCGTCAGTCACGAGAGGGAGGGAGCTTGAAGATCCGGTGACGAAGACCTACATGAAAGCCATGGCGGCGAGAGCGTTGTGGAAACTCGCCGTAGGAAACGCAACGATCTGCCGAGTCATCACCGAGTCACGAGCTTTGCTCTGCTTCGCGGTTCTACTTGAGAAAGGAGACGCAGAGACGAAATACAACACAGCTATGGCTATAATGGAGATAACCGTCGTGGCGGAGGAAAATTCAGATCTGCGAAGATCCGCGTTCAGACGCACTTCACCGGCGTGCAAGGCGGTTGTTGACCAGTTATTCCGAATCGTGGAAAACGCTGACGCCGGATCCGATTTGCTCATTCCCTGCATCAGATCCATCGGAAACCTCGCTCGAACGTTCAAATCAGCAGAGACGCATTTGATAGTTCCTCTGGTTAAACTCCTCGACGACGGAGAACCAGATTTAGCGGCGGAGGCAGCGATCGCGCTGGCGAAATTCGCGACGGAGGATAACTTCTTAGGGAAAGAGCATTCGAGGACGATCATCGACGCCGGAGGATCGAAGCTTCTTGTGCAGCTAGCGTACTTCGGCGAGAACGGGTCTCAGATTCCGGCGTTGGTGCTGCTGAGCTACGTGGCAATGAACGTCCCTGACAGTGAGCAACTGGCCAAGGACGAAGTGCTAACGGTTTTGGAGTGGGCATCGAAGCAAGGGAATGTGACGGAGGAAGAAGACATGGAGGCTTTGTTGTATGAAGCAAAGAGCAGACTCGAGCTTTATCAGTCAAGAGGGTCGAGAGGCTTTCATGTATGATTGATTGATGATTCCATCGGACGAAGCTTCGTCTCTAGTTCCGCTTATAAAATATTAGCAGGATTTTTTTTTTATCACATTCATTCAAACGATTTTTTTTTTTGTTGTAGATGACTTTTAAAAAACAAATTACCGCCATTATTCTCAAAAGGTTGAACCGTTGAAGTATAAAAAAGTTTTTAATGTCAATATTTATTAATTTGTTTATTGGCTTGGCAGTGAGAACACAACAACACTTTGTAATTGTGAAAAAACATTGCATTAATTAAGAATTTATCATTGATTTTTAGTTTTGTTTTTGTTTTGTAAAATATCAACTCAACGTAAACTGTTATAATAGATTCATATATTTTTTTTTTGGTCAAAAGATTCATATATCCTAATAATTGATTTTGCAAAATAGTGAAAACTCTTTGGTCTAATGGTCAATTAAGGTTTTTAATTTTAATGCGTGCGAACAATAGCAAATCTAGATTAGGCCCATCTGAGGGAAGCTCGTGGACCATGTGCCCAATATATATTCGAACTAAGGGCCCAATCCTATAAGTTCGTTAAGTGAGTAGTATTGCGACGGTTTAGCTTACAAACGCAGGGTGATGATTACAAAAGCTAAGGTGGACGCGTGCACACTGGATAACCGACACCGATAGAGGAGAAAGTGAAGTGGCAGAGTTTCCCAAATTCCCCACTCCCGAAGAATCCTCCACCCAAAATTTTAATTTGGGCGGCTGTATCCCTCTCGAGTCAAATTAGGGTTTGATTAGATTCCACTAATTAGGGTTTCCTCTCTAATTTCCCTCTTTTTTGTCGGCTATCTCAAACATTCCTTAACTTTAAGAGATTTAATCCGCTCTTCCTCTATATATATATATACAAACACGCCGACGGATTTATCAACCAAAAAACCCTAATTACTCCTTTTTCGATCTCTTCTTCTTCAAACTTTTTTTTTTCTCTGTTTCAACTATCGATCCGATGGCGTTAGAGGATCAATCGGCGGCGAGATTTACCGGGAAGGTGAATTGGTTCAACGACTCCAAGGGATATGGTTTCATCACCCCCGACGACGGCGGCGAAGAGCTTTTCGTTCATCAATCCTCCATCGTCTCCGAAGGTTACAGGAGTCTAACCATCGACGATTTGGTTGAGTTCGCCATCACGCAAGGAACCGACGGGAAGACCAAAGCCGTCGATGTAACTGCCCCAGGCGGTGCTCCTCTTAAAAAGAAGGAGACTAGCTCTCGCGGTAACGGTGCTAGGCGCGGCGGCGGTTGTTACAATTGCGGCGAGGCTGGTCATCTTGCTAAAGATTGCCGTGACGACGGCGGCGACCGTGGTGACCGTACCTCCGGAGGAACAACGTGTTACAGCTGCGGCGACACTGGTCACTTCGCCAGGGATTGCGTTCAGAAATCAAGCGGCGGCGAACGTGGAGGAGATGGGTGCTACAATTGCGGCGACACTGGTCACTTCGCCAGGGAATGCGTTCAGAAGCCCAGTGGAAACGTCGTAAGCGGCGGAGGTGGAGCTTGCTATATATGTCGTGGATTCGGTCACATTGCTAGGGATTGTGCGACTAAGAGACAGCCTGGTGGGTGTTACGAGTGCGGTGGTACTGGTCACTTGGCTCGTGATTGTGACCGGAGAGGAAGCGGTGGAGGCGGTAGAAACGCTGGTGGAGGTAGCGGCAAGTGCTACAAGTGCGGTGAAGGAGGTCACATTGCAAGGGAATGTTCTGTTGCTTGATTACTTCCTAATCAACAAACAAGAGGATGGAGATGAATCTGAGTAATATATGTTTGGTATCACTCTTCGTTTTCGTTTATCTTTTGCTGAAGGGAATGATGAATTCGCCTGGTCCTTTTTTGGTGTTTTTGAGTTTTATTACTATTATTATTATTATACAAAGGGTTTTTAAATCCTTTTTTGTGATGACTATATAAGTTTAACTAGTTTTGGTTTCTGATATGGATGATGTCCCTTTTTTTCTTTAAGATTTTCTTCGGAATTTTTGACCTCTGATGACTTTGTGTTCTATTGCTTACGTCACTTGAGTTTTTAAGTTTTGTCCTTTTGATGACTTGTTGCTGGTTTCAGTTTATTGCATTCTTTTGCACGGGATGTTTGACTGTTGAATCATCAAACCTATGTGATTGTCCCAAGTTCGCGACTTCACACAACAACTAATCCATTGTCGTTTACACAAAGATCAGGCCAATCTTTGGTGGCTTTTGTGGACATCATTTGCTTGAGCAATTCGTTGGCATAGCTCCGAAGGCTATTAACCGTACGATGATACTTAAACCTTGTGAATTGGTGAAATACTTTGGAATAAATTAACCTGCAGAACCGCAAAAGGAGTAGTGTTGGACATTGACAGGTTCCTTATCGTTTCTTTAGCAGAATCTCGTGGACGAGGTTCAATGAATGACCTCACTCTGATCTGTTGATTGTTACCTGCTTTGTACAGTCACATAATCACACCCATTGAGAGAATGTCTCTGTCGTTTAATTTGTATTTTGATAGTTTAGATTAATCTGATCTAGTATGAAGTTACAATCATAATGATGAGCAAATCCAAAGACTGATGACGAATACTCTTAGTAGAAGAAACTGGAAACCCAAGTTTTGGTTGTTCACCTTTTTTTCCTGTCCATACAAAGCCACACAATCTAATTATCATTGGTTATATTATAGTAACACACACTCGAATATAAAAACATGATTAGGCTAAGACCTCAGCAACGTCTAATTGTGTTCATATCGTTGAATCCAGTAAAGCCAAAAAAGCAATCGATTAGAAAACAGAGCAGTTGAAGTTTAAGTTATTCATAAACATGATCGATAAAAGCAAATATCCTGGGGATCAACCAAAATGAAGCGAAAATGTATCTGGCGGAAGATAAGTGACAAATTGGGGAATATTTGCTCAGATGCCATTTTAAATTCTAGAGAGAATGACGATAATTCCTTCATGATGTTGCAAAAGAGTGAACAATTGTTCTAGAATACAGAGAATGCCATACATAAATTAAAGCAACTAAACCTATGAAAGTGAGTCTAATAACCAAAATAACATAACCGGGACATGTAATCTCTATTATAAAACTGGTTTCGTGACCACTAATAATACTAAATCTTGTAGGTTCATCTGAAGCAAATATGTATTGTAAGAAACACACATGATGAGACCTAAACCAAGTTGTATATAAACATAAATAACTTGTAACAATGAAAGAAGCATGAGCCAACCAAGTTGATACCTCCACATCACACAACTAGAGCTTCCAATGTCGTTGACCCAACACCTTCTCGTTTCTTTATAAAACAATCTTACAAAATTCGTATCCAACGTTAGCCACTATGTCTTTTTCCCATAATAACTCAAAATAAAACAACAATTGTACTACTCTCCTGAACCTTTTTTATTCTATATTCCAGTTTGAATACTAAACTTGAGAAAGACACGAAATATCAAACATCATTATATATTTTTATTTTGTCACCTTGTAATAATTATAATAATTAATTAACAGTGACGCAACACAACTTGGGTGGATAGTAGATACTCTTACGACCGTGTCCCTTGGAAGCGAGAAGAGGGCAGAAGAATCTAAGGATGCATCACACACTACGTCTTCTCTTTCTGCATCTCTTCACCGCCTCTTTCGTTCGATACATTTATATTTTAATGTTTTATTCAATTCTTCAATGAAAAATAGCTATTTTTATTAACAATTTCGTCACCGGAAAATATACAAACGATGTGCTGCTCATGTACATATATATGGTGATTAGTCTACGTTAGTGATGGGTAACTTACCAACCAAACAAAGTTATGGGTATGCTATGCTCCATCACATTAAAAAAAACAAACAAAGATTGCAAAATATGCAGTGGATTGTTTGAAATTAGGATATATTTACTAATAATCAAAGGGGGACAAGCTCTCAGTAGATCACCGACATCAAGACGACTGATCGATCATATCCATATGCAACCCATATTGTCATATTGCACGAATCATTCAAATAAACAATTGCGAAGATGATATAATAATGTTTTTCAATGATTTTTAAAAAATTCTTACATATTCTTATGTAGGGGAAAATAATACTAATAACGTGAACATGTACGGCACATTGGCCGACTAGCATAGACAAAGGCGGCATGGGGTCACGTGAAAGCCGACCTTTTTTAAAAAAAATCTTACGCCCTTTAAAAGATCCAAATCCCCAAAGCCAATCTCTCTCCATTTTCTTTCTCACTTCTACTTCCCATATATATACACACACAAGCCCCACTTATTAACGCTCTTTAAGCATCTCTCACCAGAGCAGAAACAGAGTCACCGGAAGACATATCTCCGGCGAGACAAACACAAAAAGTTCATATTTCTTAGATTCTGGTGACTCTCTGCTCTAATGGGTCAGACTCAAAATTCTCTCTTTCTGTTTATAATTCTTGTTCTAATCTATGGCGTTGCCTGCACCACTTTCACCGTCGTTAACCAGTGCAGCTACACCGTCTGGCCTGGCCTTCTCTCTGGCGCCGGAACGGCTCCTTTACCCACCACAGGATTCTCCTTAAACCCAACTGAAACACGCGTCATCCCAATCCCCGCCGCTTGGTCCGGCCGTATCTGGGGCCGTACCCTCTGCACCCAAGACGCAACCACGGGAAAATTCACTTGTGTCACCGGGGACTGCGGTTCCTCCGCCGTCGAATGCTCCGGATCCGGCGCCGCACCTCCAGCGACGCTCGCTGAATTCACCTTAAACGGAGCCGGTGGTCTCGATTTCTACGACGTCAGTCTCGTCGACGGTTACAACATCCCCATGGCAATCGTCCCACAAGGTGGCGGAGATGCAAGCGGCGTCGCCGGTAACTGCACCATCACTGGCTGCGTTGCGGAGCTCAACGGCCCTTGTCCTGCTCAGCTGAAAGTGGCGACGACGGGGACCGAAGGGGTGGCTTGCAAAAGCGCTTGCGAGGCGTTTGGGACGCCGGAGTATTGCTGCAGCGGCGCGTTTGGTACGCCGGACACGTGTAAGCCGAGCGAATACTCTCTGTTTTTCAAAAACGCGTGTCCGAGAGCTTATAGTTACGCTTACGACGACGGAACTAGCACTTTCACTTGCGCCGGAGCTGATTACCTCATCACTTTCTGTCCTTCTCCTAACCCAAGGTAAATGCATTTCTATTTTCAAAAAATTTAAAATACTACGAAAAAAGTTGTGGTTGTCTTCAAGTGGAATCAGGAATAAGAATATTTGAAAAAACAAATTGGTAGTTTTTGGTTATTAAAAGGTTTGGTTCCGATGATCCGTTCAAATCAATTAAAAAAAAAGGTAAAAAGTTCGGTTCTGATTCTGTTTGAACATCGGTTTCGATTTTTAATCGCATTAAAAAAGTTCCAATTCTTTTGAATGTTATTGGAGATAAATAATTCACGTTTTTTTTGTAACGTTTTGAAAAAAAAAATTGGTGAGGTCAAATCACCGTATAGAAATCATGACAGATGCTTTTTCATAATGCACCGTGTTGTTTTGTCAATTTGTGAAATTATGAGACAAGACGACATTTTCATTTTCACCCGTTGCAATAATGATATTAACAAAATAAAAATAAAATAGATGAAATAGAAAATATCTAATGTTCTCTGTTGTATGCATTAGATTTTTCTTTCAAACGTCGGTGAAGTGTTCCCATGTGCGGTCCGACACGGCTCTTTTGTAGTTTTCTTCATAACGCAACTCATTGTAATATATATACACACACACACATATTTAAATTTAAAAGGATGGATTGTTATATATAATAATAATTTGTATTTTCGTAATTTGCCCTCAGTGTGAAGAGTGCAACGAAAGGAGGAGGACTCGAGCCCGAAGCCGTAAGCTACTCTGCGGCATCTCCAAACGCGTCGCCAACTCTCTCTACCGTCTTTTCGATTGGCGTTTTGGCTGTCGCGTTTTGGGCGGTACAACAACGAGTTTGGTGATAGCTGTACGTATCCGTTCAAGCTTTTGATAATAACATCATTCGAGATTTTCATCTAAAGAGGAAGAAATGATCATCAACCAAAAGATGGCGAGATCAAGAAAGATCTAATTAGTCCGAGTTGATAATTCCTGGAACAACCAACTTGTGTGGGGTTCCAAAGTGCTAAGGATCAATTTGTTTTAGATTTGATTAGTTATAGTATCTTATTAGTTTTCTTCGTATTTGTTTTTTAGACATGTTGTTGTCTTTACGGTGCATGTAGGAGACGATTATATATAACAGTAGTGCTTGCAGAATTAGTTGATTGGTAATGTGTTCATTTTTTTCCTTTTCTTTTGAATTGACTGTTACGTTTTATCTGGAAACATGTGTAGCAAAAAGTAGATTCGTCGCAATTTATCTGGTGGATAAAGATTTGAGTTTGTGTGCTGAGTTCTTTATTGGGTTAACGAAGGGAATATGTGTAGTAGAAGACTAGAAGTTAGTAATATTTTAAGAAACCAACGCTAGTCTGATGTACGTTGAAAATCATCGAAATTTGGCGGGTAATCACATATAATAAACTAACTGCATACAAAAACTATTAAACTTACAATTCCTATTTTTTCGAAAAAGTTGCTATATTTGTTTATTAATCGACCTTTCACAATCGACTTCCCATTTACATATATAAAAACACAAGGCAGTATCAGTTGTAGAGGAAAAACAAATTTGGACCTTATGATTAAAAAGATTCTCCCTCACTCAAACCGATTCCTTTCTTTTAAGCTAATTCTGTGTATTTCTCTCAATCGTCTTGCCTCCTTCCCATGGCTCTGTTCCGTCCCCATCCCTCACCTTACGCCTCTGTTCTTGGATTTCTCATCTTCTTGCTCCGTGATGGTGAGCGATTCCTCAGTTTTCTTCATCCAAGTTTCCTATCATTTTCACTCAGATTCTTGATTTTAAGTTTTGCTTCTCCTCTGTTTTTTTGTTTTGTTTACTGTTTCTCCTTAAGGTGTCAAGTGTACAAAGTTCACGTTAGTTAACAAATGCGATTTCACGGTGTGGCCGGGGATATTATCCGGCGCCGGTAGTCCCAAACTCGACACAACCGGATTCATGCTCCCCAAAGAATCCTCTCGCACTTTCATAGCACCCGCAGGTTGGTCTGGTCGGTTTTGGGGACGTACCGGATGCAACTTCGATGGTTCTAGTGGCACCACAAGCTGCTCCACCGGAGATTGCGGCTCCGGCGAGATGGAATGTAACGGATCAGGAGCTGAACCGCCAGCAACACTAGCTGAGTTCACTCTCGGCGTTTTAGGGTCTCAAGACTTTTATGATGTCAGCCTTGTCGACGGCTATAACCTCCCCATGATCGTGGAGGGTTCCGATTCGTGCCCCACCACGGGATGCGTCTCGGACTTAAACCGGAATTGCCCGACGGAGCTCAAAGCCAAGAGCGGTTTGGCCTGCAGAAGCGCGTGCGAGGCGTTCGGAATACCGGAGTATTGCTGCAGCGGCCTATATGGTTAATGGTTCACCGGATACCTGCAAGCCGTCCATGTACTCGCAAGTCTTTAAAACAGCATGTCCTAAATCGTACAGTTACGCGTACGACGATGCCACAAGTACTTTCACATGTAGTGATGCTGATTACATCATCACTTTCTGTCCCAATTTGTCCAGGTTAGGAAAAATTAATTAGTAAAAAAGAGTTAACAAAGACAAAGAGTTTGGTTCATAATGATCAAAACTGATTTTATGTATTTGTATTGATGTGAAACAGTTTGAAGTCTCCGAGAGAACCACCTCCTGAAGAGACAGGAGATGTATCTGGCTCTGGAACTGAGTCGAGCACAGAGATACAAGAGCCGATAGAAGAAAATTCTTTAGCGAATTCTTATCTTGCGGGTATGGCTATTGGAGAATCGACTAGAAACACCGCTTCTTTTGCGATTCTGCTTCCTGTGACATTGATTTTCTGTTCGATCAGCTTGTCGCTTTGATTACTGCGAAAAAGGGCAAAAAAAAGCTGAGAGAGAAGTAGAAACGAGGAGGCAAAACATATTGAGACAGAACTTTTAATTTCCTCAACTAAGGCAAAGCCTGTCAATTTGAGGGAAAAGTTCAACTGAAGTATTTAGATTCGCCGTCTTGTATCATTCTCATGATATTCATTATTCAAGAAATTAAAAGTTCTGAAAACTATGTGCACAAAAAAGACGTTAATGTTTTTCAGAGAAAGTTTCATAATAGCTCCAATCATATCGAGAATCACATTTAGACACTATACACATAAACACACACGCACAAACAGAGATTCTTCTAGATAAAAAGACGTTTTTGGTCCATCTCAAATGATTCCTTTATCATCTCTATCACTTTCCAAACTGTCGTGTAGAAAAGTTTCTTTCCAGCACTAGAAAAACCAGAATAGACAACTAGAAATTAGATTCAAAAGGCCGGATTTAGATAGAAGAAAAGCTTGATGTAGTTCATCAATGGCAGTACACTTGATCTAGAATCTTTAGCTTTGTATTATATATATTATTCTATATCTTCCCTTTAGATGAACGGCTTTGCCTAACTCTTGTGGTGAGGACCTCTCTACTAATTAAAAGGGAAGATAAGAGCATCTTGCAGAGAGTCAAAAAGGTTTCCACTTTCAAGTCCACCCACATAATATTATATCCATAAAAGCAAACACACAGAATGTTAAACAAAGCTTGAAAGATTGGGTATACCTGCGTTTATTCGCCGTCCGTAGACGCAAAGATGAAATAGTTTTGACTATTTATGATTAGTAATTTGAATAAGTAAAGGGTAGCAGTGGTTCTTGTCATAGTTAGGCCAAGATTCGTCTCCTTTCACAAGCATCTCATGGCGCTTCCAAACTTGTCCATCGTATATTTCGGTTAAGACATAGTGTAAACCAACGTCTTCGATCTCCTTCAGGAACTTGTCTAAAGAGTCACCTCTCTTCGGACTGAAGAATAATGCTTCAGAGGGTTCTTTGGCTCTAAGCAGCACCTTGATGATACTTGCAAGGTGCTTATGAAATTCCTTGAAGAAAGTACTGTTGGATAGAAAAAAAGGTGTAGTGATAAGGATGAGAAAGATATATTGATATAGCAGAAGAATGAAACCAAGAGCAAGGAAAAGTGAGGAAGCTACCAATCGCTCGCAACTATGATGTCAAAAATGTTTGTCAATCCTGAAAGTTCATGCTGATTCCAGTGCAACTCCATGGCTTTTACGCTTGTGTCGCCAAATGCCATGGAGTTGGACTCTATGTTACGCTTAATATCTGGATGTTAAGTACAACAATGAATCCAAGAAACAAAATTGAGTTCGGGGTTTTCATTTCTAAGGCTTCAGCCAAAGAAGACAACGCTAATGAAACATTATACACACACACAAAATGTAGGATACAATTGACTACTTGGGGATTGCCATCTGAGATTACCACTTCTGATGCTTCGGTGGCAGCAGCAATAACTAAACCGGCTAATCCATACCCCGATCCAAGCTCAATGACTCTTTTACCTCTGTATCATCCCAATGAGCCAAGTAAAATGTAAGAAACAAGAAGTTATAAGAACGTAGATGCAGACCAGTCTTAAAGCTGAAGATAGAAACCTGAAACGATCAGGCTGAGACATGCAAAAGTGTGCTAGAACTTCTTCTGACGGCCACTGACCTAGAAGAATGACAGTAACTTGAGTTATGATACCGGAGATTTACAATCAAAATAGCATTTGAGACCCCCACAAGCAATTCAATGTGATTGATATGCTGATGCCAATTGTAAATGAATATAGCAAACTACAATTTTAAGCAGATGTGAATCCACTTATAATTTGAGTTAGCGAGATAACATCAGCCACTTAAAAGCCCGCTACACAGAGCAGAGCAGCGACATTGTTCCCATAAGTTTCTACTTAACCGAACTAGGATCAAAATGAAAAACTCAGCACTAGTGTTTTTTTTTTATGTGAGTTATTTCATAACACAAGAGACAGCCAGAGAGAGACACACTGAGTTTAAGAACTTACAGACAAGTCCTGTATTATCAATGTTGTATCGATTAGATATCTCAAAGTCAGTGATATCACTGCAGTTATCCACTCTTTGTCTGCATAAAGTTTATAGAAAACCTTTAGGAGTGGTAAATCTACAGAAGATAAGAACCAGCCGTAAGATTGTTTCATTCGAAGAAGTGGCAGATCGAAACTACATCACTAACGTTAGATAGAGTTTCGGAGAAGCAGGAATGGGAATTGTGTAGCAAACGCATGCTTCCCGAGGATCTTTCGATTCGGGAGAAGAATCGACCACCTGACACGGAAACAAGTCGAATCCTTGAGTTGCTTTCCTTGAAACCCGCTTGATCCCAGCTTGAGATTCAGAATCTGAGGAAAATTGAGAGACGATCCGTTAGCTACGAGGACGGAAGAAGAAGAAGAAGAAGAAGAAGAAGGGAGACGAAACTCACCAGATCTATGGAGAAGAGCATGGCGAAGGATTCTCCATCTAAGAGCAGAAGAAGAAGTGGGATCCATGGAAGAATCCTTATCGCTTCCTCCGCCGGAATTTTATCTTCCAGAATAAGCAGCAAACAAGACAAAAGTCTGATGTCTTTAATAAACCTGGTTTGGTTTAGTTGTACTTTTTTTGGGAGGTCAACGAAGTACAGTAAATACTTTTTGCCAACAGTGACATTGTTTTTATAAGTGAATCTAGTCAGTATACTAAAATGTTTATTATTGATGACATATTTTTTCTTTTTGTAAATTAATAATTTCAGGTGACACGAATTGAGGATTTAACTCACAATCCCATTTACATCATGTACGTCGAAAGAAAATAGGCAAGTGATAAGAGATTGGGGCCATTAGGCATCTGTTAGAAACAAATCTTATTTACTTCCTATAGTTTTTCTTTCTTCTAGTTATTTATACAGATCAATTAAATTTTTTTTTTTAACTTACTGAACTCTATTGATTTATTTTTCACAAATGTAAATGTTTGGGTAATATGAGATGCAAAATCTGATTTACCATAGAACATACCTCTGTCAAATATCTTACACCACTATATTAATTTACAACACTACTTTTATACAAAAAATACAGTACAACTTTTTCCTTTAAATCTTATAGTTCTCGAGATCCACTAATAGTAGATTTTCATCATCATTACTCATTATACTTATAAATTATTTTAACCCTTTATGATTCATACTACAACAAAAAATAAAACATGCTCAATGATACATCTTAATTACTTTAAATTTACTTTAGTATCTATATTGATTTTTCAATGTAGATGTGAAGATAACATTTTACAGCTAATTTTTTCGATAAAGGGAAAACCTTTACTGATTTACATTACACACTCATCAAAATGGTAGTTTGGATATCATCATAGTAAAACAAATCCTGGATAAGCGCGGGAAAATGTCCCTAGATTGGTTAAGCTTTAAACCGTCCCGGTTTAGAAAAATTACGCGCTCTTTAAACACGCAACCCCCACGTCTGCCTGTATTCCGACAGCAAATTACTTAATAGTTAATCAAAAATATATTCGCTAATCTTTTTCACTTCTTCTTTTCTGGCCCAAATCTTTTTAACATTCGTATAAATAACCAACAATTATATTTCAGTTCCCTTCGTCTTCCTCCTCTCTACTTTCCGGCGAAACAATGGAATCCTCTGCAAATCCCAAGCTTTACCCGACCGTCGACACTTCGACCACCAAAGCTTCTCTCCCGAGTTCCTCCTCTTCCTCTTCTACTAATAATATCTACCCTTCACTCGATGTGAACGATCTTGTCAACAATATCTTCCCGGAGCAATCGACGACGACGACCACCTTCTCTGACTCCGCTTCAGCTCCTCCTCTTGCGACTGAAGAAGTGATTCTGACAATCCACGGCGCAATTCTTCACCTCATCGACAAATCCTACAGCGTGGAGCTCGCTGTCGGCGATCTCGAGATTCTCCGTCTTGTTCAGGGAGAGATCACAGTCGCTGTATTCGCTCGCGTCGCCGATGAGATCCAGTGGCCGTTGACCAAAGACGAACCCGCCGTGAAAGTCGATGAGTCGCATTACTTCTTCTCACTCCGACCCGTCAAAGAATCCGGGTCGGATCATTCCACCGGCGAAGACAACAACAACGATATGTTGAATTACGGATTGACAATCGCTTCCAAAGGGCAAGAGCCGTTGCTGGGGAAGCTAGACCAGATCTTAGAGGATTACAGCAGTTTCACGGCGGAGAAACCGAGGGAGGAGAGAGGGGAAACCGTGATGGATTTGACGGCGGCGAAGGAAACATCGCCGGAAGAGTTGACGGGAAAGAGGAAGAAGATGGTGGAGAAGCAATGTACGGCGTACTGGACGACTCTGGCTCCGAATGTGGAGGATTACAGTGGAGTCGCAGCGAAACTGATCGCTGCTGGCTCTGGACAGATGATCAAAGGGATTCTTTGGTGTGGAGATGTGACAATGGATCGTCTCATGTGGGGGAATGATTTCATGAAACGGAAGTTGTCGAAAGCAGAGAAGGAGAGAGAAGTCAGCCCTGCAACTCTGAAACGTCTCAAAAGGTACAATCTTAAATATTGTTTATCTTCTAGATTGTGTGTTCTTGCTATTCATCAACTCTACATGTTTGTAAGAATTCAGTCTTGTCATGTGTCTCTTATTGTACTTGTTTTATTGGTTATAACAGAGTGAAGAAGATGACGAAAATGACAGAGAAAGTGGCGAGTGGAGTGCTCTCTGGGGTTATCAAAGTTTCTGGATTCTTCACGAGCTCAGTGGCAAAAAATAGCACGGCCGGGAAGAAACTCTTTGGTCTTCTTCCTGGAGAGATGGTTCTTGCAACACTTGATGGATTCAGTAAGTTAACTCGTCCTATCCTATATCTCGTATCCATCTTTATTAGGTTTCTGATAATTGAAAATTAAAATCTTTTTTATCATTTGTGGCAGACAAGGTTTGTGATGCTGTTGAAGTAGCTGGAAGGAACGTTATGAAAACATCGTCCACCGTCACTACTGAAATCGTCGATCACAAGTGAGTAATCTTGAAAAGATTACAAAAGCCAACGTGTTCATGCCAAAAAGAACATGCATTGTTGGTCTCACTGTTATATTGATCGCATGATTAATGTTTTGAAATCATTTGCAGGTATGGAGCAAAGACAGCAGAGGCGACAAACGCAGGGCTTGGAGCCGCAGGGCATGCTCTTGGAACGGCGTGGACAGTTTTCAAGATCAGACAAGCTCTTAACCCAAAGAGTGCAATAAAGCCATCATCGCTAGCTAAAACCGCAATTAAAACGGCAGCTAAAAAAAAGAAGAAGGGGAAAAAGAGTTCGAAGTAGGAACGGAAGCTTTTTATCTAATGGATGTTGTGTTGTTTGTACATCAGTCTTGTTGCCTTGGTACAAAAGCAATTAACTGGCAATAGTTAAAAAGATTAGGTTTTTGTTGTTGTTCGTGCAAGTGTTTTGCCTCTTTGAGAATCAATAGATTTATACAAACATGGATGCATCAGCTTTTGATATTGGGTTTGATTGTTAACCGGAAAAATATCATATATTGAGAATGATAAAGTCTTTTTATGGCTTGATTTTCCATGTTGTTTTAGTGAAAAAGCTTCTGAAGAGCAGTGAATTTTCTTTTCTGTCACATGCTATGCCGTTTTTATGCGCACCTGTCGTTTTTAGGGAAAGCAAAACAGAGTGGTGTTTATTTTTATTTTATTTTAGCCCCACAAGTTCAGAGAAATAACTGAATTGTCTTGTAATAAGACATTGAACCTGCGAGCTTTTGAGTTACGAATTTTGAAGCTCTGACCAACATAGCTAAGTAGGTCACTCCTTCTCCTTGTCTTCAACATACGACCAGAGAGCAGCAACGCGAAACAGAGGAACCCGCTTCTTCACCATGAAAGAGGATTACGAGGTGCGACTTCCGATGTCTGTCTCATTCGTCGGCTTTGATCGGTCTTCCTGGGTTTTCTCGAGTGTTTCCAAATTCAGATGATTATGGATCAAATTTGGGGTTCATTTTAAAAATTTGTGAACATGGAATACCTAATTTCAATCAGCGCCATGAAATTCAAGATGTTGATTCGTAGTTTTATAATTTGAGTACTCAAACTTATGGTTTTTCCTCGTTTCCTATTTGATCCTCTATATACATTCTTTTAATGGGATTGGGGAAAAAGGGCTTTATAAAATCAGAGCTTTAGAATTATTAGTGAATGCCTGGAAGGGTCTTTTGGCTTCTATTATGATGTAGAATCATAAGATGGTGTTGCTTCTTTGTTCTTTCTCTCTGATGCTTGATGAAAGTTCTTGACTTTTTGCATTTGTTATTTAATCGTTATTGAAAAAAGTTGCGTTGATGATATCTTCTTATAGGTTGATGAGAAGAAGCAAGCTGCTGCTGATGTACTGTTTAGTTATTCCAAGTTTGCAATGGCCTGCATTGGAAATCAGACTCGTCCTAGCGACATGAGGTTGCATTTGATGAAGGTAGTTATTGATTTGTTTTTCAAGCCATTTTGCTTGTCTTTTGATTTGATTACGAACGTTTCTAAGGTTGATATGACTATGCTTTTACAGGAGATCTCGGGATTGCCAACTTCTCTGAAAAGAAGAGAAGCTTCTAGAGCAGCAACTTCTCCTGATCCACTCGGCGAATCATCGAGCTCTGGTACCGCCAGGCTAGATAAAGTTGATAGTTTCAGGGCACTTTGATTTTACTTTTCTCGACTTGTCAGGATTCTCACAAGATAGATCACAGGCTAAGTATCTGTCGCCCAGAAACCTATTTATCTAGATTTTTAACTGGTATTTTGCCCATGACAGTGTTAATGTTGTATCCCAGATGTGTGGCTCTCAGAAATAAAAGCTATGCTACTTATATATATTCTGTTCGTATGATCTCTTCAGACGGACTTTGATGTACACTATGTTGTTCTTTTACAGTGGATATTTCACATTTCTTAAATATAGAAGTTATGGTGTAGTTTATACGCCATTCCCATTCACATAACATGAGTCAGATTGTTTGTTTTGGAAATTGTGAGTCATCTACAGTTGGAGGGTTATTGCAACTTTAATCAGCTATTTGATTCTCTTGGTTCCTCCCTACGGAAACAGTATCCTCTCGTCCACAGAGTTCGTTTCTCTCATTAAGATTGTTTCTTTGAGTTGGTGACAGTAGTCACATGCTGCTATGTAAAATGCTGTTTATCAGAGTGATTACTTACTAATGTTAGGAGGCTGTATGATTAAAACAACATTCATTATTTTGGAGCAATGAAGCTTAAAATGGAGCGTGAAGGTAAACATCATATCATGAATCCTTTTTATTTATTGCATTCATTCAATTAAAATTTGTAATTTTTTCTGTTAGCCTTTTTCGCATCTGGGAAACCTCCTCACTTGCCTCTTCTGCTTGCTTCGTAGCATATGGTACAGAGCACAATAGCTGCAGCGACAGCGATTCCAAGCGTCTGCTGCGTCACTGATGAAGGAATTTTCTTTGGCGGATTAAATCCTAGTTCCGAGAGTTTCTTGTGTGAAATTGCGTAATCTCTGAAGAACACATCCTCGTCCTGACATACGCATCATAATACATTTATTTTGTTGATATGGTCATCCAAACTAAAAGTTTCCTATACTCAAATCTAATCTACCTTTGCATACAGCTTAACATAGGGTTCGAACTTGGGATCACCAACTAGAGCCTTGTCGGTTTTCAGTTGTAGCAATTCTGGAGTCTCCCCTTTTAGCAGCTCTCTGAAATATCAATCAGCAGAATATGTTAGTTTCAGAACTCTCGCTCTCTCTTTCTCGCTCTAACTTTGTATGATGTTGTTGTTGGCTTACACGAAATATGAGTTGTCAAACTTGAGAGGATCTTGTGTCCAAGGACCTTCAAAATCTGATCTTTCTTTATGTGCACGCCCCTGTATAAAAATGCAGCAACCAAGTTGGTTCATTGGAGCATGCTTAGTGACATCGGATATATAAAGGAGAGTTAGTACTAAAGTACCAGAGTGTGGCCTCCAGAGAGAGCTACAATGTCTCTGTCCGATAGACCCATACGAGAGAAGAGAGTTCTTAGATGTGAGGCACCTTGATTCGGATCTGGAAGTTCTCCTTCATCTGGGGACTCAGCATCCTGAAATTTTGTTTTCCAGTGATGATGATATACTCTCGTTTCTGGTAACTCACTTAGCAAATATGACTCTAACGCGTTATCCTTTAGGGATAAGAAGTGTCAGTGTACCTTACGGCCTGGAGTAAATTGGATTGCAGGGCCACCGGTAACTTCCACTGCAACAACTCCTGCGAGCTGAATTTAAAACAAAGAATCTGTCAAGCACATCCCTCGACTCAAGAAGAATGAAAGTTTTTATGAGCTACATAACAATGTCTACCTGATAAAGGTCTGCGTAAGAGACTCGGGGATGCTTAGCTTTAACTTCCTCTGAAACCAGAAAGCAAAATTCAGACATGAAAAGAAACAGCTACCGAAGATGTCATCATGTCGTGAAGATATAGGCAGTATAACTGACCGCAGAAGGCGACTGCTTTCTCCAAACCTTTGTTGTGCGCCCGGTTTAGCTCCTCCTTGAACCTAATAGATCCATTGGGACCTCCACTTTTCTTCGTGGCATCATAAGTTCCCGCGTCATGCCATCTGTATGAACACAAACACGGCACACACCGCCATACAAGAAATTTGCATTTTGAAAACATTTAACACAAGAATGGAGAATGATTCGAGAGGAAGAAAATATCTTACGCAAGACGGAGCATAATGGGAGCACAGTTTCTGGAAGACATGAGAGCTCGGAGGTCTCTACGAGTCTTCTCGATCTCTTTGAGGTACTCTGCATCGACATTCACTGCCATTTGTCAGACTTTGAAAGAGCAAGCAAAAGAAATCAAGAAGGATGAAAAAGACTCTGAACGATGAATAGGATTGAGCAATGTATATATAGTTATATATTAAGAATGAAGAAGAGTCTATGGAAGAAGTATGTTTTGTCAGCTGGAGAAAGCAAAGTATGTTTCGATAGTTTTTGGAGAACCCTTTTGCTAATCTTCGCATATATTCTCACATTTTTCAATAATGCAGTTATATCTTGTTGAAATAAATATAATGTAATCTATACTATTTGGGATATGTATGTGCGTAACGTGTGAATGTCGGAGATCAAGTTAATTTTAAGATTGTACGAACAAATAAAATCACGATGATATTAGACATTTCAAATACTAAACAAGAGACATGACGAACATCACGAGACCATGGGGCATAATATAAGCTAATTTGTGAACGTTTTTCTTGTTTATTGTGAAATTTTAATTTGTCTATTTAATTTATTTTTTCGTTTTATGGAAAATGAAAATTTTGCTACCAAAAACTTGGAACGAATCAAACAGAAAAACGAAAACGTTATTTGATATTAAAAATAACAGAAGAATGTAAAACGAGGAAAGTAAAAAAAAAAAGGAAGCAAAACAATCGGGGAGGTTGATGGTAGAGAACGCTTCAATGGGAAATAATTCCGGCCATCACTTTCTCGACTTGTCTCTTTCTCTCTCCAAGTGTCTTCTGGATCCAATTCATCGTCCTCACGTTTCTTAACAAACAAAAACTTTCATTCTCCATCTTCTTCTTCCTTTGATCACGTCTTTCTGTTTACCTCTCTCACATTTCATTCTCCTTTCTAAACTTTCCATTTAGGGTTTCCACGTTTACTTGCTAGGGTTTTTATTCTATTGTGTGCGTGCCGGAGATGGTTAATTGAATGTAATGGTAGACGAGTCGGAGGAATTGGGTTCATATTGCGGGAGTTTCTGGGTTCCTCAGGCTTAGATCTGAGGTTGATTCTTATTTTTTCTTGTTTCTTGTATTGTGGAGGCAATGAGCGCTTCAAGGTTCATAAAGTGCGTCACCGTTGGTGATGGAGCTGTCGGTAAAACCTGTTTGCTGATTTCTTACACCAGCAACACCTTTCCCACGGTATTCTTCCATTCTTTTGGTAATGTTTTGATTTCGAAGCTTTCAATTAAAATGTTTGTGAATTTTCCCAATGGAACAGGATTATGTGCCTACCGTTTTCGATAATTTCAGTGCAAATGTGGTGGTTAATGGAGCCACCGTGAATCTTGGATTGTGGGATACTGCAGGTAATGACGTCTCGTAGTTTTGCTGCAGCTATGGATCTATATATTCTGAAAATATTGTGTTTGTTTTAACAGGGCAGGAAGACTATAACAGATTAAGACCTTTGAGTTACCGTGGTGCTGATGTTTTCATTCTAGCCTTCTCTCTCATTAGTAAGGCTAGCTATGAGAATGTCTCCAAGAAGGTCAGTTTCACTCTCCTTTTTGCTCTTCTCTTTCTCATTTCGATCATGTGAGTTTTTTTTGCGGCTTCATCCTCCTCTTTTACAGTGGATCCCAGAGTTGAAGCACTATGCTCCTGGTGTCCCCATCGTCCTTGTTGGAACCAAACTAGGTAACTTTTACTCGTTCATATGTGTCTGATTCGCATCGCCTTATATCCATTTGACATTACTGGACATGTACTTCACTTTTCCTTGGTTATAGTTTTTAAACATGGAGTGTTCATTGCTCCAACACTGTTTACCTATGGTTCGACTATAGATACCTCTTATTGGCTGCATCTTAATCTTTCGCATCTCCAATTTGGTACTTGGTCTTGGTCCTGTTTGATTATCTAACCTTGTTATCTGTCAGATCTTCGGGATGACAAACAGTTTTTCATCGACCATCCTGGTGCTGTCCCCATTACCACTGTTCAGGTACCAATACTTTAATTTCCTCGCTGCAATTTTCCCGGTTTTACAGAAAACCCGTTAATCACTTGCCTGCTCTGCATTAAAGGGAGAGGAGCTCAAGAAGCTAATTGGAGCCCCTGCGTACATCGAGTGCAGTTCAAAATCGCAAGAGGTAAAGAAGAAAAAGACATCTTATGAACCATTTTTTCAGTTTTGGCTTCTATCTTTTTGATGAAAACCATGTGTATAAACTGCAGAACGTGAAGGGAGTCTTCGATGCAGCGATCAGAGTGGTCCTTCAACCTCCAAAGCAGAAGAAAAAGAAGAGCAAAGCACAGAAGGCTTGCTCCATCTTGTAATGGAGGCCAAGAAGCTCTTTGAAATGTCCATGACAGGGTCGTACTTGCTTTTTCATTTTTGTCTTTTTTTCTTTCTTTTCCGTGCTCATTCTGATTGCTGTCTCTTAGTTCCTTAAAAACGAATTGTGGGTTTAATTCTTCTGTTTCAATTGATAGTCGAGAGAGCTAATATTGCAATAGTCGTCACTCCTCAATTCTAAATGTTTTTTTCAACATGACATCTAAATGTTTTGTTCCTTATGGTTACATGACATATATGTAATCCCACTTCTCATCAAAAACTCCATCTTAAAAAGAGTTTCAGCAAGAGAGATTTGAGGCGTAGTACTGATATTACTATATTAAGCAACCGCAAAGAATAACAAACAGTGTTCTTATACAAGCCTAAACCAAAAAAATGTTTGGTCCGAGTCCGGCACATGGCCATCTCGACCAGGTTCCTTGTTTAACATCTTCTTCCTGCTCTTATCAGAAAGGGACGGTGTAAGGTAAGGCGTGAACATCAGCTTCTGGTAAAAGGCGAGCACATGGCCACGCGATAGAACTGCTTATTACTTGCTTGGTCTCATTATTTCTGTTAAGTTGTTTGCATCTTTCTGTGTCAAACTTGTGGCTACTTGGCTTCTTCATGAGCCACCAACAGTCATCATCTTCAGAGTTAGTGAGCTCTACTCTTCTCTCGATCGGGCTAGGGACCCAATTCTCAACTACATTCAATAATTGCACCGCCATGGATGGAGGGCATAACCTGCACAGGCTTGACGGTTGACAAGTATCTTGAGTAGTGGATGAGAGTTTCTTCTCTTTACCGAGTTTCGTAGTGAAAACGTGGTCTTTTCTTTTCTCTTCATGTGGCTTTGAAGTAGAACAAGGATGTTGCGGCTGGTCTCTGGTAACACTCTGGGAGGTATCTAACTTTATCTCCCGGGAAGGACAAGGTTTTTGTTGATCCTTGTTGGTGATCATCATCAACTCAGGATCTTTCGGCCTTCGGATAGGCAATCGAATCCGAATGATGCTTTCTTCAAATTCAAATCATAACATATTTGAAGAAAGAATGTCATCAATGCCCTGAAAAGCTAAATAGACCCAACAAGAATACTAGATCCTTCCCGAGGGAAAGAAGAAACACAAACAAACTCACCAGAGTCGTTGTTGTTATGTCTACCATCGAGAGGCTGCTTCTCCTCCTTCTGCTTGGGTGGCTCATTGCTGTTAAGAGTGCTATCACAAGAGTTCTGAGACGTGGACTGAAGCAGCTCACGTTCTACAGTAAGGGTGCTCTTCTCCAAATAGTCAACTTCACTTTCTTTTAGTTTGCGAAAAACATCGACTTTCTGACCATCATTGGCACCTTCTTCTTTACGCCGTCTCTTGTGAGAGTGTTTTTCGCTTTCACCTTCCCCTCTTTCCCTCTCCTTCCTCTTTTGGTCCTTCTTATCTTTCTTATATTTCTTATCCTTCTTATCTGTATTTCTCTCCTTCCTCCTTTGTTCTTTCTTATTTTCTGTTTTTCTTTCCTTCCTCCTTTGTTCTTTCTTAGCTTTCTCATCTGCCCCCTGAATTAGCAAAAGCGATGGATCAATGAGTAATTCACAGAACTTGCCAAATTCAATGAAATTCAGAAACAAGCACTCATATAGAGCAACACCCCCAATTGCGGACCACACGGACATCTACTCAAGGGACTATATTATAAACATTCGGTTACAGTACACAATGTACTTCGAATCGTCGTTTTGATCACCAATTAATATAGTGGCATTGTATTCGTATTATAATAGTACAATTTGTATCATATCGTTTTTAATAGAAGAAATATCACACACTCAAATCTCCATCATCATCATCATTCACGTTCCAAGAAAAACCCTAGAACAGAGAACTGGGGAATCAGGTTCTCGAACCGAAAAGGAAGCTGAGCATTTCGAAATCCGGTGAACCCCGACAAGAACCAAAACCGAAACCAACACCAACACCAACACCACGTGATTGATTAAATGCTCAAACAAACCTTGATCGATTCGATCATCTGAGCCTCATCGCGGATTCCGTTCAGTATATAGCCAGGTGGCGGGAACGGGAAACACCGAGACATCTTAAGATTAGGGACGAATCCAAAGCACCAACAACAAATATATATATATTGTATTGTATGCGAAGAAGATGATGACTTGGAATCAACACGGGACAAAAAAAATGGAAATCTCAGATCTCGCCACGACCAGCGGAAACCCTAGATCGATCCGGAGACACCTCGAGTGGGGTTACAGTGAGATATGGGGGCTTCTAATAAGGCGCCAAAATCATATCTAACAAGTTACAGTGGATTAGCAATGGATCGGAGAAGAAAGGAGCCGCGAGATCTCGAATCCCCTTTGGAAGCTCTCCGATGAGAAAAAAAAAAAAGTGTTGCTTCTTGACACATAGAAGCTTTATTTATAGCCAAAAAAGGGATTGACCCTACACGGGACAAAAGCCTTGTTTGGCAACAGAGATACAGACTTTTCTCCGCCTTTATATAATACATACATACACGCTTTAGTGACGACGGCTTTTTAGCAAACGAAAAGCCCATCAGACCAGATAACTAGGCCCAAATAATCAGAGGCCTTTTTAAGAAAATAAATTATTTTCGCTCACAGTTTCTTTTTAGGAGTTTCCTGATGTTTGTGGTGTGATTGTAAAATCAATTGTGTTCGTTGATGAGCCATTCGATTCAACTTTTCGCTACAAATATGGAGCACATACGGGACTTGAGCAAATATGGAGCCTCCCGCGATCTCTAGATTTAGCGCTGAGCCTGTAAAATCTTACTTAGTTTGCTTTGCTTTTGTATTAGAAAACGCGGGTGAAAGATCAAAGAGGTTTATATTATGGTACAAAGTCCGGTTTTTGGTTCGATAGTTTACGAACTATGGGATGGTTTAAAGAACACGAAAACCAAGATATTCTTAAAATATAAGATTTCATAAACATTGTACAATTTATAAGGTTTTTTAACTTTCTGGTGTCGTCAAATCGAAATATAACAATTTCATTTTTGGTACGACTCAATTCACGAAAAACTTTAGATCCAATCTAAGAAGAAAGTAAAAACAATAAAAGGAAAAAGACATACCACTGATCCGCATAAATTCAGAACATATACACAAGACTCAACTGACCAGTTCAAAAAACACTCGCTTATTATGACAAACTCAGATGACTAAAAGCTTGAAATGACACTACGAGATTGCCATGTAAACCTAAAACCCTGAACTAGCACTGCTTACAAAACTTGCATGCTACTTACTCTATAGTATATAACTGGAGATGATGACGATGATGATAATCATGATGGAGATGATCATGAACGGTTATCAAGGCGATGAAGGCAGACCTAATATGAACAGAGAGGGAAAGACGAAATGAAAGCGTCTTGACTGTCGCAAGTGTAATCAGAGAAGGTTGTTTTGAGCAACAGCTTGACATAATTCATCCTCATAGAAGAGTACTCGCGGGTGCTTTGGAGCCAGTGGCTTCAACAAATTCGGCCTCTGGAGAACCGAAGGAACGACGCATCTCGTAGGGAATGCTGCCTGGTCTTGGAAAAGAACAGCAGTGATTTGCTTCATCTCTGCTGCTTTAGTTCGGAAAGGTGGTCGAGGAGCATGTCTTGGTGCTTTTGGGGTATGTGGGCTTGCCATGATTCTTGGGTTGCCATCTCCTTTGCTGTTTCATTGCAACAATGAAGGTTTCGTTAAGATCCAAACAAGTTGTTTGATGCTCTTTTCGAAATGAGTGGAACAATGAAGCAAAACCTGTACCTAAGAAATGGCCAACGATTTATTGGCATTGGGGTCATGACACTCAACATCTCCTGTCTTGAGCGGTCTGGCGTTGTATAGTTGAAATGATATTGTCTTGCAACCAGGGTCTGTGTCAAAAAGAAACTCAAAACAGATCGATGTCCAGCAAGCAAAACACCAATATAGATATAGCTTTTATGGATGCAAACTAAAAACAAGTCACAGAACACTTACAGCTTTTCTTATTCTTTGAGAAACATGGAAAACTGCCTTCAGCTGGTCATGGTGCAGATAACATACGATCTTAACCTGGAAGATATATCAAGTGTGTAAAATAAGCATCAAAGGAAAAGTGCTTGTGAAAACCAACTCCATACATTCAGATGGACTACCAAAAGGAACACGAGAAGTTACCAGTAATTCCATGGGAAGAGATTCAAACTGAGATTCTGAGTTGCAAGGATCAGCTTGTGGTGTTTTCGGTGTCCTTAACAAGGTGTTTTGCATGACAATACCCATTGGAGATAACATTAGAGGGTTATTAATTTTCTGAGAGCCTTTACTCTCCACCTGCAGATCATCAAATTTCATCGGCCTCACCAGATTGCTCCGCTTAACGATGTTGACAGGGGAAGATATTAGAGGGCTTTTGGGAGAAGAATTGATATGTTCGACCGCAACTCCATTGTTCCTTGCAGGCTTAGTATCAAATACAGGTACTCGCTTCTTCCCCGGATCACTGCATGACTTAGCAGTAGCCGACGCTTTGCTGTAATATAGCTGAACCAGAGCCCCTGGCTTTAAATATTTGTTATTTGAACTCTTCAACTTCTTCTTCCTCGCTGAGATCTTCGAATCCGAGTCCTTTGGTGATACCTTCCCCATATGCGTTATAGCCTTCTTGATGCGTCCCGATTGTTTAAGCAGCAGATACTGTTTAGCAGTGAGAGCTACAAATTAACTACATTTACACCAGCAGAAACCATCGATCCAAACCTGAGACAATCAGATTTGTATACATTAGATCTCGGAACGTTGATTGATTCGATATTCTCCAGATATTTGTTTTCGCTATGCCAATACAGATTTAACTACGGATGACGAAATTCGAAAACTAAACCTCAGCAGATTCATCAACCAATTACACTATAAAAATGGTATCAAATCAAAAGGAGTGGGAGAAACTCGAGCAAATCGAGCGATTTTAAACCCTAGAAATCGAAAAGGAAAAAGGGGACGGAGAAGAAATTACCTTAAAATAACAGAGACCTCCTACTTCAAGAAAGATTCAGCTTCGGTATAGATAATCGAGAGATTCGAGAGGCAGAGAGAGGAAGCTCAGAAATCCAGAGAGCGAAAATGGAGGGAGAAGTGGCGAGAGCGAGGGAAGAGATTTGAGCGATAGAGAGGGAACAAAGAAAAAAACAAAAAAGAGGCGCTAGGGTTTTTGTTTTAATTTTGGCTCTTATTTTGAATTTTTTAATTACGCCCGCCAAAACAATTTCCTAAGCACTACAATTACCAAAGTAATCTCGGTACGTGGTACGTTACTAGTGGCTAACCCTTGATTATCGGAGACGTGGGACCCTTTTCACCATCCACTAGCTGTTCTACCTAATTTGATGGCTGAGATTGCGCTTTGTTTCTTTTTTTTTTTTATCTTAATAGATCTCTATTCAGTGACTCAGTACTGCGACTTTTCTTTTCTTTTTTTTTCCTGCTTTAACTCTTTAAAACTTCGTTGTAATGACGTATTCATCCTTATCCTTGTTGTTTTAATGCTTTTGGGATGAAGGGTGATTTAGGATTTTACAATATTACGGGTCCCACGTAAGGGCTAATTAGCATGATTAAATTCAATGTTATAAAAAGGACGCATTAATCCCAATCACGCCTTATTAATTACGAGGGTGGCTCCTCTTGTGAGTCTTTTTATTCCTTTTCTTTTCTACGTATTGGATTTTATTTTCTTGTATTGACGTATCAATTTATTAAATATACGTTCAAAATTTTGAAAAGTACATAACTAAATACGTTTCGATGAATCACAAAACTGTAACTGAAGTCTGAATGTTCTTTTCCTTTTCACGTGTTGTTTTCAGTTTCCTTTTTTTCTCGTTGTTTAATTCAAGTGAGGGATATTTCGGTCTGGTATCTTTTCTCGCTCTGATAGACGACGATAATATACAGCTGTCTATGGAAAGCCTATTTCAATTTGGGCCTATAATTGATATTGATATGATGGGCTTGTAGTCAAATTAATCAGCCCATTTGAATAAAGATGACATTTGTTTCTGTTCAGACAATCCATTTTAGCCAGTCAAAAAAGGAAAATAAATTATAAACCAAAAATTTGAAACTCATTAGCTGTTAGCCTGTTAACCAGTTAACATGAAAAACAAAAAACACTATAGTGCATGTAATATGATTACAAACATTAATATAGATTGAAAAAAAAAATCACGGGCTATCATGGTTCATATGATTACTTGCAAGTTATAAACTCTTAGTTCACGGGCTCATGAAGCTACTATGTTGGGGGTTAGGTGATTAGCACATGAGTTTTTATTTATTTTTTTGGTATGAGAGTTTTTATTTATTTTTTGGTATGAGAGTTTTTATTTATTTGTTATATACATATGTGTATATAATATATAGATGTGTGTGTGTATTTTGTATAGCATAGGAGATTTTAATGTGGGGGTTTTTCGTCAACTTAATTAGATTTGATTTTTTATACATGTTTTATGATGTACAATAATTGAAAATATATTGAATCTGGGTATATCAGTATATATATGTACATGCATCTAGTTTTAACAAGGACCGATCCATCAGGTTTTTAAATAAAACGGACTGGTTAGGTTTTCAGTTTGATATTCGTGTATTACATGACTTGAGTTAAATTCAATTTGCGGAGTGTTAACCTGTGATTAACTAGACTAAGATCAGGGTATATTATCCCGTTTCGCATGCCTCGACAGATCATTTTATGTTGCGAACAAAAATCTTGTGAAGTTTTGTATCGGAAGTTGATAACGACGACTTATATATTTAAAACTATGTTCCTAAATGTTAGAGCTTCAATTTCTTGCTATGAAGTGAGTTAATGCTTGTTCGACGAAAAAAAAAGTGTGTTAATGCGTATAGTTTAATAATTTAAATTATCTGGGTCAGAAAAGAATACAGATTTTGAGAGGTACTACTACATCATTTTTTATTAGTTCGGTTCCGACAGAGTGTTAGACATTCGATGACCATTTACACTAATCTAACCCCAAAAATTAGTTAAAGTACTGTATAAAATACTTTTGTTAAGTAGGAGTAATAATTTTATGATGTGTATGGAAAATTTAGCTGTCCCATTTATTGTTACAGATAAGGACATTTCCAAACATTTATTTAAGATAAAGTAAGATGCACGATTATTCCCAACTAAATCACATGGAGACAAGCCACCAAACATCTAAAACAACAGTTTCTCAATCTTTATTACCTTCCAATAAGAAGTTCCCTTTCTTGCTTTTACAATTTTGATAGAATACTAACACTAATAGTATAAATTAGTTTGTCTTATTCGTTTGAAATGTTTAATTTTCCGAAGTGATTCCGTAACCTTAATTTGTTAGCTGTGGACAACAGATTGTAAAAACCGTTTGTAGACCTGCAAGTGGTATGTATATTCATTTTCCGCATGTTTCTTGATTCTCTAAAAACTTAATGATATTAGATGTCCAAATCAAGTTTAATGATATTAATTTAACTATATCGAAATACACCAAAACATTCAACAATTAGCTTGTAGTTACAATTGGATACTTGGCCAAGATATGATGCATGTTACTAATAAAGTAAAATCTACTATCAACTTTGTTATGTCGTATATAACTAAAACATACATTCTTGAATTAAAAACAAAAATGGAGGATGTTACGGAAATTACATCAATACAAAATATTAGATCACACGTTGATTTATTTTTTTGGGTTCCGATCCGTCTTAATTACTATCGGAGTTTCATTTGCAAATTGCAAGGTATGATGTTGTGAGTTGTTTAGGGAGAAGAAAAGCAAATGGACTTTCACAAGATTATGTGTATATAATTTTTCAGCACTTTGGTCATTGTCATGGAGGAACTGTGATATTAACATTTTGACGGGAGCTACTATTTTAATGCTAAAATCACTTATATACTTTTGGGGAAAAAATGGTTACGTTTATGATATTATATATAGAGTAAACGCATGGTATATAGGCACTATGAAAAAAGGTAGAGGACGTAGCAGTCATATTCCACCAGGACCACCACCACCACCAATGTCCACCATTTCCACACATGCATATTGTATATGTGCCAAAAATCTTGTAGTGATTGGTTATATACATGTTTTGTTACATAGTAATATATTATATATAAATTTATAGATATATTATAGCAAGGGAACAACGTACAAGTCTGATCATGCTCCAAACCCTTCGACTTGTTCTCGGAGTGAGTGACTATACTGACGGCGGGATGTAGAAACGTGACGATCTGATATCATTTTTCGAGAACAATGACCTGATATATCAAGTCGATTTAATTACACGATAGCATATCTATTTCTGTTCACAAAGATGTTTGCAAGGGGTAGTGCCGGCTTAGTAGGGTGGGCAAGCAGTGCACCTGCCCAGGGTCCAAAAAATATTAGAGCCCATATTTTTTTTTAAAACCAATTTAGCTTACAAAAAACAAAATTTATTTTTTTAAAATGAATTAAAAAAATAAATCTAACAAACAAAAAGTTAATTATATATTTTATTAATGAAATTTATTTTATATTTTTTATAAATAGATTTAGATCACAAGTTTATACTATAAGCTAGTTTAAAAAAATATTCTGTTAACTTTTTTAAAAAAATATTAAAAATAAATAATAATAAAAATCGTTTTTGCCCAAGGGCCCAAAATATCATTGAGCCGGCGCTGGCAAGGGGCTTTTTAATTATTTATTAAAACTTATATGTTGCATGCATGGCTATTTATAAGCGTTTTATCCGGGCAATGCGTTGTTTAAAAAGACAATAACAAAGTGAGATGGTGGTTCTTAAGGATGTATCTAATGTAATCACTTAGAAAAATTGGAATATTTTGATTTTAAATTAGTTTTTAGATGATTCAAGGTGGATAACTAAAATAATTTAAATTATATTTTAAAATATGAAATTTGAGTTTTATATTTTTAATTAAGAAACTCCACCAAAATACCTTAAACTTGCAACAAATTTTGTAAAACTCACTATATAACATGTTTACAATAACAATAATACAATAACAATACATTTTAAAATAAATTTTAAACTCATAAAATCAATAACACTAGATATTACAACAATTTTAGAAATTCATATTTGGATAACAAAATAATTATAATTTTAATATAAATAATTAATCCAAATCCTAAAATGAATACACTTTCTTTTATAATTTTTTATATAGTACTGATTTCGTTCTGGTCATAGGAGAAAACAAGGCACAATACTTTGTTCTTCTTTTCGTGTGTCTCAAAACCTAAAAATCCTTGTGGAAGAAATTCTATATTTTCCTTAAATGATGCCAATAATATTAGTTTACCGTCCGTTTCGCCAGCTGTCTAGAAAACAATAATGGGTAATCCACGTGAAGCAAGATCAATATAGGGGAAATTAATCAAGACTAAAGTATAAAGAACAAAAAAGGCATAATTACCATAACTGCATTTCAAAGACAAATCAATCTCAACCGAAAAAAGAATTCGTGATGGTTTGATTGCCGTTCATATCTTAACCATCATCATTACTACAATGACTGTAATTCAAAGACAAATCAAGTTCAAGCGATCATGTCTCGTTTCGATCCACTACTGAATTATTTTAAACAGATTAAACAGATACAATTGTTCCTGCTAATTAAAATCATAAGCAAGCGGTTAATCTTCTCTTAAATTACTAAAATGTCAATATGCCACCTGCCAAGTTTTCCTATCAGGAGTTTCAATCTACCAGTGGCTAAGATTCAATCGCAAGGAGTATACATAAAAATACATATAATTTTAGATTTTAGTCAATTGTATTTCATACACATTTACTACTTTTTCAAAAAAATAAAATTTATATCTGACGCCGTTGTGCCTTATATTACGAAAAATTACATGATTCGTTTCAGACGAGCTCATATTTATGCCGACAAGAAAAGGAGACAAGAAGGTTATACATCTCCTCAGTAAGACAACCTGATTTTTTAATCGGAAAGTAATATTTCAACGGTGTTTAGATTAATACTAGTATAGTAAATGTGTAGTTAATCAGTCTTCACATGGTTTTGTCTTTTACTTAGCAGTATCACGTAAATTAACATGTTAACAACTCCACATTAGCCACTGTAACAATTAAAACACACACAGTAGGAAGGATTTATTAAACTTTATGGTTAGAGAAAAAGAAAAGTCACCGAGGGGCATAGTGGTAAATAAAGAGAGTTGGGCAGGGCCTGTTGGTAAATGGAAGCAAAGGGAGGATGGGCTGTGCAGCTCCGACGAGTGGCAACTGAAGAAGGTGTGAGGAAAGGTAATAATCGACAAAAACAAACCGTCTCCTCATCTCTGCCTCTGGATAGTCTCTTGACGCAGAAGAATCTTCTCTCTGCTCTAATTTCGAAGACGACGAAGATATCTCCAGGTGATTTGATTTGCATTTTCCCGGAAAACTTATTATTCTACTGTATTTTTTTTCTTATTGTTTTTTAAAAATGCTCTTCTTCCTCCTTCTACAATCAATATTCTAACATTTTTCTATTTTTTTTTTGTATAGGAAGCCGTGAAGAGGAAAAGTATATCTGTTGCCTTCTTCAATGCATTAAGTGAGCATTCCGATATTGTTTCCTCTCTCTCTCTCTCTCTTAATTTAAACGGAGTATAATATAATATACTTTCTGTGTATTTTCCGTTTGACTTGATTCTCGGTGGAGGAGTTTGGTCGCCGGCGAATTGGTTACTCGTCGGAGGTTACACTGTTCATTATCTTCCCTCTTTGCCCCTTCTTTTGCTCCTTTTTTTTCTGGTCTTTATTCTCTTCCGCTTTCGTCAGCTTGAAGTGTTGAAAGAGAAAACCGTCTTTATTTTTTTCTTTTTGGCGTTGAAGATCTTTGACGTAGAAAAGCCAAAGGACCTGGAGCATCTCTTTGATTGGTATCTCATGGACTTTTTTTTTCTTTTGTTTTTCCTTTGTTGTCGCAGTCGAAGCTGCTCCCTGTTTAGTCAAGTCTCTCCTTCACTCCCTCATGATGCGATTTCTCTACTGAATATCCGAATCTCCATGTGGTGACCTCTGATTTGGCTCGTACTCGATCTCAATCAACAATGTCGGCGTCGGATACCTTGGATCGAATTCTCTGATTCCTCTAATTTCCATCAATATTAGCTCACTCAAGGTAAAAATCTCGATAAATCCCAACTTCTGGATCTTAGAATTTTGCTTGAGAGTATTGAGATGGTTCCTGTGATGAATCTCTACCAGCAGGAACTCTCCCGTCGCTTTTGAGGAGAATCGAAGAAAATGTCTCATTCATGGGATGGTCTCGGAGAAATTGCTTCAGTGGCTCAGCTCACTGGGCTAGATGCCGTCAAGCTGATAGGGCTTATAGTCAAAGCTGCGAACACCGCTTGGATGCACAAGAAGAACTGTCGCCAGTTCGCTCAACACCTCAAGCTCATCGGGAATTTGCTGGAACAGCTGAAAATCTCTGAGATGAAGAAGTATCCGGAGACTCGAGAGCCTCTTGAAGGTCTCGAGGATGCTTTGAGGAGGTCTTACATTCTGGTTAACAGTTGTCGTGACCGGAGCTATCTCTACTTGTTGGCTATGGGATGGAACATTGTTTACCAGTTCAGGAAAGCTCAGGATGAGATTGATCGCTTTCTCAAGATCATACCGCTCATCACTTTGGTGGATAACGCTCGAGTTAGGGTAAGTTACCTGTATAAAGATCTTATTCTTGCTGATGGGATGATTGTTTTTCTTGACTTTGCTCTGTAAGTTTGAAACTTGGATAATTTGTGCAGGAGAGGTTGGAATATATTGACCGAGATCAGTTCGAGTACACTCTGGCTGAAGAGGATAGACATGTGCAGGATGTTATTATGAAACAAGAATCCACTAGAGAAGCAGCGTCTGTGCTGAAGAAGACTCTCTCTTGCTCATACCCTAACTTGCGTTTCTGTGATGCTCTCAAAACGGAAAACGAGAAACTGCAGCTCGAACTTCAGCGTTCGCAGGAGCATTATGATGTGGCTCAGTGTGAAGTCATCCAGCGTTTAATTGGCGTTACTCAAACTGTTGCTGCTGTTGATGAATCTGAGAAGGAGCTGACGAAGAAAGCTTCGAAAAAAACTGAGCGTAGCTCAAGCAATAAGTCGGAATATTCGTATGAAGAAGATACTCCCAAGAAAAGCAGTAGTCGTGCAGCTTCAAGGTGAGAGTCTTCAGTTTGCTCCGCTTAAAAGATCCAAACTTCATGTGCTTTCTTTAAATGCAACTTGTGTGTATTTTCCAGTTGCAAAAGAAATAATACTATATTGTGGTTGAGGAAATCGTATATCCAATTATTGTCTGTGACTGTAATGCTTGTCAATCCTGTTTTCGTGATTAAATGCTGTGACTTGGTACGATGTTTCTATAACGCCGGTTACATAATTGTTTCATGCAGATCCACTTCTTCTGTTACATCGGGGCATGATATGCTTTCACGAAGAGCATCATCACATCACCATGAGGAATGGCATACCGACTTACTGGCTTGTTGCTCCGAACCTTCTCTATGTGAGTCCCCTCTTCTGGTCTCCAGTGTCATTCCACTTTGCTTTCTCTGTTATATAAAAAGACCAGCGTTTTAAATTCCATACGTTCTTGTTATCTGGAAAGTGTTGAATTATTCAATGATGGAACCGCAGGCTTGAAGACATTGTTTTTCCCGTGTGGTACTTTGGCAAAGATTGCCACTGCAGCAACTAACAGGCACATCTGTAAGGGATATATTCAACTTTATTATGTTTCAATTTGTTAGTTAACAGAGTACATGTGAAAAGTGAAAACTAATAAGTTTGACTATTTGTTTTTTTTTTTCCCTTTCCAGCTTCAGCTGAAGCATGTAATGAGCTAATGGCATATTCTTTGATACTTTCGTGTTGCTGTTACACTTGTTGCGTAAGGAGGAAACTCCGGAAAACACTGAACATCACGGTACATTCTCTTCCTAATCCATCTCAAGAGCCTTTTGATTCCAAACATCTATCTGCTTCCAAGTAAACCAATAAAAAAAGGATTTGCTTGGGGGAATTATTATGATTAAAAATTAAGTAGCCCCCTCCAAAATCACTCATAGTAACATTCATGGTATGAGATTGAAACATTTCAAATCCCCGTTCGTGACACACATTTACTGTTGGGATGCATACTTAAATGTATTCTGATTTCGCAGGGAGGGTTCATTGACGATTTTCTATCTCATTTGATGTGTTGTTGCTGTGCTCTTGTCCAAGAACTGCGAGAAGTTGAGATTCGTGGGGCCTATGGTATGAATTATGTAGATACTTACTTCTTGACAATATTTGGCTTTTAATCTTGAAGCACGAACCAAGATCGTCTCTTGATATCCTCGCAGGTACGGAGAAGACGAAAATAAGCCCGCCCTCGTCGCAGTTCATGGAACATTGAATTCATATTCAATTATACAAAAAGGTGAACAAAACAACGCTATGTTTTCTCTCTGAACATGACACGAGATTCTTCTTCGTACTAGTACTTACTGTCTTTTGTTTCCAAGCGTTGTCGCATGTAAATTAGTTTGGGTTTCCCATGAAAATTTCAGTAATTGTGTTGTGTATGATAGACTATTATAGACTAACTAATTCTCTCCTTTTACTTTGATCATATGATTATGAGTGTTACGATTACGGGTTTCTTAATTGGACAAAACTTTTATGATTTGGGTCAAAATAGTAATGTTTGTATAAATTGAGGAACATATTACATATTCAATTTGATTGTGGATATAGTCGTACACCTAGCAACTAAGAAAACTCAATGAAGATGAAGAACGTATTTGAGGTATCACCATAGCTAAAAAGCCTAAAACATCGGCAAAACTGATATGACTTAGTTGGACAAAGCTTGTCGGGTCCATTTTTAGGGATGGCTCCAAATGCACATGCCTACCATTTACGTATGTTAACTATTTATCAACGAAAATTGGTTTCTACTATTCATCTTTCGGTTTGCAAATATGCCAAGAAGATTTATCAAGGCTTTTCTAGTTTTTACCCTAAATGTAATAAGTGTACAGTTTGTGGGAAATGCAAATCTACTTTTATGCGTGGTAGGTAATAGTGAAACAAATTTATTAGTACTGAGTATTACTTTAAAAAAAAAAAAAAAAGTTTGGTAAATGTTAATTTGTAAATAATTGTAAACACTAGTGGACGAGTGCCGACATCATAAGAGTTGAGGGCATCAATAGAAAACCCTCAGAAATAGAGGACTATATATCCAAATTAACATTAAGGGGCATGGTTGAAAACTTTCGAGTTTATAGGAGAGTCCTGTCAAAACGGCGTTTTGCGTTTTACTCCGGTTTGGGCCAAACACTTCCCTCGTTTTCAAAACCGGCGCTCTGTCCGAAACGGCGGTGAATTTGGCCGGAGATCGGAGAAAAAAGAATACGGAAGATTAAAGCTCAAATATGGTGAGAATAACCAGAGTGTTGCTGAAAGACGCCGGACTTGCGATCGACAAGACCCTCTCCGAGATTCTCGTGTGTCCTCTCTCTAAGCAACCCTTGAGGTTACATTTCTCTCCTTCAATTTTTATACATTCGATCGGATTAAGCAATTTTTTATACGAATTGTTTTCAAAAGGTTTTGCGAGAAGACGAAATCACTGGTCAGCGATACAATCGGCGTCTCTTTTCCTGTAAGCTTCTATCCAAATTTCATGTTTTCATAACTCGATTTCAATCCGAACCGTTCCGATTTATTCGATTCAGTCGAGTTGATTATTGCAAAAAAAGAAAGTGCTTGTGTCTTGTTAGATGTGTATGGCTCTTATCAACTCACCAAGCTGGAAAATTTTCTATCATATGTGCTTTCCTGTTGAGCGAACATGTTCTGTTCCGAACTTTGATCTTTGCAAAATTGTCAAATCGATGATCGAGACATAAGGAGCTGGATTCTTTTCTATTTCTCGTTTGCTTCATACGAAATAAAGTTACAAAGGAATTTGTTCTTGGTGTCGATTTGGGATTCACTTGATAGAATAATCATATGCTAAAGTGATTGGTCGGCCGTTTCCTCCTTAATCATATTCTTCGTCTTCTTTTAGATTTCACTTCATGATCACGACTCAAGTGTTTTAAGACTTGATGTTGCCTCTCTTAACACGCCAGGTAAAAGATGGGATCCCATGCTTGGTTCCAAAGGATGGAAAAATACTTGAGGAGGAAGGTGATGCATCAAAAGCTATATGATTTTTGCTTATGCACCTCAAAAAAACAAAACAAATGGTCAGAGTGAAGGTAGCAACTTTTTGCACCGTATCTGTAGCGAGCGACTTACCAGTGGTTCGTTCTTTTCTATGTACTAGTTACTTGTCCATCTCTGGATTTCGCCGTTACTTTTTAGGCTCGTGACCAAGTTCTGGTAGCTGTTTTAAGTTTGAAGTTGTAATGAGAAACATTGGTGTAAGCAATTGGAAAATAATGGAGGTGTAGTTTCAGGTGATGTAGCGACCCTTTTCTTGAAGTCTAGGATTCTCATTGACTGGAACGAAACTAAAAAGCATGATTTTAAAGTATTGGATGCCTATTTGAGGGGCTCTAAGTATTTCCATATGATGTGAGGATAGACTCTGGTCATAGTCCCACTTTTGGTAACTATTCTTCTCTATCTTAACGCCACACCATATTAGCTCTTCATGTCCACTTTTGGTTGCTTAAAAGAATACACATAAAAATATCAACAATCAAAAGTGGATCAACACGAATCTTCTTGACATCATCAACAAGACTTATCATTGTCAGGTAGTAATTGAGATATTGGACCAATAAGAGGATAAAACTATTCTCTTGATAATCCAAATGCACACAAACACAGTGTTTTGATGATGACTAGTATAGCAAAAGAGGATAAACTATTTTCTTGATAAACCAAATGCATACAAACACGCCTAAGTGTTTGATGATGATTAGTATAGCATAAGCTTCAGTACAATGAATAAGCAAGACGTGAGGAGTGACCACAACATAACCAACCATATCATGTTCTCTCTTGGCCAACCCCAAAAATGGGGCTGACTTAATTCCCATTGGCTTGGAGGTTTCAATTTCGTAGTGCAAGTTGTTGGCTTGTATGATAGCCAGCCAAAGGAATGGACATTTTTGTGATAATGGGGGAAGGGGGAAACATAAATGTTCAGTGAATGGTCGCCTTCTCACTTTTTGTAGGTATTGTCATAATTTAAGTGGAGCACTGTTTTGTCTATTGGTCACTTGAATCTTTGCTTCTTTTGAGAACCAAATGGGTCAGACAGTAAAACATAACCGGTAAAGATTTTTAAACTAGCATTAGAAGAGGAAGTAGCATTACTACAAGAATACATGTAGACGTTAGTACAGAAGTGAAAAGGGTTGAATAAGAAAATGACAGAACAAGCAGAGAGAGGCCCAGGACAGGTGTTCCTGTGCCTTAGGAAATGGAAAGATCCTTTTCTCTTTCTGATTTTTTCCTCTTTTTTTTTTAGCTACTTCTTTCCCCTGCAATATCTTAGTTCTACAAATTTAGCATAGTTATACTTATAGCTAATAAAAAAGGTACAAACTTTTCCATTTTCTCACTTCTTCATGAAAGACTCTCAATCCCCAAAAGAGGAACAAGGACTTGTAGATTTCTCAAAATGGAGCTGTCGAAGACCGTTGAAGTGTGTTCTTTTTGGGTTGCTGATTTGCTGCCGCCATTCTTAACTGCACAAACACACACACACACACAGAACTTAAGTATCAGAATCTTAACATGTCATTGGACAAAAACGTGTGTAAAACAAAGATACTGCAAGTAATGCTGTGGATGTTTATTTCCTTTTAAGTTGGTGAATACTGGAGTTAAGCATAAGGGTTTGAACTATATATATGAGTGTTTCACAAGGGAAAAACAGTAAGAACTTCTCTCTGCTTGTTTACCTGATCCTGTTGTCTCTTGAGTCTTGCATTTTCTGCCTGCAGGTGAGCAACTTCAAGCTCTAACTCGTTTGTATAAGCCTGCAAATGAGAATCAACACCCAGAAACCTTTTTTTTTAGATCAAAAGCATTTTGATGGCAAAACCACATTTCTTTTTTGAGTAGAAGGTCAGGAGAGGAGGAGAGGCACATTCCTGTTTCCTAGCTCTGGAACGAGCCGCAGATTCTCTGTTCTTGATCATACGCTTATGTCTTCTATTCCCTGAACCTTCATTGGAATCTTGGCCTCTTTTCTTACCAAAACAAGTGGATGTAACGAGAGCCTCAAAAGGGGTGTTGAATGAAGAAACGTTTGGGAGGTGATTGTGGCTATGCAGATTAGAGTTAGGGGTGACAAGAGGATCTTGGTTATCGAGAAACTCGAAGCCAGCACCGGAATTCAAGCTCAGAACAGTTGCAGGAGGTGCCAAAGGAGAGCTGCTGAAGAGAGCAGTGACAGTGGTGGTATCGCCATTAGAGGAAGAACCCATGGTGAGGCTTGTGGGTATTGTTGGTTCCTGGTTCAAAGGTCTGTTAAGAAAATCTTGGAAGATGGAGTTAGGGTTTTGGTTCTGGTGGTTGTGGCTCCTGACCCTTGGCTCATGGTTGTGTTGTGGGTGTTGGCTGTGGCGGTTAAGGTGGTGGATGGAAGCAAGGTTGATGTCTTTCCATACTTCTTCCATGGTGATTAGAGATCTCTTCTGGGCTTGGGAGTCCTGTGAGTGTAAAGGAGATGATGAGGATGAGGATGAGGATGATGAGGATGATGATGGTGATGATGATGGTGGTGATGATGAGGATGAAATGGAAGAAACTTTGTTGGGAATCTTGTTCTTGTTTGTTGCAGAGACTCTATGGTTTCTCTGATGCTTTGCTGATGACAACATTGGAAAAGAGAACCAAAACACACAGCTTTAGGCTTTGGTGTCAAGTGTCTTGTATCCTACACGCAGAGAGAGAGAGAGAGAGAGAATAGCAGAGAGGAGAGAGAGTAGTGAGTAGAGAGCTCAGAGAGCTTCTTGACTTTTGCCGGTCATTTCTGGAATGATGGTTGGGCTTGGGGTCCAGAAGAAAGAAGAGAGAAGTGAGATTAAAACTATTCAAAAAAAGAAAAAGAAAAATATAATATATACTCCATATCAAAAGAAGAAGAAAAAATTCGTAAGCAAAGTTTTGTAAAGATAAAACTGTTGATAATTTTAAAGTGAAGTTAGTGAACTATTGTCATGATCCTTAAATGTAAAGAGTGGGTGGGGAAGAGATGCTTGAAAAAAGGCAGGCAAATAATTAAACTTTGGTTTAATCTCACTTTTTTAAGATCACATCCTTTTGGATCACTTTCAAGTGTCACATTTTTTCCCCTTGGTTCGATTTAAATAACTTTTTCCTTAATTTTGTTTCTAATCACTTGCATATTAAAGTTTTTTTTTCAAAAAGAAGCATGAGAAAATTGTCTTTGTATCATGATAAATATTTGAAGAGAGGGCACATGTTAGAATGTCAATTCCATTCTAATCTTTGCTTGATGTTTTTTGTTTTCTTTGGTTTATTTATCAATATATTTTAGTAATATATCAACTATCAAAGTATTATCGTAATTATTTTTAATAAAATCTTTAGAAAAGTTCGTATTTTATAATAATTATTGCGTAATTTTAGTTAACTAGTAGAGCTGCTAAACCCGCGCATGCGCGGAGTAGTATTCCGTTGGTTATATATTTATTTCATTCGTATTATATATAGTTCTAATAAAATTACGCAATCCAGAATATTTTAATATTTATTTTTATGTTTATGTATATTTTAAGAATACATTGTTTGTCCCAGACAAACCGGCGAATTAATCCTTAATATTCTTTTTACATTCTTTTGCATTTTCGCACCCATTGGTTACGCGTCATTTTTTCGTGTTGATATCTTATTATCTTATTTGTAACCTATAGGTGATAGTTCCTTATCCAGTATTCGAACACTTCTCAGAACCTAGATGATGTCTAACCATAATGACTTTTCTTTTCTTCTTCTTTACACGGAGTATATGTTTGTCTTATTTTTATTTTTTTTTGGTTGAATATATAATCAAATTTATATAGTTAGGTAATAATTATTGTTATTTTATATGTTTATTTGTATCAATATATTAATATTTATTTTTCTTTGATTTTATTTATCTAATGATATTTTTTTCATTTTTTTAACTTTTCTACGTTTTTATGTCAATATAAGATTAATTTCTGAGGATTGCAAGATATAGTTTTTCATTTCTTCATGGCTAGAACTATATCTCATAAAATTTTTTATTGCAAATTTTACTCATAAAAACTATATTTTACATTCAAATATTGAAACTGTTTATGTGACCAAAGACGATCTCATGAATTGTCTCTTTTTCTATAAAAAAACTCATGAATTGTCTCTTGATGGAATGTACTTCTCCATTGAAAACCTCTGGATATTATAATTTTTCTGGTATGACATTTTAATCAGTTTAAAATGGATTAATTCTATCTTTTTGTTCAGATTAAAGATCATTATTAAATACTACACACTTATTGTATTTTATATATAAAAAAAGTTGCTAAATTTAAAATTAAAGTAAACCGTGATTTGTAATCGAATAGTTTTTTATTAGTGTTATTGGAATGTATTATTGCTCGAATTCTTTATTCACTTCTCATCAACTTGTTTAACGAATGTATTTTTTGTTAGTATTAATCCAGGTTTGGAAACTCGCTAGGCGTTAGTCGGACGGTGGGTCTGGACCTAGCGAGTTACCGAAAAATCTGAGATTACTCGGGGATTAATCGAGGAAGAATTTGAAGACATTTTTACTATAATATTGTTTATATATTTGTTTCGGTAAACATTGTCAACGAAACAACATGGTCCAGTGGTTATAGGTGTACGCTTAATACTTTCTTTAACCGAGTTCGAGTCCACCGGACACTATTTTCTTATTTTATTTTTTTCTTAGACTCAAAATTAAAACGCCGCATGGCATTATGTGGTGCAAAGTTAGGAAAGAGCCTTGGCTCATTATATATAAGATTTATAAAATTATGTTATTTTTGTTGAACTGTTATTTAATTTCTAAAATTATTGCTTTGTGTAAGATCCACAGTTTTTAGAATGTAAATCATTTTAAGACGTAATAATTTATTAAAATCTTTGATCAATAGAAACAATGCTTAGTTGAAAATCAAATTAAATCAAAATATCTGGTTTGCTGGATGTATATCCATACAGTTTATACATTTGAATTGATTATGTTTTGAAATAATTATATATGTCAATATCTAGAGACGAATAGTAAACTAGTTAATCAGCCAATCCATTATAGTAAACGAGTATTAAAAGGAAGATGATACATATTAATGTAAATCTTACCCACATGTAATAAACAAATAATATACGTTACATGATAGTACCTCCAGATATCTAGATATTCGAATATATATCTATGTTGAGTCACCGAGTGCATATCTAGTCAAGCTTTTCATTATTATTTTTCTTTACTGCAAGTTGATAGTATAATAAAATACGATTTTTTTCGTCCTTCGTTTATTTTTTTCTATCTTTTGAGATTCTATTCAACAAGATTAACTATTCATCTCCGTACATAAACGATTTTAATATATATTTTGCGTGATCTTTATAAATGAAAAATAGCTCTCAAGGAAACGTCCCATCTTTAATTTGAACATGCCAATAATACATTAGAAGCTGTTTATTAAAAAATTAACTCAAAGATAATTTTTGAAACAACTCAAAGATAATTGCTAGAAGATATTTTTATCTTTTGGCCAAAATTTTTAAAAACCACATAATTTATTTATTTTTACTTGAATTTCCATAAACTCCGTAGTTTAAATTTCTTTTTCTGATTCAGAAAATAATTTACAGTTAATTTTATTTTATTAACTTGATTAATAATGCTTATGAATTTATTTATCTGTTTAGATATATTAAATTGAAAAAAGAAAATATTTATTAGATGAAACATCATTGTAAGAAATATGTGTCAACATTAATATATATAATATTTTATTATTTTTTCTCTAGATTTGAGACAACAATTTATGAAACAGTTTTTGAAACATGTTAATATTTTATATATTATTTTTCGATGATTTTAGAAAAAGAATACAAATGCTGAACAAAAAATGGATTACGAACTATCCAGAGCTTTGTGTGTTGTGTTTGAGAGAGAGAGAGAGAGAGTGACATGTCATGTCTCGGGGTGCGGATTGGACAGGTGTCAGCGATATATTGCTCTGTCCCAAACTCCATCAAATCTTTTCTTCCTGTCTTTTTAATATCCTCTTTGGTTTACTCAAAACAATGCATATAAACGGAAATTTTGCTTGCCAAGTTGCCAAAATAGTAAGTGTAACTGTGTTGGTCCCAACGGCTTAAAAATTTTGGTTTTGATTTTTCGCTTTTCATTATTTAATAATATCTGCTGTGTGATATTTTTATTTTAGCATGTTCACCACCCATCTCTATCTTTTTTTTTATTTGTTTTTTCGATTGTTGGTTTTTGTGGCTTCTTTGAAGGGTTGCGGTTGATTCTCGCTCTTGTTGAGGCTAAGATTACCTTTAGATGTGGTTTTCTTAGAAGGATTGTGGTTGTGGTGTGGTCTAAGAGCACAGTATAAGACTCCGAATAGTAACATTCGAACCGCACCGCATTTAACGATAACAAAAAAAAATATATATATATATATTATATATATATATATATATATATCATATATCTGTATAATTTTAATACTGTTAAAATTGCACCGTACTTTTATCGCTTATCCCGCACCTCTCAGAACATTCGAACCCTAATAATGTTTCTCGGGTTTTGTTTTTTTTTTCAATCTTGATAACTTCTCTTGGCAAAGTTGGGTCATCATCATTGTTTGGAGCTTGGTTCGGGTTTTTTTTTTGTCTTAATTTATTATTTGGTTTGTCTTTGGCTTTCTTCTGTTTTTTGGATTGGTCGGTGCTTCTCGATTCAACATTAGTGTTATATGCATTTTAATATCCTTTTGGCTTTTGATTTGTAGCTTTTTTTACATTACGGAGATTTCTAAAAAAAATTCTTATTTTATATTCTACCATGATGTAATGTTCACCTGCTTTCAGTTATTAAAAAAAAAAAATCATCACAACATCAACGGATATCTATTGGGCTATACGAAGCCCATAGTTATGGTCCAAGTATATGGGACATAGTTTGTAACTAGGTATAACCGTACGTATGTTGTATATAAGCCATTGTGCCTCCAAACGTTGAATACAAGAAACTCTTATACCACTCTGTGTTTCTTGATATGGTATCAGAGCTTTGACCTAACTTCTACAAGGTCTTTGCTTGATTCTGTGATCTAATCTCTGTTTCAATCACTTCTCCTTGATCGAGTTTTCGTTGTTCAAATCTCAACGAATTCTTCTAAACATGAGTAATGAATCTGAATCCGCTTTAACGACTACTGGTCCTCAGCGCCGTCGCACCATCTCGCCTTATGACCTAACTTCAGGTGACAATCCGGGAACAGTGATTTCCAAACCACCGCTGCGTGGTCCCAACTACGATGAATGGGCCACAAATCTGAAGTTAGCCCTTACGGCACGGAAGAAGTTTGGGTTTGCTGATGGATCGATTCCACAACCAGAGGAAACTTCTCTGGACTATGAAGACTGGATCGCCAATAACGCTTTGGTTGTTTCATGGATGAAACTTACCATTGATGAAAGTCTCTCCACCACCATGTCACATCTCGCTGATGCTCATGAACTATGGACACACATTCAAAAGCGATTTGCCGTTAAGAATGGACAACGTGTTCAGCGTTTGAAAACAGAGCTAGCAACATGTCGACAAAAGGGACTTGCTATTGAGGCATACTTCGGAAAGCTCTCTCAGCTCTGGCGCAGTCTAGCCGATTACCAACAGGCTAAAACAATGGAAGAAGTGAGACAAGAACGTGAAGAGGACAAGTTGCATCAATTCCTTATGGGTTTAGATGACTCACTCTATGGTCCGGTCAAATCCGCTTTGCTCTCACGAGTCCCTCTTCCAACCCTTGAAGAAGCGTACAACACGCTTTCTCAAGATGAAGAATCAAAAGCTGCTAGTCGCATTCATGAAGAGCGAACAGAAGGCGTTAGCTTCGCCGTTCAAGCTGCTTCGCAATCGCGACCATCTCATGACAACAGAGCTTTGTCTGAGACCAGAGGATCACTCGTTTGCACTACGTGTAATCGAAATGGTCATCTCGCTGAAAACTGCTTCAGAAAAATCGGGTACCCTCCATGGTGGAACGACAAGTCACGTACCAAATCTGGTGCACATGGAGGCAACAGAGGCTCATCAAACTCGTCTCTGCCTCGTCAATCAGAAGTAGCTCGTGTCAATCACGTTTCTGCGGCACCACTGGCCTCGGCTAATCTCACTTCTGCAGATCGGGTGGGAATCAGTGGCTTGAACGATACACAGTGGAAAACGCTTGTCAGGATGCTTGAAGAACAGAAAGTATCGACAAGAGAGCGCCTTACTGGTACGTTTTTCTCTGACTCATGGGTAATTGACTCAGGTGCCTCTAATCACATGACTGGTAGTGTTGATTATCTTACCGATATTGGAACAATGGATCCTGTTATGATTAAACTTCCGGATGGAAGATACACGATTGCAAACCAGCAAGGGAAAGCTCGTTTGAGTCCCTCTCTTTGTCTCCATGATGTGTATTTCGTTGATGGTCTACAGTGCCATCTCATCTCGGTTTCTCAGCTTACACGAGACAGTGGTTGTGTCATTCAGACTATTGACAAACTTTGTGTTATCCAGGACCGCATAACGAGGATCCTGATTGGTGTGGCTGAGCAAGAACATGGACTGTATTGGTTTAGAAGGATGGTGTCAGCAGCTAGTATCCAGACTTCGGATTCACAATCATCGGAGCTGTGGCACTGTCGCATGGGGCATCCTTCCTCTAAAGTGTTAAAGTTGTTGCCGTTTTCCAGTAGCAGTAGTGATTTCTATGATTCAAAAGCTTGTGAGATTTGTATTCGTGCAAAACACGCAAAAGACCCTTTTCCTTTGAGTTCAAATAAAACTAGTATGGTTTTTGAGATGGTTCACTGCGATCTTTGGGGTCCCTATAGAACACCAGCGATATGTGGTTCTCGTTACTTCCTTACCGTAGTTGACGATTACTCTCGTGCGGTATGGATTTATTTGCTCAAAAGCAAACAAGAAGCTCCTTTGCATCTCACGAATTTCATCTCTTTGGTTGAAAGACAATTTGCGACTCAAGTTAAACGAATCAGAAGTGATAATGGGTCTGAATTTCTCTGCTTGACTGAATTCTTCACTACGAAAGGGATCATCCATGAGACATCCTGTGTCGGTACTCCTCAGCAGAATGGCAGAGTTGAACGAAAACATCGTCACATCCTCAACGTTGCTCGTGCCCTGCGATTTCAAGCTCAGCTTCCGATCGAATTTTGGGGATACTGTGCTCTCACTGCAAGCTACTTAATCAATCGCACACCTACTCCTTTGCTTGATGGTAAATCACCTTTCGAACTCATATACAACCGTCCACCTCCAATGAATCATCTGCGTGTTCTGGGTTGTCTATGCTATGTACACCACCAAAAGCACGGTGGAGACAAGTTTGCACAACGCAGTAATCGCTCGGTATTCATTGGCTACCCATTTGCTCAGAAAGGTTGGCGGGTATATGACACAGAGACAGGCATTATTTCAGTTTCTCGCGATGTCATCTTTTTCGAAACAGAATTTCCCTTTGCGACGTTAGACTCGGCTGTTCCTGATTTCTCTGAACCAGTGATGAACGATAACTTAGCTTCACTGTTTATGGATGATTTTGATCCTCAGATTCCGGAGATACCTCAATCTCTCCCGACTGATACACCTCCATCACAACCCTCAGACGCATCTGAATCACAACCCTCGGATACACCACTTGTTGTAGCAGAATCGTCTGAAATAGTGTCAGTTGCATCTCCGCCTGCTCATGAGTTGAGTTTGCCTTCTCTACCTCAGTCTACTGATCAGTCTACTACTACAGATCAGACAACAGTTGCTCATGAAGCCCAGGCAACAGTTGTTCCTACGGATTCTTCTGCTGAAATTGAACAACTCGGTCGTGGATTCCGAATCAAGAAGCCTCCTACTAAACTCTAGGATTATGTCGCATCACTTCTGCACAATCCTTCTCCGACCACATCTCGGTATCCTCTTGACAACTATATATCTCATGATAAGTTCTCTGCAGCATTCCAGGTCTACATTATGGCTATTAACTCGGCTGTAGAACCAAAATACTACAAAGATGCTATTCTCGATGAACATTGGCGTGGCGCTATTAAAGATGAAGTTGTTGCTCTTGAGGATCGTGGTACATGGACAGTTGATGATCTCCCTCCTGGTAAAAAGGCACTTGGCTGTAAATGGGTTTTTCGACTTAAATTCCATGCTAATGGCAATCTCGAGAGACACAAAGCTCGCCTCGGGGTTCTCGGAAATAACCAAACAGAAGGTGTCGACTTCAATGAGACCTTTGCTCCAGTTGCTAAAATGGTAACAATCCGAGCCTTTCTCCAGCAGGTTGCTTCCAATGACTGGGAAGTTCACCAAATGGATGTGCATAATGCATTCCTCCATGGTGATTTAGACGAAGAAGTCTTTATGAAATTGCCTCCGGGTTTTCACTCCACCGACAAAAACAAGGTGTGTCGTTTGCATAAATCCTTGTACGGATTGAAACAGGCTCCTCGCTGTTGGTTTGCTACACTCACCACTGCCCTGAAAGACTATGGGTTCGACCAAAACGACTCTGACTACTCCTTGTTTGTCTACACACGGCAATCAATCACGATTCATGTTTTGGTGTATGTGGATGATCTGATTATTACCGGCAGTACTATCTCTGTCATCACTGACTTCAAAACGTATCTCAGCTCCTGTTTTCACATGAAGGATCTTGGCATCTTGCGTTATTTCTTGGGCATTGAGGTTGCTCGGAGCGCTGAAGGTATATATCTCTGTCAAAGAAAATATGCCTTGGATATCGTCACTGAAACTGGACTCCTCGGTGTCAAACCGGCAACCTTTCCTCTGGAACAAAATCATCAGTTGTCCCTTAATGAAGGTACGGATTACACTGAGCCGAGTCGTTACCGTCGATTGGTAGGAAAGCTTATATATCTGGCCACAACTCGACCTGAGCTGTCGTATGTCATTCATATTTTATCTCAGTTCATGCAACAACCGAAAGCTGACCATTGGGAAGCGGCTTTACGAGTTGTTCGGTATTTGAAGGGAACTCTTGGGCAAGACATTCTTCTCAAGGCTAATACACCTTTGGTCTTGACAGCATGGTGTGATTCCGACTGGGGAGCTTGTCCAGACACTCGCCGGTCTCTCACTGGGTGGTTTATCCAACTCGGTGGCTCCCCACTATCATGGAAAACGAAAAAGCAAGATGTCGTCTCTCGCTCTTCCTGTGAAGCCGAGTATCGCGCCATGGCAGATACTGTCACCGAACTTCTCTGGCTTCGTCGTTTGTTGCCTAACTTCGGAGTTGATTGTTCTGTTCCTATCACTCTTTTCTCTGATAGTATGTCTGCTATTGGTCTTGCTACTAATCCTGTATTTCACGCCAGAACTAAGCATGTCGGCATGGATTGTCACTTCATCAGAGATGAAATTCTTCGAGGTACAATCCGCACGAAACATGTCTCCACGAAGTCGCAGTTAGCAGACATTATGACCAAAGCGCTGGGTAGAAGAGAGTTTGAAGACTTCCTTGTCAAGCTGGGTGTTTGCAACTACCACACTCCACCTTGAGGGGGGGTATTGGGCTATACGAAGCCCATAGTTATGGTCCAAGTATATGGGACATAGTTTGTAACTAGGTATAACCGTACGTATGTTGTATATAAGCCATTGTGCCTCCAAACGTTGAATACAAGAAGCTCTTATACCACTCTGTGTTTCTTGATAATATCCCATTTAAAATGAAATTTAACCTTTTAAAATTATCATCATGATATATTAAGATAGTTTCAAGTTGGTTTAAAATTGTAACGATAGACGTAAGCTTTTTGATTGTATAGAAAAATTAAATAAGATAAGATCATAAGAATAAGAGAGAGAAGTAAACTCGTTTGCACTTTGCAGAGAAAAAGGATGATATATTTTATTCATATAGACTCGAAATCAGTCAGGACAAGTGAATTGATTTGATGCTATACTCGTATTTAATGATTTTCATGTATACGTTGAAATTATAATCCAACGAACAATATGAATGACCCGCGAGTTTATGACCGTTGGATTCTTGTAGTATCACTGGTCCGTACAATTATCTTCTGTCCGTAGGTTGTCGTCTATAGACCGTACAAACAAACAGTAGTGGTAATAATTTACTACTAAAATTAGCAATAAAATAATAAATAAGCACAAACTTGGGAGTGGAAAGAGCCAAAAGAATGCTAACCGTTGGATAGTAGAAAAATGGTTGGGTTTGTGTACTTTGACATCTCCAAATGGTAAGAAGAATTGGGCAACTTTCTATATTTTCGGTGTGTTTTGTGAATTAGGGTTTTAGACTATATATATAATAATTCTGATTCTTGCAGTTTATTTTCCATATTTAGGTAAACATAAAGAATATTTCGAATGTGAGTGTTTTTTTGTAGTTGTTTATAAATAGTGATGAATAGATTATGTAGAGTCTATATGGCTTTGAATGATAACTAGCTAGATCATCTTAGGCTTCAGCTTAAGTCGCGAGAGTGAGGGGTGAGTAAAGTCAATTTTTCAGTTATCACGAAATATAGATACCGTACCCTAGTTAGGTATTAGTACGTAAAACTTAATTCGATGCAATAATCTCAAACCTTTATTAGAAAAACTACCTAACTAGTCGGAAAACCAGATATCTCGGTCTGAATTTACACTTGTGAAAAGGCTAATAAGTTCACGGGCTAATTTACCTAACTAGTCGTGAATCTACCCCTATAATCGCTTTTGAAACATGTTATATGCATATATACACTCGTGAACTTAATTTTTTTTTTTGTTAACTTGTCCTTGAAATTTATTTTTGAAGAACAGTATCTCGACAATCTAGTAACATGTAAAAATCCATGTATGTCAATGTTTACGAGTTATGAAAATGAAATTGAGTGTTCTTTTCATTATTGCAAGATGTTACTAGTACATTAATTATATAGTAGCTACTCGCCGAACAATTTGCTTAATTATATTTAGAGTATAGCGAGTGGCCCATTAAAACTCATACCCCACACAACAGTACGACGTCAGCAGAGCGTGCAGCACGTGTTTGTTCAATATTCACACATCAAGGCAAAAGAAGAAAACGACAATATGACGCCGTTTGGTACATGTTTCTTGTTTATCTTTTACACTTTCAGGGACGAGACTAATTAAAGGGGCATTGGTTTGCTATTGCTTCCCTTCACCAATATTCTGCTTTTTCTCACACATTCAGTTTGCTGAGGAATAAGAGATTCACGGGTCTTCTCTGAAGGTAACTTTCACTTTGCTTTAGACGGTTCTCATCAACAATCGAAATTTTTAAAAAGAAACAAAAACTAATGATTAGGGGAACAAACTGAAGAGGGTACTAGCAAGCAAAACCGATAAATCCCAGACCATATAACAATTGTTTACAATCAACCGTCAATGACCATCGTATGTAGCAAAGCAGCTTAAACATAAAAAGTTATTAGCATCCAAAAATAACCAAACCAAAAAAAAAAAAAAAAAGGAAAACCATAAATATCCAAAAGTTTCCGCTAGCTAAAGATGAATCACAAATGTTTGATCCTTTTTCTGTTTTCATATGGGTCTCTTCTCGTTTTGGTTTTTATGCCTTACCTTTTGCTTTTTTCTTTTTGATTCCCCTTCATTATTGTTTTTCCTGATTTTGGGCAGGACAAAATAATATATTTCATGTCCAACACTAACCAACAGCCCCAAACATGATGGTTCAACGGTTTGCACCATCTGGGTCATTGAGGCTGTTCACTGGATCAACAACAGAAGACTGTTGCTGACCATCTGAAGCAGCTTCTTTTGCTTCCGGAGGTTGCAGCTGACTGCTTGAAGAACCACCAATTGGATCCGCCGAGCTCTGACCAAGCGACAAGGTTCTAACTCCACTTGCTACTGCATCGACAGCTTGGGGGCTCGAAACCGCAGAGTTCGTCTCTCTAGGAAGCAACCAATGTTCCCAGTTATAGCGCTTCCTAATTCTGTCACCCTAACAAGGATAAACAAAAGCATGTGCGATCAAATAAAAGCAACAGTATTCAAAACACACGATAAGGAAGCCAAATCTCAATGCCATATATGCCTTGAGAGGAGGAGCAGATAACAATAGTTCTATATTTTTCAGCTTCAAACATTTACAGTTTCATGTTACCACAAAGTTTCATTAGCTTCCTCTCTCACAATGAAGAAAAGTCGATTATCAAATCCTTAATAAAAGTGTGTTAATCACCTATTACCATTCTACTTGAAAGGAAAGACAATGGAATTCAATAGTTTACACAGCAAGGGGCACACTGACAACAAATACCTGCACTTCAACAAAAGGTGAACCTTGGAGAGCCTCCACTATTTGTTGGATGCTATCTGTAAGTTCTGCAACCTGAAGAAGGAGAGAAAAAGAGGTAACACAGATAGCTAAAAGTCACAGAGAAATACAAAGACTCTGGATATGGTCTAAGCAACAAAATGTAGTATCTAGGATTCAGAGAAGGAATAACAAAAGCAATGAACATTGATGAGATAGAGCCAAAGCAGCGAATTAGTCATATTTTCAAGTTTAACATTATAACACATCATACGGGAGCACAAGAAGCATTCATGATCGAATTTCTTAATGTAGGAATAAAGTCACCAAATGGTAATATATATATATATATATATCATCCGTCTTAAGAACAGATCCCATTTGCTGAAAGTATGTACATGCATGGGACAGCTTAATAGATACCGTCACAAAATGTATCCAAGGTCTTACTAGATTGAATACAAGTTCACCCTAATCCTAAGTCTGAGTCAAGAAAAGTTTCGGTGGTATTCTACGGACACGAAAAGTAACGAACTTTGAAATGAAATAAGATGCACTGTTTAGTATCATAATCAGAAAAACGTGAACGAGGTTAATATGCAAGACGGTACATCCAGAAAGTAATTTACCTTTTTGAAACCAGCAATTACACGTAGCGGAACAAAACCCTGATCATCCATGTGCCCACGAAGATATGTGTCTCTAATCAAATTCTCTTCACTGTAACAAAAAGAAACATATGCATCTAAATTACTCCTTCCCAGAAGAGAAATGAGCAGTGCGGCGAATGTAGTCACGAGAAGAATAAGAGAGAATCAAATCGAAGGTACTACCTAAAATAATAATGTATTTGCTTCTGCAGTTTTATGTTTAAAGGAGGATCTGGGACTTGGTAGAAGACTGGAGCAGGTGAGAGAGGAGCGATGAAAGGCATACGGGGATAATACGGCGATGCCAATTCTGAAATGAAGAGAACGGATTAGAAAAATAACAAACGAAATTGAAAGGCGTGATCTTCAATGTCTCTCACCAGGAGGGAAGGGCACAGGACTGCCAAATGGCTGAATAGGCTGAGCTGCCATAAACTGAGGAGGAATTGCCTGCACAGGTGGAGGTGCATGTCTTACAAATGCTGGAGCACCTCTTTGTGACTGTGCATTTCCATCTCGCCCATTAAAGCTTCTGTGAAAAGTCCAATTTTGATTCCCGTGCTCCTGATTGCGCCTGCCACCATGACTTTGGTGATGATTACCATTTTGGTTCCTGTACGAGTCTCGTTGGGATAGGTTGTCACCACCACCATGGGATTGTGATGCAAAGCCATTCTTCTGGTTTTGGCCTCTAGGAGAAGGGTTGTGCGAAGGCAATTCGGCAAGTGGACCTTGCGCTGATGGTTGAGAAACAGTACCATTAGCAGCGGATCCAGAAGCGCCGTTCCGTTTAAATGATCTCTGGCGCGATTGATTTGGTGTTGGGTTAGGATTCGCACGGCCGGCTTGCTTTGGTGCAGGAACAGAAGCATTTGCAATTCCCTAGATCAAAGACATAAAGAAAATGATCGACAGTAGGTTAACACATGCGCAAGTGAAGGCGTACATCAAGATAAGCATTTCATTTTCGACATCACAGCTTCAAAAGAAAAAGGTTAGAAATTTGAACAGAAGAAACATCACAAGAGTTTCATATCCGTCGCTGCTACAGAGCTCAGTGGCTTAAAATGCATTCGCAATCTAACAGGGAGGTATTAAGACGCATAATATGCAGATGCTGAAGTTATATGATGATACATTGCAGTATACAAATCCGAAAGGAGCGACTTTGGCAAGCAGCTAAGATTTATTTCAACAAAGGGCAGTGAGAAACAATTGAAAACACCAAAAAGGTTGCTAGCGACCACACACACGAAGAAGCTTAATCGATCTCTAGGACACACAGTTATTATAGTCATTTCGCAACAGATAGATCACTTCATGAAGCTTTTTTTTTTTTTTTTCGATAAGCAAACAAAATGAATAAAGTCATGAGAATGAATCAAACCTGAGAAACGGGGAGAGATGACGAGGATGGTACATCGCCGAGACTTTTTAATGAATCAGAGGAAGACTTGTTGGAAGGAGGTTTGGTGGTCTCGGAAAGAGCAGGCCACGACGAAGCTCCCATGACAGGTCCGACCTCGGAAGCCCCGTTAGAGGGCCTCTTCCAAACTGGTTTCTTTCCGGCATTGCCCCGACCACCGGATTCGTCGGGTTTCTCGTCTCCAGCAGCCGCCTCCACGGTCATCAGAGGAGCAGGTGGAGCAACGGAGGCGGAAGGAATCGGGTCGATCGGGGCCTTGGATTGAGGGGAGGAAGGAGCGGCGGAGATCGTGGGCTCTGATTCGCCGCGGACGATTTTAGTCCACGGAGAGGAAACCTGCCGAGAGGGACGGCGTGAGGCAGCGGTAGGGCTGCCGCGATTCTCGGTCATATGACGAGGAGACATAGAAGAAGAGGGAGAAGAACTTGAGTTATTGGGAGTGGCGGACGCCATCATCAGCGGAACAAAAATTAGGGTTTGTTAAGAGAGTCGATGAGCTCCGGATCGACAGTATATCTAAATAAACGATTATCGATTAACCCCAAACAAAACAAAACAAATACAAGAGAGAAAGTTAGCAATCCGACGAAACGATTCTGAAAATTAGGGTTAGGGTTTGAGTAAATGCAAAATGAAAAAGGAAACAGACCGATTTTTCCAAAAAAAAACAATTCCCAGAAGGAGAAGACGATGGAGAAGTGTAGTCTCCTCTCTCTCTCTCTCTTTAATTTTTTTTTTCCGTTCTTATTCTCTTTTTTATTAAAATTTTCTTCTTTTTCCTACTTTTTCCGTTTGGATTTTTCTTGGCTACCGAGCACCGTGGAAGTCTGAAGTTACACAATTACCCTTCCGGTTAACACAAGGAAAAAGAAAAACACATTGTTTCTTCCTCTCCATCTATTGGCTGATAAGTTAATTCGCGGATTGTTGACATGTGAAGTTACCGAGTAGATTAAACCTGACACGTGCCACTATGCTATTGATTGGATTTCTTTTACTCTCTTAAAATAGGTCAAACAGGTATATCAATTTTTCTCCACCGAGTTTAACTTCGTTGCACTAACTGAAAAAAAAACATGTTTTTAATTTCTACATTGACTATGTTTTTTCTTGTATATAAATTTTGAAAAAAACGAGACGACATTGCTGCTATAGATTGATTCTTAGAATATGAAAGACAAAACCAAAAATAAAACATTGGAACATAAGTGTATTTTCTTCCAGTCACTTTCTAGTCTTTAGATCAACGATTGTTCAAAATATTATAGATCAAAGCATTACTTCAAGGAGATTTGATTCTGAATCTTACTGCTCTAACGTTACATAAAGAATACCTTAACAATAGAGATCTGTTCTTATCTACCATTAATAGATTTATAATTATAATCTACAGTTTTGGCAGTAAATATATCCATGGTTATTGTCATAGTAATATATACAAATACAATTTTAATTCTTGAAAAAACTATCTTATTCATTACTTCGATACAATGTTCAAAAAATTAGTCTAGTTCCGCGTAGGCGTCCGTCTAAGCGCTTAAACATACATATTTGAAATGACTTTATAAAATTGATGAGTTAAATTAAAAATCTGGTCTTAGCAATCTGTTTTAGCTAAAATTGAACAAAATCGTTCAAATTTCGGTTTAACATACAGCTAGAATATTTAGTTAAGGAAAATCGCTGAATTATATAATGAATGTATATATGTTTATGAAAAAATAAATTTAGTTTTTCTTTATAATTTACACTTTAAATTGATTTTTAATTGTTATTCAGAAATATATAATATGGAACGTATAAAATCTAAAAATATAATAAATCAGTGTATTATTTTTGAATGGCTAGTTCCGACTAGGCTCTAATTAGTCATTGTAGTTCCTAGTGGGCGTCTAGTGACCGCATAACGATTTTTTAAACATTGCTTCGATATATTGGTAACGAGAGACTTCGTTCGTATTGCTTCGAATATATTAAAGCTGACTATAAATGATTAGCCTAGTAATGTTGTCATCTTGTTTTAAAATGTATATGATCGTTGACAAGAGAATGTCAATGTTACAGAAAATTAAATAATCGTTAAATCATTATATAAACTTTTATGTTAGATACAAGATATTGGTAGTGTGAACCTTCGCCCTTATCTGTATAATTCTTATGATTGATCTAGTAAACTAGTACGTCAGACATGGTCATGGACTCATGTTGGTGTAACTATGTTTACATCTTGGATATATTATCACCAAAACGTTTTCAAAATATATTAAACCAATAATGTGAATGGATATATATATCCAATTCACTATCTCTTTGTTCCTTACATTTCAAGAACGGGTGGCGATAATTAATAAGAGAATATCGAGAAGACCAACTCACCAACACCTGGTAAAGTGGCTACAAAGATTTTGACATAACAGACGAAGATGGGCATAATATACACATCTATAAAAACCAATACTATTAGGGCAAGTGCATTGGTGAAACTCTTTTATTGAGTTCATAAGATTAAAATAATAATATATATTTGCAAATCATTAAAACCAACTCTTTTTTTTCTCTCTCCTTTCATTCTCTCTCACAATTTCTGTGAACCCGTTTCCTACAGATTCATAAATAGGACTCGGTTATAAATAAATCATGGAACTTTAATAATTCTTTATTGGCTTTTACCTATGAACCCGTGCCATCAAACTCTGATGTGGGTGGTCTTAACATTAGAGACAGAAAAAGATTCACTGTAACATTATGGGAATGATCAAAAGTGAAAGAAAAAAAAAATATCATTTATCTGGTCGTGGCAACGTGCCGAATCAAGTTTAGATTTTTTTTTCTTTTTTCTTTTTGAATATAGCCACTGGCAAGCGTTGGCTTGCCGAAACAGTATGGACCCTTTTGAACATTCAGCGTTCTACTCCATAAAACACATTCTCTCTAGTTTCGGTCTAGCTCGATTTATTTCGGTTTGACACGAGAAAAGGGGGTAAGAAATGGTCAAAAGAAGAGTTAATACTTGATAGTGATACGAGTGGAAGAGCATATATTTCCTGAAGAGTAATATCGTTATGATACAAACAAAAAAAAATTTGGGTTTTTGTGTTTTGGAGTGGGCTCAAAGAAGATTACTACAGCTCTACAAAAGTGGAAGTAATATGAACAAAAATCTGAAAAAATACCATAGCTTTACTGTTTTAAATCTCTGGTTGGAGGAAGAGCTACTTTTGGAGATGGTCTGGTCTGTTTTGTGCGACTCTGAGGAATTATTATGAGTCCTTATTCCGGCTGCCATTGCCGGAGCTACCGCCTCTGTTTTGTTTGCTCCAGCAAGACTTGTCTCTGTCTCTTCGATATCATAGCCTGCGGTAAGAGATATTCGTAGATCACATAAGTCAAAACACAACGAGGTTTAAGTGTGTTCTCACAGACATAAGAAGGAAACCTACAGTCAAACTTTTTCCAAGCTAAGATTAGCTTCTCTCTGTCGAATACTACACGATACCCGGTCATGTAGTTTTCTGTTTCATTAAGAGTAGACAATGTGAGGTCACTATTTATCAGATGTTCGATGATCGATAAAAGAAACTGATCTTACGTCCAATTATGTTAAGTTCAGAGCTTTTGACAATGGCCAGGCAGTATACAAGCTCGCCCTGTGAAAATGCGGAGCGAGTGAAAGTATTAAGGTTCGGTTGAGGAAGACAAGGAATGATGGAGAAAGAAGTAAAGAGAGAGACTATATGAATGACCTCGGTAGAGATGACGATTATAGGATCATTGATGGTGAAGTGGCTGTTTCCTTTCATTGTGAGGCTTAAACTCGGTATCAAACTGGCATTCGCCTCAGTGCTAATCACACAGTTTACAAGAAAAATGTTTAGGTTTGAGTGGCGTTGACATAGAAGCATCAAATGTGGATAGATACAAACTCATACCTCATGTCATAGCAAAAGTCGAAGGGAATTCTTGGATCCGGTGAATGGCGCTTATCTTGGGCCTGAGAATGGAACTGAAGACCACAATGTGGTTCATAGAGTTATCAAAACTTAGCATCACGACGAACCAAAAAAAAAAAGATATATTATGGCGTTTAGATGCTTACACTCTCTGTGACTGTTGTATACATGGGATCCACCAAATAAGTAAATGATGTGCCAGTGTCAAAGAGAGCTGTAAACTCATCATCTATAAGAGTTGTCCCCACACGTACCCGGGTCACCGTAATGTTGTAGTTTGGGCTGCAATGAAAATTCCACCAAGGTTAAAGGTGCATTCTTGGCAATATCGGATACAGTTCTTACAATATAGCGCATATGTGAATTACTACTTACTGTGAAGGATTTAGATTAAACGGTGTCTCTTCCTGATGGGAACTACCTTTATCCCCAAAACTGATCCTTCCAACTCCATCATGCCCAAAACACATGGAGAAAGAATCAGCAACCAGACCTTCCCTCGCCAAAACACTTGGAACCGAAATCTTTTCCATGCCAAGACCAAATAAACCATTTGGTGCCGCAATGTCAAGAAAAGAACCACTTTGAACCTGTCCACATCTGCACATATTTCACATTTTCAGTCACTTGCTGCAGCATTGAATTGAAACACACAAGAGGCCTAGTAAAGCAACGCGAAGAGATGATGCAAACTGCTGCTAACCCGAATGTGACATATGCCTCAACACGCTCAGGATTCTTATCTTCGGTTGTTAAGTGCATAACATCTTCCATAAGAATACCGGATGTGGAAGTCTGAGCAGAGACATAAGACACCATATAAGGGCAAGTGCTGAATGTTCCAAGGCATTGATTACGCTGTGCACATAGACTGTTGTTGCAGGTGACCTTCTTGTTTGTGGTTGACACTTTAGGGTTGTAAATGCTCAGCTCAAATTCCTAAACACAGCAAAGAGGAACGCATAATCAATATGGAAACTTATATAATTCAAGTGCAAAGACAAGTACACTCAACGATTGTAATTGCTAAAAAGTGCTTAACATACAGAGGCGTAAGCAGCTCCTTCAGTTGGTGCGCATTTGCCGCAATCGCAAGGGACCCAGAAGAGGTCGCTTCCTGTATCGAGAGCCACCATGAATCTCATTCCCGGAGTACCCAATTTCACCGTCGTGTAGTGCAAACTAAAGTCGGAAGATGCAAACAGAAAACAAAAAGAATCAGACTTGAAACGGAGAAGCTTGGAAGTAGTTGGGTTACAATCTGAGCAAAATCCACTTACAATCCGAGAGAGCTGATGCGAGAAGTTGAATTTCCGTCGGAGAAAGTGAGTGACGACTCCGATTCCGACTCCGAGAGGCGTCGACCGCGGATAAGCCGATCACGGAGAGCGAGAACGTTGTAGTATTCGAAGCTTCCTTTAGGAGGAAAACTACCAAATCTTCCGGTTAAATCGGACCACCGCTTGACTTCATCGGAGAATCGGTGGTGCATCTCGAAGGTGAAGATTCGACCATTGCAGCTGCCGAAGCTCAGTACCGTCAAAATCGGGATCAAGAACAGAGTACTCTTAAAGAAACGGGCCGACATTGTGAAGAACTCTTTTTTCTCTCGAGCTCGACACAGATTATCCTATTTTCCCGGAGGTTTTTCTCGGGGAAACAAAGAGAAAATGAGAAATCATGACATTAGGAACCCAAGATATATTCCAAATCCAAAATGCGTGATTTAGGTGTTGGAACAGTGAGAAATTGGGGAAAGAGAAAACAAAAATTAGGTATTTTGAAGAACGAGAGAAAGAAAAAAAAAAGTTGGAGACTTTGAGAGGAAGAGAAAGAGATCTCTATTGTTTCTTCTTCTTCTTCTTCCTCGTTAGGTGAGTGTAACAGTCCATGTGTTGAAAAGAAAACTGCAATCCATTGGGTCCCACCTGTGCTGCTAATTTCTGTTCCTTCTGACTTCTTAATCCCACTTTTAAGATTGAATGGAATATTACTTAATTAATGCATTGAGAGATCCAGTTGATAAACTGCTGTAATGCTCTCAAAATATGGGTTATACTACACAGAGGGGTATACAAACGTACAAAGAGAGCCTGTCACGTTGAAAAATAGATTCCAAGTCTCGATTTGGTCAAAGAACTAATAAAGACTTAAATGTCGTAGACTCATATTCTGTTGTTGTAAGTGTCCCACTCGAAGTTGGGTTGAGAATAAGCTTCGTAATCCACCGGCCCGTCGACGATGCTATCGACGGTGGAGAAGAGCCGGGTGAAACGGGTCTGTATCCGGAGGCAAAAGCTTGTACATGACAAGCACCCCAAGTGTGAAAATCGCTTGAAGCTTTGTCGAATCTCCTTTGACAGAGAAGAAGAAAAACAGGGCGACGAGGTATATAAGTCGACGCAGAAGCGCATGATGCACACAACCGTGTCCATTAGCTTTCCTTCTAACAAATATGAAGACGTTGGGCATGAACTGAAAAATCAGAGAACCGATCCAGCCAGATGTTTGCACCCAAGTGAGCCAAGACTGAGCACTATCCAATGCTTCTGCATTAAAGATTCGCCCGGCACTAGTCAAGGCCAATGGGGGGAGCTGAAAACACACAAGAATCAACAGTAGAATAGTATTAACAATCACTCTTCCGTCAACCCCAGATGATGATTCCAATAAATGTCAGTTGCCAAGGGTGCTCTCTCGACTTTCCACTGGTTTCTCTGTAGCCGCAGCTCTGTGACAGAGAAGAACTTCCCAATCCGCCTTGATCTCTCGTTTTTGAAATCCTGAACAGCCTTATTAGCCGTGTACACATCTTTAAACATCACAAAAGCAACCCCAGCGCCTTGTTGCTCGTCCTTCTCTATAAGCTGCTAACTGAGACTCCAAATCAGCTCTCGGTTCTTGCAGCTTCCTCAGTTTTTCATCATCTGTAAAACCAAACCTCTCTGTAAACTGAGACCACAGTACCTTCACCTTAATCCACAAAGCAAGGACATAAGACAACAGCCCTTTATCTCTAGCATTCTCAAACTCCTCTGGTAATAGCCTAGAGTCCATCTTGGCAACTAGCCAAGTGATCTCGTCTCATACACGAACCAACTCCGTAGCAAGGTCATCCAATCCAATGCACACAAATCCATGGGAACAGTGCAGTAGTATTCGCATTTGGGTCACTGATATTCCCATTCCCATCTCTAAACCTAGTAAACTTGAAGCCTAGCTTCAATGGCGGAGATTCCGAAATGCGAGATGACGACAACAATGACAAGAAACACGAAATGCAGCCAAAGCAAAGCCGAATCTTTCTTAATATGCGTGATCATGGTTTTGGAGAGCTCATCGCTGAGCACAGCAGTCCCAGCATATAGATTGAAGGGAAGCATAACGGAGACAGCCAGAAGAGCAATGGAGAAAAGGAGCACAAAGCTACTAACTTCGATTAAGAGATCTCGCGACAAGTGGCTTTCCAGACGGCGAGGAGCTTAGAGAAGAGAGCGGAAGGAGCAGGCATAGGACGGTGATCGCTTGGTAGCTTAACGAAGAGGAAGATGGAGACGCAGTATAGGAGCCCAATCACCGAAATGCTAAGAAGGTTCTGAATGTTACCGTACCAAGCATCGGGGATTTCAGGCAAGTCTCCGGAAGATGAAGATGGAGGAGAATAAATTCAAACAAACCCAAATCTTCAATTCAATTATTTTTCTTCAGATTCAGGATTTATCCGTGTTTTCTTCAACTGAATACGGAGAATGAACAAGGAATGCTCTCGCGGTTTGGAATCTATCTCGTAGATTCTCTTCCCCCCGAACCATAAATAATTATTCCCTAATTAATCACCAAACTATATGTTATTTTCCTTATAATATCACTTTTTGGGAGTTTTTCACCCAAACGAACAGTGTTTATCACGATTAAACTAAAACCCTGAAACGTTAATACGTGGTCAATGAACTGCATTCTCTAATACGTGGAGCTAACAATTAGTACTCAACTAATTAAAAATAAAATATGTTTTGTGCAGTAGTTGTCGCAAATCATATTGTTTTTTAGATATTTATAATCCGGTCCCTATATTGTTTAATAATTAACTAAAAGATATGTCCATAAAGATGAGAATAATGAGAATAATGAGAATAGCTTCTCTCCATCGAGAAACCTCGAAAATAAAAAAAAACCAAAAAGCGCGTCGGTGACTTGCACTCTCCATCTCTTCTTCCTCTCTTTCAATCTTTCACATCTCCTTCTCTCTCTCTCTCTCTCTTTCCCTCGGATAAAATATCCAACCCAGAAGGAAAAAAAAAAAGCATCCACCTTTGCGCAAATTCATCAGCCATGTCTTACGATTACCTCTTCAAGTACATAATCATCGGAGACACAGGTGACCCACCACCGATCATTACTTCTGTTTTTCCGGTTTTCCCCTCTTTAGCGAGCTTCAATTTTCGAATCCCCAGTTTTGATTTTGCTTTGGTTAGATCGATTTCGGTGGCGATGGGTTTTCGTTGTTTTTGTCGTTCAGGTGTGGGAAAGTCGTGTCTGCTTCTGCAATTTACTGACAAGAGGTTCCAACCAGTCCACGATCTCACCATTGGTGTCGAGTTCGGTGCTCGGATGGTCACCGTCGATGGACGCCCCATCAAGCTTCAAATTTGGGACACCGTACGTTTCTGTCTCTTTCTCTTGCCTTTTTCGTCGTCTGATTAGGTCGTAAGAACTTTATCACGTGTTATCGATTAGGACTGCGTTTCCTGCATGTAGATGTGATGGGAATGATTAATAATAGTTACCATCAATACGTTCTCTCCGTAGTATTTAGATTCCCGTATTATATATATGTAAATACTGAAATTGAGGATCATGCCCAAAGACTCCCAAGTGGGGTAATTTTTGGAAAGCTAATCATTTACACGGTTCTTGGTTAAGTATTATAGACTTATTATTCTATGTGATTATTTTACTGGAAGTGTCCCTCTCTAATTGATATTGAGAAGACGAGTTCACAAGCGCATTGGTGATTTTTTTTTTCTGTCCTTGTTGTAAGTCTTTTTTCGCCCAGTTTTTTTTTAGGTAAGATAACAAATAATATATTTTCCCGTGGATGATGTATGGGCTTGAGTTGTTTATGTTTGGTTTCTAGTCCCAAGTTTTGTATGATTTTGTTTATGGTTTAACCAAGCGTATGATGTTGTAGGCTGGGCAAGAGTCTTTTAGATCCATCACCAGATCTTACTACAGAGGAGCAGCCGGAGCTTTACTTGTTTACGACATCACCAGGTTAGTATTCTTTCATGACAATATATACTTTCATCTCAAATCCTGAAATTTTCCGGCAAGGTTTTGGAAATGATCACTTCTATATTCGTGGGTAAATTGTTAAGCTTAAGAGTCTCGGAAAGATCTTGGTAATTGCCATTTCTTGAGGATGTACCTGTATTAAGAAGTTAGATGTGATCTGAATAAAGTTCTTGGCTACGAGATTTGCAATGCTCTTTCAGGAGAGTAAACCATCGATTTTGGAATCGTACTAAAAAGTAATATCTTTCTCCATTGTTTTGGAATTCTGAGAGGTGCATACGATGAAAAGAAATATGAATTGCAAGTGTTTATCATTGAAGCTTTTTATGCTTTGATTTTCTGCCCTAAAAAAATATGTTCTTTTGGTGGCAGGAGAGAGACATTTAACCATCTGGCGAGCTGGTTAGAGGATGCTAGGCAACATGCTAATCCTAATATGAGTATCATGCTGATTGGGAACAAATGCGATCTTGCTCACAAGAGAGCTGTTAGCAAAGAGGAGGGAGAACAGTTTGCCAAAGAACATGGACTGTTGTTCTTAGAAGCATCTGCAAGAACAGCTCAAAACGTTGAGGAGGTGATGATACTTCCTTGCAATTCCTTTTTTTCCCAACTCTTGTTTTTTTGATTATAAATCACAACAGTCTCTCTGGAGAAATTGTCTTAATTGAGCTGAAATAAGATGCTTAAATTTCGCATATAACTTCAACAGGCCTTCATAAAGACAGCGGCAAAGATCCTCCAGAACATTCAGGACGGCGTCTTTGATGTATCTAACGAGGTAAATCACCACATGAATCTTTAAACTAACTTAATTTTCTGGTGTTGCAGTCTGGTTAAAGCCACGCAAATCACTTCTCTGGTAGTTATGTTATCTGCTGATATGGGGTTTTGTGAGTCCCGGGACTTCCTTTTGTGGGTGTGATTCTAACGTTGTAGACAGTTTGATGCAATTTCCTTAATCTCTTTGGATTTTGCAGTCATCAGGTATTAAGGTCGGCTACGGGCGTCCTCAAGGTGCAGCTGGAGGAAGAGATGGTGCGATCGCTCAGGGAGGTGGCTGTTGTGGTTAAAAGTGACCTCAAGATGTGTCAAAAGTCACACACATATCTGATGTAATCTGGTGATTCAGAAACTATTCTTGCTTTTATTAATCTCTGCAAATGGATACACCAGAATGTATAGTTTCTCCTTTTTTTCTTCTCTTTTTCCCCACTGTCTTTACCAAACCGGTGCATTCGAGAGTGAACAGCCTGATCTTTATAAACCAAACAGGCGTTGTTGGCATATTTTAAATGAATTTGTTGCGTTGTAAGTAAAGACAAAGCTCTCAAGGTTCTAGAAGAATTTGAAATCAGAGTAACATCCAAATCCTATTGGAAGTCTCCTTATTGATCTAAACGTACAGAGATCCTAATAACCAAATAGAAGCAGAATACGAAGAAATCATGATATCATCATACTTCTTTCTTCTTGGTCCCTGTGCTTCAACGCCGATTGGGAAATGTCCCTTGCTGACGCCGCAGAGTATCGTATGTACGCGTCACTAGCATCAGTCTCGGATCATCTTCTGGTATTTCACGTTCCTGTGATTCACACACCACAAAAACCAAAAAAGCCATCAATAACTATTGCCCAGAAGGATTTGAGTTTGTTCTCTTTTTTGGAGATTGAGAAAAAGGATTTTTTTGTTTTTTGTTTTTTACTTTTAATCCGTTGTAATAAGCTTCAACAGCAGATAGTGTAGGTGGAATATTCCGAGCTTGCATCAGATCCCATGTCATATTGGCAACCGTGTACCCGCCGGTCTGCCAAAGAAGATAAGAGTTTTGTACTTTCAGTAAGCGAACTCTTTACAGCAAAAGGTAGTTTTTTGTAACTTCAAGATTTTACCTTTTCACCAGCGGCTTTGAGTAGCAGATTGCTTCCAGTTCTTGCATCTAAAAAGAAATTGCGATCGTTCATCTTGACCTGCAATTATGGATAAATTGTCATCACTTTTACAGGCAAAGGCTCTATCATGGCCAGCGGTCATAAACTCGGTGAATTTATTTCATGCATTCTTCTTTTAGTACAGCTCGAGCCTATAAACATTACCAGAGCTTCTTGAGCAATCTTCATTCCTTCCTCGGTGTAATCTGTCATAGCTCCCTCTATAAGCGTCTGTAGAAGCGAGGAACAACAAATAAAATGTATACAGGTCACCCAAAGATATGCTGAACGCGAAACAGCACAGAGAAGTGTATTAATAAGTCTTGAACTCATTGTGAATATGGAACCAACTTCGTATTCATTTTTGGGAATAGGACTAGGAATCGAGAGACTTTGTTTTATAGAAGTTGTCATTCCCGCACTATATATTAAAAAGAACAAGTTTCCTCCACAAATATATGTTAAAACACCAATGATGAGGTCGGATGATAGTTACCGTGTAGAGTTCCATGGCAGGGGTTTTGTCTGAGGCCATGTAATCTTCAAACCATTTGAGACCATTTTTAAAGTCTTTCGAGTGTAGGTAGCACCTGTGTAGATAAAGTACAAAATTTGATACTGATATGATGACCGCGCTTTGATTCTCGGTAACAAAAAGTTAAATCGGTAACTAAGACTGCCTTTTAACCTATGACAATGCCAAATGTTTTAACATCTAAATGTAAATTTCATAATCGCATATGCATACTAGGCCGCCAATTCATTTTGTGGGCAAATACACCAGCACAGAAAAGTGACGTCTAATATAGTCAGTCAAAGAATAACAGTGCATGCTCTATGGTACCTCATAATTTGTAGCACGCAGTAAGTGTCAGTGTCTTTTCCGTCTTTCCTAAGCATCTCAAGAAGAGCTTCCATTGCCTGCCATGGAGAATTACTTGGTCAGATGCAAAATCAACTACGAAACTGGCTTTTGTTACTCCCATAACAGAACGTTCCCTCAAAAATTCAGGACATTTTGGAATAAACGCAAACCATCTTACATTAACATCCTTTATATCAGCGAGAGCACTGAATGCTACGTGGTGCACGGTCAAATTCCTCTGCAGAAACCTGCTCCTGTGGGCATATTCAGCGGTTGGAATATTGTACAGCTCTTCTTCACTAATGCTAAACATCATATCTTCTGCACTCTTCCTTGATGAATCAATTGATGACCAGCCTTTTGACTGCTCCACGAACTCGAGAATCTTTTGAGAGAAACAAAAATGGAGGATATGAGAAAACCTACTTAAAGAAAAACTAAAAGGATAATACGTACAGGGAAACCTTCACAGGTTACCTTGGTGGAAAGATTTTCTGGTCTAGGCTCCTTGTTTAGGTGAGCAGTTATGAGTCCTGCATAGCAGAACTGGTTCAAACCAACACCAGCAGCAGTCATATCTCGAACTATCGCATACCTAACCATTATTTGAAGTCAGATATGAAAGAACGGTTAGATCACTTCTTAGATCGCGCATAACTTGCTTCTAACAGAGAAAAGAGGCATAAGAACTTATTCAAAGAGAAAAAAATCGGTTTGTTCGCAGTAAACAGACTATAGAAGCAGTAACCTACACAAGATCTAATTGGCCAGAAACAGCGCAGGCATTGAGCAGGCAGACAAAGGTCTGTCCATTTGGTTTTACATCATATCTCTTCATCTCGTCGAAGACCTTACAAAAAGAGAGAAGCCAAAAGGCTCGTATATGAATGAAGATTAAGGAATGTAGAAGGAAAAATGACTCCTACGAAAGCAAAGAGAAGATAACATACTCGGATCGCCTCCTTTCCATTCTTGCATTTACCACATGTGGAAATCAAGAAGTTGTACAAGTTCACCTACAAGAAGGGGCGCTTAGTCAACAACCCAAGCAACGGATAAACAGTTCATTTTGTAAAGCCTAAATTGTTGGGTAGTGAATCACTCAATCTGGTGCTACCAGACTCTCAAGAACCAACGAGAGAAAGCTATATAAGTATTCTCCAAACCATAAAATTAAACAAGAAGAGAGCTTTTTTTCTACTATGTAAGAGCGAAAAAAAAAAAAGGAAAGATCACAGGACATACATCCGGAGCAATTCCCATGGCCTTCATCTCTTCGCGGAAAAAGAAAGCATCGCTTAACCGAGCACCCTTCATCACTCCCACAACAAATGAATGGAATATATCAGCTGTTGGCTGCACACCATCTAGCTTCATATCATCATAAACATCCCTCAACAGATAGTGCCTACAGAACAGAACATGTAATGAAGCAACCACGAAACACAATGTCAACAAAACCAAGTATCCATTATACTCATTCCCATCACACTCATATTGGATATTTGTATTATACTGTATGGGAAGCTAGCGAGAAAAAAACCTGCGCTGAGCTGTGACGGAGTTGACAACTGAGTTGTATTCCGACAGATCATTGGCGTAATTCCTCTTCGCGAGTTCCTCCGGCGATGAAGCGAAGTAACGCCGACTAACAAGCGCTCGGACCAGAGATCGATTCCTCCCTGCTTCAAAGGTCAGCAGCATTCGTGAAGAGATTGATATGTAGATGCGTGACTAAGAAATGACGAACACGCACTCGATCCAACACAAAAAAAAAGTAGCGACGGAGAAAGATCGATAAACTGACAGATGCAAATGGGATCTATCTGGTTTGGCCACAAGGACGAATGCATACTACAACTATGTATCTCGGTAATGTCTAGAGGAGCGTACCAGATATGGATTGAATGAGAAACTTCATAGTACACGCGAAATCTTAACTTTCGCCTGAAATTTATCCGGGAGTCGAAAAATCGAGTTCTCAAGCTTTTCCGGCGAAGCTCAGTGAGTTCCAAACCACGTGATAGAGGAAAGCTGTATAAATTGAGTTCCGCCGTCGGAAAAAAATGACATAGCAGCTCAGGCCTCACTCAGGGTTCAGGTAGTAAACATTAACCGGCAAATAAATTAAATATCTAACCGGGTATTAACCGGTTTGATTTACCGCGTCGCGTTTTCTGAAGAAAGTCGTAAGATGAGATCAATGCGGACTTTTTATGGGCCCTTAATGGGTTATTGAACTTTTATTTGTGACGCAATTGACGATGATGACGTGGCTGTTTTGATCTCAACTGATGATGATTCTGCCACGTGTGCCATAGAACGAAGAAGAAACGATGAACCGAGAAACTGATATCTATAGTCGGGGACCGGTCCAAGTCCCAACTATAAACAAATATTTTTATCTGGCGGAAGATCACGTGAAGACAACTAATATATGTTCTTGCGATAAATAAAATATATTGACCAAGAAAAACCTTTATTTAATCAAAGCTCGTGAGAACTGAAATAACTTTGTTGAATAACGAATTTCAAACATTTATTCATCAAGCCTCGAAAATTTTCAGAAGAAAAGCTTCTTTTCTTAATGACAAATTTGAAAAAGAACACATTTCATTAAATACTTGTAGAATTTTATAGTGACATAAGAGGTGTTAGTTTACTCCCCGTGATAAAAAAACCTGAGGTCCATATTTTTAAATTAATTAATTAACTATACAAATTTCTAGATACAACGTTAAATCCTCTTTAACCAAAGTATTGTTTGTAGGAGAACGAAAACTTTTATACATCTGGTCCACAATTTAAATCCTAGAAAAATATAGGCTATCTGCTCTGGGATAATTTGGATTGAAACTTCGTAGTCTATTCTGGTATTGGATAACTTGGATTTAACCTTTATTTGAATCTTCAAAAACACCACGAGGCACATGTAAGGAAAAAAAAATAACCATATCACAAATAAGATCATCTCTATATAAATATTTAAGAAAATAAAACATTTATATACATATTTTTTTATTTTCAGGGTTGTCTAACAATAAAATACTGTATATCTATACCTTTTTTGTGACACCAGATACTGTATATCTATACTTATTTTCTTTTTAATGATAAATAATGTAATAATATCATTATTTTGTCATGTTAATGTTTGTTATTATTATGTTGACTGTTATTTTAAATTTTTGATAATTTTATTTTTATTTTACTACTATTATAAACAAAATTGGAGTATTTAATAACTAGTTATTTATCCCCCAAAAAAAATCTCACGTAATGATTGTGTTAGCTAAAACTGATATTGTAGTTAATTACGTGTTGGTGAGCTATTACTTATTAATGGTTGCTTAGATGTTAGAGCTAATTAGCAAACAAAATCAAGAAATATTTATTTGGCAAGATTTTATCTCCTGGAGGCCCACGAGCCAACAGATTCACACATAGAATTCAATTTCTTTCCTTCACGTCATAACTAAAGAATATTGCGAAAAATCAACCACTTCAAAGTTTGGTGAGACCAACACACAATCTATTAAATGGATTTGGTTGAAATTCTGTGGCTTTCAAGATCAACAAAGTTCCAAAACTTGTTTTTTCTTTTTCCCCCGTTTCTTTGTACATATAGAGACTAACCACAAAATTACGACCATACATACTATTAGAAGAAGAAGAAGAAGAAGAAGAGAAAGGTCAGGGAGAGAGACAGAGACTGTGCAAATGGTAAGAGGGGAGAGATTACAGATCACGTCTACACATTGGACAAGATCCGTGCCTAAGGAGCCAATTGTCTATGCAAGGCAAGTGAAACATGTGATGACAATGTGGCAAGCTTCTTACCGTTTCACCAAGCTGAAAATCCTGCAAAAATTCACACAGAAAACAAGAAACAAAGAAATGTTAATCATTTGTGTTAGGATATTGGTGGATTTGCGGTTTTCACAAGAAGGAGCAGGAAAAATACCTGAAGACAAACAGAACAGGAGTCTTTGTTGCCAGAAGCATCCAAATTGTTTTTGCCAGTGATTTTGATTTTGGGTATCTTATCAACGACATCTCCTGTTAGTCCTTTTGAGCCACCGGTATCAAAGATACTGGAGAGGTCATCGAAAGTCGCATCAACAGCTCCCATCTGATAAACGAGAAGAACAAATGAATCTGATCAAGAAAACGGAGAGATCTATCTCGTTGCGGAAATGGAACCAATGGTGCATATCAATGTACCTGGCTTTGAACCGCGCTCAACATTGCTGGACCTATGCGTTCCCGTACAAGTCTACCACTTATAAGACTAACAATGACATCAATCTACACCAAAAAGTTAAAACAAGATCTCAGCTAAAAGAAAAAACAGAGCAGAGGAGTGGTTTTAGAAAGCTAAAAAAGAAAAAGGAAAAGATCTCAGCTCACCAGGTAGAGGAGGCATCCGAAACGTGACTCGTTAGATTTCCAGAGGAGAAGAGATGATTCGAAGACTTCGATGGAGAAAACAGCTCCTGAAATGGCTCCAACCGCCGCTCCTCGGATGAAACCACTCTCTGTTTCTTGGCCTATCAAAGCTCCTGTAAGTGCTCCAAGCAATGTGCCCACTGAAGAAGACAAAAGGAATCAACTTTATTAGCTCTACATAAACCCCAAGTCGCAGACTTTCTGCCGTCGCCCTAATCACAGAACAAAGACTTTTAAATGATCAAGTCAATCCAAAAGAAGGATACATAAATCTTCTATCAAATTCCGGATTTGCACCGCGTAGAGAGAGAGACAGAGACTAAACTGGGATACAAACACGAAAAGAGCAAGCTTCAAATGCCGCTGAAGACGTTTTTGAAAACGAAAAGGAAACGAGAGGCCGACCTAGAGCGAAGAAGAAGGTCAAAATCGCCGAGAGAATTGTGCCCAGAACAGCGGAGACGAGGAAACGACATGCGTCTTTAATCCGTTCGACGAAATTACCGAGAGAGGGACACGGCGAGAGAGGGCAAAACCCAGATTGGGATCTCGAAGATGCCATTTTTTTTTTGTTTCCTTTCAGAACCCAAAAGATTAAAAGCCTATTGAAATACTATAAGAGAAAGAGACCCGAAACGATCTGTGGGAAAGAAAGAAAGAAAAAAACAGAGCAATGGAAGCTTATTCAAGAGAGAGTTTAGAAAGAAGATAGAAGAAAGAGGGGAGAGATGGGTTTTTGCTTAGCTCTTAAGAGAGAAGATCCGATGCCTGCCCTACTTGCAATTAAAGCTTAGGGTCTTCGTTTGCTTGATATTTTACCTCGAGTAGGTGAAGTAAAATCTAGAGTTTGCCTGCCATCGATGTTGAAAACACGACTAATAAAAAATCTCTCATTTTCAAAGCACGAGACGAGCGAGAGAGTGAGAGGTGAGAGAGATAAGCGCGCAAGCTCAGCGAAAAAAAAAAAGTTTTCTAATTAAATTCTGAAATACCTGGAAAAAACCGAACCGAACCCGAACCGAAAAAGTAGAACCGAACCCGAATCGAAATTCGTAAAATACTCGAACGGGTCCTAAATTTTAATATCCAAAAATCCGAACCCGAACCCGACCCAAACCCGGAACCGAATGGGTACCCGAAATAACCGAAATACAATTATATACCTAAAATATTAATAATATTTAGATTTGATATAGCTTATTTATCCTAAATTATAATTATAAATCCAAATATATGAATTACTTTTAGATAAAAATAACTAAAATATCAAAAATAAATAGAATATATGAAATTTTTAGTTATATTTGTCAAATTTAATTGATTTATATTTAAATTTAACTAATTTTTATTTCCTTCTTATAAATGTTCGGGTACCCGACCTGAATCCGAATAGAACTGAACCGAACCCGAACCCGGACCGAAATTCTAAAATAACTGAATGGGTCCTAAATCTTCAAACCCGAAAACCCGAAACCCGAATGGATCCGATCCAAATTCGAACGGGTACCTGAACGCCCAGGCCTAGACATACCTTTTTGTAATATATTATTAGGACATACTGTATTTGACTCAATAGCATCTTCTCGAATCACATTTAGTTTTTTCTTGTTTATGAAAAAAAAATGTTTTTAAATAGCAAATCTTAATCTGAAGCTTTCTATAATTTTATGATATTATATTACTTTATTTACGTATATAAAAACTGCAAAACTACATATGCTATTTTTAGTCTTTTAGATGTATTTATATATATATAATATATATATATATTATCTTGAATTACTTATGAAATGTAATACACATTATTACCAATGTACTTCAATACTAAAATGTGTAATATTTATAAACACGATCGAAGTTTTTTGACATCATATTTGTTGCGTGGTGATCTTGGGCACCTGGTGATATAATACAAGTCATAAGATGCATATATATTCTTATCATTCCATTGAGAATCATTTATTCACAGATTAAGACAACAACTACTCGTTGGTTATAATTCACTTTCAATCGCCCTGCGAAAATAATGTCAACAAAATAACTATAACAACATGCGAAATTAAAACAAATCAAAAGTCGTAGTACAGCATTTGGGTCGAAGTGGTTGTCAGCATTGATTTTCCAATTCTTTTTTAAAAACATTAATTCTGCAATTCTTTCGGAGGTTTATTTAGGTTAAATAAATTTCTTACAGAGCCTTGTATATTTTAGTATTGTATTACAATGCTTATAAGAATCCGACACACTAATATTAAAAATATAAGATATTCCGGAGATATTTAGATCGTCTGGATAATACCAACGTATGGTAGGGGCCTTTCCGATCATACAGGGGATGAATAAACCATTAGATACGATTGCGTACAGCACAGAAATAATTTTGCTACATATGTGAACTATTGGAGGAAATTATAACTTTTATTTGATTCTGCCTTTCCTTTTATAGGAAGTTGAGAAGTTCCATTGTATGAGCAATGGTTTATTGTCATTCCAAACAAAAATGGGTCCAGTGATATTTGTTTTTGTACGTGGGAGAAGCTAGCTTAGCTATATGACCGCAGATTCTACCGCATATTCCATACTCGTATTACATGCATGTTCGCTCGCATTTTCAAGGAAATTGAAACACTTCTGAAACAATGAATATTAATGCATACATACAGTAGTTCATCACAGGACTTTTAAATTATTTGAAATAAACTCTACTTGAAGGCTAGAAATCTAAGAAATGTTGTATATCCACAATGAGATCACTGAAATGGGACAAAACTTAAGAAATTGTATATCGCAGTAAGTCGTCGATAACAACTACATTTATGCTCCCATGTTTCCTAATCTCTATATATTCCAATCGTAAGAGTAAAAACACGTCGGTCAAAAAAAAAAAGAATTTAAAAACCTTAAAACTATTAAATATACGTAAGTTATTGAGTTTATCTGTCAGGAGATGGGCATACACAATAAAATTGTATTTATTTCCGACCGAAGTTATCAGATAAGGGTTACCGCTTGCTATTAAACAAACGACTCAAATCTTTTATTTTATTTTTGCAACATGTCTTATAAATATCTACTCCAACATTTCATATAGCTGACGGAAAAAAATATATTCCCCGATATTATATTGACTGTCATCGTTTTTTAATAGGTAAATCATGGGCCAATGGTCCAGAAGCTGGTCCCATGAGTATTGCAGTGACTAAATTCAAATCTGAGCGTATGCATGATACATGGTTGCGCTCCGTGTCATGTACATCAATACATGTCTCGAGATTTTAAATAAAAAAATAAAAAATAAAGAAGAGAAATATGATTGGTAGGTTATCTACATTGAGACCGACGTCACGTTTTACGGGTGCTATCTTTGTACTGACGTGATCGATAATATAACCCCGCCACAAGTTGCAGTCTTGGATATCTGCTACTTCATTTATCTGTATGCAATCATTATCAACTCAACTCTCCATCAATGTAATGCACTACGTTACATGTGTGGGGTTGTTCATATATATGAGAGAAAGTTTAAATACTAATCAAATAAATGATTAAGAGGAAGACTGAAATAAAGTAAAACAGAGTATATGTAGAAGATGAGACATGGTAAAAGAAGTAAACTAACCATGCCTAAAGATGGTTAAACATAGTGACGTAGTTTATATACGTATAGTTTATATTATATTATACTTTATAGTTTATATAAAAGAAGTAAACTAACCATAACTCTCACATGTTTAGCTATATATATATATATTATTATAGACTTTTCCCCGTGGCTAGTCTAACTGCTAATACAAAGAAAATATATATTATGTGGAAGTTTTTACCGACACTATGAATTTATTCAATTTGCTAAAATTCTCAAAATTTGTATTTTAATTTATCGAGTTTTTTTTTTGTTTCTCTGTCATTAAACCAATTCAACTATATTAAACATAATTCTTTACATCTATCAACAAACAGGATGTAATTAGTTTCAATAAGTCCAAACTGTTAATACATCTTCTAATATATAAACAAGTACTTCAAATTATATATGGTCCTGAAAACTGACGAGCTTTTAAAATGCAAATGAACTGACCACTAAGCAGCTATTAATACTAATGATTTTTAACCGAAAAGCAATCTTATTGATGGACAATTTTTGTATAATAGGGGGGTGTATTCAATCTTGTATTTGAAGAGATTTGAGATGATTTATGTTTTGAGATGATTTTGGGTGAATTAGGGAAGTTGAAATGATTTTAATCAAAAAATTCTACAATCCCATCTAAAACCATGGAATTTGGATTTTAATATTTTTAACTAAGCAATTGCAATAAAACACTTTCAAATCCCAGCAAATCTCCTGAAATTCATCACTTAAAATATTTCCAATAACAGTGGATTTGAGGGTACATTTTAAAATCACAAGTTCAATAACACTGAATTTTTAAATGGTTTTTTAAATTCATGGTTGAATAACAGTGGATTTATGATTTTAAAACAAATCACCTCAAATCTTTAGTTGAATACACCCCCTAGACTAGTACAGATTAAAAGAGTTAAGAGAGATTTGAAGAGTTGCTTTTACCAAAAAAAAAAAAAAGAGAAAAAGATCTGAAGTGTTGCCAAGAACACATTAAATCAAAGAGGGCTAAACCAGCCCAGCCCTCAGCTGGATTGTGTAATATTTTATCTTATGAAGCCCAAAGTTGACTTGCTGTTTTATAACCCTTTGTGGGCTAGGCTGACCCCGGTAATCACACAAATGTATTGGGCCCAAATATACAAGACCATAAAAATTCTAATGGAGTGAGTGGCCCAATATTAGCAGATTTTGTCAGCATGCAAATTTTTAATTTCACAAAATTTGAGGTTGAAGTTGAAGGTGGTGGTGAATTGGTGGTGCTAGTCATTGGTCAAATCTATTCCGGTCAGAAAATAGGGTCTTACATCTTTTTGAAAACATCACAAAGCTAGTCGTCCAAGCATAGAGTTTTAAATAGAATTTTGTTTTTTTCTTTTCTTTGAAACATGTGATTCCACCTAAAGGTATGGTGGAAGGATATGTGTTTGAGAAATAAAAAATCGAGGATAATAATACAGATAAATTAAATTAAACAAGTACTATAATTCACTTTGATACAAAAAGAAAAAGAAAAGCATATGAATATTCACAAAAAAAGAAGGTAGGAAAAATAATAATCAAGCAGCCATACTTCTGTCGAGAAAAGCCCCACACGGATCTTTCAGATTAGTTTTTCTCTCTTCACTTATAAAAAAGAAAACTTTCTTTCTCGGCTTTCGACTCATCGCCTCACCAACTCCGCTAACTTCTGCATCTCTTCTGAACACAGATCTCTGCTTCGCTTCTTCACCTGAGCTGTAACATCCATGGGTACCGATTTATCTGCTTTATCCATTCTCATTTTTTCTTGTTTGTGATCCAAAATGATTCCTTTTCGTTTTATATTTGAATCTCTGTGTCGATCTCCTGTTTCTGATGTGGCTTTCAGCTTCCGAGAATCCTTTCCGGAGCATATTGAAAGCGCTAGAGAAGCCTGATGGTGGCGAGTTCGGGAACTACTACAGCTTGCCAGCTCTGAACGATCCGAGGATCGGTGGGTTTGCTTCCATCTGACCGTTGCTGATCTTCGTTACGAACAAGAATGATCCAGATTCATGAAAAGTGTCGTCTTTTTTTTTTTTTTTGATCGAGAGAATGTTGTTGTTGTGGATGCAGATAAACTGCCTTACTCCATTAGGATTCTTCTCGAATCGGCCATACGTAACTGTGATGAGTTTCAAGTCAAGAGCAAAGATGTCGAGAAGATACTCGACTGGGAGAATACTGCTCCCAAACAGGTTGAGATTCCCTTCAAGCCTGCTCGGGTGCTTCTTCAGGTAGACACAGCCTAAGAAATGAGTGATATACACATCCTCGATGACATAAAAGTTTGTTGTTTTTTTGAAAATGATCGATTGCATTGTCATTTTCGTTTTCAGGACTTTACTGGTGTCCCTGCAGTTGTTGATCTTGCTTGCATGAGAGATGCCATGAATAGTCTCGGAGGGGATTCTAACAAGATTAATCCCCTGGTTGGTTTCCCCCCGCTATTTACTGAGATTGGTTGATATCATGTGTTCTTGTGGTATGATACAAGGTTTGTTTGATCCATGCAGGTCCCTGTAGATCTTGTCATTGATCACTCGGTTCAAGTGGATGTGGCGAGATCAGAGAACGCAGTGCAGGCAAACATGGAGCTTGAGTTCCAGCGTAACAAAGAAAGGTTTGCTTTTCTTAAGTGGGGTTCCAATGCCTTTGACAACATGCTTGTCGTACCACCTGGATCTGGAATAGTTCATCAAGTAAGGAATAATGGTTCAGGAATAACTGTATTTGTTTGGATGCTGGGAATCTTTTTGATGCTTAGATAGACTAAGTTTCATTATTTTGCGATTGGCAGGTCAACCTAGAGTACCTTGCCAGAGTTGTTTTCAACACAAATGGAATTCTCTACCCGGACAGTGTTGTTGGGACAGACTCTCACACCACTATGATTGATGGACTGGGTGTTGCTGGATGGGGAGTCGGTGGTATAGAAGCGGAAGCTACCATGCTTGGTCAGGTAAATTATATGCTCTTTCTGTCAAGAACTCAGAGCTAACTGCCTGAACTCTTTCTGAAACTATGGTTCTATGTAGGGATGATTCTTTGGCAGTTCAAGTTTAAACACTTCCTTGAAGTTTCGTCTATTATAAACTGTAACATGAATTTGTCTCTTTCTATGCAGCCAATGAGCATGGTTCTGCCTGGTGTTGTGGGTTTCAAGCTAACGGGAAAACTAAGAGATGGAATGACAGCTACTGATCTGGTCTTAACAGTGACTCAGATGCTCAGGAAACATGGAGTGGTTGGAAAGTTTGTTGAATTCCACGGTACAATCATGAAGAATTTGATATCATATTTTGTATTTCTCATTTCCTTACCTATCCAGTACCTGACTTAGTTGGCCTAACTCACATATGCATCCGTTGTTTTTTCCTAAAACAGGGGAAGGGATGAGAGAATTGTCTTTAGCTGATCGTGCTACAATTGCTAATATGTCTCCTGAGTACGGTGCAACCATGGGATTCTTCCCCGTCGATCATGTCACTTTGCAGTATCTCAAGCTGACAGGCAGGAGCGATGACACTGTAAGGGGTTGCAAGGGATTCTACATAATTTAGTGTGCTATTGCAAGTTTTTGTCAAGGTCGTGATTTGTGAATTGAATTTCAGGTCGCTATGATAGAGGCGTATTTACGAGCAAACAAGATGTTTGTGGACTACAGTGAGGTAAAACCTTGGGGTTCTCTAATGCGTCATTTCTTATGTCATATTCATCTGCCACAAAGCATAACGTATACCACTTGGGAACTTGTTAATCATATCAGCCGGAAAGCAAGACAGTATACTCCTCAAATCTGGAATTGAATCTCGAGGATGTGGAACCTTGTGTTTCTGGTCCCAAGAGGTACTAATAGGGAATCTATTCTACATATTTTTTTTTAGGATCTTTTCTACTATTGACATTTATCTCTATGCACAATACAGGCCACACGATCGCGTTCCTTTGAAGGAAATGAAAGTGGACTGGCATTCTTGCTTAGATAATAGAGTAGGATTCAAGGTTAGAACTCTCCTTTCTGTTCAGAAGATATTCTAATGTGAATGCTTGCAGTCCCTAGAGTTTAATCTGTAGGAAAATGATGGCACGTCTAGTAGGTTTATGTCGAGGTGTTTAAGTCATTAAAAGGGCCAATAACACTTTTGGTTTTGTAATTCAGTCCCAGTTTAACAAAAATTGTGGTTAGTGATTCTACTTAACCATGATATTTCAGGGGTTTGCTGTGCCAAAAGAAGCACAGAGTAAGGTTGCAGAGTTCAACTTCAACGGGACTCCAGCACAGCTTAAACATGGAGATGTTGTTATAGCAGCAATCACCAGTTGCACAAATACCTCAAACCCTAGTGTTATGCTTGGCGCTGCCTTGGTTGCAAAAAAGGCCTGCGAACTAGGACTGGAGGTTCGACTACTTTTCCTTTCTGGCCGTTTCTCTTGTGTGATCATGCTTGAATATCTTTCTGTCAATGGAAGTAGTAAAGTGTTTGAAATTTCTTCATTATTAGGTTAAGCCATGGATTAAAACTAGTCTTGCTCCTGGCTCTGGAGTTGTAACAAAGTACTTGGCAAAGAGGTACTGCAGATACACCACTGATTGTTTTGTTATTTATTTCCTTGTATTACGTGGTCCCTGAGTTTCGAGTCTTACAGTGGCTTGCAGAAGTACTTGAATCAGCTTGGGTTCAGTATAGTTGGTTACGGGTGCACCACATGCATCGGAAACTCGGGGGATCTCCATGAAGCAGTGGCTTCAGCAATAGTTGATAATGGTAAGTCCTCAAGTACTAGATGATGAAATGCTTATCCAATTGATTTTTCGAAGGTGAAACTAAAACATTTCTCATATATGTACAAGACTTGGTGGCATCCGCTGTGTTGTCCGGGAACAGAAACTTTGAGGGACGTGTTCATCCGTTAACAAGAGCGAACTATCTAGCTTCTCCTCCGCTTGTTGTAGCCTATGCGCTGGCTGGCACTGTATGTTAATGCTAACTCTAAAACCATCACACAGCAATCGAGCATTCTTGACATTGTTATATGAAGAACTGAATGAATTCCATGAATGTTCGTGTAGGTTGACATTGATTTCGAGACGGAGCCCATTGGAACTGGTAAAGACGGCAAAAAGATATTTTTCAGGGAGATCTGGCCCTCTAACAAAGAAGTTGCCGAGGTAAATATATTGCGGGGTGCTCGTGCAATACAACAACTAGAGATTTTATAATTGGAATAGATGTCAAATACTCTGTTTCGTTTTTTCAGGCTGTGCAAGCTAGTGTCCTTCCTGACATGTTCAAAGCTACATATGAAGCAATCACCAAAGGAAATTCCATGTGGAATCAGTTATCTGTCGCGTCAGGCACACTCTACGAGTGGGATCCTAAATCAACTTACATTCACGAGCCGCCTTATTTCAAGGGCATGACCATGTCTCCACCCGGTCCACATGGTGTGAAAGATGCTTACTGTTTGCTCAATTTCGGAGACAGTATTACCACTGATCACATCTCACCAGCTGGTAGCATCCACAAGGACAGTCCCGCGGCTAAGTACTTGATGGAACGAGGTGTGGATAGAAGAGACTTCAACTCTTACGGTAGTCGCCGTGGTAATGATGAGATTATGGCGAGAGGCACTTTCGCCAATATCCGTATTGTCAACAAACACTTGAAAGGAGAAGTTGGTCCCAAGACAGTTCACATTCCCAGTGGAGAGAAGCTTTCTGTCTTCGATGCTGCCATGGTATGATTCCACACTTTTTCTTGATCCTTTCTTGAACATCAACTTCTAGCTCTTTATTCATGAGGGTTGGTTGTGATCATGATAAGCTTTCAAAATAGAGTAACAGTTTCGTAGCTTTGTTCTTATCAGATGAATTTCTTTTTGTGTTGTACCAGAAATACAGGAACGAGGGACGTGACACAATCATTTTGGCTGGTGCTGAATATGGAAGTGGAAGTTCTCGTGATTGGGCTGCTAAGGGTCCAATGCTTCTGGTACATTTCTGGCTTATATGCTTCGGTCTTTTTTCCTTAATAACAAACACATTTTCACATGTCTATGCGTTTTGTTTTCGAATATTTTACGACAGGGCGTGAAAGCTGTGATCTCGAAGAGCTTTGAGCGAATTCACCGAAGCAATCTGGTGGGAATGGGAATCATACCTTTGTGCTTCAAGGCAGGAGAAGATGCCGAGACTCTAGGATTAACAGGTCAAGAGCTTTACACCATTGAGCTCCCAAACAATGTCAGTGAAATCAAACCAGGACAAGATGTAACGGTCATCACAAACAATGGCAAATCTTTCACATGTACACTCCGATTCGACACAGAGGTAATAATAAGAAAATTTTGGATCATCTCCCGATAATCTATCTTCGCTTCTTCTTCTTGATTTTTTTTCTACCTTTAAGACAGACTGATATTAAGTAACACGACTTTGGAATGGCAGGTGGAGTTGGCTTATTTCAACCACGGCGGTATATTGCAATACGTAATCAGGAATCTGATCAAACAATAAATCTGGTCAGGCACGAGAGACTTCATGTCCAAAGGTTTGTTGCAATAAAATGTTTGAGGACGAGTTTGTTGAACTTTATTTTCTCTGTCTCTGTCTTTGTTTTTCCTCCCATCTTTTGCTTCTTGCTAGTGAAGTCACTTGGAACCATCGGCACTGGTGAAGTCGTTTCTTTTTTTTTTAATTTGAAATAAATATGAGCACTCTTTTTTTGTTTTAATCGTCTCTTTTGTTGCAAGTCGTTTATGCAAATGATGGGCTAGGCACAAAAATAGAATATTCTACCAGTGGAAATAAACGCAATTTTTTTTGTTTTTGTATATAGATTATGTCTTCATAGTGAAAACTGAAAATAGTAATAATAATTTCCGAGTGAGCTATAGTGCTGGGTTTGCGGGTCAACCCGCCCCGCGGCGGATCTGGATTTTTTTGACCCGCAGAATTCGCAATCTGCATAACCCGCAGAAGAAAATAATACATCCGCATCCGCCCCGCTTAAATTGCGGGTAATCTGCGGTTAACCCGCAAAATACAAAAAAAAAAAAAATTTAGTTATAATTTAGTTTTTAATAATAGAAAATAAATATTTTTTTAAAAAATAATCGATTTTTTAGAAATTAAAATATATTTTTTATATATTTATATATATTTTTATAATATTTAATTAAAAATAGATAGATATTTAAAATTAATATTATTTTTGATTTTTTTATTAAATTGCGGTACCCGCGAACCCCCATAATAAAATACGTCAATCCGCACTCGCCCCGCAGTTAAAAATTTCAACCTGCATCCGCCCCGCATCAACACAATTTTGAAAAAATTTAATCTGCACCCGCCCCGCAGCGGGTTTAAACCCACGGGACCCGCGGATTTTGACTCATATTCCCAGCTCTAGTGAGCTAGAGGTTTACTCCAAGCTCTAGTGAGCTAGAGGTTTACTCCAATGAGTTCTCCTGTCTGAGATCATGGAAACCTGCAAATGACGACAGAAACATCAATACAATCTGAGACAACCCAATGGAATCATCACAAAGGTGAACAGAAGAGCTTACCTCTCAAAAAGCTATTTTTTGTTGTATGTATCCCTGAGAGTGAAACCATTTAGTTGATACCCACTTGCTTCCTTTGATGACTGGACAACCAGCTGAATCAATAAAAAGGGTTACAATACTAGGATTTAAGACACAAGTTTAAAGAAAGGCAACGTCCTCGTCTCTCACCATGCAAACTCGACGGGTCTCGAGAACCGTCAGCCCTCATGTTCCAGAAGAGTACGGCGTCTCTCTTCTTTGGTAAAATAGAGATTCCTCTTTTACTCATGTTTCCTTTGGCCGTAGGGAAAGCTGTTTCACCGCCTTCATCAACGTCCGAGCTGAGTAGACGAGCCAAACAAAGAAAATTAACTTAGGCATTATACAATTGAGAAAAATTGTAAAAGGGTTTTATGGTTTATACATACAGGTACATAAGGACAGTAGCAATTCGTTGCAATCCATCTAAGTGAGGCTCAAATTTCTGCCCAACTCCATAATGGAGAACTTGAAGGTATTCTCCATTTTCTGCAGTTACATTACACATTAACTCCACAAAGGAATTTCCAAGAAAACCAAGTGTAACTACATCCTTAGAAAAAAAAAAAAAGAACACTTGGAAGATCTTAGATGATCAACGTTTCCTTGTTTCATCCGAAAATCCAAACTTGTATTACGTTTTGGACAATTAATAACATAAGCCACACATACCTACAGGAATGAATGTGAATTCTGAAATCCTATTCTCAATCCCTTCCACGATTTTGTCATATCCTCTTTTTTAAAAAGCCCCCGTACTTGTCCGATTACTGCACATTATTAACCGATTTCCAAATCTCAATATCTTTCAAAAGTAAACTTGAAGAGGGAAAAAAAGAGAGAGTATATATAGAACCTGCTTTCTTTTGCCCCTCCGGTTATATGATCAACCACCTTTGACTTGGCCATTCTAGGTTTCGCGAGGGTAATCAAGTGCTCACATTCTTCATTTGTCTTTGCAAAAATAAAAGAAAGCAGAACCTAATATAAGTAGTTTCAATCACGAAGCAAAATATCAGGTTTTTACATGCTTTCTCATGAGAGAAACATGTCTTCCCTATGTGTTCTTCTTACTGGAGGATTGATTAAGATCTTAACACAGACAATATATATGGGAAATTTTAGTAAAACCATAATAAGTTGTAATTTCTTTAGCTTGTCTGACAAGAGAAACCCAAACTATATGAACTAGCATGAAAGCTGTTAAGTTCTCATCAAGCATATAACCAGAGATGCAAAAAAGTTACCAAGAAATCGTGGTAAACGAAAGTCTAGGCTCCCACGAGATAACTTGGAGCCGACGATCTACACCTATTGTCTCCTTGTTACACGCGAGTACTGTTAACAAGGGAGACAAATAACAGAAGAAGATCATAGCATCATCTTTCTTCTTATCGATTTTCACACCCACGGACACAAGGTTGTGGTTTGTTTGATTGAACATGTTGATGTGCTCCTTTAGATCTGACACTTTATATATATTCAGCCTATCCATCCTCATCTTCAGATATATCTTGGTAGAAAAATTATTATGCATCCCCTCCTTCAGATACATCTTGGTAGACAAAGATGTCGACATAGACAGTGGATTCGCAGGTGAATCAAATATGAACTTGCGGAGTTAATCAAATATGAACTTGTAAAGCATTAAACCTAGAGAAGAAACGTTTAAGAAAAAATTGATGCGAATACAGGTTTTTTTTTATATATTGAAAATTTTATTTTTTATTTATGTTAATATCAAAAAGATATAGATTGATTAGAATAATTTAGATAAATGATAAATTTCTATTTTTAATAATTTTTACAGAAGATTAACATTTGTTATTATGTGTGGAATTATCAAAAAAATAAAAACATAAAAAATACAAAATGAAACCGATTATCTGTGTATATATATATAGAGGTTATTCGTTATATTTTAGCTGTGAGTCATTTAATTGTGAAAGCTATATATAGCAAAAAAAAAAAATGTCTCAATTGAGATAGTGTTAAAGAATGGAATGGTGAATTTACTATAAATAAATTGGTTAATTCTATATATTGTATTATGCATTTTTCATGTGTCCATGAATTCTTACGACAATGTAGGCAATCCTAGATATGTGTTCTAAACTTCTTTCTTTTTAAGGATGGCTCTATTTTACCATCAAACTCTTAACGATTAAGAACTGGAATAAGGAAATAAGGCGAACATCTCGAATATGGAAACTGAAAAAATAAAAATAAAAACTGCAGCAGAAGTCATTGAATATCAGAATTTAATTTACTTTTGCCTAGAGTTCTCAACCTGGATCTCCAATGAGACGATGATTTTTAACTAAAAACAACTGAGCACGTATATAAGACTAAGCGTTATTTTTTATTTTATTTTTGTTGAATCACCAATAGAAGAACATGCCGTGACTCGTTATAATTTTATCCTACGAGTGTTTTTTTTTTTTTTCTCGGACACCTAAAGGGAAATTGATCGGCATACATTTATTCTTTATGTGTATCAATCAATAATATTCACGCTTTTTTTTGAAAGAAAGAAGATAAGTTCATAAGGTAACATCAGCTACAGAACGCGATTTTTCTGGTGCAGCGTTTGAGAGCTTTTGAGAGACGTATGATACACATACTAGTACATGATGTTGGTGATGATATGAGATCATAGAAACCTGCAAAAGACGATCTGAGACAATGCAAAGGGTTCATCACTAAAGTGAGGTTAAAGGCTTACCTCTTCAAAAGCTATCTTATTTTTACTCAAGTCTTGTACTCGTGAACGTGAAGCCATTTAGTTGATGACCACTTGTTTCCTTTAATCACTGGACAGCCACCTGAATCAATCAAATAAGTTTTGTTAGAGATTTGGTTCTAAATAAATCACTACTCGTTTAAATGGGTTTATCACGATTCATAGAAGGCAAGGTGTCCCTCTCCCTCACCATGCAAACTCAAAGGGTCTAGAGACCAGTCAGGCCTCATGCTCCAGAAGAGCAAAGCGTCTCTCTTCTTTGGCAGAACAGAGAGTCCTTCTTTACCACATTGTGAGAGCTCGTTCCACCACGGGACATCACTAATGTTTCCTTTGGCTGCAGGGAAAACTGTTTCGCCGCCTTCATCAACCTCCGAGCTAAGGAAGTGGAATCAAATAAAGAAGATTAACTAACACATATTGATCAGAGGAAAGATGTGAAGGATTACTGTTTACGTACAGGTACATAAGGACGGTAGCTATTCGTTGGCCTCCCCTTTTGACGTTGTACTCGTCAACGAAATAGTCATGGTGAGGCTCATATTTCTGCCCAACTTCATAATGGAGAACTTGTAGACTTTCTCCATTTTCTGCAGTGACATTACACATTAGCTTCAAACGTCGTTAGAAATTTTTGTCCGGTCCGAAAATCTAAACCGGTATCAAGCTGTGGACAACTAAGAACCGGAGCCACATACCTACAGGAATGAAGGTGAAATCTGAAATCCTTTTCTCAATGTCTTCCACTATTTCGTCATGTCCTCTTTTAAGAAAAGTTCCTGAACTTGTTCGTACCCTGCACACATAAACGGATTTGCAAATTTTCGAAATCTCAAGAAATTTCCAAATTAAACTTGAAGCCGAGAAAAACACCACTGAGTACAGAACCTGCTGTCTTTTCCTCTTCCAGTTTTGACATCAACCACCTTTGACTTCACCATACTCGGTTTTGCGAGGCTAATCAAGTGCTCGCATTCTTCATTTGTCTTACAAAATTTTAAAGAAAACAGAGCCTATAAGATAAAAATTCCAAACCTTTTTAAATAATTTCAAACGTGAAACTGAAGATCACATTTTACATCCTTTCTCATGAGAGAAACATGTGTCCCATATGTGTTTTTAATTGGAAGAGTGAGTAAGAGATTTAAACACATGGGAAAGTTTAGTGACAACCAAGTTAAGAATTCATAGCTTGTCTGGCAAGAAAGATCTTAAGTATATGAACAAGTACGAAGATGTTCATTTACCAAGAAATTGTGGTAAAGGAAAGCTCTAGGCTCCCACGATATAACTTCGAGCCAACGCTCACCATTACCATCTTCGTTTCCATAACTCTCCCTGCTTAACAAATTCAAAGCTATTACTCAATCACTCAGGAAACGAAACCCACTTACCGCAGGAGCAAACAGAAACTCAAAACACCAAAATAAAATCCTCGGGAAAACCAAAATCTTCTCTCTAACCTCTCCTCCATGTTCCGTTCAAAGGTGGTCAAATCGGTCGGCTTTGAAGAGCTCCTGATGGTGCTGGGTAGTGAAAGGATCCCGAGACCGAGGAGGGTCAGAGTGAAGAAGAGTAGAAGTATGATAACGGTGAAAGCCTGCGTCGACGAAGATTTACGCGGCTGATGACGGAGGTGCTTCGGTTTCTTCACCATTTTGATTCGATTGTTTTTTTTTTCTTTTGTTTTTAATCCACAAGTTTTCAAGAAGCGTAGAGAATCTGATAAGTCGAAAAAAAAGACGTTACACTTAAAACATGCATTTGAAGATGGGAACTAGATTTGAGTAATGTTTATTTTGTTTTCGTCTTTAGCGTGTTTGTTAGATACATAAACAGAGTGGCTTCTCCACAATTTGACTTTGTTCGATCTGTGTTAGTTTTCAACCCTATAGCTAACTCTGCATACTTGGTATGTGTTTCACCCCTACATTTTTTCCATATTTACGAATTAACAACAATATTTGCTGGAGAACACAGTAGAACAATAATATATTTTGTCAATTCTTCAATAATCAAGTCTGGTCTATATAAACTTTTCCTAACTGAACTGAATCTATATCAAATTTCACGCCATAGATATTCTGAAAAACAAGTAACAAGAACATTTAAAAATTGCGAACCATAACTATATATTTTTAAGAAATTTCAAGAATGGTAGACAGAAGTAGTGAAATGAACTGGTTAATTCATACGACATTAAAGATAAATGTTACAGGTAATTGAGCTTCTGTTGGGCTGGGCCAAATGTGAAATGGGCCTCGTCTAAATCTATTACCCAAGTGAAGAAGAAGAATAAAGAAGAGAAGAAACGGCAACCATCAGGCATCGAAGAAAATTATCAAGTTTGTTTTTCTGTTCATCGTTTTCCCCAATTTCTGGGTTTAGCTCATCTGTTCGACGAGAACATGATTCTCGTAGGCTTTGAGTTGTAATCGGCGTTTGTTCATGAACGCTTGTTTACGTTATCGGTTACGTTTATATTGAAGAATCGTTTTATCTATATTAAAGGTATCAGAGCCATCTCTTTCCTCGGAGTGACAGATGGAAACGCGAGCTCAAGCGAAGGCGAAGGAGGTCGAACTGGACGAATCTCGCTTGGCTGAGCTGGAATCTCGCCTTAACCGGCGTTTTTCAGCTGAGATTGAGAGGATAAGAGCTTCATCGTTGCTTCCCTCATCAGGTACAATCAAACGTTGTCGTCTTACTCCTTTGCAGTACTCATGGGACGAGGTAAACGAGAGAAGGGAAAAGGGATTGTGTATATTTTGTGAAGAAAATGAAACTCCAGATCATCATTTGAAGCACAAGGGATTAGGGCTTGTCATCTTGGACGTTGATGATCAATCTTTTGATGAGGAAGCATTGGTCGAATCTGTTGTTGAGCTCTCTAGTGCTTTGTTGATGCCAAAGGGAGAGGATACTCTAGAGCTTGAAGAATCACATACCAAGACGAAACCCGATGTGGCAGTTGAATCAGAACAAGATATGGTGGAGAAGGCGTCAAAGAGAGAGGATACCTCAGAGGTGGAGAAGAAGACTGAGAGCGGACGAAGAGCTGAAGAACCACCCAAATTCGCCGTAGATGAAGCACAGGTGCAGTCCATTGAGCTTGTGGTGAGAGATCAAACTCAGGAGGTCATATCAAATTTAAAGCACTCTGTTGCAGAGTCCTTAACGCCTGCAATTGTGGAGGCAACCTACGAGTATTTGAGCGATACGACTGAAGGAAATCTGCAGATGTCTCCGCATCATATTGTTCTTTCAAAGTCTTACAACACTCACCAACAGGTTGCTCATCAACCGAGAAGAGTAACATGTAAGAACAGAAAGAGGAAGTGCTCTAAAGCTTGGAAATTCAAGTATAAATCATGGAATATGCAGATGCCACAAGTGGATTCACAACAACATGTCTCGGGAATTCACAACAGCAATAAGAAGAAGAAAACATTTAAAAGCTCTAACCTGCAGCAGCTCTCCAACATGTCTCAGTTTCTGTGGGAATTGAGTGTGTGTAACAACAGGGAGGAAGAAGCTTTAAATACAAAGGAGGCGTATTCACCGGGATGTTTAAGGACACATGGCCTTATGTGCAAAGTGGTACGAGCTCCACGGGTTCTTCATACACTCAAGGGAGGTTGGACCAATATGGATACATTTTGCATGAGACAGATAGTACAAGAGCACTCAGCAAAAATGGATTTGATTGGTGTTACAAACAGTGTTAGCAAGGCTCAGATCATGGCTTGGGCCAGCTTTGCTGCCTCTGGGAGGGAGGTGAACCTTACAGTTTTGAAGATTCCGGAGATGGAGCAAAGGGTATTGGATGTTACAGATATTGAGTATTGGGGTCCACATGGAACTGCATTAGCAGCGATCACACATGCCACTAAGAAATTCTCGGAGTGCCACATGGTTATGAGTGTTTTGTGGACTAGACTGCGTGAGACAGGAAAGGATTGGCGATATGTCTACAAGGCCCTGGCAGTTATTGATTATCTAATTTCTAACGGATCAGAACGAGCAGTTGATGAAACACAAGATTGTCATTCCAACAATACAGAGTTTAAGTACAAAAGAAGGCTGGAGGAGGCAAATGACAATTGTAGAGAATTGATGAAACCAGATCATAGGATTCAAATCGTCCAAAACAAGGTATCAATCTCTCTTTTGGAACCTGATCATTGGATAGAGGACTTGCAAACTGTGTTGCTTACAAACAATAGCTTCTTGGATGATTTGCGTTATGCTCCGGAAGTTGATGTTGAGATTACGCCACAAGTGACACAAGTACCTGTTTTAGACGTGGAGTTGGTGGACGGATTAACTCCGCAACCAACAGCTACTAATATCGATCTCGTTATACACCACTTGTTCGTTCTATTGCTTCCAAAGGCGTGTTGTATGAGGACACAACTGCACTACAAGACTTGGAAATTTAAGTACAAAGGAAGGATGATGCTGCTGTTTGAGGCTTATCTTCAAAGGTGTAGTTTCCATCAAAGGAGAAAGAAGCAAAAAGTCTCTAAGTCTTGGAAGTTCAAATATAGAACAGCATTTGAGTTGTGTGTGTTGATGCGCTTTCCTTCTAACACGAGACCTGCAGTATTGAGAATAACATGGTGGAGTTACTCGGTTAGGTATGGCTTTGGAGCTGATTCATACTCGATATGGCACCGCTGGAAATACAAGATTGTCATTGCTTGTACGTTCTGCAGAAGTTTCTCTCATTGCCTGTCTGAAACGTTTTGAACTGAAGACCTTGAGGTCAAGGTCTTCCGAAGGGGAAGATTTGTTACAGGTAATTGAGCTTCTGTTGGGCTGGGCCAAATGTGAAATGGGCCTCGTCTAAATCTATTACCCAAGTGAAGAAGAAGAATAAAGAAGAGAAGAAACGGCAACCATCAGGCATCGAAGAAAATTATCAAGTTTGTTTTTCTGTTCATCGTTTTCCCCAATTTCTGGGTTTAGCTCATCTGTTCGACGAGAACATGATTCTCGTAGGCTTTGAGTTGTAATCGGCGTTTATTCATGAACGCTTGTTTACGTTATCGGTTACGTTTATATTGAAGAATCGTTTTATCTATATTAATAAACTTCGTTGAGTTTCCCTTGGGACTGTTTAAGGAGTTAGGTATTTCCTATTCCTAAGATGACCATACGATTATTTAAAATTCAACCTAATTGTCTAGTGATTATTAAGTTCTTCTAGCATAGGGATCCCTTCCTTCAATATAGTTTTGAGCCACTTGTGGTAGTTATTGATTGTTCGAACGTTTATTGTTTCGTATTTTTAGTATATTTTCATTTTGTAAGAGAAAATATATTTTAATTTCCATTCTCGTATTCGTTTAATTTTACTCACAGATAAACCTAACACTTGTTTGTTCACAAACAGTTTCATTTCATAGTGTTCCCATGCATGCAATGACTCATAGATGAAAGTTAAAAATAGAATGGCTGAAAATGTATTGATCAAACTTGTCAATTGCTACAGATAAGATTAAACCTGGTTATTATGGCGTTAATCATCATCACATATTTTCTTATTAAAAATATGATGGCGTTAATAAGTAGGGTTAATTTTCTTTTTAATAAGTAGGGTTAATTTTCTTTTTAATAACGCTACTTATTGTAATGTTAACTTAAAAATATGGACTAAGCTCAGCAACAATTTTAGTTTAGAAAACCAATTAAAGATAAGATAAGTAGAGCTTAATTGTTCTTTCGAGAAATCTACTTATGTTCCGAGTTCTTTTTATTTGTTTGCAGAAGAATTAATTTTGTATCGGCTCAGTCAACCGGAATATGACGGTAAACATAAACAAACTAAACCGATAGACAGTTGACAAAAAAAAAAAAAAAAAACTAAACCGATAGACAGCTGAATTTTGATAACTCTTTGATAACCAAAGATACGTTTTTTTTTTGTCAGCGCCGACGTAGATCGATTGATTTTAAGAATTTCGCATCCAAGTTTAAAAAGGGGGAAAAAGACTATAATCGGGCCTAAGGCATTTGCGGCCCATTTAATCAGAACCGACCATTGAGGAGCCGATTTTCTCTATAAATAAGAGGCTTAGGGTATCAATTGCGTCTCTTTGCTCATATCTCTCCTCGTGAAGAGACGAGAGAAAATCCAGATCTGGTCGTGTCAAACCAGAGGGAACAAGGAAAAAAATTAGCTCAAGTAAACTGTAAACTGACTCTCACAGATTCAAACAAATTCGAAAGAGAGGGAAACACTAACAGCGCTTTTAATTCGATTTGATCCCATTTTAATTCACGTCCTAGGGTTTTCGTTATCTTTTGATTCGTCTTTGATCGGAGTCTCGCCGCCATGGATACGCGGTTTCCGTTCTCTCCGGCCGAGGTCTCCAAGGTCCGGGTGGTCCAGTTTGGGATACTCAGCCCCGACGAGATCGTAATATTTCTATCTCTTTCGCTTTCTCTAGCTCATTGCTCCGCCGTCTGTTTGGCCGGCGGGGAAATTGGAGGGGGGGGGGAGTGAATAGTAATGAGATTAATAAGTTTTAGTCGAGGTTCATCTTCTCTTTGCAATCTATTGGTGTTAATTGGAAGCTATAAGCTATAATTGTCCATCTCTCGCTGGTTTCTAATGGCTTTTTGCCATTTGTTTTACTTTCAGAGGCAAATGTCTGTTATACACGTTGAGCATAGTGAGACCACCGAGAAGGGTAAACCTAAAGTGGGAGGGTTGAGCGACATTCGGCTTGGTACGATTGATCGGAAGGTGAAGTGTGAGACATGTATGGCTAACATGGCTGAGTGTCCAGGGCATTTTGGCCATCTTGAGCTCGCTAAGCCAATGTATCACGTCGGTTTTATGAAGACTGTGCTGAGTATCATGCGATGTGTTTGCTTCAATTGCTCCAAGATCTTAGCTGATGAGGTATGGAGGAACTCCTCTTGTGATTCCATATCCTTGTTTTTTAGAGAGGATAGGTTGGAACTGTATGGGTATGTTAGTGTTGAGAATAATCCAATTCGTTATTCTCGTGAAGGAGGAGCATAAGTTTAAGCAGGCTATGAAGATAAAGAACCCCAAGAATAGGCTTAAGAAGATTCTGGATGCCTGCAAAAACAAGACCAAATGTGAAGGTGGCGATGAAATTGATGATGTTCATAACCAAGACACAGACGAACCAGTAAAGAAAAGCCGTGGTGGCTGTGGTGCACAGCAGCCAAAGCTGACTATTGAGGGTATGAAGATGATTGCAGAGTATAAAATGACAAGGAAGAAAACCGATGAGCCGGACCAGCTTCCAGAGCCGGCAGAAAGAAAACAGACACTTGGTGCTGACAGGGTTCGTCTTTTTTTTTTTCGATTTAGAATGTACATACCATTTCTTGTTTGGGGTAATCTGATGACATGTGAGATTGATGCAGGTTTTGAGTGTTTTAAAGAGGATTAGTGATGCGGATTGTCAACTCTTAGGGTTCAACCCTAAGTATGCTCGTCCTGACTGGATGATTCTAGAAGTCCTTCCTATTCCTCCACCCCCTGTCAGACCATCTGTAATGATGGATGCCACTTCCAGGAGTGAGGCAAGTCTGAATTAAAAACCTACTTAGCTCCTAGTGCAGATTTAGTCTTGACTGACAATATTATTTTCAGTTTTTCAAACTTGCTTTTTGACTATGCCAACTGAATGTGTGTCCCTGAGTTCATGCTTGTTGTTGATGCAGGATGACTTGACTCATCAGCTAGCCATGATTATTCGGCACAACGAAAACTTGAAACGACAGGAAAAAAATGGAGCACCAGCTCATATTATATCTGAGTTTACACAACTCTTGCAGTTTCATATAGCAACGTATTTCGATAATGAGTTGCCTGGACAGCCTAGGGTAATGCTTTTATATCCTCCATATCTAGTATGATACATACAGACGGTGCTTGATCTGGAGTGGCCTTTATGTTTTTCAGGCTACTCAAAAATCAGGGAGGCCTATTAAATCAATATGTAGTAGGCTGAAGGCGAAGGAAGGCAGAATCAGGGGGAATTTGATGGGAAAACGAGTTGATTTCTCGGCACGTACTGTTATAACACCAGATCCAACAATAAATATCGATGAACTTGGTGTACCGTGGAGTATTGCCCTTAATCTCACATACCCAGAAACAGTTACTCCATATAACATTGAAAGGTTAGTATGTTTGGTGTTTATTTTAGATTGAGAAAGTATTTCTTCCATGTTTTGTTGACAATATTTTATTGCCAGATTAAAGGAGCTAGTTGATTACGGGCCACATCCTCCACCTGGCAAGACTGGGGCTAAATATATCATTAGGGACGATGGCCAAAGACTAGATCTTCGGTACCTCAAGAAGAGCAGTGATCATCATTTGGAACTCGGATACAAAGTATTGACTGCTTTTCTTTATTCTTTCCATTCAAGCCACAAAGATTTATTTCTGGAAGTAGTCATTTTTCTATGCTTTCTTGGTCACAGGTGGAGCGACACTTAATTGATGGTGATTTTGTTCTGTTTAATCGTCAACCAAGTCTGCACAAAATGTCTATCATGGGTCACAGGATTAGGATCATGCCATACTCCACTTTCCGTCTGAATTTGTCTGTCACCTCTCCTTATAATGCTGATTTCGACGGGGATGAGATGAACATGCATGTACCGCAATCATTTGAGACCAGAGCCGAGGTGTTGGAGCTGATGATGGTTCCTAAATGTATTGTCTCTCCCCAGGCGAATCGGCCTGTGATGGGTATTGTGCAGGATACGCTTCTAGGGTGCCGTAAAATTACAAAGAGAGATACCTTCATAGAGAAGGTAATATGTCATTAGCGATTGCTTGTTAAAGTCCTCTTTGTATTTAATGAGAGGATACACTAACTATTATGCTGATTTCCATGTTCAGGATGTATTCATGAATACTCTTATGTGGTGGGAAGACTTCGATGGGAAAGTTCCAGCTCCGGCAATTTTGAAGCCACGTCCTCTTTGGACTGGCAAACAAGTCTTTAATCTCATCATACCAAAGCAGATAAATCTGTTCAGGTACTCTGCTTGGCACTCAGATCAAGAGACTGGATTCATTACTCCAGGGGATACTCAAGTGCGAATCGAGAGAGGGGAACTTCTGGCCGGAACTCTCTGCAAAAAGACCCTTGGTACCGGTAACGGAAGTCTCGTGCACGTTATTTGGTAAGACGATGCATCCTGTTCACTTGGCAGAAAGAAGATTAACATCAAGATCTTATGGTGTTGATTGTGGTTTGTTTTAATATTTCTTTTCTTGGTTTATAGGGAAGAGGTTGGTCCTGATGCAGCTAGGAAATTCCTCGGTCATACGCAATGGCTTGTCAACTACTGGCTTCTGCAGAACGGTTTTACCATTGGAATTGGTGACACAATTGCTGATTCGTCAACAATGGAGAAAATTAATGAGACTATTTCTAATGCAAAAACTGCCGTGAAAGACCTTATCCGTCAATTCCAAGAAAAGAAATTGGACCCTGAACCGGGACGAACTATGACGGAGACATTTGAGAACAGGGTTAACCAGGTACATTAATTTCTTGATAGTAATATAATTTTCGTTTGGTGCGTTGTCTGTGATTTTATTATCTATGCTGACTCATAAACTACTGTTGTAGGTCTTGAATAAAGCTCGTGACGATGCTGGAAGTAGTGCTCAAAAGAGTTTAGCAGAAACCAATAACCTTAAGGCCATGGTGACGGCAGGATCCAAAGGAAGTTTTATTAATATTTCTCAAATGACAGCGTGTGTTGGTCAGCAAAATGTTGAAGGGAAGCGGATCCCATTTGGATTTGATGGGCGGACGTTGCCGCATTTCACCAAAGATGATTATGGTCCTGAAAGTCGTGGATTTGTCGAGAATTCGTACCTACGTGGGTTGACTCCTCAAGAATTCTTTTTCCATGCCATGGGAGGAAGGGAAGGTCTTATTGATACTGCTGTGAAGACATCAGAAACTGGATACATTCAGAGGCGATTGGTCAAGGCTATGGAGGACATTATGGTTAAATATGATGGGACAGTCCGAAACTCGTTGGGTGATGTTATTCAATTTCTCTACGGGGAAGATGGTATGGATGCTGTGTGGATAGAATCCCAGAAGCTGGATTCCTTGAAAATGAAAAAATCAGAATTCGATAGGACTTTCAAGTATGAGATTGACGACGAAAACTGGAATCCTACATACCTAAGTGATGAACATCTTGAGGACTTGAAAGGGATTCGGGAGTTGCGTGATGTATTTGATGCGGAATATCAGAAGCTTGAGGCTGACAGATACCAACTCGGGACTGAAATTGCTACAAATGGTGATAGCACTTGGCCATTGCCTGTTAACATCAAGAGGCATATCTGGAATGCCCAGAAGACTTTCAAAATTGATTTGCGCAAGATTTCAGATATGCACCCTGTTGAAATTGTTGATGCTGTCGATAAATTACAGGAGAGGTTGTTGGTTGTTCCTGGTGACGACGCATTGAGTGTAGAAGCGCAGAAAAATGCCACACTGTTCTTTAACATATTGCTTCGCAGCACTCTTGCTAGTAAAAGAGTTTTGGAGGAATACAAGCTCAGCCGCGAGGCTTTTGAGTGGGTAATTGGTGAAATAGAATCGAGATTCCTACAGTCGCTTGTAGCCCCCGGGGAAATGATCGGTTGTGTTGCTGCTCAGTCAATTGGAGAGCCTGCTACGCAGATGACTCTGAACACTTTCCATTATGCTGGTGTTAGTGCAAAGAATGTTACACTCGGTGTTCCCAGGTTGCGAGAAATTATTAATGTTGCTAAGAGGATCAAAACACCTTCCCTATCTGTCTACCTGACACCGGAAGCTAGCAAATCAAAAGAAGGGGCTAAGACTGTTCAGTGTGCTTTGGAGTACACTACTCTCCGGAGTGTCACTCAAGCTACGGAGGTCTGGTATGACCCAGATCCGATGAGTACTATTATTGAAGAAGATTTTGAATTTGTAAGGTCCTACTATGAAATGCCAGATGAAGATGTTTCTCCGGATAAAATATCTCCTTGGCTGCTTCGTATCGAATTGAATCGTGAGATGATGGTTGATAAGAAATTGAGTATGGCGGATATTGCGGAGAAGATCAACCTCGAGTTTGATGATGACCTGACTTGCATATTCAATGATGACAATGCGCAGAAACTGATCCTCCGGATCCGAATTATGAATGATGAGGGAGCAAAGGGAGAAGCGGAAGATGAATCAGCTGAAGATGATGTTTTCCTTAAAAAGATAGAGAGCAACATGCTGACAGAAATGGCGCTGAGGGGTATTCCAGACATCAACAAGGTTTTCATTAAGCAGGTTAGAAAAAGCAGGTTTGATGAGGAGGGAGGGTTCAAGACATCTGAGGAGTGGATGTTAGATACCGAAGGTGTTAATCTGTTAGCTGTAATGTGCCACGAAGATGTGGATCCAAAAAGGACAACAAGCAATCACTTGATTGAAATTATTGAAGTTCTCGGAATTGAGGCAGTTCGTCGTGCTTTGTTGGATGAGCTTCGAGTTGTGATATCCTTTGATGGCTCCTACGTGAATTACCGTCATCTTGCCATCTTGTGTGATACAATGACGTATCGCGGTCATCTAATGGCTATCACTCGACATGGTATCAATAGAAATGACACTGGGCCTCTAATGAGATGCTCTTTTGAAGAAACAGTTGATATTCTGCTGGATGCTGCGGCTTATGCTGAGACAGACTGCTTGCGTGGTGTTACCGAGAATATAATGCTTGGTCAACTCGCACCAATTGGAACAGGAGATTGTGAACTGTATCTGAATGATGAGATGCTGAAGAATGCAATTGAACTTCAGCTCCCTAGCTATATGGATGGCCTGGAGTTTGGAATGACTCCTGCTCGCTCACCAATTTCAGGCACTCCTTACCATGAAGGCATGATGTCCCCAAACTACCTCTTGAGTCCAAATATGAGATTGTCGCCAATGTCAGATGCACAGTTCTCTCCATATGTTGGTGGGATGGCCTTTTCGCCTTCTTCATCTCCAGGCTACAGCCCATCATCCCCGGGATACAGTCCCACTTCCCCCGGTTACAGTCCGACTTCACCGGGATATAGCCCGAGTTCTCCCGGTTATAGTCCCACTTCGCCGACCTACAGTCCCAGTTCTCCTGGCTATAGCCCAACAAGCCCTGCTTATTCTCCAACAAGTCCTACCTATTCTCCCACTTCCCCTAGCTATAGTCCAACGTCTCCAAGCTACAGCCCTACGTCCCCGAGCTACAGCCCAACATCCCCAAGCTACAGCCCGACATCCCCGAGTTACAGCCCGACATCGCCTGCTTACAGCCCAACTTCGCCTGCGTATAGCCCTACTTCACCTGCATACAGCCCAACCTCTCCGTCTTACAGTCCAACGTCACCATCTTACAGCCCAACATCGCCTTCTTACAGCCCTACTTCACCCTCCTACAGTCCCACTTCGCCTTCTTACAGTCCTACCTCACCCGCATACAGCCCTACATCTCCTGGCTACAGCCCAACTTCACCAAGCTACAGTCCAACATCACCTAGTTACGGTCCTACGTCTCCAAGCTACAATCCTCAGTCTGCTAAATACAGTCCATCTTTGGCTTACTCTCCTAGCAATGCTAGACTATCACCAGCTAGCCCCTACAGTCCTACATCTCCAAACTACAGGTGGGTAGTAGTAATCCGCACTTTAGTGTTTGGTTTTTAATGTTTCTACCTCTGTAAGCCTTTTCTAATCCTTATTTTGACTCTGCAGCCCGACATCACCATCCTACTCACCCACATCTCCGTCGTATTCCCCTTCAAGTCCAACATACAGTCCCAGCAGGTTGGAATTTTACCCACTTGAATCTTGTATCTGTTGTATTCATTCACTAAATATTATTGTCTTTGGCTTTTGAATTCTGCAATAAGTGTAACCGGGGTTGTTGTTGTTGATTCTTTCTCAGCCCATACAGCTCAGGAGCAAGCCCTGACTACAGCCCAAGCGCCGGTTACTCACCAACACTTCCTGGTTATTCACCGTCGTCCACCGGTCAGTATACACCACATGAGGGCGATAAAAATGACAAGTCTGGAAAAGATGCCAGCAAGGACGGTAAAAGCAACCCTTGAAAGAGAGAGAGAGGAGGGACATTTTTAAGTTTTAGGTAACGTCTGAATCTCTTGAACGATTGGTTTTAAAACTCCTACCAGCTCACAAACCGAGCCACATGTTATTTCGTGTAACCATAGGCATCAGCTGATAAAATTCAGAGGCAGTTGGATGTTGAGAGAAGGAAGAAACCGTTCCAAAGTCATCTCCGCAGTGTTTTCTTAGTAAATCCCTTTTTCGTGATTTGTAAATTGTTCTAAACTTACCCCTAAAGCCATATTTATCCACACCCCAGAAAGAAAACTATAGAAAAAACTATATCATCATAAATTATGTGCTTTTCGTCTGGTTGTTGAGTTCTTCTTGCCTTGTTCGATTTCAGAAAGTAAAACATGTGAAACGGTTCATTTGTAATACATGAAAGGATTCTTCCCTCTTTTATGTTACTGTTGCTTCATTGAGTAGATTTGAATCGAGAATACTTTGTTCCGACAAAGTAGGTGATTGGCATGTTATCACTTTGAATTTTAAACAGCTGGATTATCCATTGTGAATTAGAGGAAAAGAAGTCCGTACTAACAAAAACTTTATCCGAGTCTATACCTATTTGTTTTATTCGATTTACTTCTTGTTTCTCTCGCCATTAGTTATTGGGTTTTTATCGGATTCATCTTTTGCCTGAGATTTTGCCTTTTTTTCTTTAAGAGTTATGTTTTCTGGTTAATAAATGATGTAATCTGTGAAGAATAAATGTAATGGATATGGTGGATCTGAGATTCGCGTTGCTGTGTTTTGACTCACCTCTTTTCATTATTGTCCAAACACAAAGGAGTCCGCTTTTCACATCATTGTTCTCAAATATATCATTATTAAATTAGTACTTATTAAAGAAATGTAGAAAAGTCTTGGCACAACATTTTAAAACCAAAGTCGTCATGAATAGATGATCTTGTGAACTAATTTAAGCAAAGTGTTAAGCCCTCTCTTGCAGAACGTGTGCAACTGCTCTCTCAGATCTACACGGAATCATGTCGTCAGTGACCCAAACAACTCCCATCCCATAACGTCGTGCCTCCACGCGTCCCTTCTCCTTCTTCCTTCCCTTTCCTTCTCTCTCAAATCATTTCACCTAAAAATAATAAATATCTTAATTTCTATTAAAAACAAAAAAAAATCCAATTAGAGAAAAAGTTTCAAATTCGTCTTTCGTTTCCGCAGCAGCAACAACCGAGCCCTGTTCGTTAGGGTTTTCGGTTTTTGTTAGCTTTTCTCTTGCGTTGCTCAACGCTCACCTTCCTCATTTCCTCCGCCTGATTTTGTGACCATGGCGGATAAACCTTCGGAGGATGTGATGCTCTTACACGGTGACCTCGATTTGAAAATTGTTCAGGCGAGGAGGCTACCAAACATGGATATGTTCTCCGAGCATATGCGCCGTTGCTTCACGGCTTGTAACTCCTGTACTAGACCGCCAGATGACACAGATCCCAGAGACAGAGACGGTGGAGCGAATTCCGATAGGAACATACGCGGCCACCGGAAGGTTATCACCAGCGATCCGTACGTCACCGTCGTCGTCCCGCAAGCGACTCTCGCTCGGACGCGCGTTTTGAAAAACTCACAGGATCCTCTCTGGGACGAGCATTTCAACATTTCCATGGCGCATCCGCTGTCTCACCTCGAGTTCCAGGTCAAGGACGACGATGTCTTCGGCGCGCAGATCATCGGCACCGCGAAGATCCCGGTTCGGGATGTCGCTTCCGGGGAACGCATTTCCGGTTGGTTCCCTGTGCTCGGCGCCTCGGGGAAACCGCCGAAGAAAGAAACTGCTCTCTACATCGATATGAAATTTACTCCGTTCGATCAGATCCATAGCTACCGCAGCGGAATCGCCGGAGATCCGGATCGTAAAGGTGTCAAGCGGACTTATTTCCCTGTGAGGAAAGGAAGCCAGGTGAGGCTTTACCAAGACGCTCACGTGATGGACGGAATGTTGCCGGAGATTGGGCTGGACAACGGGAAGGTTTATCAGCACGGGAAGTGCTGGGAAGATATATGCTATGCCGTTTCTGAGGCTCATCATATGATTTACGTTGTTGGCTGGTCTGTCTTCCACAAGGTGAAGCTGGTTAGGGAACCTACAAGGAAGTTACCCAGAGGTGGTGATTTGACGCTCGGGGAGTTGCTCAAATACAAATCCGAAGAAGGTGTTCGTGTTTTGCTTCTTGTATGGGACGATAAGACTTCTCATGATAAGTTCGGGATAAGCACGGTGAGTGTTTTTTTTTTTAGCAAAGGTTGCTAATTTTGAGCTTTAGATTTTACTAGTTGCAATGTTATCTTTCTTTCGGAGTTCTAAATTTTGAAAGAATTGAAGTTTCTGAAGCTTTTTGTCATTTTTTGGTGTGCAGCCTGGAGTTATGGGGACACATGATGAAGAGACTAGGAAGTTTTTCAAGCATTCTTCTGTGATATGTGTATTGTCACCACGCTACGCCAGCAGTAAGCTTGGATTGTTTAAACAACAGGCAAGTCCTGGCTCTTCAAAATTCGTGTTTGATGTCTTCGAAATGCCTTTACTCAAATAAGTGTTGGCCATCGTTTTTCATTTGGCTCTTTTTCCCATGTGGGTATCAACATGTTGTGGCCATGTGTTTTGGCGATTATCTTTCCATGGCCTTTCCTGTAATCTCTCTCAGGTTTGATTCTTTGTTCTATTCTCAGGTTGTTGGCACTCTCTTCACGCACCATCAGAAGTGTGTTCTTGTAGACACTCAGGCTGTCGGTAATAATCGCAAGGTCACAGCTTTTATTGGAGGTATCGATCTTTGTGATGGCCGCTATGACACTCCTGAGCACCGGATATTACACGATCTTGAAACTGTATTTAAGGATGATTTTCACAATCCTACATTTCCAGTGAGTACATGATTACTCGCTGGTTGTTCAAAGCTAGAATCCTAATTCCTTGCTTATTCCTAATTCGTATTCTTTTTCTACTTCCTCAGGCTGGTACCAAGGCTCCAAGACAACCTTGGCACGATTTGCACTGTAGGCTAGATGGGCCTGCGGCATATGATGTTCTCATAAACTTCGAGCAGCGGTGGAGAAAGGCGACTCGATGGAAGGAGTTCAGCTTACGTTTGAAGGGGAAAACTCACTGGCAAGATGATGCTTTGATCCGGATAGGACGTATATCATGGATTCTAAGTCCAGTGTTTAAATATCTGAAGGATGGTACCTCAATTGTCCCAGAGGACGATCCAGTTGTTTACGTTTCCAAAGAAGATGATCCTGAGAACTGGCATGTTCAGGTATCTACAGATTTCTTCCAAACAATATTTCTCATGTAATAAGTTATGACGATTTGATTTAATCATGCGGTTTCTTTGACTTTCAGGTATTCCGTTCTATCGACTCAGGATCCGTGAAAGGATTTCCTAAATATGAAGATGAGGCTGAAGCCCAAGTTAGTAGATCAACTTATTTGCTATTATTACTAATGTTCCTTTATAAGCCATTGTCGCCACATGGTATAAATTGCACTACTAAGTCTTCAAAATTATTTGTTTACTGCAGCATCTGGAATGTGCCAAGCGTCTTGTAGTAGATAAAAGCATCCAGACTGCATACATCCAGACAATCAGATCTGCTCAGCATTTCATATACATCGAGAACCAGTATTTCCTGGGTTCATCTTATGCTTGGCCCAATTATAAAGATGCAGGTACGTCTTGATCTTTGAGGACAGTTCTTAGACTAGGAACTAAAATGCTCACTTATCTCCCTCTGTGTAAACAAATGTGAATGAACCTTTTTTCCTGTGAATTATCTGATCCTTCGTTCTTCTTGAATGAGCAGGGGCTGACAATCTGATTCCTATGGAGTTGGCACTAAAGATTGTTAGTAAAATCAGGGCTAAAGAAAGATTTGCTGTATATGTCGTCATACCATTGTGGCCTGAAGGCGACCCAAAGTCTGGACCTGTGCAAGAAATTCTATATTGGCAGGTAAGACCCAAAGTTTGCACGGATACTAAAATAGATTCTTCCATTTCATTTCAAGAGAGACTAACATTTCTGCTAAAATCATCTTCGTTTTCAGAGCCAAACCATGCAGATGATGTATGATGTAATAGCACGAGAATTGAAATCGGTGCAGTCAGACGCTCATCCTCTCGATTACCTAAACTTTTATTGCCTTGGTAAACGAGAGAAACATCCAGATGATATGCCAGCCACAAATGGCAGTGCGGTATAATATTCATTACCGAGAACTGCTTCATTCACAGAAACTCACTTTAGCTTAGAGAAGAGAACTCAGTGGAACAAATAATTTACGATCTTTTTACTGCGTTTTCAGGTATCGGATTCTTACAAGTTCCAGCGTTTCATGATCTATGTGCACGCGAAGGGAATGATAGTAGATGATGAGTATGTACTCATGGGATCTGCTAATATCAACCAAAGATCTATGGCCGGCACGAAAGATACCGAAATAGCCATGGGTGCCTATCAACCCCATCATACATGGACTAACAAGGGAAAACACCCACGCGGCCAGGTTTGTATTCCTCCTGTCATCATCATCTATACCATAACCTCAAAAGTGACGATTTCGTTAGAATCTATTATCATACTACATGGGGCAAATATCGATCTGGGAAAAAACCAAGGCCATTGTACTTCTTGTTTCTGGTCTTTGTAAAGTGAATAACACATTCATTAAGAGGTTTGTTGATATCCCTGCCCGCAGGTATACGGATACAGAATGTCACTATGGGCAGAGCATTTAGGCAAAACTGGAGACGAATTCGTGGAGCCAGCTGATCTAGAATGTGTGAAGAACGTGAACGAAATCGCCCAAGGAAACTGGAAAAAATTCATAGATTTGAAATTCTCAGAGCTACAAGGTCACTTAATTAAATACCCTCTGCAAGTAGACATGGATGGTAAAGTGAGCTCTCTTCCTGATTACGACAGTTTCCCAGATGTTGGTGGTAAGATCATTGGAGCTCATTCCATGGCTCTCCCCGATACTCTAACCACGTAATGTTATTGTTAAATGTTTAATGTAAAAAGAGTCTCGGCATCTTTATTCAAGGTTTCTTCCGATCCTGCATAAAAAAGAAAGCTGAAAGTGTTGTGTGAGTTGTACATTTAACTGTGTTGTTTTATTTTATTCTTTTGTGATTTGTCGTCAAACTGTATTTGTTTGGGGTGCAAAAAGTAGAGAGAGTGTGGATTATGGAGGCAAAATAATATTAAGGATATTCTGTTCTTCTGGGTTTTTAATTTTTAGTTCGATTAATGATGCTGTGTGATTCTTCTCTCTTTTGTTTTAAACAAATGAAGAAACTGTATTCTAATTTCAGATGGATCTGATTAGAGGTTTGCCTATTCGCTTCTGTTAAATCGAACCAAAACCGAAGATTCATAGACGCATCCTTATTTTAGTTCGGTTTTATTCGACGATACTTTCCGGTATTCAAACGACAATGAAGCGAAAATTAAACCGAACCGAGTGAAAAGAATGAATGAGCCAGTCCAATATTAAAAGCCGGATAATAAGGAGGTGTTGCGAAATGCATCATAAGAAACGTGAGTCGCGCCACATACAATTAGTACTGTGTGATATAAACATTTAAAAGAATAAAAATTCGTCAATCTGTAGACAAGGGGGAAGAGGAGAAACTAATTTCACGCTTTGTTGCTTTACAGTAAAACCCTAATTCTCTCCGTCGCGATCGCAGCCTGAGCTCTCTCTCTACCCGTTTATTTCGCAATGGTGAGCTTATAGTAGACTACCTATCATTCGTTATCCTCTTCCTGATCTCCATTTGATATTCCTGACGAAATCGAGGTAATTGCTTCGTTTTGCAGGCGGATTCTCCTAATGAGGAAAGGTTAGATTCAAGTTTCTTATGCTTCGCATTATTCATCGATGTAAACTACAGAATATTTCTCGTTCTGGTTTTACGCCTTTATACAATGTTGAATTGCATTACACTTGCGTAAGGATGTGAATCTGACGAATAGATTTTGCGAATTTTGACTTGTTAAATATCTAATCTCTTTCTTTTTTCTGTACTTGAATTTTATGTTGATGCGTTATGGCTCATAGATTTGCGAATTTTGACTTCTTAAGAGATTCATTTTCTCTCTACATGAATCATATATGTTGGTGCTTCGAAGTAAGAAGTCTTCAGTGAGAAATGTTGCAAATGAAAAATCATTTCTGTAAACCGTTGTGTAATGCTTTGCTTGATTTCTGCATCAGGGATTCGCGATCTCCTTCACCCCGAAAAGAACAACCCAGGCCCCTGTCCAGATCGAGATCCAGATCCAGATCCAGGTCCAGGTCCAGGTCCGTGCCGAGGGCTAGGTCTAGGTCCAGGTCCAGGTCCGTGCCGAGGGCTAGGTCTAGGTCAAGATATTTGCCGAGGGCTAGGTCTAGGTCAAGATCTTTGCCAAGGCCTATATCTCCATCAAGAAGCCGTGGAAGGTTAGCTATTTCCTTAAGTTTATTGGTTTCTTATGGCACAAAAGAATTCATTGCGTGGTAATCTTCTTTCATTACACTGTTTCTAGGACAAGGTCAAGAAGCCGAGGAAGGTTAGCTCTAGCTTTCTTTCTCCATCTGTGTCTGCAATGCTTTTTTGTCGTCTTCGATTGGATTGATTGTTTCAGTGTTTGGTTTTTCGTTATCTAAATAGTATTTGGTTGACAGGTCTGAAGTTGAAAACCCTGGAACCACACTCTATGTGACTGGCCTATCCACAAGAGTCACCGACAAGGATCTTGAAGCACATTTCTCCAAGGAAGGAAAGGTGATAAACATCGAAAGCCTGATTCTCCTTCCTCACTAATATGTTTTGTCTCTGCATTTTTTTCAGCGTACAATCCTTAATCATGTGGCTAACTAATTTCATTGCCACAGGTAGCATCGTGTTTTCTTGTAATGGAGCCGCGCACCCGTGTGTCTCGTGGTTTTGCCTTTGTTACGATGGACAGCCTTAAAGACGCTGAGCGGTGCATTAAGTATCTCAACCAATCTGTACTAGAAGGCCGATACATAACTGTCGAAAGGGTAACAAAAATTCATGCTCTACTGATTTTGGTGGCAATATGATAAAGTTGATATCGTAATTTGTTTAACTTGGAGGTTTTCTGACCATTCAGAAAAATATTGCGTCAAGCTAGTGTTGGCAACAACAATCAGAGATGATGATACTCATCCTTACCCAACATCATTAAGTGAAACACAGCTTGATCTGATCCAACTAATCATAAGCAACTATATTGCCTCAACTCTCAACTCTCAACTAATCAAAGGACATAATCAAGTATCAACAACTAGTAGTCCAAGTGTTTCTTCAGCCTAGGATGTATCTTGTTTCCTTGAATGTACAGTGGCTTTTGTAACTTGAAGTTGTGTCCATTACATGAGGTTGACGTACTTTGTGTTGTCTTCAGTCCCGAAGAAAGCGCCCGAGAACTCCTACCCCAGGCCACTATCTTGGCTTGAAAAACTCCAGAGACAATGGTAAGGACGCATTTGAAGCCTCTATTAAAAATTATTGAGTCCCATAACTAACAACTGAAGAGGTTGCTAATGCTAACTGTTCTGTACTCTTTTGTGTTGTGGAAGTAGACCGAGATGGCCGTAGCAGTCGAGGGAGGCACCATGATCGTGATGATTATAGACACCGTAGGTCACCAAGACGCGACTATTCACCTCGTGATGGAAGGAGGTCACCAAGACGCGACTATTCGCCTCGTGGTGGAAGAAGTTCAAGAAGAGATCGGTCTCACTCTCCTTATGGAAGAAGCCCAGAGAGAAGGTCCGAGAGAAGGTATCAACCCCGTGTCTCGAGATGACCTGTTTAGGTCTGTCGCTGGACAAAGGAATCCAACAACTTCTATGTTTGACTTAGGTTGTGTGATTGATGAGCATCTTTAATATAGTATAGAGATTCTGTTGGGGACAGTTATGGTTTTTATCTGTCTTTTCTCTTTTATGTGTATGCTGCAGAACGCAGTGAAGTGGAAATTACAATGTAATCGCTTCTCTATGCTACTTTGTTTTTGAGTGTATCGGAATCCTATGTGATCATAATCTTGAGATTTTTTGCAAAAAAATTGTTTGAAAGAAAATGGTAGAGATACAAAAAGTGAAGCTTGAAATTATCAAAATCGAAAACGAAATCCTCAAAAATAAAAGCTATGAGCAAACTGAAAGGAAAACGTTTATCAGTAACGAATATATATACGTGTGTTTATCTTTACTTGTAATAATAACACAGAGTACAGACCTCATCAAGAGTTGGCGTATTTGTGCCAACAGAGCAACATCAGAATACATCTCCTGGCGATATAAAACCTAGAACGCCTCTCCTTCACCATCGCTAAACATCCTCTGTTCCTTTCCATTGATTCTCTGCAACCTTCTTCTTCTCTTTTCCTCTTTCTCCTCATCTTTGTTGTTGATGAACATTGCCCCATTATTTTCTCTTCTCTTGTTTACTTCGCTTCTTCACACTTTTATGTTCTCCTTTTGTTCTGTTTTAAGTTCTCTGGAGAGACGGTTTTTCCCTATAAAAGAAAAATGAAAGAAGAAGGAGAAGAAGCAAAATGAAAGGGACCAAATGTGAAAAGAGTGGAGAGGAGAAAAATAAATGATAAAAGACTATAAATAGGGGAGTGGTGGAGCAATGATGATGCGATGACGTTAATCGTCATTAACCTCTCTCTCTCTTTATTTTATTTTACGTATACTCCTAGAAAATCCATTAACCTTTTGCTTGTGTTACATAAGCGATTAACTAATTCCACACTACGCTTTATCATTGTTATCTAATAGTCATTGCATATTAACTGTGGTGTTGTCGTTACGGTTCAAAGTGTTAATGTGGATGATAATAATCAGAGAAAATGCAAGGAAACCTATAACAGTTATCATGTGATGAATAACAACACATTGTTACATTCTTGTTTCTCGTTATTAGTTTTTTCCCTATTCGATCAACCTACCAAGAAAACGCGTCTCAGGTGGTTTTAGCGTACCCGACAAGACAACGGCTGATCTCTTGCTTACGCGTGTTATCATATCCTACGGTGTAATGTGACACACGACCTTTTCTGTATCTTAACGGTCATCAATTTTACACTAGCAATGGATTCATGTTTTGCTAAAAATTGAAGATCAAACAAGATGTTAACATATCATATATTATATGTAACTAGACTTATAAGTTTTTGAATTTGAGGTTAATATTTTTATAGACGTTCATTAACTGAGGCAACCTCTCTGAAACTATATTCACTTCTTACTTCACATTTCGTTATTGTTTGATTAGGATTTAGGACTATACATGAAAATTAATTTAATATGTTTGTTTGCTAGTTGCAAAGAACGGCGTCGTCACGAGCGCAGAACAACGTCAGCATGAACTGGTGGAAGGGAATAAAGTATCTGGAGGAAAAGAGTCAGTGACCAATCATTGATAGTTGATTGGTTTTCGCCACGTCGGCACACTTCCTTTCACAGCTGTGTGATATTCCTCCTTTCTTGTTTTTTTCCTGACAAAAAAAGAATAGTATTATTTTGTATAGTGTCGGATAATTTTTTATACATATATACATTTTTGTGATTTTAATTACCGAACCGAGATATGGATATGGTCGTAGGATTCGTTCACATTTTTTTGTCGCCATAATATTCTGAACTTTGAGAATGTTGCCACTTTATTTACTTGTGCTAAGACTTAAGACTTAAGAGTGTAATGAAGTTTCATATAATCTGTAGACTATCCCTCGCTCATCAATTTATTTTCCAGTAGGCTAGTTGCCACACCAAGCGAATATGGGCCACAACACGGCCCTAACAAATTTTGAAAGGCCTATTCTTTTTTATTAGTCCCTCGTACTATCATAATATGAACTTTTGTAGTATTTGTTAGTAGTATACTATTATTGAGTTATTACAGTACGTGGCTAAAAAACTTATATTTACACTCGAATAATTTAATCTACGCATTTCTTTTTCATTTGTAAATATAACTTAACACACACATATCAAACTGTAAAGAATAAAGGTTAAATTTATGATAAGGGGTTTAAACAACATACACTAAACGTATGTTGAATACGGATGATGACTTTGTGTAGTATTATTTTGAGAACAAAATTTTGTTTTTATCATCATCAAATTCAGAAACCATTCGAGGGAGAAAAAGCTCATATATCCCGTGTTGTAACAACACCACTTTATTGTGATCACCAATCTTAACTTATATAAGATCGGAAAAAGTTATATCATAATTTCATTAACATCGAAACAAAAAAAAATTTCCATAAATGTCATCATATTTGTATCATAAATAGCAAAAAAAAAAAAAACTAAAAACAAAATCACTCTCTCATTTTTTTTCCTTGTTAAACATCAGCAACACCATACATTATTTCTGGAAGCAAAAAAGCAACACTGTCCATTATCCATTTAGAGATAATAATAATAATAATTTTAAAAAACAGAGAATCTCGTGACCCACACTTATGTGTTATTACACCACATGATGACGTGGACAAGCTCTACGTGTTACACAACGAAACGTTCATGTCCTCCCTGGCTTTCAACCAAAACACACTTCTCTCTCTCTCTTCGTTTTTTTTTTTACCTTTACTTGAATCTTGGATCATTCTCCTTTTGGATCCAAGAGATCGTCGTCGTGTTTATTTTCCTTTTTCTTTCGTTCACTGGACTCGTTTGCTCGTTTCGTTCTGATCCGCCTTCGGTACTGAATTGATTCTGTTCCGATGGCGATCAAAGATGAGACAGAGGAGAGCTGCGGAAGCAGAGCCGTCGTGGCGGCTTCCGTAACTAAGGAGAACCCTAGGCAGCATCGTATGAAACTCGAGGTGTACGGTGAGGTGCTACAGCGAATCCAGGAATCCAACTACGAAGAAGCTAACTTCCCTGATTTCGATGATCAGCTCTGGCTCCATTTCAATCGTCTTCCTGCTCGGTACTTTCTTCCTCAATTAAAAACATTTCGATCAGCGATAAAGGTTTTGTCCGGCTTAGGTTACTGAGTTTCCCAATGTTGTACTCTTAGATATGCTCTGGATGTGAATGTTGAGAGAGCAGAAGATGTACTCACTCATCAGAGGCTGCTCAAGTTGGCTGAAGATCCTGCAACTAGACCTGTTTTTGAAGTTCGCTGTGTACAGGTAATTTAAACAAGCATCTAGGCCACTTTCTCCTTTGTTTTTTTAGTTCGAAACTGGATTGTTCGTTGTGTTCCTCTTTCTTACAGGTTTCTCCCACTCTTAATGGACATTCTGTGGACACTGATACTTCAGATCCTGCTGTCAAGGAAGATGCTCAAAGCTCATACCACTCCAACAGGTAAGGGATATTCTTACTTTTTTTTTCTGTGAAACATTCTTTCTCCTATTGTGACTATTTTCTTACTCCTTGTTCAAAGGGTTCTTGCACCTCCTACTTTTGGTTCTTCTCCAAATTTCGAGGCTCTTACACAAGCTTATAAACATCATGCTGAAGACGACGATAGTGCTGTCAATGCACAGTTGCCGAATTCTCGGTGAGTGTTCTTCTGAGTTATGTCGTCTTTTCTCCAGTCTTGTCTGCATATAACTAAAAGAGGAATACTTTGCATGGTCACATGTCTTTTGGATTTAACCTTATTTCCTTATACAACCATGTGCGGTAATATTATCCTTTGTTATAGACCGATGCACGAGATCACCTTTTCCACCATTGACAAGCCAAAACTCCTTAGTCAGGTTGGTGGTTTGTTGTTGTTTTTTTTCTCTGTTTCTTTATATCAAGTCTGATAATAGAAACCCTGTGGCTTAGTGTTCTTTTTCTAATATTGTAGTAAAGTTTCGCTTCTGTTGTAATTTACAAATACGTCCATTTCTTTTCTCCAGATTAATTTCATAAACTTCGTCACAGTTTACAGAATCCATCAAAGACTGTACGGGTGGTTATTTTTTTTTTTTTTCATTATGCTATTATCTGAGCGGCAAATAATGTTTTGTTCTAGTTAACTTCCATGCTTGGTGAACTTGGATTGAATATTCAAGAGGCTCATGCTTTCTCTACTGCGGATGGTTTCTCCCTGGATGTTTTCGTTGTTGACGGTTGGTCGCAGGAGGTATGTATGATTTTCGTTTTCTGCATCTTTCAGAACCTTCATGTTACTTGGCATTTGATGTCTTAAGTGAACTGCTTAGAAAGATAATGACCATTGATGACCTTTCTGTACCTGTTATAGCTAAGCTGGTCGAGATTCTTTTCTACAGGAAACAGAGGGTTTAAAAGATGCATTGAGGAAGGAGATACTGAAGCTTAAGGTATATATTATCCTTCTTACAGTCATGAACGATTCTGATCTTCATTAGATTACTCATATTCCCTCCGTGCCTCAGTTCTCAATTGGAAACTCAGAAAATGCAAGTAACGCTTTAGCATTAGCTTGCTCCAAACTGTACTGATGAATTGTTGCTATGTTTTGCATCAATTTTTTGATAGTTATCCTCTCTCTCCATATTCAACACTGGCTGCTCTGCAGGATCAACCTAGTTCAAAGCAGAAGTCTATTGCTTTCTTTGAGCATGACAAATCAACTAACGAGCTGGTACCCGCCTGTGTTGAAATACCCACGGATGGAACTGATGAGTGGGAAATTGACATGAAGCAGCTCAAAATTGAAAAGAAAGTGGCATGTGGATCATACGGGGAATTGTGAGTTTACCATTCCAAAATCTCTATTTTGTCTTGTAACGGAAGTTTATTTAAGGAAGTTAATGAATATATTCTTCATGTCTATGCAGGTACAGAGGAACCTATTGCAGTCAAGAAGTAGCTATCAAAATTCTCAAGCCCGAGCGTGTAAATGCTGAAATGCTTCGAGAGTTTTCTCAGGAAGTGTATATAATGAGGTATGCTACAATTGATTCTCATTCTCACTCATACTCTTATAGCTTTTTTTTTTCTTATATTAATATTCCAATGAAATTTCCATTTCTATATTCTGCCATTTTATGTTGTATAAAGTAACCAACATGATATTTTAGATGCTGATTGTTCTCCGGGGACGGTTGTTTCTAATACTTTGCAGGAAAGTACGGCACAAAAATGTTGTCCAATTTATCGGTGCATGTACACGATCTCCAAACCTCTGCATTGTGACAGGTAATCTTTCAGTAAATTCTGTATAGGAGTCTGGTTCTGTCTGGATCGTTTTTGTAGTGTGTTCCTGCATGCCTGGTGAGAAAGTTGTCTCAGCATGAAAATGAGTCTCCTATTTGCTAATTTTGATTTTGGCAATCGATTGATTTTATCTTTCTGTATCAGAATTCATGGCTCGGGGGAGCATATATGATTTTCTTCACAAACAGAAAGGCGTTTTTAAACTTCAATCTTTGCTCAAAGTGGCACTTGACATCTCAAAAGGAATGAATTATTTGCATCAGAACAATATCATTCACCGAGACCTCAAGACCGCTAATCTTCTTATGGACGAACACGACGTAAGTTTCAATCTTTGGTCACTAATCACAGCATTCTTTGATCACTGATTATGTAGTCTTTCAGCTTCGAACACTTGAAATCCAGCTAATGTTTATTTTCCACTTTTCTTCTCGATAATTTTCTTTTCATTACACTAGAATAGAGGGACACGTCTTTAGGTTGTGTAAAAATTTGAACAGGTCGTCAAGGTTGCTGATTTTGGGGTTGCGAGAGTGCAGACTCAATCAGGGGTCATGACTGCTGAAACAGGGACTTACCGATGGATGGCTCCAGAGGTGTGACTTTGCTTTCGTGCATTTTGTTTGTTCTTTTTTTTTTTCCACAATTTTGGAAGTATATGAAACTAATGACGTATCTGTGGGGAGTTTTGGCTGTTTCTCTACTTTGACAGTTGTACTTTCTGAACTCAGGTCATTGAGCACAAACCTTATGATCACAGGGCAGATGTCTTTAGTTATGCGATTGTGCTGTGGGAACTTTTGACTGGGGAGGTAAGCCCTCTTTACTTTTCTCTCTTTGGATTTAAATGGTAAAAGTTGCGAAGCTCGTCAACTTTTGGATTTGTCACTTTATTGTGTATTCTGTTGTGTAATGAATGAAAACAGCTTCCATATTCTTACTTAACTCCACTACAAGCGGCTGTTGGCGTTGTTCAAAAGGTATGTTTGTAAGGACTTAACATTTCTTTTCGTCGTGCTTTGAGAGCTTTTTGTGCAACGACTCTCAACTCTTGTACAGGGACTTCGACCGAAAATTCCGAAGCAAACACACCCAAAACTGACTGAACTTCTTGAGAAATGCTGGCAACAAGACCCAGCTCAAAGACCGAATTTTGCAGAGATCATAGAAATGGTCAAGCAACTACTCCATGAGGTAATTGCTTTTATCATTCTCTCTGCTCAAGTCTTTACCAGAGCGAGAGTCTGACAATTGTAAGCAAAACCACCAGGTAGGAGATGAGGAGCGCCAAAAGGATAAACATGGTGGCTTTTTTGCAGGCCTAAGAAAAGGCCACCATTGATACTCTCGAGTATTTGCTGAAACGTGTCGTTTGATCGGTTTGAATAGAGCTCCGCTCACCTCTCATCTTGCTTTGTATAGTTTTTGTGTCTGAAATGGTTGGGGATCTTTTCATAACTGTAGAGTATTTTCTTAGAGCCTCACTTTTTTTTTTTCTTCTTCCTGTATTCGTTTTTCTTAACCGTTTTCTTTTGAGAAAAGAATCAATGGGCGGCTATTGAGATTTCGTTGTTACTACATTACTTTCTCTGAGGTTTGCCTAATAAGTGAAACTAGCAATCTTATTATTTGGTAGTGACATTAAGATACATAAACACTTGTGTTGAGAACATCTACAATATTTTATATGTAATTTACAGACAGATTGGTTCGTGTTTGTTTTCACTCTTCTACTGGTAGTTCATTCTCTGTCCAGGCAACGTATCCTCCAGCAATGTCTGTGATCCCCGTGAAACCCTGCACACACACGAGGCAGCATTAAACCGGCTTTGTCTGTTTAAATTGATACTATCACCAAGCTCGATATATAAGTAGAAATTGAATCACACTTACAGCAGTGAGAAGCTCAGTTGAAGCCATGAGAGATCTTTCCCCGCTCTCACAACCCTGCAAGATTTCATTTATACACTGATGAGCTTGTATTCATCAGTGTTACTCTAGATATTTTGCATAAATTCAAACTTACGATGATGATCTCGTCGTGTTTCCTGAAGTGGGACGAGACCTGCCTCAGAAAACTCGGGTTCTTGACCATTCCTGATACATTTTTTGATTTTGCTTTGGTGTCAGTTTTTAAGTTTTTTCATATCAACTTTTTTTTTTTTTAATTACAATGGTGGGAGTCTTCTAAAGGTGGGTTGAAGAAAAACCTGATCCGACTCTGTACATGTAAGGTATGTTGATGGCACTAGACGGATGTCCGATGCTGAATTCGTCTGGTGTCCTCACGTCGAGATATCGATATCCTGCTTGAGCTAGCTCACGCGCCACTCTTACCGGTACTGATGTAGGAACTCTTGCTGCTTCTGCCGCAACGTTTGCTCTGCTCGTTGTTGCTTTCCGCCTTCAACAAACGATTGAAAAATACATGTTTTTATATCTCCTAATGTTAATTCACAATCCATAAGCGGTAGAGAGGTTTCCGAACGTCGCTCACCAATGGAAGTTTGAGTTTCGAAGATCTGCAACAATGACAACTCTGCTTGTTGAATTCGTTGGCGTTGGTAATTTCCACTTGAAAGATTCACACATTTGTAGAGGTGGAGATATACCCGACGACCAGCTTCCAATTCGTGCGGTTGTGTTGAAAGTCGCTGTTTCCATTTTTTCTTCTTCTTCTTCTTCTTCTTTTTTAGATGTTTTGAGCTATACTTCTTCTCGTGCGTGTATATATTTATACAGACACCAAGGGTATGGGCCCCTGTGCCACGTCAGTGTGTGTTATGTCCGAATTTTTTAGTCTCTATCCTTCTATTCCAAAATGTAAGCCATGTGTGGAATGGATCATGATAAGTCCAACTCGGTTGCCTCGTAAGTCGTAACAGGATAACTTGCTGACTCGGATAGATGGTACTGCACGGTTCTTAACAGGCCCATTTCTGAGCTTTCAGTGGATCCAAGTAGATAGTATTTGGGCCTGAGGCCCAGAAGTGAAACAAGTGGCTGAGATGGTTGAAACGGAGGAGAAGATGAAGTAAGGGAAGGCTTTTTTTGGTTAACAATGGTGAATTAGCGATTGATTCGACGACGATGATGGCGAGGTTTGTCCCTGTGTCGTCTTGTCAGTTTCATTTCGGCTTCCGTGAGTTTCCTCCTTCATCGTCAGCTCTTTATCCGAGACGCTTTGAGGTAAAACTTGTCATGAGTTTCATCTGTGATGGTAGTGTGATTGGTCAATTGAAGTCAGATGCTCTTAATTTAGGTCTCTGACCGGAGATTTCCGGTGGTTCCGATCAGATGTTCGTCGTCTGAGCCTGAAGATGGCGGAGATTCGGCGCCGTCGCTGTCTTCCTCCTCACCGTCGTCCACAAGTGAAGTATCTATTAACAGCTCGACGTACAATTGGTACACCGGGCTCGGCGCTGTTGGGATGTTGGACACGGCGTATTTGACTTACCTCAAACTCACTGGCTCCGATGCCTTTTGCCCTGTTGGTGGTGTTACTTGCGGCGATGTCTTGAACAGCGATTATGCCCTTGTTTTTGGTTCGTATTATCCATCGCTTTAGTTTGATTCACGTATTTTTAAAATTTGCAGTAGACCTTCGAGATTGTATGATTACGGGTAGTTCCGAGTCCAGAATTTCAGTAATTTGGTGTTTGTTTTGTCTGTGGCTAGGCTAACATTGAAACATTTTTGTTGTTTAGTTTTAGATTTGTATTCGTCTCAAGTATGAATTCGATCTCAAAGGCATGATTAGATCCTGATCGAATAACTCGAGTGTGATAATTTTTAACTGTGCTAAGAGCTATATTATTGATCAGCATGCTTCACTTCACTCTATGTTGTGCTGTATGTAGGCTTTGTCTCTTCCTTTGTGCTCTGCTTCAGCAATTTTATTGACTGAAATGTTCCCACATTGCATTGCGCATATATTGTGTTTGAAAGCTGAACTCAGTGACAATCCTTTCGCATTTTCGCCAGGTGTTCCTCTGCCAGTGATTGGTTTTGTTATGTACGGCTTAGTAACCGCTCTAAGTGCACAGCTTGGGGAAGGGAACTCACCCTTTGGAGTCAGTAAGACCAATGGACGTTTTGCGTTATTTGCGACCACGACTACAATGGCATCTGCTAGTGCGTACTTCCTGTATATCCTTAGCACCAAACTCTCAGGATCATCGTGCCTGTACTGTCTAGTCTCTGCTTTCCTGTCGTTTACTCTATTTTTCCTCTCTATAAAGGTATCCCCTGATATCCGTTTCTCTTACATTTTGCGTTAATTGTATTTCTACTCAAAGATGACATCTTAACTTCGGATTACGTTTATGTCCTCCATGTATGTGGTAGGATGTGAAGTTGCAAGAGATACAGCAAGTTGTAGGCTTGCAGATATGCTTGGCATTCATAGTAGTTGCCTCCTTGACTGCTTCCTATAGTACTGCTCGACCAATCCCGTCACGGTAATGTAGGTTCATAGTTTTCTTTTTGGAGTCCGATGGCAACTTCTAGTCCTTTGTAACAAGTAGTGAACAAATAGCTGCCCGAGTATGAATGAGTTAAATCAAGTGGTTTCTTTTAACCCTAATATATGTCTTTGGTCTTCACTCCGTCCAGCTCAGGTGACACTGAGCTGCCATATTATTCAACAGATATCACTACATCATCGAGCCCTTATGCTATTGCATTAGCAAAACATCTAAACTCCATTGGAGCTAAAATGTATGGAGCATTCTGGTGTTCTCACTGCTTAGAGCAAAAAGAGGTGAGTAGTTTATTCATCATCGGTTTGCCTGAAATCATCAGTTTCATGTATTTATTATGTAAGTTCCCTCCATCTATAGATGTTTGGAAGAGAAGCGGCAAAACTACTGAATTACGTGGAATGTTTTCCCGAAGGCTACAAGAAAGGAACTAAGATATTCAAGGCATGTTCAGATGCTGGGATCGAAGGGTTTCCGACATGGATGATAAATGGTCAGGTGAGTAAATCCTCCGAATCTTTGGTACACTTTTGATCACATGTCGGTTCCTATTTCACCTCCTTTATTGTTTAGGTCTTAAGCGGAGAAGTAGAACTCGCTGAACTAGCGGAGATGTCCGGATTCAGCCTTGATCAGGCAAATGAGGCCAAACAACTTCAGTAAATTTTTGTAATGTTGCAGAAAATATTAGGTGAATCTGTGAATGCTCTTTGTTTGGTACTGATAGTTATAGGTGGCTCTGTGCAAATGCAAGTGATTATCATTGCCATAGGAGGTTATAATTCCATGATCTCTCTCTTAGCTACAACCAGAGAATCACCATTTTATCAAAACTTAAAAAGGTTCTACTAGTAATTCGAGAATCTACAGTCATCTAGTAGTGGCTTTATGGTAGATGCCTAGAAGTGAGCTTTATATGTAAGAGTCACACATTTATGCATGTTGTATATACATAATGATATTTGCGTGTAGATAGACATATAAACATGTATTTATGTCGGTGTATCATGGTATAATGCCTAGAAGTGAGGTGAAGAGTCACACATGTATATCTTGTGATAAAAATTTCATGCATGTGCATCTGTGAACTTTTTTATATATTAGTCCAACACCGTTTATTATTATCCGTTGGATACGCAATAGATAAAAAAAAAGTTTTTCTTTTTCTGCTTTTTAAAGATTCGATTGGATAGATAAGAACATCCAGATATTTATTACTATATTGTACGCTGTTAGAGAACTAATAATTGGATTAGTTTTGTTTAACAAGAACAGATACGGATGAGCCAAAAATAACGTTTTATCTTATCCAAAAATCTGATGATGTGATGAGGCGTAACGTAACGTAACGTAACGCTTTAAGAGCGCGCGGGAAAAAGAGCAAGAAAACAGCAGTAGCCGTTAGATGTAGAGAAAATGGAGGGGTCAGATTAGTTGCTTAACAAGAAAAAGGGCAAAAGAGATAATTGAGTGTCGGACCCACGAAAGAGGTGAGAAATATCACGTTGAAAGGAAGATGCTATAGAATATTCGTAAGAGGCCGTCGTTTCTCACATTAACCCCCCCAATAAATACACTTTCTTCTTGTTTTTGCCCTTTTAAAAATCATCACTTCATCACCCTTCACTCGCCGCTATCAACTTTTGTTCACAGTCCAATCGAGAGAGAAGCGATGAGCACTCAGATTTCGGAGATCGAACAGGAGCAGCTGATCGAGAAGCTTGAGATCTTCAAGATCCATGGCAGAGACAAACGCGGCCGTAAGATCCTTCGGATTATCGGCAAATTCTTTCCAGGTGCTGATACTATTCGATCTTTTTTTTTTTTTTTTTCTTTTTCTATCTATGTTTTTCCTCTGGTTTTTGGCTAGAATTTAAATTTGAATTTCCTCAAATCAGCTCGATTTCTGTCACTGGATGTGTTAAAGAAGTATCTGGAGGAGAAGATCTTTCCTCGATTAGGGAGAAAACCTTTCGCCGTGCTCTACGTTCACACCGGCGTACAGAGGAGCGAGAATTTCCCGGGAATCTCAGCTCTACGAGCGATCTACGACGCGATTCCGGTGAACGTCAGAGACAATCTCCAGGAGGTTTACTTCCTCCACCCAGGCCTACAATCACGTCTCTTCCTCGCCACTTGCGGCCGATTTCTCTTCTCCGGCGGGTGAGTTATTGCCGCGGCGCGTATTTTTGGATCTTCGATTTTTTTTTAAAAAAATTGTAAATATTCGCGTACTGATTGGTTTGTTTGTGTGGTGATTGACTACGGTAGGTTGTACGGGAAGCTAAGGTACATAAGCAGAGTTGACTATTTGTGGGAACACGTGAGGAGGAACGAGATAGAGATGCCGGAGTTTGTGTACGATCACGACGACGATCTAGAGTTCCGTCCGATGATGGACTACGGTCAAGAGAGCGATCACGCCAGGGTCTACGCCGGAGCCGCCGTAGATTCGTCAGTCTCTAGTTTCTCCATGAGGTGTATCTCTTAGCGTAAAATATCCCACCCACCAGATCTCGGATCGTATCTTATAAACCATATAATATACGATTAAAAATATCCAAAAAATTACAGATAGATGTGCTTTTTGAAATCAGTGAGCGTTTTTTACGGAAAAGAGAAGGAAAGCTGTTGGCGTTTGGATAAGGAAAGATTTAGATTTTTTTCTTAAACCGTTTCTTTTTTGTTTTTAATAGTTTATCTTTATTTGGAGAAATTTGTACATCTTTTCTTTAGTGGTGGTGGTTGTGAAATGATGTCGACAATCTTGTGTACATGTTAATATTATATGTCAGTGTAAGAAGTCATTTTCTTCGGTGATTGAGGGGAAAAAAAAAGCATCATAAATATATAAATTTTGTATGCAATCAAGTTTTCATTTGTCTTCATAATCATCGGTTACATGAATGACTTACCATATTAAGACCAATTCCTACTTTCTAGTCTAGTGTTGTTACGGTTTACTTTTCATCTAGATTCGGTCCGTTTAATCGCTACTTAATCTAATCTAATCAAAGTGAGCTACACTTTTTTGGGGATTTATTATAAGTTTGTAAAGAGTTTTTTTGTGGTGGTTGACGTAAGATTGGGATCAATAATATACACAAGAAGCTTTTGGTTTCTACCATCAGTTTAACTGGTTTAGCTGCAGTAAGTCTATTTAACCGGGTGGAATACTGTATTCTATACGCTCCCGACTTCAAGAAACAATAGGCCAATGCCTGAACTACGCCAAAAAAAAAATGAGTGTTATTGAAATGAAAAGTATCCGAAGGATTTGGGTACAATTTTCACTGTAGCTTCCTTATCTTCGCCGGTTTCTTGTCGTCAGAACCTTCAGCAGAATCGTCTAAAGATGTACTATGCTTCATCTTTCTCCGGTTCACAAACTCTGAGAATGACGGAATTTGTGGGAGCCTTATAGGCGAATGGCTCGGGCTCACCACTAGCAGCTGTGTTGGTTCATCACCCGAGACTCGGTTGTGTATATGTTTCCGCCTTCTTCCTCTATCTTCTCGGCTGGTTCAGTCACCAGGATCGATTCTCCTGATGGCTCTTCTTCTCTAGCCAAACTTACCACTGAGCTAAGTCGGGTCATTAGCTCGTCTATGTTTGCGGATCCTAACCATCTCACAGTACTCGCTATCTGTGAGTAGTAAAACGATTTCCCTGCTTTGCTATATTTTCTATAGCACTCGTTTTCAAGAACCTCAGATGCGTTTGGGGAATCAATCCTGCAATATTAATTTCAACATTCCAATTAATGAGATAAGAGAGAGACTGAGAGAGAGACATATAAGCTGCATAAATCTTAAATACTTAAAAAGGATTCAAGAGATTTTTACTCCTCTACACCGAGCCGCCGAAGTACTAGTGTCAGCTCATCCAAGAGTCTCTGCTTGCTTGATTCCCTTAGTGCTTCAGATATTGCATTCTTCTCGGACTTTTTTACCTGCAAACAGTTAAAACAGGGTTTCCTAAGTTGAAGTGGAGGAAAGATGTTGAACTTTCGTTTCTAAAGAAGATAAAGTGAATCTGATACCGGACCTGTTTATTCCTTTCGTAGTACTTTTCCTCAGCCCGCTCCAGTAAAACTAGTTTCTCATCTAGTCCCAAGTTTTTCGATAGTTTTGGTCCTGCTACGCTCTTCGTAGGCTCAGCGCCATCTGGGTGTAGATGGATCAACACGTGAGTTAGAACTTAGAAATATCATTGGATATGCATGCGCTAAATACAGTATCAAGAAAGTTGGTTACCATCTGAATCTGATATTTCCTCATCGGAATTGCTTCCATCATCATTACGATTCCAGAACTCGGAGTACTGCCCCACATTGGTCTTATCATTCGAGCTTGCAAAAGAATGGGTACGGAGTTTAGTTACACACTTTGTGTACCTTGTTGCACATTTAGATGCGGTTAAAGGCAAAACCTGGTGACGAAAATTCTAGAAGAATTATGTCTTCGGGAGGCGGTAGTCATGAGCTCCTCCAAGCAATGAGCAACTTGATTTGGATGCTTACATGCATCACACGTTTTTTTGCATTGCTGCAAAGGAAACTGTTTGCAACAAGAAAATCAGCGGCTAAGTTTAATGAAACTTTTCAGGATTTGGTTCATTGTGAATCAGTAAAACACAAGCCACACCACCTCTTCACCAAAGCTCTCAAGGATCTTTTTTCTTCGGCATCCAGAACTTTCGCAGTATGTCACAATCTAAAATCATGCAGCATGAATGAGAATAACTTTGAACTGAAATACACAGAGCCTAAAAGAAACAAGAAAGCATTTACCTGCTCGAAGTCAGATGTAGGCTTCTTTGAGGATGGGAATTTCTTATTCTCCGAATTCCGTAGTAAAAATTCCTAGCAAAGTGTTGGTAAAGGAAGTTAGAGAACTTACGCATATAATGAAAGTTGTGAAGCCAAAAACTGTCGTAACCAACTTAACATTACCATTTTCTTTCTATCGTCTACACCATAGTATAATACACTTCTTGAGGGTAATTGATCCCGACCTGCTCTGCCGGACTCTTGGTAGAAAGATTCCATCGATTTCGGAACGTTGAAATGGCAAACCATTCTGACATCCTTCTTATCTATACCCTAGAAGTCAGTTGTCTCATCATGCTACAGTATATAAGAAGTAAAAGTTTTTTTAAAAATGCGACATGAGAAAGAATCGTTGTTTACCATTCTGTAGAAAAACCGTTAGAGCGTTTACAACGTGCACCAAGAGCTCCCAAGCATAATAAGACGCAGAGATGATCATAATATACCCAGAACCGAAATGCAAAGTAATTCACAGAGTTATTCCATACCCGAAAGCCACTGTAGCAACAATAACTTGCTTCTTCGAGGACAGCCAGTCATCTAAAACAGTACTTCTCAGTTTACTATTGAGTCCTGCATGATAGGCTGTAAACATAAAGATAAATATATATCAGCGGTTGTGGCTCATTATTTAAGCACGTAGAGGTGCAAGGGACGGTTTTTACCAGCAGAAGAGATCCCAGTACTGGAAAGGTGAACGGCCAAGTCATCACAGGTTGTACGCTCAAGGCAATAGATAATTGCACAAATATTTCCACATGACTTGAGCAAGTTACACAAATCAGTATAAGCATTATCTATAAGATCTTTGTACCGAACTGCACCAACAAAAAAATTATTTAGATGATAGGGAAACAATTCTAGAAAATCCCTTCTTTTGTAGTAATGAAAGACTCTCAAACAAACAACGTCGGGAACTCCTCATAAGTTCTAACAGAGAGAGATTAATAGCACAAAGGGGAACAAAAAACCTTCGTAGAAGATATTTGGGCGATTGAAAGAAGACTTTAGGACCAAAGGATTCCGCAAACTCAAGGAGTCAATAACATCCTTTTGTACCCTGCGAAGTACTGCTGTTGAGAAAAGCCTCTACAATTTACACAAATGTTCTTATAATGCACTGAAACAGAAGATTACTTAGGAGCAGCAGTCGCGGTTAGAGCCAACACTGGAACATCAGCCAAAGAATCTCTTAAGGTTGAAAGTTGACGATAGCTAGGTCTGTTTATGACAAAACAAGTTAGAAAATAGCAAGCGCCCAAGGACAAGAATGCTTACACAATCACCACTTATGAACCTGAAGTCGTGGCCCCATGATGAGATGCAATGTGCCTGAAGTATACATAAACAGTCGAGAGAAATTAAACCAACATTCAAGCTCAACAGCGGAAGCTTTCCTGCTTTCTCTTGTATAGGCATTACAAGGACTTACCTCGTCTATGGCTAGAAGACTCAGTAAACCCCTAGTATGGAGTTTTCTCAGCTTCAACATAAATCCTTTCGTCGCGATCAACTCTGGAGTAACATACAGCAATCTTACAGAGGGTTTTCCAGAATCAAGGTCCTCGTGGATCTAGAATCAAAGATTAAGCAATATAACAAATACAAGAAGTGATTTCTCTCATCCAAGATATCTCGAGGAATAATCAACACAAACACTTAGAGTGAAACAAAATGAAGAAATCATCGCAGTGATTCTATCAACATTATACCAAAGCACATAGACTGAATTTTTTAATTCTAGCTAAGAGAATTCATTTATGTGAAAAAGGTCAGATATTAGACAAAGCTTCAAAACCAAGTAGCATATATACACACACAGAGAGACCTAAGAATAAAGTATAGCCAAGTCACCTTGTTCCTAACATGTGTGGCTTGGGTGGATGAGAGATACTCAGCAGCGATGCCTTTCTCCTTCAGCGCCATCACTTGGTTTTCCTTTACCAAAAGAGAAACAAAAAAATGGTCTTTCAAAAATTAGTTAACAAGAAAGGTTAAAGAGAAGAATACGTAAAAAAAAAGAGCAGAACAATGCACTTACCATCAAAGCTGAGAAAGCAAACACAAACGCAGAACGGAGGAAAACAGAGCAGATAGTTAGAGGCCAAATCAAAAAAAAAAATTCTCCATTCATGGAAACAGGAAAGAAACAGATTACCAATCAAAGGAGAGACAACAAGCACGATTCCAGGTTTAGCTAGTGCAGGTATCTGATAACAAATCGATTTTCCTCCTCCCGTCGGCATCAAGCAAAAGCAATCCCTTCCTGCTCTCAATTCAAATGACATACAGAAGCGAAGAATTCAAAAAATCATTCCACTTTTCTCCAAGAGATAACCAAAAGGCGTGTTTTCTATACACTTAACCAGATAAAACAGCTTGAATCGCCTCCAGTTGCTTCCCTCTGAAATCTGCATGGCCGAAATGCCATCTCAAAAGCTTCACCAATGCTTCTTTCCCGGCAACATTCTTATCGGAGCGGTGCACATTTTTCATCGGCAATGGCGATTTCTTCATGTCTCCGATCAAATCTTAGACGACTAGTGGGAACTACAAACGTTTGTCTGACGTGTTTTCGAATGTTTGTGATTGTTTCATCGATTCTGGAGAAATTTCAAGGAAATGTGTCGACGCTTCCTCGAGACGCTGCGGGGAGTGAAGAAGGCGATTGGTAAAACTGAGAAACGTCGTCGTTCTTAAATTCACGATAACCAAGCTAAATAACCTCAACCCAACCGGACTAACCATAAGTTAATTATTCGGTCGACAATAAACGAAAACCATCCCGAAACTATTGTTTATGCCCGGTTCAGTAATCGCGATTCTTGGTTACGTTAATAATTAAACCACGTCGTTTAACTCGCAAGGAAACGACATGAAAAAAACACGTAGAGGCAGAGGAATGAAAACGCTTGCCAATCTTGCAGTTGCAGGTGCAGCAAGTATTAAGAAGCAACAAACATAAACTTTTACAAATCTCGATTGATCGTATTATCTGATAAAAAGAGTATTTTCGATTGCTGTTTCAACTTTAGTTTCTGAAAAGATCACAACAAAAGCGAACCGTTATTTAGTACAAAAACAAAAATAATGCTTCTTTCTTCTTCATACACAACAATACCTCACCAATGTAGTAAACACGATAATTGCATAAATCCCAAACGTGATTTCTTTCTATTTATATAGTAGTAAACAAAGTTCCCGGCTTCAGATCAATGGCCCTTTACTGTGTCTGATTGCGTCAAAACGTGCCGCCAACGTATCATAATCAGGTAGTTTTGGGTGAACATGGTGACCGCTTGAGTCCCTTCTCGACTCCGCGGACTGAGGAGCCTGAGGCGGTGCTCGGTTTGGCGGGAGGGAAGAAGCACGATTCTGTAACGGTCCTTCTTCTGGCTCCGTCTCTTCCTCGTAGTAGTCCGACTCATCAAACTTGACCTCAGGAGGAGGAAGTGATGGAGAGTTGTAGCTGTGTCTCCTCCTCACTGTTTCCTTAGCTTTTGCTTCGGTTTTGGCGTAGTCTTCTTCCTCTTGGTCAGATTCATTTATACACGGATTGTTGCAGCTGTGTCTTCTGCAGATTCCTCTGTTTTCCACGGAAGGTTTGGCGTAGTAGGAGCTCGTTTCAGAATCTTGGGATTGTCTTGTTGAACCTGGATGATACTGATCCTTCTGGTGGTTTGTTGAACGGTCGAGAGACGAGGAGGATACAGAGAACTCCTTAGTGCTCTCTCTTCTGTTAGCTAATAAGGCAGCTACTTGTGCTGCTGCAACCGCCTGCTTGGCTAATTCAGCTGCTGCTTCAGCTGCTGACTCGGTGTCATGATAATGCGTGTTGATGTTCATGCTACTACTCGATCTGGATGAACGAAACAACAAAGACTTCATTATTCCTGAGTCCTCATTTGGACATTGTCGAAGCAAAAAGATGAAGATGCATGTATTACCTGGGCACTGCTTTGGTAGGGTCAATGGGGTCTTGAGAAGCGCGGTTTACGGGTAAGCTTGAGGCGCTAACAAACGCACGTGGCCCATCCTGCTCATACAAGAAAGATTACATGAATTCAAGATGTTGACTCTAAGAAAATGGAAACAAGAAGAAAATGAGAGATTCAGAGACACATACTATTGTTTCTTCTTGATGTTTGAGAAGTTCTTGCTCTGTCTCTTTAGTGTCCCAGTCAACCTGGAATTCCTTTGCAATTTCTTTCATGATTTTCAGTTTGAATTCTCCGCCGGGATGCCTAACCGAAAGCTTATCAATCAACTGCAGACGCACAAAAGACAGCAATCATAAGAGTCAAAGGTCATTAAACAGAAACTGTCATGTTTAAGTAATCAGAAACGAAGGATGTTCCTTTACCATCCGGTTCACGCCACAGGTAGGACGCAACTCAGTAGCAGCAGACACAAAATCTCTTCCATATTTCTTCTCGAAAATGTCTTTCAGATCTCCAAGCTCCGGAATTTCAGAACACCTAGGCGCAGCGAAGATCAAACTAGCAATGCCTTCCTTAAGATCCGCAGGGCATTCCCTAAAACCAAGTGAAAGAAAGCCAAACACATGTGAGAACACAAATGGGAAAAACACAAATTGAAACCGATATGGAAACATACTTTTGCTTGGTGATGATAGTGAGACGGGAAACGATAAGCTCGCAGAAAAGCTCGATGATTTCATTTGCCGCCTGGATGTTCTGCTCCCTAATTACATGCTCAACCTGAATTTACCACAAAGTAAAGCTTTCATTGGATTGAAGTGCAGGCAAACTCTAAACACTCTAAAAGTGGATACAGAAAAGTGAAATACTCTGATTCGAGCGGTGGCATCTTGACCGGACTGAAGAAGAACGGCGATGTCACGCCTCATTTGCTTCACCACAACTTGTCTCTTGTTCCTCAGAAGCTTTATTCGAGCCACAGCCATCTTCGCCGCCGTTTTGCTTACAAGTTTAAAAAAGGTTCATCAGACAACTAATCATAGAGACCTCGAGAAAAATACCCAGAACCGGCAAATTCTCAAACATATATCACAATTCTTGCTTTTCCTGGTAAGAATCTAAGAATGCCTAAACATTAACACACCCAAAAAAAAAAAACCTAACTTTTTTCATTTCTTCTACACAAACTGAACATGGATAACAAATCTCTTTAAATGACCGATACCATTACCAGATCCTTTGATTCTTTTCCTTTTTCTTTTTCTGGGCAGTCATTGAGGGAAATCAAGAATCGAAGAAGCATTAAAACAATCAAAATGAGTACCATTTGGAGGAGTTAAAGCCACGACGGAAGAGAGAAAGACTGAACTTGATGAGCTTCTTCGTCTGAACCGAGGCTACTCCGGCCGCCGTCATTTTCTCGCCGCCGCGTCTCTGACACAGAAGCACGATGACTGAAGAAGAAGGAGAAGGCTTGGTGGTGTGGGTGTGTATGTAACGGTCCAATGAAATTAGGAAAGTAACGTTCTTTTGGGTCCCACAAGAACCCACCGACTTACTCTATTCGCTGGACCAGTTTTGACATTGTCAAAATATAGCTGTTGTATCTTAGACACGTGTACTCGTTAATCTCGAACCCAAAGAGCATCCTAAGCAAAGCCTAATCATTTTACTTTCACTAATTACATATATAGATGGCTTTATGAAATGGGCTTGATTTTTCTTATGGGCCTTTTTGACTCTTGGGCTATCGATATTTCAAAGGTTTTCCCTATACTCGATATAGATAGTTTAGTAATTGATTTGACTATTTAATATTTTAATAGTTAGGAGATTCCATACTTATTGTTCAAAATTATATTTACCATGTATAAAATCTCGATCTTATCACATTTCTCTATTCTTTTTTTTTTTTTTTTGACACAATCACATTTCTCTATTCTATAAAGACATTACACAATGCCCACAATATATATATATATATATATATTCACCCGTTCCTTTGTAATTCTACAGGATTATCGGTAAAAGAAAACAAACACACACACACGACTTTCGACAATGATGACTAAATTTTCATTCAAGTCTGCTTTCATCGTCCTTTTAGCTCTAACTGGTAAGTTCAGAGTTTATATTTAATTATTTTCGTATGATATATGTGGAAAACTCAAAAGCTTTACCTATAAACTTCATAGTTTTATGTAATTACTATATAACCAATTAAAATTATATTTATAACAATAAATTAGTACTTAACTATGTTTATTACATCCTGTGCTGTAGTGATGATATCCGCAACAGTTCAGATTGTTGAGGCGAAACGTATATTACATGAAGAAAAATCTCTGCCCATATTGGATCTCGAAGCTCCAGAGCCGGTTACGCCACAGGGGTTTGGTTTTTGTAAGCCACCATGCAAAGAATTATGTTTTGGTGTCAGTTGTTATTGCGTATGTCCTCCTCCAGTTTCAAAGAATTAATTTATGATCATTAGACATTTGAATAAAAAACATTTGTTTGACTACTTATTTTCATCTGAGAATTGTGTGACACAAACTAAGAAATTATACATCCTTGGAATTTAGTCAAGGAAAAACAAAGTAACTTCTGATCGCCATCGTTAGTGAATATCCCACTCGAATTCTGGTTGATGGGGACAAAAAATGATGTTTAGCCACATAAATAAACAGGCAAAAAATGTTTTATACTTATATAATTATACCTCTTTACCCACCAACCTAATTAATTTGGGTCCACTCCTTAATTGCTTTCTAATACTTTGGCTATTTCAACCATTCCGCATTCGTCTCTCGCTTTACATCCTTCTTTCAAGGCATTTTAAATTATACTACTAGATATTTATTAGTACATAAAACTTTACAAGACTTGTTCACACCTGAACGAGCTTCAAACTTACAACAAACACACATCCTTCTAATACACGGATGCATGTTTAAACTCTCTTTGAACACACAAAGGAAAAACAAAACAAAACAACCAAGACTCTTACAACCAATCGACCCAGCTTGATTCAGAACAAGAAACTCGTATATGGTCTCATTTTGATCTAAGTGGATAGGATGTTCAGAAGAGAGACTCTAGCTTGTATCATCACCTTGAACAATCCTTCGAGTCCCTCTTCAAGCTCTTCCATGGCTGCCTCTACATCTTTCGATCTAACCAATGTACATTGAACCCTCTCACTAACTTCCTCACTAATCTCTTCACCCTCTTCATGTTCTTCCCTCGTCGTTGTCACAACGAGCTTCCCGATTTCAGTTTCCATAGCTTCAAGCTCGAGACAAGAAAAGCCTTTTTCATGATCTCTCTTCTCCTGATTGTGATGGTCTATTCCTTTCTTCACAAGCTTCATAACAATCCCCCAACCTTTGCGGTGATGATGATTCTTAGTATTTAACCCTTTAGGCGACGACAAGAACGACAAGACCGTGCGTAAGACGAAACAAGTCATCACACTTGTTTCTTGCATCACTCTAACCACAGCACTCATCTCTTGACCATCGTTATCACACCAAACATTACTCTCCAAGCATGCATCTGTCTCTTTCGACATTACCATATACTTCTTGATCTCCTTCTTGATCTCCTTCCGAGACGCCAGGTAAGCATTCATGTCACTCTCGAGGCTAAACTCACCTCCCTTCTTGCTCCGTCTTAAAGCAGACTGAAGCTCAACAACACTCTTTTTGATCCTGGACGCACCATCCTTAGCTCCTCCACAGATCTCTAAGTACTTGAGGGACACTTCAAGAAGTTCATCCATCAATCCACCGTTAAAAAGAGCTTGTTGAGTTTCAGAAGAAGACTTGAAGAGATCTTCACTTAAACATCTATAAAGTTCGGTGAGACCAGAGAGACCGTCACGGACCATCGTCTTCGACTCTAACGAAGACGACCTCAACGCTCTAACCTTGGAGACCACTTCTTGAATCCTCCTAACACTCGGATGAGACCGAACCGGTAAGCTAACACATCTAGCTCTGTATGCTTTGTGGAGTCTCGGAGACAATGAAGACATATACATCACAAGTAATGATGATTAAATTGGGTTTTTCGAGCTATGCTTCTGTTTGGTCTTTTAGCTCTAGGGTTTATATAAAGGACTACACATAATTACATAAATGTCAATGGGTGGGGCCTCTAGCTAGCCCAAGACGTGAAGACCATGTGAAGTGAGTGTGGGTACTTCACGAAGCAGGAACAGAACACGTAAAGCTCATTAAATGCTATGTGTTTGAATTTTAGTTGAATCGTTGTCGAAGTTCGATGTTTCGGTTTCGGTTACTAAAACCGAAACCTTTTTACACATCTTTTCATGCACCAAAGCCACCGTCCATTTACGATTCTTTAATATTATTGTCATTATATAATTAGCTTTATCCTCGTTGGATTTTTGTTTCTTTTGAAGGTAACAAATACAATGCTCTTTTTTCTTCTTATTTTGTGTGTGTGTGGGTACCTCAACCTCGATTGAATTTAATTGAAAGATCTTTGAAGATTTTGTTACATTATTTAAATGATATATGCGGAGATATGATTGCACGGATGATTTGGCCCACGCAAAGGGACGATGCCTCCCTTAAATAACACCGTCACACGTCAGCAATTATGTTACCATGAATTTAGGAGTCTCCCACTGATCAGGTTTCGGTCCTTTTTGTTTGAGTTTTGGACCTTTTGGCTTCGAGGATCTCATAAAGTGTCGGTTTCAAAATTAACTGGTGATGAAAAAGAAAGTCAGTCTAAAACTTTCAACGAACATATTTTACCGTGTTACGGTTTGTATTTGGGAGAAGCATAAAAATGAGAGATTCCGAATTCTTTTGAAACGTACGCGGAATACAAATTTGGAGGTGCAACATCACTAAAAAATAGATCGAAGATTATTTTGCGAATCCAGAACAGTTAATGTGGATGAACAAACAGAGAAGGAAGCTAGAGAAATAATTTAAGCAGTGTCATGTTGAGTGTAGTATCTTTTGCAGTTGGACCATGTAATTGGGGTTCATGTCTCTTTGAACTAGACCCACCCAAAATTCGCCGATATCGAATGGAACAAATACATAAAATTAAAAGATCAGATGCATGGAGGTGCATTATTATATGTAAATAAATCTGGTTTAACAGTAATATGTGTCACGGCATTATGAACTTATAGATTAAAATTTTAAAACCAACTCGAATATAACAAATTAGCCCATTTTCAACATGTCAGAAGTCATGCTTGATAATATAATAGCATAAAATTCAGTAGCGATCATTGTATGCACGTTCTAGGTCAGCGAATTCATACTAATAACTTTTCCTCTCATTTTAAAAACTGAGCGCAGATTAACCGATCAATGGCTAGTCAGTCCTAAACAAACCTAACTAATCAGTAATTGTTTGGTTTAGTATGTAATTAAACGCGTGGTTTATGCGTGGTATCTGTCTAAATGATTAACCATCTAGTTAAAAGATTAGTCTGACCTATGAATCATTTGGTTTAAAATTAATTATCCGGTTTATCACTATTCCGTTCGAATGACCTCTAGAACATCGTTTCTTTCCTATATTTTCATCATTACGACATGAATGTATAAGCTCTAATACATCGCTTCGAGTGCATGTGTGATATTTGTATCTAATTTAGCAATTTAGTAATTTGGAAGTTGGAACTATGAGTCTTAGATTGTTTCATAACATTCATGGGTATAAACTTGTAATGTTGTTTCTTTGTTTCCTTTTTTACAAATGTCTCTGACTCTCTTAATTTACATGTATCTCTTTAGTTAGTGCACAAAAAATCTTATATATATGCTTCTATAATGAATCCCTACGGCAAGTTTTCTAAAGTCGAATGCCAACGGAGGTCTACGTACTTTAAATTCTTCTAGTGAGACATTATGTTGAGAAGCGAGGCTCGTGTTCTTATCAATCTTCGAAACAACCCTTCTAGAATTTTCTCGAATTCGCAAATGCTCATCTCAACCACCTCAAGCTTCTCTTGTAGATCATCACGAGAGCAAGAATCTCCGCAAACCGCGGAATCCAGTGTCTCCAACTCGTTCTTGGTCTCCCCAAGATTACACTTCTTCTTTCTTAGTACCGAAGCCAACTTGCTCCTTATGTTACTTTGTCGTCCGGACAAGAACTCCAAGAATGATTTCAACACTACGACACTAAGGGAAACCACTTGTCTCAACGCATCTATAACAGCTACAAGATGTTCATCTTCATGATTATTATCATATGAACTTGCATCATTGTTCTTCGAGGACTCAAGAAGCTTCTTAGTTTCTTTCCTCATGTTCTTTCTAAATCTGATATAGCTCGAGACAGCAACGTCGAGTTGGTCTTCTCCTCCTCCGGCCACTTTCTTTCTTCTAACACATGATTGAAGATCACGAACACGCTCCTGAGTCTCCACCATGAGGTCCTTCGAGACGCCGCATATATCCATTAGTCTCAAAGACCCATCGAGCATCTCCTCCATGAACTCCGATCCATCAGAAGACATCACACGTTGCGTCGAACCCATTTTCAGAAACTCATCCGTACAAATGTAGAGCTCCTCCAAACTAGCCAAGCCTGTCAAGATCGACTCGGACGAAGTCTTCGTGGCGTGTATCGTTTTAACTTTGTAAAGGGCCTCTTCGATCCCACTCGTGCTTGGATGCGATCTTGAAGGTAAACTTATGGATCTTAATTGTTTCTTAGTGATCATATTCGCCATAGTATGTGTTCTGTTTAGTTTGAGTTTTTTTTTTTGCTTTTTTTTTTCCTTTCTCTTTCTTCTCTGGTCGATCTGCTTGATTCAACTTGCCCTATACATGCATATATATAGCATAGGATATTGTAACGTCATCAACCCAAAAAAAACTTAACAATTATTGATTTATTCGATTATTACTGGCAAATCTATGACTCTCTGAGCTGTCGGGACATTATATTGGTCAACTTATCCTGCCACAGAGATGAAGCCTGATGAGTCATCGTCTGTGCTGCTTCCGGTTTCGCCACATTATCAATTGACCTTTCGTCTTTTTCTTCGTTTTTAATAAATTTGACCTTTCGAGATATGAAACTAACCAATGCTCTTTAAATCGTCTCGGTAGGTAACGAGATCCAGATCTTCCTCCGCTTTTCATTTTATCTTATGCAGTTTGCTTGTTACAGTTCCTAAAGACTGAAGGAAATATTCGTCAAAAAAAATTAGCTGTTTCTATATAATTGCCTTCTGCATAACGTCTCGCGTTACGACACGTATACGAGGGGCACGTGTTTTGAGTTGATATGGTTGTGGGTTGCGAACATATAAACCACATTACCACTGCTATATTTGCTCGTGGAAATGAACTTTTTAACATTTCCATTTACTACCAATCATTCCGCCAAACCCTGAAATTAACAGCCGTTTGTGGCGGCCTAATCTGGACAGAGGAATAATACTGATATTTATTATGTTCCATTCATGTTTGTAATTTAATGAGTATGACGCCCATCGATACTGAGAGTCCTTAAACAAAACAAAAAAAGGAACTTCCATCAGATATCAATCTGCATGCTTAATTATAAATTTCAGTATCCATCCATATACTATATGATGAGAATTTTAAGTGTTTAATTAGGTCAAAATTGAAGGTATGACATCAGATATCCTCAGCGCTTCATAGCTAGTCTATGACAAATAAAGTTATTTGATATATCATGTACCAGTAAAACTACATAGAAACCTCATAGGTTATGAAAAAGGAACAGTGAATGGAGAGAAGACACACAGCAGGCTATAAAGGATGCAAAAGAATCTTTGTCAAACGTTAACATTCTTCCTTACAATCTCCGGTGTTTGTTTAATGGTCATCTTTGTTACGAACAAGGATATATATAAAATGCAATTATGACTGTTAATTCAACCAGAATAGCAAGTCGTCCAGGATGTTATGAACATATGGGTAATGAGTGATGCAATGGGTTTCTACTTAGGTTCGAGACAGCACAGAAGTCTGCTGCACCATGCACAAAGCATGTATAAGACGATATGTATTATAAAAAAACGCTATTATAATCCCACAATAAACAGCATAAATTAAGAAGCAACAATATTGTGCACTTGCATGTGCAAGTAGAATTCAATTTATTAAAACAACACCGAAGAAATCAATTTATTAAAAGGTACTTGCATGTATACACACATGCAGAAAACTTAAGTTCAACAAGGAAATAGAAAATTCAAACGTTCTCGATCGGTCACGCAAAGTCTTCACTCGGCTTTATCCTCTTTCTCTTCTTCTTCATCTTGTGGTGGCCTATTAAGATCAAACTTTGGAGTGAATCCACGTCCAGTTTCCTCCTCTTCCTCCACGGGATCAGCATTCAGATCAATCTGTAATCCTCCGGTGCCTAAACCAAACCCTCCACCACCGGAAGAAGCAGCAACTACACCGCCAGATCCTTCCTCAGCCGCATTAAATGTCGGCGGAGGTAAAAACCCTTGGTAGCCACGGTCCTTGTGCGCCCTTAAGTGGCCGAAGACAGCTTTCCAAGATACAAAACATCTCCCGCAGATGTTACATCTAGGAGGACCTTCAGGTAGATTACTCAACTTAGCAGAGCCTTTCTTCCTCGGCTTCTTTGCCGGCTCTTCTTTTCCAGCCGACACCGTGGCTTTTGAACCGGACGCTCCGGCCGCATCTACCAACTCATCCAATTTAACCTTCCTAGAACGAGCGACCTTTTTCTTCTGGATTATTTCACCACTTCCACCAGCCCCTTGTTCCATTTTGCCCTTTGTCACCGCCGCTTCTTGAGCGGCAGCCACCACCAACTCAGCCGCAACGACGGCTTTCTGGCGGATTGCTTCATCCAGTGCACTACGTCTTTCACTAACGCTCAGTGCGGGAAGGGCGAGAACAAGTTCGCGAATTTCTCCGTCTTCTTCCTCGCTCCAAAGATCACTTTCGTCAGAATTTTCATTAATCTCTTCCTCAGTATCCATTTTTGATTTCTCGGGATTACTCATATTTTTGCCTGTGGTGAGAGTAATAAGTTTTTAGTGAGACATCGAATGTGTTTATGTAGTTTCTACGATCACACAGCGGTTATGACCGTTACTTCTTTCTGTGCCTAATGTGTAGATCTCTCTCTCTCTCCCGCCTTTTCATTTGAAGGTTGCGTCTGTTGGTTCAAATTATCGTTTTGACGAAACTGCCCTGGTCTAGTTTTGGTGGTCGTTTTCTTTACTACAAACAAACGGTCACGATTTGGTGCCGTCTTTATAAGTCCACGTGAATTATTTATTTGTTTTTTTTTTTTTGATAAAAAATTATTTACATGTTTGTTTTATTCATGAGTAACTGGAATATTTTGATTTTGAAAATATAAGAGCATCTTTATTAAAAGGTTCTCAACTTTGAATACAACAAATGTTTAGCTAAATCAAGTATCTCTTCTTGTTGTACATCTATTCTGTTTGACTCTATTCCTAATTTTCTCTATCCTTTGTATACCAATGATTTAGATCAATGTTTATGATCTATGAACTGACGTTAATAAAATGGACGTACGTAGATCTAGTTGCTAGTAGGCTAGCTGGGCATCCCATCGAATAGCGATCTAACGAATTCCAAATTTATAATTTAATACTAAACCATGTAGCTACCGGTTTAGTCATTCGAATTTTGAACTATCCATTTTAGATCGTTCTATGGCATTTTTCACACCAAAGCTTGTACATATAACTGCAATATTGTATCGATTTAAACAGATTTAATCACCTTTACATTTATCTGTTTGATTAGTGTACAAAATCTTCTGCAATTAATGTAACCGTCGGGCAAATTCTCTAAAGTCGAATGCCTACGTAAGGTTACAACATTACATGCATAATTTAGAATCTAATTGGAGATTATGTTGAGAAGCGAGGCTCGTGTTCTAATCAACCTTCGAAATAAACCTTCTAGATACTTCTCGAATCCATCAATGCTCATCTCGACCTCCTTAAGCTTATTTTGTAGGTCATCACGAGGACAGCATATCGCGGAATCCAAACTCTCCAACTCGTTCTTGGTCTCCTCATGATGATCCTTCTTTGTCTTGAGTACCGAAGCCAACTTGCTCTTAATGTTACTTTGTCGTCCTGACAAGAACTCTAGAAACGACTTCAACACCGAGACACTAACAGAAACTACTCGTCTCATCGCATCTATAACCGCCTCAAGATGTTCATCTAGTTGGCCATTATTTACCCCCGATGATGAACATGACGCTCCATCGAATTTCTTCAAGGATCCAAGAAGCTTCTTAGCATCTTTTCTCATGTTTTTTCTAAATCCGACATAGCCCGAGACAGCGACATCGAGTTGATCAGTACCTCCTCCGGCTAACCTCTTCCGTCTAACACATGACTGAACAGCACGAACATATTCGTGAGTCTCCACCATGAGATCTCTAGAGACGCTGCATGTATCCATTAGCCTTAAAGACCCATCAAGCATCTCCTCCATAAAAACCGATCCATCAGACGACATAACACGCTGCGTCGAACCCATTTTCAGAAGCTCCTCCGTATAATTATAGAGCTCTTCCAAACCAGCCAATGCCATCAAGATTGATTCTGAAGAACCTGTCGTGGTATTAATCGCTTTAACCTTGTTAAGAGCTTCCTCGATCCCTGTCGTGGTCGGATGCGATCTTGAAGGCAAACTTATAGATCTTAGTTGATTCTTGATAGTCATATTGGACTCTTTTTTTTCTCTCCTTCTGTGTTTTTGATAAAGGTGTTTTGAGTTGTTTTTTTTTTTTTTTCCTTTCTTCTTTGATCGATCTGCTTGATTCAACTTGACCTACACATACATATTTATATAACGAGGTTTGCCACGCCATCAACCAACAAAACTTCAACAATAATTGAATTGTTAAATTTGATTGGTCCGATTATTACTGGCAAATCTGTGACTCTCTGAGCTGTCGAGCAATTATTTTGGTCAAATTATTTGGCCACAGAGTAAAGCCTGATGAGTCATCGTCTGTGATGCCTCCGGTTTCGCCACATTATCAATAAGACTTTTCGACTATTTTAAATTTAAAAATATAGTCTTAAAATTCACGGTAGGTAACGAGATCCAGATCTTCCTCAACCATATATACGCCCTTCTATTATCCAATCATTTTATGTAAGCTGCTTACTGGTTACTACGAAGAGATTTTTGTACCAAAAAAATAAAATAATGTTTTTATATGTAAACTTTCTCTGCATGGTTCCTCACATTACGACACGTACAAGAGGAGCACGGGTTTGAGATGTCACAGACCTTTTTTAATCTGATTGACGTGTGTACTTATTACTCAAGACCAAAATATTGTACACAGTACGCAATATATTTGTTAAAACTCTTCAAATTAAAAGTCTAAATGACAAATGAAACCCCTTTTTTTTATGATTCGATCGCAAATTTGTCTGAGTTCGTATAATGACGCATTTGTTGTTGGAAAATATAGTGAAAATAAATATTCATATTTTATAGTGAGACAAAATAGAGTGAAACAGTACTCGTCAAACTGAGAGATATTTTTTTGACAAGTGAGGCGTTATATTTAATTTACCAACAAAAGTAAATCTTCCAATGATGATTACTCTCTGAGAGAACCAAATTTTGTTTTCAGTGCGTTAAAACACGTGTATAAAGGCTGTTCTTAATTTGTAGATTCATATCTCAAAGTTTTCATATGATTAACCTCGTCGTATCTTGTCACAGTCCCTGCACCAGGTACACGTGTAAATAGCCTAATTATATTTATTTCAACTGTTTTTGCTTTGGGTACCAATTATTACATGTTCCATCACGTTATAATATATAAAGATCTAAAAGACATTCTTTTTTATAAATAGCTAAAGAGTACTTATAGCTAGGTTGCACGTCATTGCCAATGATCTTGCTAAAAGTATACGAATCTTACACCAATTATCGATCGGATAAGAAGTAGCTAGAAGAAAGCTGTCAATGATCGATCTTTCTAAAACTATCAGAATCTTACACCAATTATCACTCGGATAAGATCTAGCTCGAAGGAAAGAGGTGCCTAATTAAAGTAAAGTTGTGTTTGCAGAAAATGCTGTGTCTACAACTACAAGCTATTAAGTGTTGATGATTGATGAACAGTTGAACACTGAGTCTTGTCACATAATCTTATTATTATATGTGGATACGTAAACTTGTGGACATATGCACATGCACGTTTTTAAAATTTGAAACCAATATTTGATAATGTATGGTAGATTAATGTACATCACCAATTTAAACAGTCGGAAGGAATTTTTTTTGAAAATCAGTTGCACTAGTGTAAACCGGGTTTGACCAAAACAATTTGAGGACAAAGATGTACATCTGATTGACAAAAATAAATGCTCGGGAAAAAAAAAAAAAACTCGGTCTCAACAGTTACTTAGGATATTAAGAAACAATACTCGTTTTGTAACTAAGCACTTGAAAACAGAGTCCAGTTCTGTCTCCAGATCACGAAAGCTCTCTTCAACAGCATCTCTCCTCTTCTTCTTCTCCTTCTGCATCGTCTCGACGTCATTGAAGGTTCTTCTCGAATCCACAATAGAACCCAAAAAGACATCATCAAGACTTTTCGCTTCTTTTATCAGATCCAGATATTTATCTGATAATGACGATGACGATGCGACAGGAATCGAAAAAAACCGAATCTTTATTTTCCTTGCTGGAGATGGTGGTGGTGGTATTGTGGATAGGAACAACAAAAGATGTCTGAGAATCGAGACAGAGACTTCGATTGTCTCTCTCAGAACACTCGTCTGTGCTATCGCTGGATCTTGATCAATGTTCGTGGAAATATCTCTGGTTTCCATTTTCTTAAGTGCAATGATGTGTTTAGTGATTTCTGTCTTTGCCTTCTTCCTCAAGTTAATATATGCAAAAACCTCCTTCTCTACGCTGCCTTTTCTACGAAGAGTTGATTTGATATTCACCATGTGCGCTCTCATCGTGACAATCACCTCCCTTGCGGCTTCACACACGTCGAGCAACACAACGGATCTGTCTAAAAAATCGTCTAGAAGTTTCCCCTTCTGATGGTGACGAAGAGTGTGTTTCACGTAAGGGGACTCAAGTAGCTTGTGGACGCAACCGTAGAGCTCGGTGAGGTTCACGAGTCCAACGAGAATCGTCTCGAACCCGAAAGAAGCGGAAACTGAGATTGAGGAAGAAGATCTCTGCCAGATACTGAGCCTGTTCAAGGCTGCTCTGAGTTTAACAGAGAGTGGATGGATTCTTGAAGGAAGACTCACAGACCGAACCGGCTGGTGTGTAGTTTGATCAGACAACAAAACTGTATCTAAAACCTCCATGAAGTATTTTTTTAGAACTCTTAATTTTGTTGAGATAATCCATTAAGGTTCTTGACCGTTACTATATATATTGCAGAGAAGCTCAAGAACAGAGGAACCCTCGGGTTAAACGACGTGGGAACATGTGAGAAGAACATGGGTCACTTAATCTGATCTGTTTGTTTCTAACATGAATAAATCATCAGTTATGGTCAGTGACTCTTGTAACTCATGTTACTCTTTGTCTTCTTCCTATGCATCCATTCAACTTTGGCTACAGACTAATGTTTTCTAATCAGTTTGTTGTTCGTTTGTCCTATTTTTTCTTGATTTACAAAAAGACTTGTCAGGTTAGATTTTAGTTAAGAGATCTTAAGAAGTCCGGCTTCAAAGAACCAAGGCTGGTCTTCTTTGTTTTTAGTTACTCTCAACAAATAAAAAAATTACTATAAGTAGTTGTAATTTAGAAACTATGCTCTTTTAATAACCATTGTTTTTTTTAAAAAAGTAATCTATTTTTTATTTTCAAACAAAATACTATGTAAAATATATAAAAATCGTTAAAAGTATAATTTTAAAATTAGATAAAACAACATCAATATATTAAAGTAATACATCAATTATGATTTTAATATTTTTTATTTATTATTTTTCAAAACTTTCCTCTAAGTACACAAATACGATATACATTTTTGTATGCTTGATCTAGCAAATATAAGTTCTGATTAATGTAATTATGGTTCTTATTACATTATTGGATGAATTATGATATATAATGAAATCATTTACTACATTTCAACCCTCTAATTTTTAAAAAACTAATAAATATATCGGCAATAATATAAATAAAATGTATCATTTAAGTTTTATCAAATAAGACATTAAAATGTTATGTTAAACATTTTCAAAACAGGCATGCGTCAAAATAGTGTCTTCAGATTTTCCATCAACATTTTTGCAGTCAACTTTAGGTTGTTGTCCATCCGCCATAGTAATATTGATTCCATCCATACGGACATCTTTACAACGTGTGGTTGCACTACAATCAAGCGTAATAGCATTCTTTTTCGATGTCGTTCCACGAAAATTAATAAATTTTATACTGCTAATTGCTACTGCTGATTCCTGTTATACATAAAATATATGTAATTTTAATTTTAATTAAAACATATATTTCCAACATATATTCATATTTATTAAAAATTATTTACCTCTGTAGCATCAACACGCCCTTTGTCTATATATTCTTGATTAATTATGATTGGATTTTTTGCATCAATAAGTGTAATGTTTTCAAAACTTATGTTTCTTGCATATCCTTGTCCACCCTAAAAATAAAAAACAAAAATAAAAATAAAACACTGCTTATATAGTTATATTACTAGTTTAGATGATATAAGGAAATAATTATTATTATAAAAATAAATACCGGCCACGTCTTGATTCTAGCTCCATTCGTAGTTTGATTGAAAGTACATTGAGTCACTTGAACATCACTAACTGCAGCGTTTCCTCCATTAACTCCTAAACTTCCTACACTGTTATCCAATTATATGAAAAATGAATAAACGTTTTTGAGTATATTTAGCTAGAAAGCTTCTTCATACATAAAATAATTATGTAATCTAATAAATTAATCAATAACATAGATTACCTTATTCCATGACCAGGTCCACAATTAATCCTTGTAATGTTGATATTGGTATTTCCCGTGTTAATTTCTATACAATCATCTCCTGAAAATATAATGATTGAAATTCAAATAACTTTTTGTTTGGTATTCTATAATTTATTTACAAAGAAGCTTCCACAAGAAAATAAAAAAATGTACAAAGACTAACACTATCTTAATCAGGTTGAATAGTATATCATTTGGTGTGCGATATTTTTGTAGCAAGTAAAACACTATGACTGACTTAGAATTTATAAATACGTACCAGTTTGAATTGTAGAGTCAAATATGTTGACGTTAGTCGAGCTACTTATATCAATCCCATCTGTGTTGGGACTATCCTCAGGTGCAAATAGATTTATATTTGATATTGCAACATTTTTGCATGCTGAGATTGATATATGGTTTTTTGGACTATCAATCGAGGTTATTCCACTTATACTCAAATTGTCACATTTGTTAATATGCAATGACTGCAACAACAAAAAAAATCTGGCGATCAAAATTGCCAAAAAATACAAGATTTTTTTTTCCATCAAGAATGCATGGTAAATTAAGTAGATATACTCACTGTAGGTCGTTGAGAAGCTTTTAAATTTTGCTGAAAAAAAATTATGAATAAAATGACGATGACTATAATATATTAGAAAAGAGTAGAAAAACTAAATTGTGATATAGTAAACTCTTACTTCCCAAAAAAATGAACCACAGCCATTAATTGTTCCTGAACCAGCGATTATTAGATTAGGTACTGTTGAAAAACGGATCCACATTCGAGATTTGGGGTTGGACCATGCTTCTTTGTTGTTAGGCGCGACAATAATACCATTCAACTTCAAATATAGATAAAAAAATATATTCTTATTGATATTTTTAATTTAAACATAATTGTATCTATCAAATAAATTCATAAATTGATTATCCACATACCTGAAATTTTGTACTGCTAGATCTACATGGACCTTGGAACACAATAGGTTGAACTAAAAATGTCTTCCCAGCAGGAATAAAAAGTATATTTATGTCTCCTGATCCACCACATGTAGCCTTCCATGTTTTGATAAATGCCTTTTTACACAAATAATTTTTCAAAAAGATTAAGTAAAAGAAATAGCAAAAACGTCATGAAAACTTATTAATTAGTTTTACAAGAACGAACCATTTTTGTTTAATTAAAATGCGAACATATTTGCTATATCAAAAAGAAACTTCAAAATATAATTACATTTGAATCATCAGTTTGACCATCTCCTTTGGCACCAAAATCAACTACGCTGTAGTTTTGACCGTTTACAAGACCGAAACAGAGAAAATTTACCAAGATCGATAGACGTAGTATAGTTTCCTATAACAAACAAGGGGGAAATGTTAGAATAAAGAAGTAATAAAACAAACATAATCAAAAAGATGTTAATTTGATATGTACCATGGTGTAATGGTGTTGATGATAATCTTTTGAATGTGTATGTGTTGTTCATGACATATAATTCATGACGTATATATACACGATGATGTGTATCTACATACATCTGAATCGTGCCTATTATTATGCCCTTCCATGTTTATAAATTGTCTTCCAATATTAGTTATATTCTTTTCTGGCTTCTAAATACATGAAACTACGCACCTCTGCCTTATTATATTTTGGATTGAATATCCAATATTTAAAGTGAGACACACGTTTTATTTATTATTACAAGATTCTGATATATGTGTCTGTGTTTTACAAATTGACACGACAAAAAAAATGATGCGGAAAAACAGATTTTTTAATTTAAAATTATAAATTAAATATTAAAAGAAAACACCGCAAATAATAAAAAAATTCTCTAATGAAGAAAAGCTTAAACAAAAAAAAGAACAAAAAATACTGAAATTATTTGCTTATATTATATGAAAATATTATTAAAGTGCACAAATTTGCTAAAAAATCTCATAATAATAAAAACACAGCATCAAAAATTTCTAAAAACATTCAAAAACATTTGAAATTTCACAAACATTTCAGAGCTTTAACAGGAAACAAAAATAAATTACCTCATTATTGGTTGGTGAGTAAAACAAAATCCAAAAACATCAATAAATTTTTTGGAAGTGGAAAAACGATTCAATTAACTTGAAGAATTTGAAAATTTAAGATATCTAAAAATGGCAGAAAACTATCTGATTTAAATGGTAAGAAATTGCAAAAATAGTCTGGAAGTGTCGCTTTCAGTGTTCTTTTGCCTGAAATTTCGATCCGAAATAAATGGTGGTAATGTTGTTGATAGGAACAACAGAAAATGGTGGAATCGTATGTGGAATTTTTCTGTTTGCAATTTTTTTTTAAGTGCAGTGATACTGATATTGATCTGGTTTATAGTTACAAATAAGTTCCAAATATCATTTAACAAAAATAAAAACTACCAAAAATATATACTCCAAGATATAATTTCACGCAAACCATCTCTTTAACCATTGAAAAAAAGCGATCTCTATAATGATCATGTAATCTTGTAAAACCAAATCAGTTACATCAGAATTTCCATAAAAACCCCTCTCTAGTTTTTTCTCTCTAAATGAGTTTCTAAACTTCTAAGTTTTCCAGACTTCTCTAACATCTTCATAAGTCTTGATTTCTTTTGGTTATTCTGCAAGTGGCGATTCTGTTTCATCTTCTTAAGCATAAGCTCTGGTTCGTCAATATAACTTTGTGAACATGACATTCGTAGGGAGATGAATTCCTAACAGTGGTTGAGCACGGCGAGAGGCTTAGAGTAGTTGCCCTTATAGCTCCCAATACCTGGAATTTCATCGAACTTGTCTGTTAATACGACTCTGTCAACATGACCTTCCATCTTAGTCACATCGCTTAAGATAATGGTAGCAGATTGTTAACTTCATAAATTTAACATCAAATTGTTATTAGACGGAGAGGTTTAGGTGATATCTAATTTTTTTTTTCTTAGCTCAAATACATAAATGTGTTAACTATGCCTTAGATCACAGTTATATCTCCAACATCTCTTGAAAATTGAGACAGTGAATTCGATTGTTTCTCTCAGAATGTCCAATGATGTTATTGATGTTATTGCCGATCCATGTTGGTGGAGATGTTTACTTTTCAATTTCTTGCGTGCATTGATGTGTTTAGCGATATCTTTCTTTGCCTTGTTCGGAAGTAAACATACAAATCTAGCTTAGATAGTCTCTAAGCTACCTTTCCTATGATGAGTCAAGAGCCGATATGAAATTTCTCATTTGTTCTCTACTCGCGACAAGTATCTCCATGGAGGCCTCACATACGTCAGCCAACATGCAAAACAGATCCATCTGAAGCATCGATTTTCTAGAAACTTTCCTTTCTGCTGATCATTAAGAAGAGTGGGGACTCAAGTAGCTGATGGACGCAAGGAATTCACTAACGTTTATAAGAAGTGACTTATCCAAAAGAAGTGGAAATCGAGTTGGCAGACGAAGATCTCTGTTCGATACCTGATAGTGGAGGGTTCTTGAAGGAAGACTCAGAGGATTAATTCGTATACTAATGACTATCTAAAACTAATGTCTTTCATTATAGTATATCGTGTATACAACTGAAAGAAACTGTAAAACAGGAATTCATTTTTCTTATGAATATTTTTTGTGTAAACAAATCTTTCATTGGAAAATATAACTGTCATCATTTAGTATTAGGAAAGTAATTACTATTTTAATCAAACACTAATGCTATTATTTTTTGAAGCATTCGTGCATCAAATTAACGTCACTAGATTTTCCATCAACATTCTGACAGTAAACGTTAGGTTTTTTTCCATCCACCGTTGTAATATTGATTCCATCCATGACGACATCTTTACAGCGTGTAGTTTCACTACAGCTGAGCGCTACAGCATCTTTACTCGATGTTGTTCCACGAAAACCGACATATCTTATGCTGCTAAGAGCCACTGATGTTTCCTATTCAACAAAAGTACATATGTTTTTAAAACTGTAATATTTTATTATTTCTTTTTAAATATCCTAATATAGATGCAAAACCAAATTTGTATTAAAATATTATAAAATTTTCAAATAATAACAGAACGACTTTTAGAATATAAATAGTTAAAACAATAACATTTTAATTAATTTTTCGTTGAAAGTCGAAAACATAATGTTATTTAAACAAATATAAAATATTATTTACTGTGAAACAAAAAAATATACTAATTATTATTAAAAATATATTAATAAGACCATACAATTGTATAAGATTTCTTTTTAAAAACTATTTTCTTATTATCTTAATGAATAATTTTATATTTTGAACCAACCTAACTTAAAATAATTTAATAATTTTCATATTTATTTATAAAATATTAGTTTATAAAATTTTGACTGTAAATATTATAAAAAATTATTAAATATTTACCTCGGTAGCATGAAGACGTCCTTTATCTATATAATGTTGGTCGATTATAATTGGATTTTTTGTGTTAATGAGTGTGATGTCCTCAAAACTTATGTTCTTTGCATATCCTTTTCCACCCTTAAAATTGAAAATTAAGATACACATAAAAATTTTGTATTAAATATTTGATATTTTAAAAATATAAAAAATAGTTTCGACAAAAAAAAAAAAAAAAAAAAATATAAAAAATAGTATATATTGAAGAAGAAAATAAATACCTGCCACGTCTTGATTCTAGCTCCATTCGTAGTCTGATTAAAAGTGCAATGAATCACTCGAATATTACTAACTTCAGCTTCTGTTCCATCAATTCCCAAACTTCCAACACTGTTGTCCAATATATTATATAAAATTAATGAGTTCTCGATTTGTATCTTTTTTTTCAAACGAAAGCCTTCTATTGATAGTTACACTTAACAGTGTAATCCAAGAAAAATAATTAATATCAGAATTACCTTATTCCATGACCAGGTCCACAAATAATCTTTGTGATGTTGATATTGATACTTCCCGTGTTGATTGCTATGCAATCATCCCCTGAGAATAATAATTGAAGTTGAAAATGATTGTTTTATAACATCGATTGTATTCGATAAAATGTTAAAAGCTACATTCTTACAAGAGAACTAACTAAACACTAAAATTATAATAATGTAGCGATTAAATAATGTTATTGTTTTAAAATTAGTGACATCAATGTAGTAGTAAGACAAGTAAGACGCATAAACAATTTATAAGTAATTGAGCACATACCAGACTGAATTGTAGAATCAAAGATGTTGACATTAGTCGAGTTTCTTATATCAATCCCATCTGTGTTGGGGCTTTTCTCGGGTGCAGAAATATTTATTTTCGATATTGCGACACTTTTGCACGCTTTGATTGATATATGGTTTTTTGGACTATCAATGGCGGTTATTCCGTTTATTCTAAGGTTATCACATTTGTTAATATGTAATGCCTGCAAAAAAAAAATCTTTAGGCCCTGAACGTTTACGTAGTTTTTAGATTTTAGTTTTTGGTTTTTAGCTTTTGGTTTTTGGTTTTTAGATTTTGGTTTTTCAAATTTTGGTTTTTGATTTTGCTTTTTTAAAAACTCACAAAACCCAATTTTTAGATTTTGCTTGTAAAGTGGAAAAACTAATTTCCCTACAAATTAGGGAATCTATTTTTGGAAAAGTTTGAATGATTAAAAAAGTGATTTTTGAAAAACAAAAACCAAAAACTAACCTAAAAACTGCAAACGTTCAGAGCCTAACAAGTTTATGGCAATCACAATCGGTAAAAAAAAACTTCACAAAGAGTGCATAATATATTTAGTAATAATACTCACAGTAGGTCGTTCAGAAGCTTTTAGACCTGCCTGAAAATAAAAGAAATTTCCATGATATTGATTTCCATGAATATATTACAAAATGTAATAAAATATATATTATATATCTTTTTTTTTGAAATAGCTTAATTTCTTACCTCCCAAAAAGAAGAGCCACGACCATTAAATATTCCCGAACCAATGACCGAAAGATTAGATACCATTGAAAAACCGATCCACGTTTGAGATTTGGAATTCGACCATGCTTTTATATTGATAGGTGCGACAATAATGCCATCTACCTTCAAATATATATATACACAGAAAAACTAAATTTTATTGATGTTTCTGATTTAAACATAACTGTATCTATCAGATAATTTTGTAAATTAGTCATCTACGTACCTGAACATTTACAGAGTTAGGTCTACATGGACCTTGGAACAAAATAGGTTGAAGTAAAAATGTTTTGCCAGCGGGAATTAGAAGTATTGTTATGTCTCCTTTTTCACCACATGCAGCACTCCACGTTTTCCTGAAAGCCTTAAATATATATATATATATATATAATTTAAGAAATAGCAAAAAATGTTAGAAAATATAGTTACTAATTAGTTTTAGAAAAAAGCACATTTGTTTAATAAAAAATAAAAAATCATATATCTTGACTATAAGAAAAAAAAACAATTGAAAATATAATTTACCTCTGAATCATCAGTTTGACCATCTCCTTTGGCACCAAAATTGAGTATGTTGTAGCTTTGGCCGTTTACAAAACCAAAACAAAGAAAACTTAACAAGATGGAAAGATGTAGTATGATTTCCTGATACATACAAGAAAAAGTTAGAATATACAAGTAATAACAAATATTGTCAACAAACTATTTATTTGATAAGTACCATCGTAAAGTGGCGATGATGCTAATGTATTTGATGTATAGGGACTAGGTAGTGCATGCGTATGTTTGTGTTGTTCCTCACGTATATATATATATATATATATATATATATACACACAACGATTCATATTGTTCTTCATTCCACATATCTAAATTTTCCTAAATTGTTTGCTTCCCTAAATATTAGTTATATTCTTTTTTTGGTTTTTGAATACATCTTCTTTAGAAGACACTATACATCTCCCTCTTACTAAATGTTGAATGCAATGAACTATGTTAGACTACAATCTTTCTAAAGCAATACATATGTTTTATCTTTTACAAGATCACGATATGTGATTGTGTTTTACAAGATTACGCTGGAAAAAAAAATATCGAACTTGGAGATTTAAAATCAACCACCATGAGATGAAAAATACAAGAGAAAGGAAGCTCAAAGCTTATATGCCAAAAGCAATATATATGAATGATGACTTATGAGGAAGCAACTTAAACACAAAACTTCTTCCAAAACTCTTTGATCCAATAAAATAAAAATATTATTAAACTTCACAAATTTATTTAGTTTGATAAATTTTCTAGTGAAATTCAATTAACAGTAAATAATCTGACACAAATTTGTATATATTATTTTAAGTCTTAGAGTTATTTTGAATTAGAACTTCAAACAAATTTATTTACAAAGAGAATTTACAAAACGATATGAATTCTTTTAATTTGAGTTTTGTTTTTGCTGTAAATTATATGAAATGAAAACCCAAACCGTCGTCAATAATAGTTTTTGGTTTTTCAACAAAAAACGTGAAACAGTTGTAATAAATTTCGCTAAAATATCCAATGAAAGCAAGCTGTTACTATATATATCTGGAATGAAAAAAATTGAAAAAGCTATCACAAAACAATCTAAGAATTAATAAACATATAAAAAAAATGGCCAGCCATGATATAGAAGTTCGGTGTTATGTATTTTGAGACAAAGCGGCAGTAAAGCAGTCACAGATAATACGACCAACTTGACACATGATATTTATGTTTCTATTAATATACATAAATAATACGAATTTCAAAATTAACATGTCATTCACCGGTTTTCGTTAGGAATTTCAATCCTAAATGTCAAGAAGTTCAAAACAAATAAACGTTTGTTTAGCACGTGATGTCTTAAGTGATGATGCACCACATAGGCTTAGGAATATATTCACATGCTCCAGTTTCTTTTTTCTTTTTCTTTTTTTTATCCGGTTTAATACGAATTAATTCAGCTTATAACTCGATACAGAACTTTTATGAAAATGGACAATCAAAAAGGAATTTAACTATTTACTATAATAATTCCATCTGTACAAAACTTGGTTTTTACACAAAATTTACAAACTCTTTTTTTCATTGTTTTCATGGAGAAATAGCAATGTTCAAAAGAGACGCCCTATGTTGAATAAGTCGTCTAGACAAGTAACTTAACTCATCCTTAATTGCTTCAAGGCTCACATTAAGCATAACTAATCTCCCGAGCATTGTTTGCACATCAATGACTTTTGCAGTCTTCTTACGGATGATTCTTCCATAAAAAGCACGGATCATTGAGTTATCTACAAATCCATTTTCACCATTCTTCTTCTGGTTCTCACTCGAAGAAGAAAGAAACTGCAAGAGGGACTGGAAAATAGAGACCGTCGATGTGTTTGATTGCCTTAGAATGTTGGACACTATTGAAGCATGTTGATCAAGACTACCGGATTTTTTTATTACCGGAGGTTTCTTCTTTGTTTGAGTTCTTGCAAGGGATTTAAGTTGTCTAGTCGCTGCGTTCTTGAATTTCTTCTGGAAGTTAACGTAAGCGCGGATCTCGGACTGAATGATCGAGAGGTCTCCGCCGCGTCTACGCAGCGTGGATTGAAATTCTTGGATTTGCTCCATGAATGTTCCTATCAAGTCTCTTGTGAAGTCAGATACATCGAGTAACAAGATGGACTCATCAAGAGCTTCTTCCACAAGTTTCGCGTTGTGAGAACGGCAAAGAGCTTGTTGGCCTTGAGGAGCACAAATGACTTGTTCATTAACAAAGTCATAGAGATCGACGAGCCGGGCAAGTCCAAGTTGAATTCGAGAAGAAGCTGATGAGGAAGAGTTCGAAGCTTGAATCTTTTTCAGCTCTTGTTCAACTCTCTGTGCTTTTGGATGGATTAGTCTTGTAGGCAAACTAATAGACCTAGTTGGTACATGTGTAGTCGCCGGAGAGGAAGATGATTCTGCCATTCTTTTGAGCTGTGAAGCAAAAGAAGAAGAAAGCTTTAGACTTTGAACTAGGTTTTGGTGGGTTAAGGTTCAGTGACTCCAAAGATATATAACAGATGAAAATTTAACAGATAAATCCAAAAGAACCCTTTAAAAAGATTCTAATGTAAGAGCAATTGGGCATGAGTTAAAACCTCATAAAGTGAGGATCTTTACACAATTATCCTCTTTTGCTTTATTTAATTATCTATATGTGGTCATGAAACCAGCAACGTCAAGCTCTCTAGATTATTATGATTATCTTGTCTCCTTTCTTGTCTCTTTTTGCCTCCTCCATCATCGCTGGCAAACTCTAAACTCTGTTTCATCTGGTAAAAACACGACAGCTCAGAGAAACGTTTTCCCAAGGAAATATTTATGCATATAAACAAATGTTGACACAAAGAAAAACGCTTAGGCCATTATTGGTTCGAGAATCTGGCGTCATAAACAATAAGAGTAGTAGGGGAATCTTGTTCAATAAGGTCGTGGTACGATTCATTTCCTACTCATGTGTGTATTTATTTCCGTAGCCTTACTATTATCTTAATAGTAGACAAGGAGACCGAAGTTGTAATATCAAATATATAGAGAACATGACAGAAGCGAGAAGAATATAAACAAATAAGGAATTTAGTTTTGCCAAATGATTTGAAGGAAGTCATCAAAATGAATAAAGTATTACCAGAATGTTGACCACTTGTCCTTTGTAAATCTTCCTTAATTGATCCCTTGAACATTGTCCTCTCCTTTTGCTCTCATGATTAGCAAACTAATTACACTGAAACGTCACAATACTCTGCACTTGGCTACTTAGTGTTAAAAAGAAAGGAACATAACAATGGAGATTACAGTATCGCTTGCCTCTCTTCAGGTACAAAGAATGTGAGAATATCCCACATTGGAAGTTGGGAGGGACATTGACTAATATATAAGGGACTTGGGCCAATCCACTCATTGCCAATTGGTTTTGAGTTGGAAGTCCAGGAAACTTAACATGGTATCAGAACCCGAACACACCTCCCCCACCCGAACCGATCCGGCCCAATGAAAGAGGCCCGATTAAATTGACCCGAAAAAATTGATCCCATAATGGGATATTGTCGAGACTAATGGCTAGACGGGCCATTGTCTCGAGGGGGAGTGTGAGAATATCCCACATTATTAGGCTAGACGGGCCATTGTCTCGAGGGGGAGTGTGAGAATATCCCACATTGGAAGTTGGGAGGGACATTGACTAATATATAAGGGACTTGGGCCAATCCACTCATTGCCAATTGGTTTTGAGTTGGAAGTCCAGGAAACTTAACAGAACAGAACAATATTTGATTAGATACTGTTGTCTGATTTACCAAATAACATGTCAATTTTCAAAATACTTGGGTCAGATTTTAGTATATACATAAGGAAATATTGATGATTGAATCCAGATTCATCGACTTTGGAGCAAAAGGGCGGTTTCTTATTACGCAAGTATCTCTTAGCAGAGTTTTTATTTTAGGTCTGAACCTGCACAAGAAAGTCGTCCAAATATTGTATTAAACTTCAAATGAAACAAACATGAAACAGAATACACAAGAGGCTAATCCATGTTCTCTTATCTACAACATTTAAAATGTAAATTGCTGTGCATATAATATGACGGAAAGAGAAATGCTAAAACAAATGAAAAAGGTTCTAAGACAAAAGCTTCTCGACGCTATATATATTCTCAAACGTTTAATTAATCAACACCAAAATCATGAAAAGGTAAAACAAAGCCATTTCTTGGCCGTTGGTTTGTCTTGTTTCCTCTGTGAAGGTGCTTTGCTGGAGCTCCGGCCCGTCTTTTTATCCTCTCCGGCTTTACTAAATATCACGGTGAATCCCTCCGCCGTCGCTGGGTCATTCACATCCCATTCTCCGAATTTTGGCAGAGGCCTCGCTTCATTATTCGTTGCCATTTCAATCTTCAGGATCAAGAAAGCAGAGCAAGCTTTCCCGGAAGCAAAATCTTTTCTTCTTCTTCTCCAATAACTTTGTTCAGAGATCGTTGTTATTGATCAAAATATGATGGACCCAGGCCGTATTTTATAGGTGGGAGATTTAAATAGAGCGGAAAGAGAGGAAAAAAAATAACAGAGAAAGTTTTAAAAAAAAAATTGAAATGTTCCTACGGATTGTACTCGTATGAGACACGGGGACGAGGATATTCGTTTTGTCATTTCTTCTTAATCCTTCTGAGGTACAAAATCGCTGGTCTTTGCCCGTCGTTCACTGTGTAAAACCCTAAATTTAGCAAAATGATTATATACATGGCTGCTCTGTTTTCTTATTTGGTGTTTGTTGTCTTGTTTAGTTCTTTATATAACCATATATATACCATTGGTTTTCTGATTTTGGAACAACATACATTACTACTTCAACTAATTTCTTTTGGCTTCTTCAAAAAATTATTTGGTTAGACGATTCGCCCATTTTGATGCAAAGATAGACCTTTGATATAACAAAACTGCCTCTCTCTTTATTAAATTTTATTCAGTGAACCATATAAGCTCGGGCTCAATCTTGAGACTGAACATTGTCCAGAGATGAATATGAATGAATAAATAAACAATAAACAAAACAAAGTAGCAACGGAGAGAGAAAACTTTTGAAAAAGACGAAGTACACACGGCTTGATTCACTCGAGAGCTGCAATGACCGCATCAACAACTTCCTGCGTGGTGCAATCTCCTCCAAGATCTTTGGTTCGGCATTTTCCATCTTGTATCACTTGTTTCACTGCGGTTTCAAGACGATCTGCAAAAGTAGGAAACCGGAGATGTCTAAGCATCATAGCCGATGAGAGAAGTAGAGCCACCGGATTCGCTTTCTTCTGCTCCACTAAAGTATCATTTCCCACATTCCCGGCTGATGCGCCTTGTTCAAATATCGCATGTTCCGCACCAACATTGCCTGTAACCCCCAAGAAAAGTAAATTTCTAGAGCAAACTTGAGAAAAGGTTACAACTTTCACATATATATGCATGGACAAACCTCCTGGCATCACTCCAGTGCCACCGGCTATTCCAGCAGCCGTGTTGGCAATAAGGTTACCATACAAATTAGGCGTCACCTGAAACAAACGAGGTCGGATATGACCCATGAGATAACAAGAATCCAAGCAGCATGCATCAACGATGGTTTTGTTTTTCACATTTACAAGAAAGATTTCGTAGTAGATTTTTAACAAGGATCAAAAGAAACATACCATGACATCGAACTGCTCGGGCTTAGCGACGAGCTGCATACAACAATTGTCTACGATGATTTCGTTGTATGTAATCGCAGAATAGCTTTTGGCAACCTCTCTGCAAGACTCGAGGAAGAGGCCATCCGCGAGCTTCATAATGTTGGCCTTGTGAACAGCAGTCACTTTCTTCCTATTGTTCAGGTACGCATACTCAAATGCATATCTCGCAATCCTCTCAGAACAAAACTTAGTTATCACCTAAACAAACACCAAACCAAAAAAAGATCATAACATTGACCAAACAAAAAGAACAGAAAAGAAGGGAACTTTGGTTTTGCGTTTACCTTAAGGCTCTCGACAACGCCAGGAACAACCTCGTGCTCGAGACCCGAATACTCTCCTTCAGTGTTCTCCCTAATCACGACGATGTCGACGTTCTCGTGACGCGTGTCTAGCCCAGGGACGTTGATGCAGTTGACGAGAGAAGCGAAGATGTCGAGCTCTTTCCTCAGCTGCATATTCAAGGAGCTGACTCCTCCGCCAACGGGAGTCGCTAACCCACCTTTGAGGCAAACCTTGTTCCTCTTCACAGACTCGATCACTTCCTCGGGGACTTTCCTCATGTGGCCTCGAACCTCGTACCTCTCGAAATGCACCGGCGCGTGCATCGCCTCCATCACCTGTTCAACCGCACCCGTCACCAAAGGTCCGATTCCGTCGCCGGGTATCAAGGTTACGGTGCGTGGGGCTCCGTCGCCGGGTCGAGGCATGTAGGTGATGGATCGAGACGGTGCGGTGAATGGAGAAGACGGATTCGCCAGAAGGCGGTTCAGGATCGAAACCGATCTTTTAGCCATTGTGTGGTCGATTTGGCTGATTTAGGGTTTCACAGAGACGATTCGACGGGACGTTCGTTTGTTTCTTCGTTTTACGGCGATTTGCACTTGCATGCGGCGTTCGGATTTTCTTTTCTCACACGCCTCTTGTCAGCTTTTTATACCTTCTCCTTTCCTTTTTTTTTTATACCTTCTCCTTTTTTTAATACAAGATTCTGAAAATTAGAATTTTCAATTTTCCATTTACTTTTATGAATTTTCAATTTTCAATTTACTTTTGAGCTATTGTTAACATTTTTTTTTTTTTTTTTTTTTGCTTTTGGGGGCAACTTGATGTTGTTAACTTTGAACGTTCTGTCAAGCAACCAAGAGCAAAGAGGGAGAGAGAGAGAGAGAGCCCACATCTGATCTCTCATGAACCTTTCCCCAAAACGGTGTGGACACAAACACAAAGACTTTACTTTCACCTCTTCTTCTGTCTTCTGGTTGTTTCTTATTCGAGAATCCAACACAGAAAACAGAATCATTCAACCACTGTGGTTTTGTTCTCCATTTCTCAGGTCCTAGTAGTAGACTAGTAGTAATAGCTAGTTGATTGAATATGCAGATGCTACCAAAGATTCTTTCTAAACGTCGCTGTTGCTTACAGAGGGATAATGCCAAATGGTACTTGACTTTCTTACATTGAACTCTGTTTTTTCAAATCAGAGTTTAGTTTGGGGTCTGAATTGAGTTTTGCTCTTTTGTAAAAATATGATCTTCGGTTTCAGGAATTGCAGAGAAAGGAGACGTTAAAAAGAGAATATGAGATCATCAATTCATCAAAGAGAATATGAGATCATCAATTCATCATCACTAACCCCTTCTACAAATAAGAAAACTCTTTGATTGAGAAATAACAAGCTTGCTTCCCAATTGATTGAGAAATATTTTGATACATTGCTAAACATTATTACTGGAAATTTCTGAAAAGAAAGAAGAAAAGTCAAATCATAAGCATCAAGCTCATATCACCCAACAAACATAACCAAAATGCAAAAAAAAAAAAAAAAAAAACGAAGAAGAGGATAAACCCTTTAAACTAGGCATGCTTTGCCTGAAAATCTTTCATGAAAGCAACAAGCTTTTCAACACCAGCCAAAGGCATTGCATTGTAGATAGAAGCTCTCATACCTCCCACTGACCTATGCCCTTTGAGCTGCACCATCTTCTCCTTGGCAGCTTCCTTAATAAACTCAGCTTCCAATTCAGACTTCTCCAATGTGAAAGGCACATTCATCAACGACCTCACTGATTTCTCAACAGGACACCTGAAAAAGCCGTTGCTTTCTTCAATGGCATGGTAAAGCAAATCAGCTTTCCTCTGGTTCTTCTTCTCCACTTCTTTCAACCCACCTTGCTCCAACAGATCTTCAAACACGAGACCACACATGTAAATCCCGAAGCAAGGAGGCGTGTTGTACAAAGAGCTGTTCTCGTCGTGGATCTTGTAGTCAAGCATCACAGGAGTGATATCTCGAGCGTTTCCGATCAAATCTTTTCGAATGATCACAATCGTGACCCCAGACGGGCCAACGTTCTTCTGAGCACCGCCGTAGATCACACCGAACTTGGATACATCAACTGGTTTCGAGCAGAAGTTGGAAGACATATCAGCGACCAAGAAACCATTAGGGTTTTTCGGAACAGGGTAGTCTTTGAACTCAACTCCATGGATGGTTTCATTTGCACATATATGCAAATACTTGGCGTCCGGACTCTGCTCCAACTCATCAAAAGACGGAACCTTTGTGTATTTCTCAGATTTACCAGACCAGATCACATTGGTTTTGCAATACTTCTTAGCTTCCTTCACAGCTTTGTCTCCCCAGGAACCGGTAACAACGAAATCGACTGTATCATCCGAGTTGCAGAGATTGAGAGGCAAGGCAGCGAATTGAGTCGTTGCCCCGCCTTGTAAGAAGAGAACGGAATATTCCGAAGGAATCTCCAGGAGCTTACGGAGATCCGATTCCGCTTTCTGTATGATCGAGAGAAACTCTTTCCCTCTATGACTCATCTCCATCACGCTCATCCCAGATCCACGCCAGTTGTATAGATCCGACTGCGCTTTAAGGATAACGTTCTCCGGCAAAGTTGCAGGACCCGCCGCGAAGTTAAAGACGCGTTCTTGTGATCCGATGGAGCCGGATCTAGCTCCGTCTTGAACGTGGGTCGTCGCGGCGACGCATCTAACCGAGACGGGCTTCGTTTTGCCGGCGAGGTTCAAGGTGTTTGGTTTGCTGAGGTGGAGAAGAGACTGAGATGCGGATTTCGGCTTCAAGGCGGGGATCTGAGTGTTGTTTCCGACGAGGAAAGAGTTCGCCGACGACGCCGCCATGATTGTGAATTGTGAGTGAGTTCCTGAGATTCTTGGTTTCGCTTTTACAAAAGATCTGTCTGAAAAAAGTGTTTGGTGGGAGATAGATATTAATATAGATTTAAGAACGACACCGTTTTGTGGTAGGTGGTACTAGTTTGTCTGCTCTTTTGTTCAATTGACACTCATTTCCAATGTGTGTTTTAATTATTTTCCTTGTAGAAGAAAAGAGTTCAAACTAAAACTCTCATTCTTAGTATTTTAAGATTATGTGTCTGTCTCCTGACAAAAAAAAGAAACTGTGGATTTTCCAGGAAAAGAGATAAAAAATGATTGTAATCAGAATATTAGAGAGTTTTATTGCTGAGATATCAGTAAGAAAAGAAAAGAATTCAAATTACAGATCAAATTCAAAGGAAAAATTTGAACTAATTTTGTTGCTGTTTCTTTCTGTAATTAAGAATTGCTGAGTGTCAAACTACTATTTTCCCACTCTTGTCATAGCTTTGGAGAATCTGACACAAGAAAGTGTGCAGCTTCATACTTTGTTGCTATGCATCCGAATTTAGATGAACTGTATTTTCTACGTACTCCTGTTAGTTTATCAGTCGCAGCCTTCTGATGCAGACTCACCATTCTTCTACTACATTCTCTGCAAAAAACAAACCCAATGATGCAGTTCCATTAAAAAAAAGTTCGGTCTGTTAAAGGTTAACTTTTTTGTGGTAATGGATGATATGAAGACTTACAGGAGTTGAGTTTCAGAGTAGTGACTGTGGAATTCACAAGTGCTGTTCCATTCACTGAAGCCGTGGATCGTACATTGAGCTGTGTACACTGCAGCGGCTGCTAGTAACGATGGTGGATACCGAAGCATTTCGTAGTCCACAAGAGCAAGCTCGATCAAGAACGACGCCAAGATGTCAAGCTGTTTCAATAGACAAGATAGTTGTAATGCTGTTTGGTGACTGATATGTAATTCACAAGCCATTGATAGATGTAGTTAAGTTTACCTTCTTGTCTGATTGAGCTGCCTTGAGGAACCTCTTCAAGAAAGGGTATTGCGTCGGTGACGACATATTGAATTGCAAAGTGTTAAGCATAATCTTCTCCTGCACGCATAGAGGTTTTTGAAATCAGATAAATGTAATCTTTTCCAAGTTTTGGAAACAAAAACAAGAAAGTATCTAATCTTATTTGTCATACCATTTCTAAGACATCGTTCCTCGTATAAGCTTTGTCCGAGATGACAACCAGATCTTCAACAATAGGTACCGAAACCTCTTCGTACTTGCAAGCTAAGAGCAACGCAACTAAACCAACAAGCTGAAGCTTCTTTCTTACAACGGCTTGCTTGGATAAGAATCTATCTATCAGATTCACTGTTAGAAACAACGTCTCGTTCATTAGCTCGAATTTGTCATGTACCTGCAACATTCGAATTTGTCAGCCTTTCTCTGCTATATACAAATCCATTACCATTGAGTTTCCAAAGAAAGATGTTTGAAATAGATACCTCGATGAGCCAATCGATAAGTATTGCTCTCATTTTGTCGGTTATATCAAACTGTTGCGCCATGTAATCTTGAGGAACGCAACTAGATATCTGGATTTACCAAAATCCAAGAAAAAATGGTCTCAGACTAAACTTGAAGTCCTATGTTTTTGATTTAGACTTGTAGAACCAATCGTACCTCGTTTCTACGGTAGAACTCGTATAGATCTTGGACATATTCAACAACTGCAAGAGAGTTGTTTGCATCGTATCCGTCAATATCCAAAATTGGTTCTTGTTCTTCCACTACTATATCCTCCATCTCAACTTCTTCCTCCTGTCCAAATCGAAAGCTCCTTTAGAATTAAACATTAAAAATGGTAAAGATACCCCTTTTTAATATTTGATTATTAATTAATTACCATTGGATCAGAGTCAATGTACGGTTCCTCTAATGACATTGGCATAGGTTGGTCCAATGTAGCTTCATTCTCTTCTTCCTCTTCGTCATCAATGAATATACAATCACCGAACTCGTTCCCGCTTGGAATCGATGGTTTCAGCTTCTTCGTCTCTTCTTGAGATCTGTAGAATTTTTTTTTTAAAAACAATCTCAGATCTCTCTTTCTGAAAATTCAAATAAAACGAGAGAGAGGTTTAAGCTTTATTAACCTTGGAACTGATGGATGTAACGAATCAATCTTCTTCTTCTGACAGCGTTCTTGTTGTCGCCTATTGAAAGATAAACTTACAAAATTATTATTAAAAAAAAAAACAGAAGTGAAGCACAAGAGACGAGCTTTGGGATCGAGAGGGTTTAAGTAGTTTACTCAGATAAGCCTCTTCTCTTGTTAACAACGCAAGGATAGGCTTCTGCACCAACGAGATTTTGATTAATCACACCCAATGCTCTCCTGTTCTGTCTCTTCATCTCGATACCGAATTTTGTACTTCTCCTTTCATCTGAGAAAACATACAAAACACCATATTTATTTTGTCAGATTCTCTGTTCCCCGAGACCTCGAATTCTCATATTTCTAAAACGCGTTTAGCTGAACTACCTTGAAGAATCGCTGTAATGGGTTCGACGGCGATGTTGCGATTGTTCTCATCTGAATTAACCATCTTTTTTTGCTTATGGATTTGAGAAGAACACTCGAAACCCCACTACAGAAATCTCTAGAGGAAGAAGAGCATCAAACGAAGAGGATCTCTCTCTCTCTCTCTCTATTCTTTCTGAATCTGGACGAGTCAGAGAAAGCAATGAAATAAGCGAGAAACAGAAGAAGAATTCAGAGGAAATAAAATAAATTAAATTTAAAGAAGGCGGAAACTTTAGTTTTCTGTTTTTTTTTTTTTTATTAAAGAAAATAGCAACGGCTAGGTGATTAAGATGACCGTTGGATCATGAAGGAAACGATTTGCTTCTACTTCTAGCCCTCTGACTTCGGTACGGTTCGATTTTTTTTGGTTTTGATATATACTACTAACCAATATGGTTTTTCATAATTGTATATCAAGTTCGGTTTGAATTTTGGAACTTTTCGGGTCGGTTTTGAGTTCGGTTTCCGGTTGGGATAAAAGTCCAAGACCTATGACTAACTCTGGCTAAGCCAACGGTAACTTTTTTGGTTAGAGAAGGCACATGTGGCTTTCTTCTCATTTCAAAATTATTATTATCCCCTTTTGTATTCTTTTTTCTTTTGGTTGCCTTTTTCAGACAAAGAAGGCTCGTTGCCACTAGGCACTAGCCTAGCCGAGGCGCGTTACTAACATCTTAAAGTCAACATATTAGTTAATAATGCATAATCTTAGCTTATTAATCATAGTAGTTATAAAAGCTTAAGAAATTGCTCTCTTTCCAAAGAATATTGTTACCGAGAATTATGCTGACCCTCCCTGTAAAGTGTAGCACGTATTTTGCCATTTGTAAATTACCATTCTTTTTTTTTTTTGAAATTTAGAGATATCCAAGATTTATGCTATAGATGAGTTCTTATCATTAATATTTAACTTGAATTTTATTCTCCACAGAATGGGATCATATAGAAAGGGATGATGTTTCGATTTTGTTATTCAATGGGTATGAAGTATCTTACATATTTGAATTTTATATATTTGGTATCTGTATATTTTAGAAAACTATTAAAAGCTGGATTACGATCTAGAATTCTAGATATTCTTCAATATAATTATTTAAACATTTGTTTCACATATATAAAAGCCACTAAATATTTTACCAGAGACTCACAAAGGTATGATATGTCTTAAATCGGTAACATAATCTTGTCGAATATAACGTGGTTGAATTATATATGTTTCTCCATTGTTTTTTTTTGTGTCGAGATCTTCATTATTCCACGTAGTCAACATTGATCATGAATGAAAATATTAGTTTTAGTCTCATTATATTGTTACCAACCATCAATTTTAAAAAATAGTCGAAGAAGCTCCTTTTAGAAACTTATTTACTCATATTCCATGCTTTGCCTACTTATCAATATAACATTTGAGATATATTCTGATGTGTTCAATCTAATGATGTATTTTTAATTTGGTTGTATATCTCATCCACTATAAACTATTTTTTTTTAGTTAGAAAAAAAGAGAGTATGAATGGTGGGTGGTGTAGAGAGAAAATAAAATAAATTCTTTCTTTTTTCCAGATATTTTAAATAAATAAGATTAAATAGTTATTAAAAATAGTCTTTAAAATTATGGTGACTGTTGCCTCTAAGAATATGTCGTATTATTGCTCTTGAGAACAACTGTTAATCTAGAGGTATCAATACGGTCGATATATTTACACCAATTGTAATGCATTTAGTAGATATTTAATTGCAATTGTTATTTCAATAGTACGTCTTATGATAAAAATTTCATTGGTTACTGATTAATTAGCTGGATGCTTACGTGGATAGCCTCACTGCTCCAGGATTCTAAGGCTTTTATATATATACTAGAGAAATGGCCCGCGCCATGCGCGGGCCTTTAACCTTTTTTGTTCATAATATACAAATAATCTAAAATATATAAATATTTACCGAAAAAAATATACATAACTCAGAATCTATAAATATTTTTTCATAAATTATAGATAATTTAGATATATAAATATAGAGATGTTTGACCAAAAAAAAAACATATAAATATAGATTATCTAAAATATACAATAATAACAATGATTCTGATAGTACAATATATACATATCTCATGTTTTTTGGCATAAACAATTTGGGCTGACAATATATTTAGCCCATAACAATTTCTGTTTTGGGCTGATTCGAAGTAAAAAAGGCTTTTCACAAAAAAAAACTTTCGCGATTAACCCTCCGTCGTCTCTCTCAGTCGTCTCTCTCAGTCGTCTCTCTCACTTTACGGTAAGTGTATATTTCAAAAATCCTTGACTACTGTCTGTTCTTTCATTATTTTCTGATCGAAATAGGTTAGATTTAACCTTGTTCGAGACGCCGTTTCGAGTAGCCAAGGTTCTGTGTTATAATTTCTTCGGATATTCGAATTCATGGCCGTTTCTCTGATTTCTCAAATTTTTGGGTTTGGAGATTCTCTTTCCTTTTTTTTAAAGCCGAATGTCATGAGAAGAGTGAGAGATTGCATGCTAGTTGAGTTCGTTTGTCCGTGTGAATCCGTCTATCTGTTTTTCTTTGTGACTTGGTGTGTTTCTTTTTCTCAAAATTCTTGTGTTGATTGTTTGTTTCTGAGTTGACTGTTTACCTGAGTGAGAGAATCGAGCTCGTGTGTTCTTATTCATCGTCGTCCTAATTCATGGCCTATCCAGTTTACACAATCATGTAAACTTCTTTATGCGATTGTGAAACATTGTTTCTGATTTCGTGTGTTTCTAAATCGTATGTGTTGAGTGTGTAAAGTTGTAACAAATTTGCAATGCAGAAATGTCTAACCCTGGTGGTGACGCTTGGAATGTTATTACCTTCATGAAAACGTATACAACGCAGATGAGGAAAAGTGTGGTAATTAGTTACACATATTTTCAACCAAATAGACATGTGTTCTATAAGGACTTCTTATAATTAATGTTTTCCTTACACCAGAAAATTCCAAAAAAGGTGACGAAGCAACTTTTGCTGCATCACTTGGACCACAATTATGTTTCTATCAGTTGTGATGTTACACCTGGCATCCTCTGGACAGTATATGCTGAAGGAAGAAAGCTTACCCGTGGCTGGTCACGCTTCTTAATGGATAATTCCTTTCAAGAAGGTGATAAGATACTTTTTAAGTACTATATGTATACCAGGTTCCACATTCAAAGAATTCGTCCAACAACAGGTAATACCAGTGATGCAACGGCAATGGGTAAGTATCTACATTCTCTAACTTGGAAAACATATTCATAGATATTTGAGTGGTTAAATTGGATATGGCAGGTGATGCAAAACGATTTATTACTCTTCAAGTAACAGCTGATACAGTGCACCGAAGCAGAATGGTAAGTCCTAACTTATCCTTGTCCGTTTTATTAATTTTATTTTGTGTTTTTGAAATTTGTAGTTATTAATTGTAAACAACCATTATAGACAAATGGTTGTGCAAGAAGTACTTCTAGCATAACATACCAGTCATGACCTCACTAAAATCCATATATGATCCTTGGGTGTCGGATGTTGATATATGGCTAACAAAAACATTGTTTTTTTGTGACATATGATGGAAACATGTTCTGTGTTTTTGTCTGAAACATGGTCTGTTTTTTTGTCTGAAACATGGTTTGTACTTTGCAAATACATGAAACATGGTCTATTTTTTTGTGACAGTACCTTCCAAGGGCTTTTTGTGTGAAGAATGGTCTGTATGCTTTTGCCGGGGATGATATTTTTTTGGTTGCCGAAAACGGAGTGAAGTATGGAGTTAAACTCAACCTGGAGAAATTCCCAACCGTGAAGCGTTTGAGATTAACAAATGGTCTTAGAGAATTCTTGGAAGATAACGACATAAAGGCCAAGGACGAAATAAAAATGGAGCTAACATGGGATGAGACATCCATCCCTATGCTAAAGCTGGTGTCCAAGGTGATAGTGTTGTAGACCTGGATCAAACATGGGAACTCTAACCTAGTTATGTCTTTAAATCTTTGTTTATTCTATTTAAACCTATCTCTTAATTTTGTAACTGTTTTTGTGAGATAGCAGTAGATTGTGTAATTTCGGTTATGTTCAGACTACTGTAAGACTTATTCTTAAACCTGCTCGCTAGTATTCTCTTTTAAGACTTATTCTAAGACCTATTGTCCTCTTTTATGAATGCCAAATATTCGGAAAAGTTCTACTCTAGTTTCTTAAAGTCCATTACTTTCCCTTTGCGCACATCAAAAAGCCACAAAGATACAATACCTAAACTCATTGGGAAAGACACAATTTCCGTTTCAAAACTAATTGCCTATAAAAATTCTCGTAACGAACATAAATAGCATATAAATAAAATTATACCGAAAGCAGAAAATCTCTAAAAACAATGTAGAACAGATCAAAAAAACCAAAACGTAACCGAACACGCATCATAATGACTAATCTATTACGTCTTGAACCAAACCAAGTGCCAGACATGCGCTCTCAAATGTAGGGTAAACAGTGCCAAAGACTGTTCTGATTTCTCGAAAAGACACAGGACCCCTGACAATATGCAACAGAAGGCTCAAATAATAAAGCTCTCCGGCATATCTTGGAACACTGGGAATAGCTCCAAATCTAGAACCTTTCAAACGGGGACGCCACTTCTTCAGCTTTGCATCCCAAACCCATTTAGATGGAAACTCCATATACAACAAATTCCTAGCTTCGTTAGATTCTCGATTGCATTCCATCCAAGCTGAAAATTTTGTTCGTGGGTAGCCTAAGGGATCCTGCTCCTCGCTGAGGATAACAGATTGCTGACGCGGTAGATGGAATGGCAACACTTCCATGTTCATAATTCACCAATCGATCAAGAACTCTATAAAGGTACGAAAAGGCCAAATCAGGGAGTCACAAAAATATGTAATAACGCAGGTAACATAGATATAAGTGCAGGTATGTTCCATACTAACCAAGTCGTAAAAAGCTAAGCGGCTGACCTCCGAGAACAAATACCCAACTGAACACCGATCGAGTGCGTATAAATAGACTCTGCCATTCGCAGGATCTAGAAGATATACACAACATATGAAATATGGCAATAAGATAGATACAAAATACACAGAATCTACGTGTATTCAGGAAAGTTCATAGTATATTATTCAGATAAACTAAACTTTTCAGCATCAAAACTAAAAGAAAACAACTTTTTTTATATAACTATTAAATATAAACTCATATATACATCAGTGTAAAATCTCTACGCATATACACAAATCATATATGTATATTTTCGCACAAAAAAACACATGATACGTATGTGCATATATATATACATGAATACATCATACTGGCGCGGGCCTTTAACCTTTTTCCATAATATATAAATAATTTAAAATATATATATATAACTCGGAATCTATAAATATTTTTTCGTAAATTATGGATAATTTAGATATATAAATATAGATTATCTAGAATATATAATAATAACAATGAGAATTTGAAACTTATAATGATAACAATAATATTAATCGTTACAAAATAACATATATCAATTGTTACAAAATAACATATATAGTATATATCTATATATATATACATATATATATATATCTCATTTTTTTGGCATCATATGTCTCAACTTAAGCGGGTTAAAACTGCAATTAACTGTATTAACATTCAAAAAAACATAAATTTAAAGAAAAAAAATATAAACAAACATTCAGTTGATACAAAAAAAATTCTTCAGCGAACAGTCTTTTATTTTATAGAGTACAACGAAAGTCTATGATTTAAATAACGATTCTGACATAAATAAGGGATTGTATTATGAAGCCAATTGTGCATAAGTCGACATCGAATGAGTAGAATAGAACATGATAATATGTTCCACAAAGAATAATTGTAAATATAGTGTTTAACATTAAACCGATTGCAAAATGCAACGAACGCGTAGAAAACATATAATGCTTAAACCATTAATCCAAAAAAAATCCCAACACAAAATCAATATAAATCACTAAGCAGCAAATTAACCCAGTTTCCTTAAAGGTATTCACCAATCCCTAGAATCTGGAGATATAATGACTCCAAAAGAACAATAGAAGTTTGCTACATGAGTAAGCCAAAAACAACGGTCACAGAGACTGCGATGTTTTTTGTCGTATCGATACCACAAATCCTGTAATCCATTAGATCCGAAATCTGTGCATGTACACCCATTAATCAACGGGTGAGCATAATCCAAAAACACGTACCATTTCGAAACCATTACAGTTAACACGTTAGACCAACCTAGAAGATCAATCTCGATATACGTACTAATACGATGCACAGACTCTCTGCTTATCATAGATGAGCAAGCGTGATCGTCAAAGAATGCCTTCCGAATCATGACGTAAGTATAGAGAGCAACCTCGCATCCCCCATCAGCCGCTAGCTTAATCCCGCGAAGTCCTTCAGCTGGTTTTTCGTGCAGGAAATAGTCCTGAGTCCCTTTGATATAGATCGCCGATAGATTTCCGTTCTTGTAGCACTTCGCCATAAACAACTCACCACGCCTCAGTTGATCATATGAAAACCGGAGCAAATCAACAGATGCGTAAACACTTGGAAACTCGGAAACCGCCTTCAGCGTTTTGCACGTTCGCATCAGATTCATAGAATCTCTTAAAGACTCTCTGCAAACTCGACGAACCACACACTCTTGTAACTCAGTTGGTAAAGAAAGGAGGATCGATTCTTCCATACCACCCAAGAATTTCTAAGCTTTATAAATTAGGTTTTGCCATAAGGAAAATATATAATGCACATAGATGTGTATATTCAACATTTTTTTCAAAGGACAGATATACACGAAAAAAGGAATAACAAAACACAATATATGCATATTTACATATATCAAAATACATATCATACATATAAGGTTATCATAACTATTGTATTCTACATACAAATTATCGCAAACAATACCCAAAAAATATTTAAAATCGAAGATTAAACAATACAAATATTCGAGCACAGATTAGGATCGCCAAATGGTCTGAAGATAATTTAGATGTATAAGTGTAGAGATGCTTGACCAAAAAAATACACAAAGATATACAAATATAGATTATCTAAAATCTATAACAATAACAATGAGAATTTGAAACTTACAACAATAAAAATAATATTAATCGATACAAAATAAGAAATACGGTATATATATATCTATATTTTTTTGTCATCATATATCTCAACTTAAACGGGTTAAAACCTCAGTTAATAATGTTTAATCTATAAAAATAAACAAACATCCAGTTGATACGAAACAGAGTTCTTCAGTGAATAGAGAGTTATATTTTATAGATTACAACAAACGCCTATGATTTAAATAAAAATTTCTGACATAAAAAGCGAAGGTGCTACGAAGATAATTGTGCAAAAGTGGACATCCAATGAGTAGAATAGAACATGATAATATGTTCCTCGAATAATAATTATAAAATAGTGTTTACATTAAACCCATTTGCAAAATGCAATGAATCACAAAACAAAAAAATCCCAACAGAAAATCCATAAATTGTTAAAGAGCAGATTAACCTAGATATTCCAAAGTAATTCACCAATTCCTAGTATCCGGAAATCTTATGATCCCAAAAAAACAATGGAAAATTGCTAGTTGACTCAGCAAAAAACAACGATCACAAAGGTTATGCTGCATGTCGTGATGATACGAACCACAAACAACACAATGATGCATCAAGCACGCAATGGCAATGCACGTGCACTGGTCAATAAACGGGATGGCATACTCGAAAAACGCGCCCTTCCTTGAAGCCATTACAAATACCACATTACTCAAACCCAGCAGATCAAACACAATATCCGTACCAATACGTTGAACAGACTCTCTACTGATCATAGATGAGCAAGCATGATCGTCAAAGAATGCCTTGCGAATCATGACGTAAGTATAGAGAGCAACCTCGCATCCCCCATCAGCCGCCAGCTTAATCCCGCGAAGTCCTTCAGCTGGTTTTTCGTGCAGGAAATAATCCTGAGTCCTTTGATATAGATCGCCGATAGATTCCCGTTCTTATAGCACTTCGCCATAAACAACTCACCACGCCTCAGTTGATCATACGAAAACCGGAGCAAATCAACAGATGCGTAAACACTTGGCAACTCGGAAATTGCCTTCAGCGTTTTGCACGTTCGCATCAGATTCATAGAATCTCTTAACGACTCTTTGCAAACTCGACGAATCACACACTCTTGCAACTCAGTGGTAAAGAAAGGAGCATTGATTCTCCCATACCACCCAAGAATTTTCAAGCTTCATGAATTAGGTTTTGCCATAAGGCAAATATAATGCGCATAGACGTATATATTTAACATTTTTTCCAAGCACAGATATACACGAAAAAAGGAAAAACAAAATACAATATATGCATATTTACATATATCAAAGAACATATATACATATAAGGTTATCGGAAGTATCTTATTCTATATACTAATTATCGCAAACAATACTAAAAAAATATTTAGAATCGAAGATTAGGCAATACAGATATTCGAACACAGAGTAGGATCGCCAAATACGATAAGAATATTTTAAAACTCAATCTAAGAATCGGTTTGCAGATATATAAAATGGATAAACACTAAAAAGGCGTAAAAAAATCAAGGAGTAATTTCCGACGAAGGAGCGAACTTCTAATACGTGTCACTCGTGCTCATAAAAAATATAAATAATTCGGAAATTCGTAACAATAAGAAATCATTCAACTATTAAAAAAAACTCATGTGTTAAAAAAGCTAAATTTGCGAAGAGGAATGCATAAACGAAATTGGTTTATCCGTCTATACAAATGCATATTATGGAAAGTAAAAACAACCAACATCTACGATGTAAACATATGATATACAATGGACCAATTACATATGGTATGTACAATGAGCCCAATGGAGAAGAATGGGCAAAAACCCAAAAACAGGCGGATCATTTTTGAACATATATCCAGCGAGTGATAAGTTTCACACATCTACTTATGAAATACCCATGTGTTTTATGTTTATATGCGTTTCACACACCTACTTATGAAATACCCATGTGTTCTATGTTTATATGCGTATAAATCCAATAAGAGGGTCAAGTTCCACATCACCTCATTATTAAACATATATACACAATCACGAAATCAATAAATAATTCGTAACTATCCGAATACTGCAATCATATATATCTCAACTTAAACGGGTCTAAACCGCAGCTAAGTTTCTCGACGTTCGAACAAACACAATGTTTTTTCTTGACATTCGAACAAACACAATATTTTTTAAAAAAGCTAATCAAACATCAGTTTTAAAATCAAAATAAACACAAAATAAAGAACATGAGTTTCTTCGAAAAAGAAAAACGGAGAGAAGTTAAATAGATAGACATTTGAGACACTTGACTGCTTCAACCCATCCGAAACCTGTAAAAAAAGGTAAAAATTTCACTACTATACATTGAACTCAATAACAAACAATATATAATATTGAAAAGATTTTACCTGCTTCGAAACTCCTCCACCCGATGCCCGTACACTACGATGTGCTCGACGATGATCCATCATCGAGAACAACATGTTGTGGTTTATGATTGGCCCAAAACCTGAGTAACAAAACTCCAAAGTAAACAACTATATACATATGCGAATTATCTAATAGAGTTTCAACAATATCAGAGTTACCTTTTGCGAAATTCAACCGCCTCTGGAAAATCGGGATGCACATCTAATCTTGAAATGCCACCCCTGCTTTTGAGATATCTACCACCTAACGAACACATTCATACAATAGAAATCGACAAAAATATCGTGTGACATTGTATTATAAAGCTTGACGAATTGTCATAAAACTAACCATTATCGTTTTTGACGGACCAGTGTGTTAAAGAACATAACACGGCCATACCAGGAGCACTACAAATCTTGCCATTGATATCCAACGCTAACTGTCCTAACGCCGAACATCTTAGCAGCAACCCCCTATGCAACATCGTCCAAGATTCGAAGACATAACTAATTGCAACACTAATCTTATCCGGACAGAGTAAGATCACCACAAGGGAATAACTTACTTGTCATCTTTTAACGTGAAAGCCACGCTGGTTGTCTTCTTCTTTGGTCTCTCCCTTTCATCGTCCACCGTTTTTAGATCTTCAATAGCTACCACAAAACCCAATGTGTCTGAAAAAACAAATAAATGTCTCACATTCCCTAGTTGCTGATGCATGAGAATTCAAAATTTTAGAGTAAGTAGTAAACATAAAAAAAAAAAAACTCAACTTATTGGCAAATCAAGCTCAGGTTCTTCGCCAAGAATACGTTCAATCGGTTCGAAGCCGATCTCTTCATCAGTTTGAATTGGAAGAATGTCTAGAATATCGGGTTTTCGCAAATTTTGATAGCATAACCACAAGTTGTGTTTTGTTCTTCTCTGTCATCATCAAAAACAATAAAATTACTTATATTCTTCCACTGGCCTTCGTGCATCGTCCTATCACAGATTCTGATCTTTTGGCGATGGTAGACATATGCTTGAATATATTCACCCTGAAAATACCAAATAATTCGCCTAAAAATAAACCTCATACCGAATCAAACACTGATTCCATAAAAATAATCCGATAAAACAAACCTCTTCATCCATGAGCAAAAACTCCAACGAACTGCGTCGTGTTCCAGTACCTTTTTCAAACCATTTTTTTTCGACTTTCACTTTTATAATCCAATTCGTTCTGTCTGAATGCAGATTTGAGACGAAATCGTAGTCAGCCATAGAACGAAGAAGATTTTCTGAGAGCAAGAGATTTTTTTAAGCTTGAAGATGATGTAAAAAAATAAATATAAATTAAATACTTGATACCGAATCCAACATATAAAGAAACGACGAATAGAACTCAAAAACAACACAAAAAGCAAGTCAGAGTAGCTGATGAGACAGTAAATATGTGAAGACTGATATTCTACACATGCAACCACTGTTGAAACCGTGAACCAATCTAAATTTTAATCTTCTAAAATATTGCCTATAAAAAAATAGCATTACAGCTATACTTTGAACAATGCAGTGTTTATTAACTATATAAGGCAAAAATACATATTAATAAATATTTTGAAGTGATTATCCCTGTGATCTCTTCATTCAATTCATCAAATAAAATCAGAATGGGTAAAAAAAAGGTCTATCTAATAATGGTTTCTACTGTATAACAATCAATGCAAGTTTATAAAAACCAATAATATCTCACTACTAAACTCTATTTGGAAAGTAAATCAATTAGCGACAATATCAGTTTCGTATGCTTTTGTACTCACGGTCGCTGATACGCTTCGTGCATATATCAATATGTAACTTGCTCTTTGAAACGATACAAAACTGATATTGTGGCCAATTAATTTATATAGATTTTTCATATGCCTTAGCTAAGATATCATATCCCAATAATACTCACAATTTATGAGTAGCTAAAATAGCAATAATATCCATAGCTTATGAGTATGCAGAAAACACTATCTTATGATCGATACCTTTGTAATAAGGAAAGATTTAAAAACTATTTATACCGAATATTACAAACGCAAGTGGTCCAATTGAAAATCATGTAGCTAGAGCTAGTCCTAAGGCATGTATAGTTGTGTCATAAAGTAAATGTGGCTATACTCTGGCAACTACTCTCGTAATTCAGCAAACGATAAGACAGAACGATGGCCAGAACATTTGAGACTCATAAACAATTTTATTTTATTCTTACATCTTCGTTTATATCAGAAATCAGAAAACATCGAAGTATAGCTCAAGAGAGATGGTCACGTATTACTCCATAAAATAAATCCAAATCTATAACAACTTGTGGAGAGTAACGAAAATTTATGAAGTACAAATCATTACCAGAGTACGAACAAAAAATAGGAAAAAACAAAATGATCTCGAGTTCTCAGCCTTCCGATGTGTTACTTTTTCAAAATCATAATAAATATCCAAATTCTATAAGTCTAAATTTTTCGGTCTATCGTTTTATTCAATTACTTTTTTACTGTAAAAATAAATGTGAAAGCAATTGTTTACCAAAAAATTAACTCATTTTATGATTTAGATTCTGATACATAAAGATGCAAATAATCATATTAACACTGCAGCACGTGAATATGTACATATCGTACTCTTTTATAAGCACACAATTTTTCGATCTATAGTTCTATCAAAGTAACTTATATTTTTTACCAAGAAACTCAGCACACAGAATCTAACATGATTTTTTTTTTATAAACCGATATGCAAAAATTTTAAAAAATAAACCTAACTAATCGAAAATCTTCAAAAAGACTCATTTCTTTTTTGATTCAAACATCTTTCGGTTTTGAGCTAAGCCAAAGCGGATAAATACAAAACACACTAATATTCTACAACACAAATTATATCATATATGTTGGCACATAACAAAATCACAAATAAACCCACCACGAAAGACGGATATCGAACCCAACGCTTAAAAAAATGAGTTCTAAAGAAGAGGAGACAGAGGAGAAAAACACAAATTCAAATGTATCACACAAGATACAATTAAAGAGCACAATACACTCATCCCATCGCCACATTTACGGACTTGGATAGTTATAAAGCTAACAAAACTCATTTACAAATATATTGATTTTTGATAACATATATTGATACATGAGATATTGATATATGAGCTTACGATCCGTACCTAATATCCATATAAAACCAATACAACTAAAACGCAAGTCTCCTAGAATACTATAATGTTCAGTCATAATTCCTTGACCCTAATCGCATTCACTCGCAAAAATCCCGTTATAGAAGACAGGGTTAGATCGCAACCAATTTTTTCATATTCATACCAACATAAGTTCCGAATCAAAATTAAACAAACTTAAGTTCGAAAATTAAACAAAAAGCCAAACGAACAACCTGAGTTTTTCTGAGAAAAAGAAGGGGAGGGAATAGAGGGTGCGACGTTCCAAACATTTCAACTGATCTCTCCCACGCACTTTACCTCTTGAGAAACCTACAGACAAACGCAAATTATCCATTACTATTCGAAACCAAGAACAAACAACGATTAATATCCACAAACTTGAGACTAACTTACTTGTTCCGAAACTCCTCAACATCTTCATCAACGGGGTAAACAGGAAATCAGAGATGTTGACCGAACGAAGAACTACAGAGTCTTTGTCTTCACCTAGTCCAAAAACAGATACAAAGCATATCAAAACCTATCTATCTATCGATAACATTCTCAGGCACTTATTTTTCTGTACACCATAGAACGAAATGTAAATACCTATCCCATCAGATATCATCCAAAATCTCAACACGCATATGATTAGATCATCCTCCAGGCTCGTGTAACGGTCGTGGAACTCCGTAGCTAAAGGGCCAGACGCGTTGCAGGCCAGAACGATGTCCCTTCTATAAAAGCAAGAACAATAAAAATAACTTTCGTAACGACAAAAAAACTTAACAACACATATATATCGACCATAAAACGATAAAACCTACTCGGCATTGATTAGTTCGAAGCGAAGCTTGGGAAGGACAGATTCACTCCTCGGAAACGTTATCTTCCTAAGCTCACCAACATTATGGACCACACCGATGACATCTACAAATATATCATATGAACATCGATATTTATCAAATACACAATAATGAACATCAATATTTATCAAATACACAATAACACAGAGCATAGAGTCACATCCAATGCGATAGAGAAGGGCAAACCTGGGAGATATTGTCTATCTATTGCCCTGTCGACGATGTCGAAAAACCTAATCGGATGAAGGAAGAGACTTGTTGAGACCGGATGGGTGACCAGAACTGTTGTGTGAGGAACGAACTCAATCATCAGTCGATGATCATCAGCGCGAGGACCAAACATCTTCTGGTCAGTCACAGCGAACCACCAAAAAATCCTCCATTCGCCCTCTTTAAGAAGATCCTCGAAGACATGAACATGACTTGGCCTTATAGCGGCGTGAATCCGAAATCCCTATATTTCGAGAATAAACCATAACTGAATATCTTAAGATCCAAAATATAAAATATTTATAAGAATCTAAAGCAGGGACACATACCTTCTCGTCACACACAAGCATATCAAGCGATGTTCCAAACGGAGAACCTCGAGACCACACCTTGAGGATCTTGACCCTAAGTTTCCAATCCGATTTAAATGGATGTAGGTCGGTCACAAGATCAAAACCTTCCATTTTTCTCCAACCCCGTAAAAGAGTTTTTTTTTCTTTTTATCCTCGCAAAAATAGACTCAACAAACACGATAATAGATACATAATAGCTAAACAGGTGTATATTGCATCGATAAGGCGGTTGAGATTCCCCGCTTCTGAACATTACCACTAAAAGTCACGACCAATCATCATGAGAATATTAGAAAAGAATTATAAGTCAGACAATAAAATAAAACAAACAAATAAACTGATCCAGTAATTAGTCTATCAAACAAACTGATCAAGTAATTAGTCCAATATTTTTTGGATTCACACAAATCAGGTAAAGTTAGTAACATAAACACGGATACATGAACGCCCATAATAAGAAATCACCACCAAAACCACGCTAAAGTATATAACTTCTATTCCCAGATCAACGCTATGAAATATATCTTATATTTTAAATTCATGCCATCAAAAATTTTTCTGATCGTATAATTCTAATTACTTATGAGAGCTTACGTCCATCATACTGTCCCTTGCATGTAAACAGTAGAGATCAGAAGCAATGATGGTAGTATTGAAAAAGGAACCTATTGACAGCACAAAACAAAACAGATAGTAACAGACCGACCAAATCGCTTTGTTAAAAAGAAGAACTTCTTTTTTTTTTTTTGGCCATCTGGTAGATTTTTATATGAAGCAAAGAACCGATACAAAGTGGTTACAACAGAGTCCGAATGGTTTACGGGAATCTAAAAATATATATATATATATGGGTTTAAAAAAAATACATGTCTGGCACTTGGTCCGTTTTATAATGTAGGAAAAATATTATTGTCACACCAAAACAAAGAACACATCCACGAAAAGACATGACACGAATCGATCGCAAGGGAAAAAACAACACACACATCCCATCCTATTTTTGGCAAGACACAAGATGTTTAGACACCAAATAGTCCGGTTCTCCATTTTTATCGATACATAAAAAAATATCATCATCAGGAAAGAGATGAAGACACAAACTGAGCCGATACCAATGAGATTTGACAACAACGGTAAAGAAGAACCAATTCAGTTTTTTTTTTTTAAATAGCGAACAGAACAGATTAAAAAGCAAGTTATATAACAAAAGGAAAAGTTAAGCTGTATTTCAAGCTATATAAGATGAGTTTGTTTTTTCAGTCGATCAACGGTCCTGCCTAACTACCACATAACTGTGTAGTTGAACCATTTAATATTCAAAAAGAGATCATAACTTTATATAGAAAACACCTAAACATATCATAAAAATAAAACGAAACCAGACTTAAGAAAAAAAATCATAATGGCACAAAGCCCAAAACAACACTATTAAAAATCTCTATTGCCAAGACATCGCTAAGACAAATGTGATCTATGAAACTCCACCCATCATTCGCGCCTTTCTAGCAGATAGACGCTCGTATTCAATATCATTCAAACATTAACAGACTACTTCGTAGACGTAGGCATAGGGGGTGAAACCAAGGAACAGACTGGAGCATCGTCTTCGCGAACCATCCCAGTAGCAGACACTTGATCTCTATCAACATGCTCAACGACAACCACGTTTGACTCTCCATCAGTAGGAGTGATAGGCAGAACCAAAGACTCCCCCGAATCATCTTCAGAGATAATCTCTGTAATGGGTGCCTACACGCCCATACACACGAATAGAACACGTTTCAGACATAACGTAAAGCCATCTAGATCACCGACCAAACTCTTGAAAACGATAACGAATACCTGTGTATAAAACTCTTCACGATATTGCTCAACCATAACATCATCGTGTGTAAGTTTCTCAACCGTGAACAAATTTTTCGTCTTGTTAATATGATCCTCTGTCACAACAACCTTGAAAAGCATGCCCTTTCGTTCGAGTTTCCAAAGAGCATCCGGCAGACCATCAGGAACACCCTACAAAAAACCACCAATAAGATAGTACTGATATAAGGAAATATACATAAGACTAACATCTAACAATTTAAAAATAGACGATTATTAGAAACAGAACCTCGTGCTGCAGTTTAGCGTCGGGATACAACTTATTACACTCCATCCAAGTAAAGAATTTCGAGCTGATGTTGGTCACCCACCCAAACACCTCTTCAGCGGGATCATTTTTATTGAATATCACCAATTGTTGACCGGATAAATGAAACGGGAGTTTCATAACAGGCATGGAACGATAATGAATCGGATAAAACAGAATCCTCCACGTAGACTCGCACGCTGATATGTACCTATAAGAAGCCGGAGAATGCTTGTATTACACGGAAACTAACAAACACAACATAGATGCACATATCCGATAAACACCTGCAACTGAAATGTTTTTTAATCTCATCTTCAGCGATGTCCCCTTCGACAGCAACTCGAACGTAATCAGAACCTTTGTGAATGTATTTAAAGAGGTACTTGGCTGAACGCGACTGAACACACCATTCGACGTTAATGTGAGCACTATAACGAAGAGACAAATCTCTATTATAAATATCGGCGGTTGGAAGCTTATGGTCTCCTCTCACGAAAAGGACTATGTGAGCACGGGGCAGACCTCTCTCTTGAAACTCGATCGTGTATATAACTGAAAACATGCACACATCGAAAATAAGTTATATCACATTCCAAACACGGCCATCCCTGATAACTAATTTAAAAAGTTTATAAGCCGAAACCACCAACTAAAGAGTACATACCAGCATTAGCGACACCCAATACATGTTTTTTCATCAGCTGGTATATGAGATCGTCTAATTTCATCTTGAAAACCCGGCAGCACAGGTCTGGTCTGTCCTCCGGCATCAAATTATGTCTCTCTAGATACCTAGTAATCTCTGGCCATTCGGGGTTGCACGCAAACGTTATGAAAATACCAGGAAACCCCATGTATTTGCACGTAGTCATCGCATCCAAATAATGCTGCAGCATGTATCTCGCACCACCAGTATAAGAAAAAGGTATCGCAATTCTCTTACCCTTCTGCGTAAGTAAAAAAGCATCAGATCAATAAGAACGACAAAAGAATAATATAGAACCAGACGCTTAAAATAAGCAAAACAACACCATCGAAAAACTTACATGTAGATGAATACGAATCGTTTGTAATTTTTCACTGTATCATAAAACATATGTAAAAGACCACATAGTTAGATTAGTGTGAACAGAGAGAAACACATCGAAAACTTTTTGAAACCCTAAAAAAGAAACTCAAGAGACCGTGAGAGGAGAAATCTTTTTTTACCTAAACCTAAACGCAAAACAGAAACTAAAAAAACTCATCGACAGAGAGAAACACATCTAAAACTTTTTGAAACCCTAAAAAAGAAACTCAAGAGACCGTGAGAAGAGAAATCTTTTTTTTACCTAAGCTAAATGTAAAACAGAAACTAAACATAGGCGTTTGTGTTACGGTATGCTAAACATATATATGCGGAACTGATTAGGGTGAGCGCCTATAAATCTCTTATTATTTTAGGTAATGATAATATCGAAACAACCGAATATTCTTTTTAACTATTCAAAATCAATGTTTTCCTTTTTCTATAACGTGATAGGCATATACATGAAAAAACTCCGGATTATTACAACATATTCTTTTTGATTCTTTGAAATTCGATTTGCCTTTTTTCGATGATCCGATAAATATACACACGAACTTATACGCCAATTATCATGTTTGTTAAATAAATTTTATAAATCTCTTATTATTTTAGGTAATGATAATGATCGAAACAACCGAATATTCTTTTTAAATTCAAACTCGACGTTATCCTTTTTCTATAACGTGATAAGCATATACATGAGAAAACTCCGGATTACAACATATTCCTTTTGATTCTTTGAAACTCGATTAGCCTTTTTTCGATGATCCGATAAATATATACACGAACTTATACGCCAATCATCATGTTTTTAAAAAAAAATTATAAATCTCTTATTATTTTAGGTAATGATAATGATCGAAACAACCGAATATTCTTTTTAATTATTCAAACTCGATGTTTTCCTTTTTCTATAACGTGATAAGCATATACACGAGAAAACTCCGGATTACAACATATTCCTTTTGATTCTTTGAAATTCGATTTGCCTTTTTTCTATGTTAAATCTTACGAAATCTGATTAAAAATAAATTTAATAAAATAAAATCTATTTAATTAAGGGAAGGGTAAGTGTGACGAAAAAACCAAAAGTTAGCTGTTCTAATTAATTGCGAAAAGACACAATCGCCCCGATTTCCTTCACGGCTCATTAATGGCAGATAGGTAATTTCAAATCGCGCACCATGCTTTATCGAATATTTTAAACCATGGCATTCGAAAATAAGGTACAATATTTTAAACCATGGCATTCGAAAATAAGGTACAATGTAACATTGCTTAAAAATCATGTGATTCCGGAGGTACAATGTAAAATTGCTTAAAAATAACATTAATTAATCGGTAAATTAAAAATCAGTGTCGTAGCTCTATCCATCCGAAAAATATAGCCCTAGCATAGGTAAACATCACAACCTTAAGCTACTCTCCAAAGAATTTCTAAAGGTGATGACTTCAGAGAACAGTGGGTCAAACGGAACTTGGGTGTAGTCGTAAGCAGTCGTAGCAATCAATGTTCCTAACAAACGCAGTCGATATAATATCATTACCCACTAAATATAAGCAAATATATGTATAAAACTACCTAAAAGTCTAACCAACGTAAAGACCTTTCCGGACAATTATCCTCGCAAACCTAAGAAGCATGCAGACGATGTTCTCTCTGGCAAGCTATTTTTCCGAGTAAAAATTCAACATAACAACCGGTCAAAGAGCACAATAGACGACTTCCTATGTAGAATTACATTTATAATATTTAAAAGATCATCCCATACATAAATGGAGAGGAATCGATTACGTAACGCGGAAAGATGAATCCACAGTATGATGAGAGACACATCACCTGCTTATATCTGAAGTCACATGACAGGAAAAATTAAAAAGATTCAATCAATCACAATTCACCAAAACCAAAATTAAACAGACACAATTGATTCATAGCATATATCAACTACCTCAAGAGCGACAGGGAAAGCTGCAATGTAACGAAGAAGCAAATCTTTGATGAACAAATCATCACTGGAGTTATTAATGGAGTAAAAGACTTGCCCCGCCAAAATCATCAGCTCTAGCAATGATCAAAACCCAACCTTTACTTCCTTCTCTATACCTTTTTTAGGTGATGAAATCGGTCTCACATCAAACACCTCAAAAAAAAGCAAATAGTAACAAACTAATAAGTACCATTCATTGCAGCATATTGAAATTAACAACCAAAAGAGTCAAATAAAGAGACGATCAATCAATAAAAACATAAAAAGTAGCATAACATTTAATAATTGATGAGGCTATCTAAAACTAAATTAAAAAGATGGATCGAGTCTATTAGAAAGATGAAATCAGGGAATGGCTAGGGAAGCTAAGAACTTTAAATAAAAAGTAAGATTAGTAACAACTACAAAAAAGCAATACAAAAGAAACCGCTTATAATCAACTCACATTATAATCAATGTTATAAACCTCCCTTTCAGACGAAATCTGCCCAGGAAACCTAAAAGAGTAAAAAAGCTTCAAATATAAGTACATATAAGTCATATATATCATATCAACATAACTATATAATCATATTAAACACACAAACCACCCAACTATAATAAATAAAAAATACAAATTATAAAAGAAGAACAATATTACCTTCCATCAAGATACGACCCAGTGACGAACAATTCCTGCATACAAACCAAGATAATATTATAAGCTATCACGCAACATAAGATCAAATAACCAAATAACACCATTACGTTATCTGGATTCAAAAAGCCATATAAGAAGAACACATGTTAGAGCAGTATCCAAATAGAAAAAGAAAACTGCACAAACCCTAAAAAAATAAGAAAACGTAAAAGAAAAAGAACCGGCTTGAAAAATTGTTAGTTAGTTGTTATTATCGGATGTCACGTCTCTGTCTAGAAATTACCCGTTTTGTTTCTGATCATAAACTTTCCTTTCAGCGTTCGATGATTTTACTCCATGTATCCTAAAAATCGAGAGAAAAAAAAATCAATTTCACACCCGATCAAAGAAAACAAACAAACAGCAACAATAAAAAAACACTCAACTCAAAACCACAAAAAAATAACAATGAACTAAACTAAACCTAGACGACTACATTAAAAAAAAAGAGAGGTGGCTGAATAATGAAGGGGCTAGACCCGGGTATATATAGGTTTTAAGTTTTAACGATAGAGTTTGCCGTAAATCTCTGGATCACGAAAATATTCCTTTTTAATTAACCGAATTAGTTTTTGCCTTTTTCTACAGCCCGATAAATACAATAACAATATTATATTTCTTTTCCTAAAATATTAACTTTTCGATATATGGAAAATATCTTCGCATAATTTTATTCCGATTTAATCAATTAAATTCTTTTTCTCCGATTTAATTAAGGAAAGGGCATTTATACCGAAAAAACCAAAAGTTCGACTTTCTAATTAATTGCGAAAAGACACAATCGCCCCGATTTCCTTCACGGCTCATTAATGGCAGATAGGTAATTTCAAATTCAACTTTCAACCAGAGGCCAAAAACGCTTCTCAATTAATAATATGATATATATATATATATATGTGATTGTAAGAATTTAATAGAAAATTGCACTACACATATACACGTGGAAATTAACTGCAAACTATTAATTTGCTAGTGCAACCCTAAATCACTTTTTGTTCGTTCCACTGCATTTAGTAAACAAGCTTTAATTAATCATTGGTACCGCGGTGGTTATATCCTTTTCCTAGTAAGTGGTAAATATTCGATGGTTGTTGAACAAAAAAGAAAGGGTTTCAAGTATATAGTACAATATGGTATAATGTAAATAATTAGTATTTGTGATACCGCATATCTTCAAAAAGCTTCCTTTCTGACAACGAAAATCAAATATTTATCATTGCCATTGTAGATGGTAGTATACATTAAGGTTCAAATTTTAAAAAGAAAAAAAACATATAGGATGTAATAAATATAACCATTAAATAGCAAAATTGTTGTAATAATAAATAATATGACGATAAAAAAGTTTACAAGTCACGTCATTGTCGGATGTCATCACATGCATATAAAATAGGGATATTTAAAATTTGTTATTTAGTGCAACGATTGTTGCAATCTCCGTCTCCGGTCTGATCGAAAACACACTGGAAAAGAAGAAGAAAAAGTTAGAAAACATAAGTCCGTACTTTCGTTAGACGTTAGAGGTCTGACTTGTGTCTGGTATAATGTTCTGATTCAATTATTTATTTCGTCCAACATATTGACTTTAGATTAATACTTGTGAACGAATAAAAGTTATAATAGATATGTGTTTGGACAATATTTAGTGGACGAAGTCCTTGTGAAAAAGAAAAACGAGCTTGTACACAATTTTTATTGTCTTTTTATTTCATGTAAATGATTAAAAAACTTAAAAATTGTTCTATAGTTTATCATCATCGAGTCCTCAATTTTTTTATAAAATCAAGAGTTTATTAATAACAAGGTCTATTTAGTTAAATACTTTGAATTTGAATGGTAATTTACTGAGGCAACCCACGGAGTATGAACAAGTTGTAAGCTACAAATGGGCTTACTAATCGTTAAGCCCATTGTGTTTACGCGAGTTCATTCGTCGGAAACCCACGTGGATATTTAAATGAATCCGACGGACGCAAATCTTCAAACGAAAAGGTGGGAAAGAGATCGAAATGAACGAACACAACCATTTCAAATTAGCGACCATAACCGCCGTGGCTCACAAGAAAACTATTTTAGAGACTACTTCAATAGAGTTCAAAACCATAGTTTACGAAAGGTTTAAGAAATGAGTAATCCGGAGAAAATGAAAGCGGATGATGATAATGAGGAAGAGAAAGAAGATTCCGATGAGCAGTGGAGTGATGAAGAATCCGCCATGAGAGAGATCGTTCTCGGCCTCCCTGCTTTACGGATCAGTAGAGAACGCTTCGGTGTTAGTAGCACCGTCGAGGAAGAAGAGGCGCGTATGAATGAGCAAGCGGTTGTTGCGGCGGAGTTGTTTATGGCTGCGGCAGAGGAAGCGGTTATGAAAGATAAGAGCGATGGTAAGAAGAAAAAAAAAGTGAGTAGACGGAGGAAGACGATGAAGCTCAATGAAGAAGCGGGTGGTTCGGGTAAAGGAGGAGAGGTGAAAAAGCCGAAGAAGAAAACTTCGGAATTGACCAATCCACCGAAAGGACCACAGGTTTGTGACATCTGTGGAAGAGCATTTCGTTCGTGGAAGGCTGTGTTTGGACATTTGAGGTGTCATAAAGATAGAAACTATCAAGGTTTTTTCCACCTCCTAGTCCTAGATTCACTGCAGTGACTGGAGGCGTAGTAATTCCGGGACCAAACTCTGCTTTTGTTCCTGTTGTTGTCGGAGGAGGACGCTCCGGTGGTTTTGTTGCCGCTGGTGAAGTTGGGAGGGGTGTTGGTGTTGATTTGAATGTGGATCCAGTGGACGAAGATACTCAGGAGGCAACAGAAGCTGAAACCACAGCGAAGTTTGATCTTAATAAGTCTCCACCGAAAGATGAAGAGGAAGAGAACAAAACTAATTGAAGATGTTCAACTCCAACACTTGGATTAGGTTGGTGTTGTTGTTGATGTCGTTATCTAACATTTTCAACAATGTGCGAATGTACGATTTCGTTTTTAGATACGTAATAGTTAGCAACTTAATTTGTATCTATTGTTTGCAAATATAATGTGAGATTATAAAAAATTTGAAACGGGGAGAAAGTGATAACCTTCGTAGGTGTAACCAGAAGCTGAATCGGAATATTCTCTCTCAAAGGCGAGCAGTGTGAAATACCACCAACGTTCACACCCTAACATACAATAAGCATACAATTTTTCAATAAGTGGGAAAATGAAATTTCCAAAAATTTGAGAGGTGCATCATCTACAGATGTCTAGAAATTGTAAACTTTATCATCTAGTCAAAGAGGGAACAAATGTAGATAAGTTGATCTCGTTACGATCTAGTAAATCTGATATCTTATACAAAAACACAAGAAAAAACGATAATACACAAAACACTCCCAAAAAGAAGGTAGTAAACAAGGTAAAGTTTTCATATTGAAAAGAATAGAACGAAACAGACTCTATACCCATATCAAGCAAATGAAGAAAATAACATCAAGCAAACTTATTCTTTCATTATTACAAACCGTCCAAGTGACCGCCTCGTCAGTTCAGCCGCGGCCGAGCTCGTTATCAATGACGTGGCGAGGAATGAGACAACGTAGGAACGGCCGATTTAGTAGAAAAACCGTCGGGGCTGACGTTAATACGCTGGATGTGTTCGAGCATGCCCAGTACTTCCTTCATGTGGGGTCGGTTTTTCGGGTGTGGCTCGGTACAAGAGAGTATGATGCGTCCTAATTCGGTCGCCACTTTCGATGAATATTGACCTTTGATTCCCTTGTCCATTATATGTTTTACTTTGTGTTTGTTTGAGAGTTTTGGTCTGAGCCAGTCAACTAGACTCTCTTGTCCGTGAGACCGGTTTGCGTCGTACGCTCTTAGTCCGGTCATTATCTCCAGTAAGACTACACCAAAGCCGTATACATCACTCTTGACGTATAAATGGCCTGAGAGTGAAGAAAATAAAATAACCGTTTATTAGTGACTCAAAAAAAATAATTAAACGAACTTGGGTACGGAGAACCGCATTGGTAAATGCACACGAAAACCTTCCATACGTCCTAATTAAGGTTTGATCAATGTCTATAAAAAAAAAAACTATAGTATGTTTTTCTTATTTATATACCTGTTGCGATATATTCAGGAGCAGCGTAACCAAACGTCCCCATGATCCTAGTCATAACGTGGGATTCGGCTTCTGATGGTCCTAACTTTGCTAGTCCAAAACCTGAAATCTTTGCTTCATAATTCTGCATGCTCGGATATATCAAACAATAATCTCATTAAGAAAACAAAAAAAAAAAAATATAAATTCAAGATGTTTTATGTTAATTAATGCGACTATCATATAATAAGAATTTAATTCGACTAACCGAGTCGAGAAGTATATTGGAAGGTTTGAAGTCTCTGTAGATGACTTGTCTTTGTAAGCCGTGTAGAAACGCAAGGCCACGTGCTGCACCGATCATAATCTTGATCCTTACCTCCCAAGGAAGAGGCTCGTTTCCTGAATCAAATAGAGATCATGCAAAGAAAATCAAAGTTTATTAAGAAACACTATGAATCAGTATTTGTCGTAACGATGGACAATAGTACTGCTATGTGTGTTTAAAATTTCTTCATTACGTTGAAATAGATGATTTGCAAGGTTTCCTTTGGGCATGAACTCGTAGACAAGCAGGAGCTCTTTGTCTTCACGGCAGTATCCTAATAACCTCACCAGATTTGGGTGTGAAAGCGTCCCTGAGAAGTTAACTTCTGCCTGTCCAAATTCAAAAACAAAACCACAAAATCTCAAATTTAGCTTATTTAACTTGAAGACTAATTTTGTTCCATCAGAAGATACATTATTAAACCAAATGGAAGTTCTCTGACTCGTTCCTACATATACTTCTAACTAACCGTGCTAAAGAATCCAGCCTTCCATCCAATACGAGTTAAAAGATAAACAACGTTGTTGTATCAAGATGAAATAATCTTTAACCAATTTCAAATTACTATATTGCACATGAATGGTTATAACTTATAACAATATCATAGCTTTAAACATGTGAGAATATATCCCACATTGGAAGTTGGGAGGGACATTGACTAATATATAAGGGACTTGGGCCAATCCACTCATAGCCAATTGGTTTTGAGTTGGAAGCCCAGGAAACTTAACATGGTATCAGAGCCCGAACACACGCTCCCCCACCCAAACCGATCCGGCCCATCGAAAGAGACCCGATTAAATTGACCCGAAATTGATCTGATAATGGATATTGTCGAGACTAATGGCTAGACGGGCCATTGTCTCGAGGGGGAGTGTGAGAATATCCCACATTGGAAGTTGGGAGGGACATTGACTAATATATAAGGGACTTGGGCCAATCCACTCATTGCCAATTGGTTTTGAGTTGGAAGTCCAGGAAACTTAACATGGTATCAGAGCCCGAACACACGCTCCCCCCACCCGAACCGATCCGGCCCATCGAAAGAGGCCCGATTAAATTGACCCGAAAAATTGATCCCATAATGGGATATTGTCGAGACTAATGGCTAGACGGGCCATTGTCTCGAGGGGGAATGTGAGAATATATCCCACATTGGAAGTTGGGAGGGACATTGACTAATATATAAGGGACTTGGGCCAATCCACTCATTGCCAAATGGTTTTGATTTGGTAATCAGTGGTAGCTCTCCTACAGAGATCTCAACATTCAAATCCTATCTCTCTACCTGTTTTCACATGAAAGATCTGGGTACATTGAAATATTTTCTTGGGATTGAAGTTGCTCGCAACAAAACTGGAATCTATCTATCTCAAAGGAAATATGCTCTCGATGTCATCTCCGATGCGGGTTTGCTTGGTGCCAAGCCTAGTCTTTTGCCGTTGGAACAGAATCACACATTGGCAAGGTCAGAATCTCCTTTCATCACTGATCCTGAATCGTATAGGAGAATTGTTGGTCGCCTTATCTACCTAGCTGTTACACGGCCGGATCTTTCTTATTCAGTTCATATTCTGGCTCAGTTTATGAAAGCCCCGCGCCTTGATCATTGGAATGCTGTTTTAAAAACAGTTCGATATTTGAAGTCCAATCCGGGACAAGGGATCTTACTTCGGGCAGATTCAGATATGCATATCACGGGATGGTGTGATTCAGATTGGGCTAGTTGTCCCCTCACGCGAAGATCAACCACTGGATACATTGTTCAGTTGGGTTCATCTCCGATCACTTGGAAAACACGCAAACAACCTACCGTTAGTCGCTCCTCCGCCAGAGCAGAGTACCGTGCTCTGGCTTTCCTCACTCAGGAGCTCATCTGGCTCAAGCGAGTTTTGCGTGATCTTGGCTTTGAACACTCTAAACCGATGACAGTCAAGTCAGACAGCAAATCGGCAATACATTTGGCAGCCAACCCAGTTCAACATGAACGAACAAAGCATATTGAGGTAGACATTCACTTTGTTCGTGATGAAATTATCAACGGCACCATTAAAACAGTTTATGTCCCAACCACGGCGCAGCTAGCAGACATTTTCACAAAATCCCTAGGCCGGAAGGAGTTTGTTTGGTTCTTTGACAAGTTGGGAGCTCTCGATCTACACGCTCCAACTTGAGGGAGGGTGTTGGGATTGGTCATCACGTCTATTACGTGATCTTCTTACCATATTTGCTCTTGTGTATATTCTTGTCATTAACACCACATGTTTAGGTGATTTTCCTTTGCTTCGAATGTACATATACGGCTGTACTCTCTCTTCATGAATACACAGAAAAGTCTTTGACCTAGACGTCTCCTTCTCTCTGTCCCTGAACCATATCTTGTCATGGTATCAGAGCCCGAACACACGTTCCCCCACCCGAACCGATCCGGCCATTGAAAGAGGCCCGATTAAAATTGACCCGAAATTGATCCCATAATGGGATATTGTCGAGACTAATGGCTAGACGGGCCATTGTCTCGAGGGGGAGTGTGAGAATATATCCCACATTGGAAGTTGGAAGGGACATTGACTAATATATAAGAGACTTGGGCCAATCCACTCATTGCCAATTGGTTTTGAGTTGGAGCCCAGAAAATTTAACAAAACATGTAAACAACGTGTCCCCAGGTCAAAGTCCGGTAGCTAAAGCGAATTTGTGGGCACACGATGGAAATAACATTATTATCTACGAAGAAAAAAAAAAGGAGCTCATCGATTTCACACGTTATATAATTCGGTTTCAGACGATTGGTAAGTAAGAGTTATAAAAGCTTTAGTAGATGCCTAAATTTAAAACTATTTGTAGACGAGACAAGCCCAAGACCAACACAAGAGAAGACAGAAGGCCCAAGTGTAGAGCCCAATACTCAGAAGAAGACAACAGAATCGTCTTCCTCAGCCGTACCTGCACAAAACGTTAGAAGAGAGGAAAGCGCACAGCTCCTTCTCAAAAACCAATTTGATTCCCTATCAGACCGTTGTGATTAACAACTTTTACAGCTGTATCATGAGGATAAGGTTTTGTCTTTAAGTCTAGAATAATCTCTTTCAGTAAATTTAAGTTGGAAATATTCAGTCATAAAGTTTCTCTCTTTCATACTATTAATTTCCTAACCCATGTGTACAAATCATGTTTTATTTATTACAATAGTTTTAGTTAATATTTCTTTTAATCATTCTGCAAGGGTGCAGCAGAAAGTCAAGGTCGTCTCTTGATTGGAATAGTCAAATAATTTATGCTGTAATAACGTAATAATTCAGTCGATGAAGAAAGAAAAATCGCAAAATAATTAGAGAATTTTGATCTTACTCGCCACTCTTCTAACCCTTGAACACACTCGGAATTCAATCTTTTGACGGCGACGGTCATACCGGAGCCGGGTCCAGAAGGAGCAAGAGTCTCGGCATCGATCCAACCTCTGTAAACTGTACCTGAACCTCCTTGACCCAACATCGAATCCGGTTTGAAACTCTCGGTCGCCGTCCATAGTTCCAGAAAGCTGTAGACTTTGAGGTTTGGCGGTTCCAATATCTGCCCTGGAGCACTCATAATCCCACGGGAATTCTCACTCGCAGCCTCCAAGAATTGGCTCCGTCGTCCGACGCTGCTGTTTGTTGTCGCTGTGGTCAATGAGAGGTCTGTTCCATTACTGTGGTTGTTCGTCGACGCTGATTAGTCATTCACAAAGGTAAGAGACATTTGTGTGACGTTCGGAAACTTTTGTTAGAGAAACTTGTAAGAACCCAGAGATAAAAACAAGAACCTGCAGAAGAACTTTATGTATTTGGATTCAAAGAGACTAATTACCATGACTATGGAGACCTGTTTTGGAAGGAGAGGAAGAGGAAAGGGATGAAATGCAAAGACCCATTTCACTAGGCGTCGTCTTCTTTTTTCTCTTTCTTGTTTACCAAACCAGACAATATCTAGCTACCTAGGGGATGATCAAGTAGCTATTTGAGCTTTTATTGCTTGTGTTTAGAAGAAATGAATGAAATATGGGTCGCAACGTTATATCTACCATAGTTTGGCAAAAAACGTTATATCTACCATGGAAAGAAAAATGAAGGAAATTTGGGACTGATTTGCGAGTGAGAACGTCCCACCATTCTGTATTTGACAATTTCCATGTTTTGGTCTTATTTTATGCAATCTTTTTTTAATTGATCGTCACGACTTAAAAATATACACGAAAATGCCAAGAAGCTCGACCAAATAGAATATCATAGCCAAAGATTTTCCACTCTATAAACGTGTGATCTGAAAACGTATATATTTGAGAATTTCTTTTTCACTTTGGAAATCTTTAAATTGTTTATAGTTTTAATTCAGATTTTTAAAACTCATGTGCACATCATAGTAATACTTCGGGTTTTTTGTTCTTTTAAAAAGAGACTATGAAATATATATTTGAAACTTTATAGTTAACCAACAATCTTTTCGTGATGGAGACCATCAAATTAAATTAATCTACCCCGTACTATTTGCATATGAACTTGTGACGTTTAGTACTATTATTACCTTTGAATGATCTCACAACACACCACCGACACTGCAAAATAAATTATTTTGAGATGAATTAGATATAATGTGGACTCGTTCATATATGTATTTAATCAAGAAGCATGTTCATTTTTATTTCATATAAGGAAACTGATAAATACTTTAACAACTATTATTAAACTATCAGTCGAATAATATATTGTAATAAAATCTGAAACCCTACTTAAATACATGTTCGAACAGTTTCTTAACCTATAATATAAACACACAACATCTCAAAACTTTACAAATGAATATATGTTTCTTATTCTTTAGTTCATATATATTCTCATCTTACTCGAGATTAGCTAAAATCGTGGGGGAAATGAATACGTTCAATATTTTCAGATTTTTAGTAACAAATATGTATGTAATTCCTCTATTTTAGTCAAAAACAAAAATTAATCAATGTTATATTTGATCAAATTTCACATATTTTCATCATGCAATGGTTGAGCGAGCAACTCTAGTATCTCAAACAACAACACATTAGAACACTATATATTATACACAAAGCATTCGAAGAATATGGTGGCAAAACAAATAATATAAAATAGAATAGAACCAAAAGGATTCCAAAACCATATCCGAAAAAAAAAAAAACATCAAGCAACCATTTCTTTTTCTACTCCAAACCTTCCAGGCGACTGCCTTCTCCGTTCAGTCCCTGCCATGCCAGCTCGATATCCATACTGATAGTGAAGTGGCGAGGAACGAGAAGAGCTAACAACAGCTGGTTTAGCGGATGAATTGTCTCGGACGACATTAATGCGTTGGATGCGTTCAAGTACGTCGAGTACTTCCTTCATGTGCGGTCGGTTTTTTGGGTCTGGTTGGATACAAGAGAGTGTGATGCGTCCCATTTCTTCTGCAACTTTGGATGAATATTGACCTTTGATTCCTTTGTCCATTATATGTTTCACTCTGTGTTTGCTTGTGAGTTCTGGTCTTAACCAATCGACTAGACTCTCTTGTCCGTTGGGCCGTTTTGGATTGTGTGCTCTTAGTCCGGTCATTACTTCTAGTAATACCACACCGAAGGCATAAACGTCACTCTTAACGTATAAATGGCCTGAGGATGAAGAAAATAAATTAAAACGCTAAATTATATATAATCATTTGCGCAATCTAACCATTCAAAAGAGAAATCCTGTCTCTTTTTTTTTTTTTGAACTTTTTAAAAGATAAATCTTGAAGATCATTAGCAACGGAGAAAAAACTAACGCAACCTATTTTGGTGTCCAATCCGAAACGATTATAGGCAAAGTACATAATTTTTTGTGATAAAATAAACTATGGTTAATATGTATTTTCTAAATGTACCTGTCGCCATATATTCAGGAGCAGCGTAACCATATGTGCCCATGATCCTAGTCGTAACGTGTGACTTCTCTTGTGATGGTCCTAACTTTGCTAAACCGAAATCTGAAAGCTTTGCATCATAACTCTGCGCAGAGAACAATTCAAAACAAATCTAATTAGCAAAAATAAATAAAAAGAAGACTAAAAGTTCTACTAATTGTTATGACCATCATATATTATGGGATGTTCCCATGTTTTAATTAGACTAACCGAGTCAAGAAGTATATTGGAGGCTTTGAAGTCTCTATATATGACTTCTCTTTCTAAGCCGTGTAGAAAAGCAAGGCCACGGGCAGCACCGATCACAATCTTGATCCTTAGGTCCCAAGGAAAAGGCTCACTTCCTGAATCAAATGAAGATCATGCAAAGTAAATAAAAAGAACTTGGAATCAACCTTTGTTACAACGATGGATGGTGTTTTAAATTGTGGGTTTAGAAGATTTTAGTTACGGCGAAAAAGGTGATTCTCGAGGCTTCCTTTGGGCATGAACTCGTAGACAAGCAGAAGCTCTTTGTCTTCACGGCAGTATCCTAATAACCTCACCAGATTTGGGTGTGAAAGCATCCCCAAGAAGTTAACTTCTGACTGTCCAAATTCAAAAACAAAACCACAAAATGTCAAATTAGCTTATTTTAACGTGAAGGTTATAAATCTGGTTCCGTCAAAACATACAATAAACTAAATCCAGGTTTCTATAACTTTTACCAATTCTAAATTACAATGTACATACTTTGATTATGATATTATATAGCTAATAACATGAACTACGTGTACCCAACTCAAAGTTCGGTAACACTGGAAAGTTCCTTGACTCAAGCGCATTTGTTGGCACACAATGGCTATAACATTATCTTCAGATTAAAAAACAAAAAGGAGTAGTTAATCAGTTTCAAGCCATTATATAATTCTGTGTTAAACAATTGATAAATAACGTAAGACTTGCTGTCAAAAAAAATAATAATAATAACGTAAGACTTATAGATGCCTAAATTTAAAACTATTAATTCCCTAAATCTTAGTATAATTTAAATATTTCTTTTAATCATTCTGGAAGACTGCAATAGAAAGTCAAGGTCGTTTCTTAGTTGGAATAGTCGTCAACTCTTCATCTTGATCGAAATACGTAATTATTGGGGTTTTTTTTTTGTTAATTTTGTTTTCCCCGTCAAAGAAGAAATCAAAATCGGAAAAGAATTTGCTGTTTGTTGAAAAATTAGAGAGATAGATCTTACACGCCACTCTGCGAATCCTTGAACACTCTCGGAGTTCAATCTTTTGACGGCGACGATCATACCGGAACCGGCTTTAGACGGAGCAAGAGTCTTTGCATCGATCCAACCTCTGTAGACTTTTCCGAAACCTCCTTGACCCAACATCGATTCCGGTTTGAAATTCTTGGTCGCCACCGTTAGTTCCAGAAAGGTGTAGACTTTGAGGTTTGGCGATTCCAATATTTGACCGGAATCATTCATGATACCACCGGAACTCTCGCTAACCGCCTCCGAAAACTGGCTCCGTCGTCCGACGCTACTGTTTGTCGTCGCGGCGGTGGTGGCTGTTGACGACGTGAACTCTGTTCCGTTACTGTGGTTGTTCATCGAGGCTGCTTAATCAATCCCAAAGTCAGAGACAGAGGTGAGAAAGTGAACATCTTTTTGGTTCTCTACCGAGAGGATCTTGCAAGAACCCGGAGATTATAAACAAAAAACAAGAACTTGCAGAAAAAATTCATGGATTTGGAGTGAAATGAGTAAGAATTAAACATGGGGATTAATAATTAATTACCATGATTGTGGAGACCTGTTTTTGATGAAGAGGAAGAGGAAAGGAATGAAATGCAATGACCCATTTCATCAGTGGTCTTCTTCGTCCTCTTCTCTTTCTTGATTACCAATTCAGACAAGAGCTAGTGGATGAACAAGTTGCTATGGAGCCTTTATTGCAATATAATTTTGACTTGAGGGGGGGGGGGGGGAAGAAGAAGAAGGAAACTTGTGGGGTTTGTAGGATAAATAGAAGAAGATTGAGAGTTCTTCTTTTAGATTGAGGAAAGGGGTAAAGAAAGGAGAGGAAGTCGAGGAACCCACCGTTCTTAATATGACAATTTCCATGCTAAGGTCGTATTTATCATTTTTCTATGCATTCCCATTTGAATTAGACTGAATTAAAGTTATATATACGAAAATGCCAACAAGATCGACAATATAAAATACCCCTAGCCAAATCTTTTTCAATCTATGATCGTGACATCTAGAAAAAAAAAAATTTAGAACCTTTTTGAATATCTATAAATTGTTTATAATTGTATTCATGTTTGGTCGAAATCATAACTTTTTTTTTTTGACAAAATCTACTAGGGAATATTTATGGACTGTTTCTCATATTATGCAGTTGGAAATTATAGGAGAAAAACTAATTGATTGATTAATCCAACTTTTAAACTTAAAATTTCCACTACAATGACGTTGGTTGAAAAAACATGGAATCTTATTCTGGAGTCAAGTTTTTGTTATTGTAACGATATAAAATATTTTGAAATATAAAAAAAGAATTGCTCTCTCTATATATTGTGTACAGTGATGGGAACCTTAGGTAACTTCCTTGTGCAAGGAAAATGCGTAAAAGTCAGCCTCTGAGTCACACACGGCTAAGACATAAGTGTCTTTGTAGAATTTATTCGTTTGTTTTCCACAGACCTTAGTAATCATTTGGTCTTTATTATTTATAGAAAGTTGTTTAGAAATAAAGAGACATCAAATTCTTCATTGACAAAAGAAAATAGTATATGAATCTGTTTACCAATGTGACTATTTGAGTAGGTGAATTTATTTTCTTCACTTTGTCAAGGATGTTTACATGATCATAAATTGTTTTTAATAAAGGCTTTGAGTAATGTTCTAGAAAGAAGTTCGTTGCCACCAAAAAAAAAAAAAGAAAGAAAGGAAGAAGTTCGTATCGATCAGAGTATGTCATACTATTTTCTATTTATTTCATTCGAATGAAATATATTTCAGTTTTTGTAAATTGCTCGGAACGTTAAAACAAAATTTTTGATTTTAAAAACACTGAGAAGGACTTCGAAAATGATTTTTGACCACGTAAAAAATTGACAGATCAGTCGAAAAGGAAATTACAATCCACGTATTCAAGTTCAGAAAAGCATATTATCAATTTTCCTCATTATATATAGTCGGTGGAACACTCATAGGCACATACACACTTGAAGTAGTTTAAGTGTCGAACCTCTTTGTACGGTAGACGTTAATTTCAAAGCACGAGCTAACAAAAGGGACCACTCGAGAATACACATATACTAATTGCGTTAACTAAAGTTGTCATCCCACTTTTAATTCAATTTTGACTATAAGTATGGTATAGTGATTCCATCTTTCACCTGATTGGTAAAATAAAATTAATTCCGATTTCCGAACACAAAAAGTCATGATACCAAAAAAAGAATATTCAAACCAACATGGCCTAGGAGGATCTGTTAGACTTGTGACTAACACTTCTAGATACCAAAACACTTCACATAAATCCTAAGTAACTAATATGTTCGATGATTTTGTTAAAAGATGGTACTAAGTCTTTTAAGTGGAAGACGAAGTGACAAGAGATTCTTGGTTCTTCTTGGCTCTGGAAGCTCTATGTCTTTTCTTGAAGTTGTCTTGTCTGAATCTTTTGGTTTCTATCTGTATCTCCATGAATGGTTTCTTCACAATATTTCTCATCTCTGTCTCCAGTTTCTTCTGTCTATTAGCTACCGCCACAGCTGCAGCTTTGTTCTTTTTCTGCTGCTTCTCTGCTTCTACCTAAGCAATACAAAACATAGCAATGCTTGTTTCGGTGCATTCAAGTATTAATTAGATTGACCAAGAAATAGATAGAGAGAGAGAGAGCGAGGGAGAATACCTGAAGATCGTGGATGAGACTGTCGAGAGATTTGATCTTCCGATGAGGCCACCGTGGAATCCCAAACTCTCTGCATTTCTTTTTCAAGACCGTGAGACCGACGTTGAGATTCCGAGAAGCTTCCACGATAGGGACACCAAAGTATTTGGAAAGATCTTCTAAGGAAAGTCCGGCGACATGTTCCGATGGTGTCCTCCTCTTCTTCAATATCTCTGTCTTGGCATCTGTACATATACAACTTGACTCCCGCAATTAACCACCATAAACGCTTAAAACTAGCCTAGACTTATAACTTATAGGCATTTTTAAAGAAAGCAAAACCAGTAGGGTAGGAAGAGATACCTGATTCCGAATGTTCAATTTGGTCATCCTCAGATTCCTCGGATTCACTTTCTGAATCAGGAAGGCAGTTAAGATCTTGTTTGAGAACGAACTTTGGCGGTTTCGGCTCATGAGCTTCACAATCTCTAACTCTATCTTCTTTGAAAACGAGCTTTAGCAGTTCAGGCTGATCAAAGTTACAATATTGGACTCTACTGCATTGTTCTGGGTCAGAAATATTTGATGGTTTCAACGGTTTTAACTCAGAGATAAACTTGAGCTCATTGGCTAAGTTAGGGATGTCCTCCAGCTTAGGGTTTCTGCCAGATAAGAAGAGCTAAAACATGTTTGGTTTCTAAAAATGCACACATGTCAAGAACACTGCAATTCTACAAATGTGTTACTGTTACAAGCCTGTCTGTTTACAATTAGGGGATCTTAGCAAGTAATTAAATCGAGATATCAAACTGGTTATAGAGACGCAAGTTTTGGTCTAATCGGTATTAAACAAACGAATAGTATAAAGTTAAAGAAAAATATTCAGTCTTTTTTTTTAAGAAACCAGGAAAAGTATATAAGATATATTACTACTAATTTGAAGAACAAGTTACAAATATGAGAAACCTATTTGTACAAGATGTCTTTCAACTCAAACCACGAGTTAACCCATAAAACTAATTCATCCCGAAATGATACGTCCTACGAAAGTAGGACATTAACGTAATAATCACACACCTTTTTCCTACTATATACTCAGTGACTAAACGAAAAATCCCGCCGAATATTTGACAAGCTTGGGTTCAATAAGACTGAATCACTACATTTCTGTGACGTAATATTAATCTAAAATTCGATTCAAAATATATCTGAGTACCCCAAAAAAAAAGAAAACACCATTCTATGATTTATGTAACGGCACCTAAAATTATAAAAATAAAAGGCGACAAAAATTACTAGCAATATCAAATGCTGGGAGAAGTATATAGAGAGGGGCGTAACCTTGAAGGGCACAGAAGAGCAGGAAACCGAGGAAGCGAGTGATTAGACCGGAACAGGAAGACACATCGCCATGTACCAAAGACCGAACCTAGCGAGATCTCCGGTCGCTGGAGACCTTCCGAACAAAACAGAGGCTTCGCTTTCTTCTCCACATAACGGCTTTTCCTCTCGACCAAGAACTCTCTCTCAATCTCCACGGATCCGTAGACATGCAAACTCCTAATCGTCTCTGCATTAACCCCACAAAAGAAGACGAAAAAAAAGAGTCACTTTCCAACCCGACCGGACCCGAATCGAGTTTCTCTTCAGTGTTGACTTACCTTTATGGTTGACGCTCTGGAAAATGGCGAGTGAGGTTAAGGAATGTGCCATTGTCCGAAGAAGACGAAGAGTCGCAAAGACTGGAGATTTTATCAAAGCGACTTTTAAGTTTTTTTTTTTTTATATAGAATGTTTCCCTTTTAGTGTTGTTAAAAAACATGTGTTAAATGATTATCCATTCACATTATTTTATATTTGATCTAAAAAATCTTACACCTACCAACTCATTACTCCTCTATATAAAGGAGTCATTGTCTTTGTAATTTGATCATCCCAAAAAATATTATTACCATACCTCTCCTTAAACTCTCTCTTTTCACAAGCCAAATATAATATACTACAAACACATAAATAAATCATACATATATCATAAATTAAATCACAACACGTTATCAGCACGAGTGCTCTTATACCGAAAAGTCATTATGTCAAACTTGGCGAAGCTCGAAATCAATGCCCTTGATATAACGGGAAAAAATTACATGACATGGGCAATAAGTGCAAAAATGCACTTAAGAGGAAACGGGCTCCTTGAAACCATCGATAAGTCGGAAACGACGTCGGATGAAAAAAAGCAAAGGCCATGATATTCTTGCTTCACCATATTCATGATGGTTTAAAAGCAGAATATATCATAAAAGAAGATCCCGCAGATCTATGGCAATCATTGAAGGAAAGGTTTGATCACCAGAAGTATGTGATCTTACCAAAAGCCAAACACGAGTGGATCAATCTCCGCTTCCAGGATTATAAAAGTGTTAGTGAGTTTAATTCCGCAATGTTTGGAATTACATCAAGAATGATATTATGTGGAGAGGAAATAAGTGATTATGATATGATAGAGAAAACACTCTCCACCTTTCATCCTGGAAACGTAATCCTGCAACAACAATATCGAGCACAAGGATATACTCGTTATTCGGAGTTGATGCAAGTACTCCTTGTTGCAGAACAAAACAATGAGCTCGTGACATTAAACCATCAAGCTCGTCCAACTGGATCTGCACCATTACCAGAAGTAAATGCTGCATCATCCAGATACAATAATTGGCAAGAGCGTGGACGCGGACGCGGTAGATACCGAGGTCGTGGTCGTGGACGAGGACGTGGGCAAGGACGAGGAAGAGGATTCCGTCAAAGTAACTCAAGTTCTGAAAGATATCATAAAAAATTCCCTAAAAATGACGATAACCGGAAGTGAAAAAACAAACTAATGCCTGTTACAGATGCGGCATGAAGGGGCATTGGGAACGTGTTTGTCGTACCCCAAAACATTTTGTCGATTTGTACCAGAAATCACAAAAGGCAAATGAAAAAGGAAGTGAAGTCAACTTCATATCAATGAACCCGGATCTTCCTCACATGGTCTCGATGATGACACTCATCTCGATATTTCAGATTTCCTGATTGATCCCGAGAACATCAACTAATAATGAAAAATCCAAGTGATATGGTTATCTTTTTAAGAATAAAAGTTGGATCGTTTTAATGTATTATATACCTTTTGTAAAATAGTGTTTGTTGTAATATAAGTGTTTTTCTAAGTTTTTGTGTTCCTGTTTAAATATTTACTAATATATGTTTTATGATTCAGAAAATGTCAAAATTTGAGATTCAAGATGGAGATATATGTCTTGCAGATAGTGCTACAACGCACACGATTATTAATAATAAAAAATATTTCTCTTATCTCAAAATGCATGATTCCGCTGAAAGCGTGAGTACTATATCCGGTAATGCAAAAATCATTATGGGCTCTGGAAAAGTCAGTTTTTCAATGCCAAGGGGAACAAAGTTCGAAATTAATGGTGCATTATACTCCCCAAAGTCTCACCGAAATTTGTTGAGTTTTAAAGATATCCGTAGAAATGGATATCATATTGAGACTATGAATAGAAATGGCATTGAGTATCTTTGCATTACATCGGAGAGGAAACATATATTGGAAGAATTGAAAATGTTGTCCTCCGGATTATATTGCACAAAAATAAATACGATTGAATCATATATTACAGTAAACTCAAAGTTTACTAATACGTTTAAAGTCTGGCATGAAAGGCTAGGACATCCTGGTTCAAGCATGATGCGAAAAATTGTGCAAAACTCTAATGGCCATCCGTTGAAAAACGAAAAAATTCTGCAATCGGGCGATTTTTTATGTAATGCATGTTCTCAAGGAAAACTTATAACTCGGCCATCACCAGCTAAAATTGGAAATGAATCCCCTGTATTTTTGGAAAGAATACATGGAGACATATGTGGACCGATACATCCACCGTGCGGGCCATTTCGGTATTTTATGGTATTAATTGATGCATCTAGCAGATGGTCACATGTGTGTCTTTTGACCACAAGAAATACGGCTTTCGCAAAATTCATTGCCCAAATAATCAGACTGAAAGTACAGTTCCCTGATTATACCATAAAGAAAGTGAGACTTGATAATGCTGGTGAATTCACTTCAAAAGCCTTTGATGATTATTGCACGTCAATAGGGATTGATGTTGAGCACCCAGTTCCCCATGTGCATACACAAAATGGCATGGCTGAGAGCTTAATAAAGCGATTGCAGCTAATTGCAAGGCCAATGATAATGAGAACAAAACTCCCAATTTCTGTGTGGGGACATGCTATACTGCATGCCTCAGCATTGGTCCAGATTAGACCAAGCGCATATAATCAATATTCCCCATTACAGTTAGCTTCTGGTCAAGAACCAAATATATCTCATCTCCGTGTTTTCGGGTGTGCGGTTTATGTTCCTATAGCGCCACCGCAAAGAACAAAAATGGGGCCACAAAGGAGATTGGGAATATATGTTGGATACACATCCCCAAGCATAATAAGATATCTTGAACCACAAACTGGTGATATGTTTACGGCACGCTTTGCCGATTGCCATTTTAATGAAGATGAATTTCCAGCATTAGGGGGAGGAATTAAGCAAGTCTCACAAGATATTATGTGGTTTTCACCAACTTTAGTACATCTTGACCCTCCTACGAATCAACGTGAACTGGAAGTTCAGAAAATTATACATTTGCAAAGTTTGGCAAATCAATTACCAGATGCGTTCACAGATACAAAAAGAGTGACAAAGTCATATATACCTGCTGCTAATGTCCCCTCAAGAATTATTGTTCCTGAAGAACATACTGACAGGAACTTAGCAAATGAACCTAGGGTTCAGTTGAAGAGGGGGAGACCAGTGGGTTCAAAAAATAAAAATCCACGAAAGAAAAAGAATTTGGGAGAACAAAGTGAAAAGGTTCTAGAAGAACCACAAAAGGAAGAAGATCGAGATGATGAAAAAGAAACAGAAAAATATGAGATTTCCATCAATTATGCCCAAACTGGAGAGTTATGTATTAGAAATGAAATAAAAGATGATGATGGAATATTCTCATTTTCCGTAGCAAAAGAAATTGATCAAGAAAGTGATGATCCTGATCCAAGGTCCATATTGGAATGTCAGAAAAGACATGATTGGGAGAAATGGAAAATGGCAATACAAACTGAATTATCCTCCCTCAATAAAAGAAGTGTTTTTGGACCTATTGTCGCAACACCTGAAAATGTAAAACCAGTTGGGTACAAATGGGTATTTGTGCGGAAAAGAAATGAGAAAAATGAAATAACAAGATATAAAGCCCGTCTTGTTGCCCAAGGTTTTTCTCAAAGACCAGGAATTGATTATGAAGAGACATATTCTCCGGTCATGGATGCAATCACATTCAGGTACTTGATGAGTCTAGCAGCATCTAGAAATTTAGATATGTACCTTATGGATGTTGTGACAGCATATCTGTATGGATCACTGGATAATGATGTATACATGAAAATCCCCGAAGGGATGAAAATGCCTGAAATATTAAGCTCAAAATCCAAAGATATATGTTCGGTCAAATTACAGAGATCACTTTACGGATTAAAACAATCCGGACGAATGTGGTATAATCGCTTAAGTGAATATTTGTTGAGAAAAGGTTATATGAACAATGCGATATGCCCATGCGTATTCATTAAGAAATCATCATCTGGTTTTGTGATCATAGCTGTATACGTTGATGACCTAAATATAATTGGAACGCAAAAGGATATTGATGATGCAAGAGCTCATATGAAAGAAGAATTTGAAATGAAAGATCTAGGGCAGACAAAATTCTGTCTTGGGCTCCAGATTGAGCATCTCCGAGATGGAATATTTGTGCATCAGTCAAATTATATCAAAAGAATCTTGAAGCGTTTTTATATGGATAAAGCGACTCCTTTGAGTACCCCAATGGTCAATCGATCACTTGATGTTAACAAAGATCCATTCAGACCTTGTGAAAATAGCGAAGAAATATTAGGTCAAGAAGTACCTTATATGAGCGCTATAGGTGGACTTATGTATCTTGCAAACTGTACTCGACCAGATATAGCTTTCGCTACTAACCTACTTGCAAGGTATAGCTCAGCACCTACACGGAGGCATTGGAACGGAATAAAGCATTTATTCCGTTATCTTCAAGGTACAATTGACTTAGGATTATTTTATCCGAGAAACCCCGAGATTGGTTTGGTTGGTTTTGCAGATGCAGGATATTTATCAGATCCGCACAAAGCTCGATCGCAGACTGGATACGTCTTCACAGTTGGCGGAACTGCTATCTCCTGGCGTTCCCAAAACAGACATTGGTTGCAACTTCTTCAAATCATGCAGAAATCATTGCACTTCACGAAGCATGTAGGGAATGTGTGTGGCTCAGATCAATGACTCATCACATACAAGTATCAAGTGGAATTCTCACGAAGAAAGAACCCACAAAAGTGTTTGAAGATAATTCTGCATGCATTTCCCAAATTAAGGAAGATTATATCAAGAGCGACAGGACGAAGCATATCCCTCCAAAATTTTTCTCTTACATCCGAGAACTCGAGAAGAATCAAGAAGTGGATATTCAATATGTTCGTTCAAGCGACAATGTAGCCGATTTATTCACGAAAGCGCTTCCGACAACTACATTCAGAAAACACGTTCATAGTATCGGAATGCGTCATCTAAAGGACTTATAGATATCCTTTCCAGGGGGAGCGTTACTGCACTCTTTTCCTTGTTATGGTTTTTATCCCAAATGGGTTTTTCTATAACAAGGTTTTTAACGAGGCAGTACGTAATACAAAATGGATAATCAAGGGGGAGTGTTAAAAAACATGTGTTAAATGATTATCCATTCACATTATTTTATATTTGATCTAAAAAATTTTACACCTACCAACTCATTACTCCTCTATATAAAGGAGTCATTGTCTTTGTAATTTGATCATCCCAAAAAATATTATTACCATACCTCTCCTTAGACTCTCTCTTTTCACAAGCCAAATATAATATACTACAAACACATAAATAAATCATACATATATCATAAATTAAATCACAACAAGTGTAAATAAAATCTGCAAAAGAATCCAAAGGTTTTTAATATACTAGAAGCGTTTCGTCGTCGAGTGTAAAAGGCACAAAGAGAGTTGGTAAAATACCCTTGGTTCACCCCAAAAGTTACCAGTCAAGCCACTGGACCTACTCGTTATACTATTATTGTTGTTGTTCTCGGTTACACTGAATATTCGCAAGCGCACATGTAAGCGTGCGGAGCGTGCGAGGGTATTCATGTCAAATAGCAGCGAGAAGCGGGTCACACCGAGCCCATTTTGCGAAATGCTCACAACCTCGCATGTCTGAAAAGTAGCCAACCGGGTTTTGTTTTTTTAGTAATTATTTAGTAGTTTCTTTTTATAGAAAAACAAGAAGAGAATATAATTTTTAATAGTAGTTTCTTTTGTTATATTTGAATTCAGCTTTTCTTATAATTAATCCTTAATCTACAGAGGTTGAATTTGGTAATTGAACTAGAGATACATTCGGCATTTCAGTGTATGTAATTGGAGATAATTAAACTACCATTTCGTTTTCCCTTTTTGGGTTTTCCATTTCCATTTCTAAAGTCATGGGCTGAGCCAATTTTATGTCTTACAGTCGATATGATTCTGTTCGGCGAGGCCCAGTATCTGGAATTATCGAGCACTAAAACTGGCAGGCGCCACAGGCCTTAGAGCAGTTCTTTTTTTTCTTCAACTAAATATAAGCTGAAAAACATTTAGTTCATCCAATCAGGTGGTGCAGAATCAACATAAATAGATATGGTCTAACATTTTGTGATAGTTTGTCTATTCTTGTATTAGTTGATTTTGGTATAAAAATAATTGCTATTTTGTCAAATATCTTTTTACATAATTGAAATTGTTCCTTATAAATAGAAAAAATGGTTATTTTATTGGTTCAAACACCATTTTTACCTTAGAATAGTTCCATCGATAAAATATGAATATTTAATTTAAAAAATTAGAAAAAAAAATAAAAGAGAGAGAGAGAGAAAAAAAATTGTATCTCATATGAAATGTTTTTAGAAATTCTCCAGACAAATATCAATTACAGAGTAGATTAATTGTTTAAAAAATAATAATATAATAAAACTATATTAAATTACTATAAAAGCTTTATAAAAACTTTTTTTGAGATTCTTAATTGGTAAAGATGCTCTTAGTCTGGAAGAACGGTAGATTTTTGGGTTTCCTGGAAAATGGATTCCTTTGATATCGATAAGAAAACCGAGACAAAAAAAATGTGGAAGTCGTAGATACCTCTTGATCTTTTGTGTTTGACTGTCTGCGATAGAATGGAATTTTGCTGCTTCGTATACGCTTGTTTTCTCACGTATATAATAATAACTTGATTGGATTAATTAGTACGTGATTGGATAGTGATGTGAAGACGATGGCCCCTAATTTCAATATTAAGTTTTTGGAAATTTAGGTTACATCGACCATGGTATCAACAGTTAGTCCATCTTGGCTAAATATTTTAACTAGAAGAGTTAGAAAGTATTCATGAACTGACAAAGACACAAAGGCAAAGCTTGGCGAGCAAGATAAGAGGTCACTTCCAAGAAACGTGTCCAAGAATATTCAACGCTCATTTTATCCTATAAATACATAACCTTAACATAATTACCAGAAACAAAACCTGAGACACACTATCCATCGTATATAGACTCCACACACGTCTATAAAGACCCAAAAAAAAAAAAAAACTCCATCATGTCCCTCTTCGCGTCCTTCTTTGGTTGCTTCGTTCCAAAATCCGACTCAAAGATAAGCTCAACAGATAATAGTAACTCGAAAGTCTTGTCCTTGGAGAAACCAAAATGCAAATCCAAATCTCCGAGAGCTCCAATGATCGTGTCTTATTTTCCCGTAGGTTCGAATCTTTCGCGTCTGTAAGAGAAGACGAGAAGACCAAGTTGCGGGATGTTGAAATGCAAAGGCTTTATATTTTTGTGTTCCTCTACTCCTCTTGTTTGTTTGATTATGTATAAATTGTAATAGACCATTTTAGATTCGTTAATAACATATACATACCGCAAAAATTAGAAAAGAAATCCGGCAACAAAAGTATTTGCTCTGTATTCAGACTAACTTAAAGTTTGAACGTTTCATTATAATCAATCTCGGGAGGAGAAAGTGTGACTGTGAGTATTATTTCATAGATTTGTTTTCTAGACACGTATAAAAATTGTCCTGGGCATAATAAACAACGCTCAAGCTATAGTAGTTGTATCTATTACGAGTGAGTTCGCCAATTATTAGTATTTTAATGCATACTCGTACCCGCGCGTCGGCACGCGGAATATGAATAATATCTTTTCAATTAAATATATAAATTTGTAAATTTATAAATTTTTGTGATCTAATTATAATTTATAAAACTATTAAAAGTAAACAATTACATAAAGTTGTGGTGTGAATTATTTTATGAGTTTTTTTTATGGCTTGATTATAAATTTAGAGAAAGAAAGTAGGTTCGACGTCCAACAACGGTGGTTCAAGTCCGTTCTCAAGTCCAACCACTTGGACGTATCAACGTCGATTATCATTTCGACTATCTGTTGCTCTTTAGAGCATCTGCTTTCGGGTTACGGTAAAGTTTCTCTATGAATTTTTTACGCTGCTGAGCAAGTCTCGGCCCTTAATGCGTCTATCTTTTATGTTATTGTACTGTTGTTCTTTACTCGTCTAGCCGTTGAGCATGACTCCGGTTGTATCTTCACAAGTCCATTGAACACTTAGTTTCTAGTATAATCTGTTGTCCAAAAAAAGTAGGTTTACAATGTGAATTTTTTTTTTTGAATTGTGGTTGGTGAAATTATTTTCATAATATTGATATCTAATCAATAAATTTGATTTAACTACAGAATATCTGATATTAAATATATTGTAATCAGATATTTTTGTAAAGTTCTGTTATGGAAATCAGAATATAATTAATATAATTATTTTTTAAAATTCGTTTCGAATATTGTTTTTTTAATTGTAAATATTTAATATAGTTTTAATATATGCTAAGAGACTAAGAGCGGATAATATTTATTGTTGATTTTTGTTTTTATATTTTCTATTTTGGTTAAAGATATATTTGTGTAAGTCATAATTTGAGAAGTGTTGCTAATTTTATTTTGAATTGACTATAATAATATATAATTTATATTAATTTCATATTTATTGTATGATTATATAATATATCATCGATTTCTATATATATATAGTTTTAATTATTTTAATATATGAATATTATAGTTTGAAAAAAATTGACAGACCCATTATATATATTTTTGAATGTAATTTCACATTTATAAAAAAATATATGCTAACCCGTTAATTTATTAGTTATTTTTAGTGTCATAGAAGATCAATTAAATATCTTAACCCATATTATTGTTATTTAAATATTTTAATAATAGAGACTATAAAAACCCTGTAATTATATATTTTAAAAAAATTAACTTGTCTCACTATATAATTGAATAATATTATATATATAGACTTAGTTTTAATATTTTCATTTTATCAAGTTAAAATATATCAATCTAATTTAAGAATTTTATTTTTACAAGTTAAAAGTTTATATTTTATAAACTATATTTTATTAATATTATATTTGAATTATTTATTTATGTTTTTATTATTAATAATTGAAGTATGTTCAAAAAAATATTTATTTATTTTGATTGTGTAATTTATAAAAACAACTGATGTGTTATATTATTTACTTATATTTATTATTTGATTTAATAATTTAATCTGTATGATTTTAAATTAATAAGAAAAGTGAGACCCATTATTTTATATTGTTTGGATACATATTTAATAGAGATACTCTGAATTTTATTATTACCAAAAAATTTTTTTAATGATAAATGTTTATCTCAACTTCTAATCTTAACCGTACATTATAAATGATATCATAATGACAATTATACCCTTAATGAAAATCTTTAAAAAAAAAAAACACAATGACACATATCGTAATATTGGTTCCTATTTTAATATAGTAGATTAAATAAATAACAAAGTTAATTCCGCCAGAAAAACTACACACTAATTGTAAAACTAAAATAGTTGGCGCCAATTGTTATTATATAGGGCCATTACTACATATTGCGTGGCGGAAGGAAATGAAATCAGATTTTACCAAAACAATTACAGATGTTGAATATACGGACGGTCAAGATTCAAAGTACCACATCGTAGTTATCTACCCGCCACATCACCGAATTTTCAATATATGGTTTTATTTCCTTATAGATTATAATATTAATAGAAATATTTCGGGGAAATCTGGAATTTCTTTAAATACACGAATTCACAGCACATCAGATTGGCAAAAAGGAAAAAAAAATATCTGATTCGTCGTCGTCTCTCCTCAAACAAACAAAAACCCTAACGTTAAGAGGTAAAAGCTCTCTCGCTCGCTCTCACCGCGTCGTCCGAGTCACTCTTCGATTCCTCACGTTTCTTCTCTGTCGCAGATCTCGAGAATGAAAGGTGGTGAAACCAAAGCTCAAGCGAAGAGCACTAATGATAGGTATCGTTTAATCCACACATGGCGAATCTGAGATTCACTTGTTTTCCGCATTTTCGAATTCTCTTTCTCTCCATTATTTAATTTCGATCTTTCAGATTGAAAACGAGAGGTAAGAAAGCTGGAAAGAAAGTCAAGGATCCAAACAAGCCTAAGAGGCCTCCAAGTGCTTTCTTCGTCTTCCTGTAAGTCTCGAATTCTGCTCTCGTCTCTGATTCTCGATTCTTGGTTTTTGCTAATTACTATCGGTGGTTGAAGGGAGGGCTTCCGCCGGGAGTTCAATCTAGCTAACCCTAACAACAAATCCGTCGGAGCTGTAAGTAATCTCAGATTTAAACAATTCCTCGAAATCTCTCTCTCTCTCTCTCTCTCTCTTCCATATGCATCTTCTTAGTTTGTTAATTTCGATTCTGAATATTGTAATATTAGGTTGGTAAAGCTGCTGGAGCGAAATGGAAATCGATGACCGATGAAGTGAGTGTTTTTGGTTTATCGTTTGGAATCTTTATAGATGTGTTACTAACTTCTTCCAAATTTCAATGAAACAGGATAAAGCTCCTTACGTTGCCAAGGCTGAGACCAAAAAGACTGAATATGCCAAGACTATGCAAAAATACAACATGAATTTGGTATACATTACTTTTTTTTTCCTTGTTGACCTTTCTTTTGTCATTTTCTGATGTTTGCCAAATGTAATGTATATGATCTTTTTCTCAGGCTAATGGAACTAATACAACTGGAGATGATGACTCTGACAAGTCCAAGTCTGAAGTCAACGATGAGGAAGAAGGTGCAACTGAAGAGGTTTGGCTTTATTCTATCTTGAAACAGTTTAACTATTCTGTTTGGCTTTTGAGTTTTGATTTTTGATCTCATGCTTTTTTGTTTTACAGGAGGAAGATGAGAATTAGAAGATGGATCAGTGATTCGTTTTACGGAGTATGTTCTCTGTTGTTTATGTTGTTAGCTACTAGTTTTAGGGAGAAGAAATAGTTGCACTACTATTGCTATGTTTCCCCCTTTTTATGTTAACCGGGATTATTCATGTCTACTTAAACTTGTCATGATAACTTTGGATTTAGGTTTCAGCTTCGTTTTTTTTCTTCTTTTATGAGATGGTGGTATCATGTGTTTGCATGCTTCTACTTCTACGTTCTACTATATTTTGCTTTCTGTGATTGTCCACAAAGTGATATGCTAAGTAAATCGTTTCTCTGGCTCTGTTGGAATATTGGTTTTGGTGATATGCCATTGTTGTCATTTTGTTCCTCCTCTATGCATTCAAACTTGTTGTCTTTATATGAACTGAACTGAACTTTTCAAAATTATCTGTCAACGATTCATGCCCTGAATTGCCAATCTCCTATACAAATTTAGACTAGAGCTTGAATTATTTCGAGCTTGTCCATTGTCAAATGTTCAAAAGAAGTTGAAAAAGCCCTCACATGTGTAGTATTATAACTTTGAAGAAGCTATTTACAATATCGTTCAGAAACAAAATTATCCAAAAAAAACAACAAAATGAATGGTATTTTTCAGTCTGAATTCTTGAAGATATATAGTTTAAATGGAATTAACCGAGCAAGAGAAAGCAGTGCTAGGATTTTGAGCTCTGTTTATTGAACTCAACAGCATTCAGCAATTCCTTTGCCGTAGAGGAGAAAGACTTTGCAGTATCTTCCATTTCCGTCGTCTTCAAGCTGATTCCCTGCAGAGATACAAACGGAATTTATCTGAGGCTCGAGATGAATCAACCAAAGATAAATGTTTGAAAAGACAAAGTACCTGTAACTTTTTCAGGTTGTCGTGAAGTTTGGTCTGAGCCATTTTGGCCGTACCCATTTCCTGCAAGAGAAATAAAGAACGCAGGAGGTTGTAATCGCGGAGCATAGTTAGAAAACTTCTTCTACAAGGCTACAGAAAGCTTACCTCCGACGAAGCAAACCCATATTTCTTCTTGATCTGGTCGACTGTGGTGCCACTTTTCTCCTCGTGTCTCTCTTCATTGGTTACAACACTCTTCTCATTCTTAGCCGCCGTCATCTGCTTCAGCTTACCTTTGAAGCTGGTAAACCTATTCGCCAGCTTCTGCTTACTAATCCCTGACAATATCCCATGTTCTTTAGCCTGCCCTTGTTGTTGTTGAGGATGATGATGGTGATCATCATCAATGTCAATGTCATCTTCAAATGTCAAGACGTAAACGATCAGAAACATACGCCGACTCAATTACCACAATGGATATCACAAAGTAGAACGTACCTATGTCCAACTCTTCTTCATCGTCAACTCTAGTAACTGTATTGCTCTCTCTACTATGCTCGACACTGTTGTTCCACGGGAAATTGGCTGCCGTAAAGATTTTAGAAAGCTCCTCGATGGTTTCTTTGGTGCTTTCTGTTTCTGTATCAGTTGTGCGCTTGGATTTGGTCTTGAAGACAGAGCCAAACATACCCTGCAACAACCAACATGGATTAGTTACTCATTTGTAAATTACAGAAAGCTTAATAGAGTCTTATGTTGTTTCACCTTCTTTTCCTTGGGAGATGATGCAGCCCCTGATGCGATCACGCCTTCGCTATCTTTTCTGTAAACTCGGCTCAAAGACTCCACAAGCCTAGAACAAAAGTAGAGACAGTTTCAGACTTCTCAGTTCATCTGTATGTTATAGATGTAATCAAACTCCCATCAAGTCTTACCTAAACGTGTCCTTTTGAGGTAAAACTGAACTGACAATAAGTTCTTCGTCTTTATTCACCTGCAAAGAGAAATGATGATAATGACGATCAACTAAATTCCAGCTTGAGTACCTACTTACTACTAGTACATTGTAGTGTGTGTGTTCTCAAGGTTACCATGACTAGATCTCCGTCCCAAGAAGCAGATATGGTAGTCTCTGGTAATGAGTTTGTTTTTGGTGAAGAAAATGTGAAGCCTCTAATGGAAATTTGTTTTAGCAAAGAGAGTTCTGGCAAAGACCTGACGCAATTCAAAGTACTGATGAGCTAGTTTTTCGAAAATGTGAAGAAAGATAGTAAACGGCAGAGGTGTGTTCACCTTATCTCAACAGTTCCATCTGAGAAAACAAGCGTAAGACCAACACCAGAGGTTCCGTAGAAGGTAGAAGCAGAGCAAATGGATGAAGAAGTGAACTTTTTCTTGTGAAGGACCTTCTTCACTCCCTACGAGGAACCAAAAAAAAAAAAGAGGCAAATAAGTATCAAAGGAATGTGATATGACGAGATCAAGATGCAAGATAATGTACCTGGACAACTTGAGCCAAGGAGTAGATGTATATAGCTTTCTCAGAACATATCAAAACCGAAGGCTGCCTTGTCGAAATATCCTCAACTATGCTCTCTCTGGTCATATCAATTCCATTTCCTGAAGAGTTTTGCTTTCCGTCTGCAAATGAAGAAGATGAGAAGAGTCATTGAGATCTTCATTTTGTGTTTTACCAACTTACAAGGGAGATGTGGACCTACCCAAGATCTGCATGAATAGAGCCTTGAATGGCTTTTTAGGCTTAATCATGTTGGTTCCAATCATATTTCCTGTGTCGCTGTCGAGAGCAAAAACAGATGAGTCCCTCATAGCAACCACTAACACGTTCTTCTCGAACCCTTGTACACTGCAACTCTCAAATTGCAAGGAGATGATCCCTGGACAGATATCACTAGCAATGTGTTTTGTGTATAACACAGTTGCTTCCTCAATGTCAACCAGAGAAACCTGTAGGTTAACCCCGCATCAGTCACTGGAACGAACAAATCCTGTAAGAAAGTGTAAGAAGCACAAGCTTACATGTCCTTGATCTGATCCAATAGCGAGATGTTTTGAGTTTTGGCTTTTCTGAATACAGGTTATGGTACCAGTAAGCTTTATGTACTTAACACTTTGAACGATATGGTTATTCCCTTTCTTTGAGCTTCCTGCAACACGAAAGAATGTCAATTTCTGAAGACACAAGATAAGAAAGCTCTCTTGTATCTGTTTTCAAAATACCTTGGAAAGGGATAAAACTGTTTTCTGTTAGGTATGGCTCAGGTTTGAACCTATAAAGGCGAACCTGCGCAAGGTTTTAAATCGAACATAAGCCTCTATTTTGGTGGGATTCCCCAATTGGGCTAAGATGCTTTTTTTACCATTCCGTTCTGATCACCAGAGACAAGACGCCTTGAGTTGCTGTCAAAATGCAAAGCTGTCAACGCCGCAGTTCCACGTGAAGATATATCTTGATCAGTCTGTTAAGAAACACACAACAAAGGTTAGATACTTTTAAAAGATCTGCATTCCCCAGAGAGAAAAGGTGTCCGGGAAGTTTTACCTGTTCTTTCAAGAACAAGACAGGAATGAGAAAAGGACAGGTCATGTCCCATACACCAATGGTTCCATCACTATGTCCTGTGATGTAAACATTCTTAACCTTTGTGAAACCAGGAAAATGTGCAGAACGGGAACCTTCCTTTGAAACTGTCTGAGAAGGAAGAAACGGCGCAGCATCTTTCGCCAGCTGAGCATAATCCTGCAGCATAAGAGAATCACAGCACCAAGAATGTTCATTTCATTCTAAACTTGGTGGAACAATCTCACGCTTAAGACTTACCTCATCAGAGAGATTCAGTAAGTGTGAAGGGTTTGTGAGGAATTTTCCTACTGTGATGCTGCTTGAATCTGAAAATGGCAGCTTAACCACAGTTTCCTTTGGGAGAGAAGGAGGTGATTTGGATTGAGATTGAATCAGATACTTCTCGATCATATAATCATCGTAAGCATACACGCGTCCAGACTTTCCAAGAACAAACAGATAATCCTGTTTATGCTTGCTTTGTTCATTACCATCAGCTTTGATCATCTCCATATCAGCACAAGCCTCAGATACATGAAGCCCCAGCTTAATCATCCGAGTTTCAGTTTGCTCATTCAGTAAAACCACCTGCAACGAGTTTGAGGATGATCCAATGGCATAAACCCTGCTTGCTTTCCCTTCTCCATAAACCCATTTCAGAGAAGCTATTGGTGTCTTCTCGGATCTGTATCCGAGGTTAAGCTTGCAAACCATAGCAGAACTCTCTGTGGAACATTCTCCTTTCGAAGGAACGCTCCATATAAGAATATCTCCATTACTACATCCAACTGAAACTCTGCTTCCTGAAGGGCAAACCCAACAAGCACAAGTCGCTTTCTTCACGTCCTGCTTTACCATCCCATGTCCTCCTGTTTTCAGAACCGGTTTGCTTTCTTTGATGTCCCACAACGCTATAAACCCGCTACTAAATACCAGTAGAATCCTTCAAAGATTTGAGAGAAAAAGTGTAAATGACTAAAGCGGCTTGCTCTCTTTTGCCTTTTTACTAGAAGAGATTGTGTTTTGATATGTTACCTTTTGGTTTCAGCTGTTGGCAGTGGTAGAATGCTCACAACTGAAGTATCATCAGAAGCTTCAACTGGAGAGCCTACGCAACAACACGATGTTTCAAGGGGAAATTCGATCCAAAGAGACCTTTTTTTAGTATTTAGGTTAGTTACCATTTGATGCTAGATAAGGTATAGTGTAATCCATTTGTATAACTTGGTAAGAGTCTTGATCTATCTTCAACACCGATACATTACCAGAAGAATCTCCAACGTAACTGCCAATTTCGAATTCACACTTGTTTTCATTATCAGGAACTCGAGAAACTATCACTATGAAAAAATTAATTACCAAAAGAAGATTGAGAATTGAAGCATACAAGTAAGGTGTATGTTGCATAACCCGGAAAGAAGTGATCTCGCCGTTGAAAACATGAACATGAGACAGAATCTTCTTCTCTAAGTCCCAAACCTGTGTGAATTTAATTTTTAGACCAGAGCTCGAATGCTACTAGTACTACTCGAGTGATTAAAGAAATGTCTTACTTCAATCTGGTTTTTGGAGTTCACATTTAGAAGGATTCCTTGGTTCTGAACAAACTGGACAACTCAAGTCGATAGAGGAAGAAGTTGTTGTCACTGTAATAAAAAAAAAAACACCAAACAAAGAGAGAAGAAAGAGATGATCAAGTGAGCACCTCAAGAAACTTGCTTGTGGATGCTTCTTCTGACACTAGCAAAGCCTGAGTCTGCTCATTCCCAAACAATTTGATTCTACCATCCCTGCGAATCAAGAAAATTCCAAATTTCGGAGAATTTATGAAAATGCAACAAAATGAACCAGCTTCGATCTGCAGGAGATGTGAATGAAAAAGAAAAGCTTTTTGTTTTTTGTTTTTAGAACTCTTACTTGGTGGCAACTGCGAGGATCCTCTGAACTGGATCGTAAGCAAACAAGTGAGATCCTGATGGGATTCCATAGTGCAAAACGACACGTGGCTCAACGTCATTAGCTCTCAGTCCTTCCGATGAGCTTCCTCCAGGCTGCAACAATGGAATCAAAGTGGTTGTAAGAATTTGCAAATTGTTTTTGCATGAGATTGTTTGTGTTCTGTTCTTCTGGCCACAAGTAAACCGGCCAATTCGGTTGGACGACACTAAACCAACAGGTTTGGGTCTCGTTGTATGGATATTGGATAAGTAGAAAAGTCAAAAGATAAAATTGGTAACGAGAATTGACCAAAAAAAAAGAAATTGGTAACGAGAAATAGATATTGCGTATTTAATAGGGATTTTCAAAATTTTAGGACACGAGACATGCGTGTCGACAAAATCCGTCATACGTCATAATTTGTTTTATTTTAGTGAGAGAGTATCGGACTGGGTTAAACATCTGGGCTAACCACGAACCGACACAGAGGTACAGTCACATTCACAAGTAATAAGATCTCTGTTATAATCCGACTGATCAAAGCCCATCATATATAATAATAAACAGAGCCAAAAGAAAAAGAAAAATCTAGTATAGAATAATCAGACCCAGGCCAGGGAAAAAAAACGAAAATCAAATATTATTCTAACGAATGGATCTAACATCGATTTCGGTTAACTTGAGAATTTCGAAATTTGACTTATCTCTTTTATTTTCAAAAACGAATCACACAGAGAGCCTCATTTTTCATTGAATCTCAGAAGCCCAATCGCAGAAGAAGATGAACAGTCCAAGAAAAAAAGAGGAACAGTTTGATTGGATTTTGTACCTTCTTCGCTGCTATCTCGACCAGCTTCTTCACGAACATCTTTGTCAAATGGATCGTACAGTGAATTAATTCAAAACTATCGAAGGCGATCAAATGAAAATTAGACAAAACACCAAACTCGAAATGTGTCAGAGAGTTTTGGGAGATTGAGAGAGAAGAGGGAAGGGAGAGAGGAGACAGAGAGAAACAAGATGGGGAGTGTTGAGAAGTAACGGTTCCTTTGACGGTTTTTTATAGACGGCGACCCCAAAAAAGTATATAATATATTCACAAGAACATATACGGAAACATATCAATACATCAATACTATTACAATTGAAGTCAGAATTACTAAACATCTGGGTGGTGTAATTAGATTAATCATTTCTGTATTTCTTTTTTTTTTCAACAGTATCATATGCGTTTTAAATTATTTATTAACAGCTGAGTGACTAAATTGTATATGGTTTTGAATTTTTATGGATGCTTGTTTCAGGAGGACAAAGTCGTACTTTGTTATTGGTAATTTTTGAAGAACTGTAAAACGTAGATAGTGTAGTTGTCGTGACGAAAAAAAAAAAAACAAAGTTGTAGAGTTATGCCATGGCATTAAACACAAAGCACGACTGCACGAGATCCATACATATTCGTAAGAATGTTCATTTCGTCAATCTACTCCTTTAGTCCTTCATCAGTTCATCTCTTGGATCTTTGATCATAACCAAATGTCCTTAGCATTTTCATCAAATTATATAAACGTCTAATCAAATAATTTAATAAAAATATTTACCCAAGAGAAACCAATGATCAACTACCCAAAAAAGAAGAAGATAAACCATCTATCCACACAAGTTTACTTTACAATATAAGCCAAAACTGGGAGGAAAAAAATATATAACCAAATTTTACATTTGTTTGGAAATCCTTCAAATTCACAAAATGTTTACAAGAAGCCAAGACCCTTAACTTGAAATACAACTCAAAAATTAATTCATACTACTAAATTCAGTTTCGAAGTGGTCAATCATATTTCTCAATATGAAAACCAAAAAGATTCAAATCAAACAAAATCTCAAAATCAGTGAAATGCTTAGAAGTCAATTAAATTACAATACATAAAAAACTACAATAATTTGTGAAATCACTTACCATATCCGATAAATATTTACTTTAAAATCTTGAAAAAATATCAATTCACTTACATCCTTAATATGTTTTTAAGAAAAAAATTTACATTTCTAAAATTGCTATAGACTTGCTAAACCTATTTGAAATTGTTGTATTGGGGTAGAAATCGCATGCATGTTAGACACTAATGAATTCCGATAACAACGAAAACTCTAACGTCGGATAATCTATTGTTCAAAGCATTACTACCACATAAACGTTAATCCATGCGATAGAGTACATGTGGGACAATGTTCTTTAGTAGGGACTCATCCCACCAACATTAGACTTCGAGCTTTTGTGTGTCAGTGTGTTTCCCTTAGAGTAGAGTGAAAGATCAAATAGGCAAAAGATGAAGAAAAAAAGAAGCTACTTTTGCTGAGTTTAAATAATTCTCAGTTGAACAGAGCTATCTTAAAAAAAAAAAATCTTATAGAACTTATAGATACAAGGCTATTTTAATAAATGCTGCTAACTGGGTTTCAACTTCTCATTTTCGAAAAAACTTATGGATATAAGGTTTTAATAAACAAACTGGATTGGCCTTGTGAACTCATCACCCACTATTTGCTTCAGAGCTAACCATGGCTAAACGAATCCCTCTCTAATGGCACAGCACTTGGAACAATCTTATAAATTAAACTATATAATATGCTGAAAACAAAAGTAAACTGAATGTCCAAGAAACTTGGTCTAGTTGAAATATTTATAATCTTTAGAACGGGCCACAAATACTGAAACTAAATAATACATAACAAATATGATTGGGTCACGTATGAAACTTTTATGATAAAAGCAACATTCCAAGTCAAGATAAGAGAAGAAAAAGAAGCTTTGAGTCCTCTTCAGAGACAAGTGAAAACGATACACGTGGCAAACGCTAATCTCTTTGTATGGTCTAGCTGAAGTTGGTGATCTGACTCTGTTACCGGATGTTACGAGAGACGTCCGATTTTGTGTCGGATGGACGGTGAGAGATTAAGCTGGCTTTCAACTTTGAGAGCTCTGACCAGTGACCACCGACCAAATCTGGATAAATAAGTGAAAAAAGTATGGACATAAGATTTATTTTTGCAATTAGCATTCTCTAATCCGATTCTTAGCGTAGTAGGTTGGGTTATATATTAAAGCAACGATAAAAGTTTGGACCCATCCTCGGATACGGTCTCTTTTATATATATGTGAAAAATCTAAACATCGTTCTTTTAGATACAGAAAAAATATTTGAACAAAATGTTGTACAATCAAATCTCAAGAAAAATAAGATTTAAGGTATACATAGTAACCCTTACTTATGAATAAAATAATGATATAAAGTATTTGATAATCCAAATCTCGATCAATAAGATACTTTTTGATATTTTAATTTATTGGCCATTATCTTATCTAAATTATTACTAGACGACTAACGGTTTATGTAATGATATTAAAAATCGTGACACCAAAAGACAAAAACTTTACAACTTTAACGAAGGTTCAGTTACTACTATATTAGTGTGAAATTAGATTATTTGATCAAAATCAATAATATTGTAACGTCCGGTGACTAAACAACAAAAGAGAAGGTATTATAACTGCAAAAAATATTGTCGATATGCATGTTAAAACAGAAAATCTGGTACGAAGTTTAACATCTAAACCAAAAAAATGTATATTGATGCCTAGCCCAGTACTGTTTCGCCGTCTAATACCAATATACCATGTTATAATAAACTTATAATATATTAGTCATTGTAAATGTTGTAACTTTTTGAAGTTTTATTTTGTCTTAAAAATAGTCTGGAATTGGATAGATGAACCGAATTACTAAACAAAGAAAGAGTTGTTACTAAACAAAGAAAGAAAACTGTACAGGTTTCTAGACTAACACTGATGGGCTGGGCCGGTTAGGAGATATAATTGGTCTGAGCCTGTATGCATCATCTTAAGTACGCGTGCAATTTGTGAGATGAACACTGACCACGAACCAATACATGCTAAAACTTTGATAATGTAGATGACTCCGGTAAATTATTAAAATGAAAGAAAGGTGTATTCGTTGACAATAGAAAAAGAAAGAGGAAGATGTCTTCACTCTGAGTTCAAGGCTCTATCCAAGCATATCCATGATCATAATGCCACATACATTTGTACTGAAGCCTTTTTTATTGTTTGTTCACAATCCTGCTTATTATCTTTTAAGATGGTCCGTGTAATAATGATTAGCCATAATCCATAAGGTGAAAAAAAATAGGATACGCAAAAGAAAAAAGAAATACTTTAGCAAGCATATATATGTACTCTACCAACAAAAAATTGAAAATTAACGGAGAATATTGGAAATAAAATTTGTAAATGTTCAGCATATAATCAAAAAAATAATAATAATGATTTTTGAATTATTTTTCTTTTTAAACCAAAACAATAAGCAGGAGTTTGCGTAAAGTTATATTTGCAGGTCTCTTTCAGTCTTCATTACCATAAACTATTATCATAGCGAAGTCAGTATATGATGTCTTTTAATCATATTAATTTCATGGATTAAAAACATAAGTTACAACAAAATAGACTCTAGAATAACTACAAAATAAACATGATAGAGAAGTGAGCATAAAATAAGGGCAGAAGACTAGAGAAGCTATAGGTACACCAAACTCTCCAATCTAAAGGAAGAATCCAAAGAAGCTTGGCCAAAGAGAATCCAATGGGTTATATTCTGGGTCATCGCTGAGTCACTCATGCAAGAAAGGATAAGTTAAACGATTATTTATAATAAATAACAAGAATACTAATTAAGATCCAAATTTTAAATGTATCTTAAAGATAATAAATATTATTAATGTAAGATCTGAAGTTGATCAAAACATTTTATTTAGGGTGTATTATAAAAAAGTTCAATAAAATTTTCATTTTTTTAAATAGAAAAGTTAAATAAAAATTGGCGAACTTTTTGTTGTGAATATCAATCTTACTACCTATCATTTTGGTGCAAAAAAAAAGAACTTTATCCATATTTTTACATATGTAAAAGAGAGAGAAAAGGGCGAGTGTGTATCAATATGGACTTTTTGGCGTTTATGTAAACAGTTTGGTCTCAATATTTGACCTAGGGCTCGCACATGCAAACCTCATTATATTCTTCCATAATGTTGACAATTAAAAAATTACTTAGACGAAAACATTGTCGGAAAAAAACGATGAGCCTAACAAACGTTTCTATAAAAAAAAATTCTAGACAACTAAACCAGAAACATAAACCCACACAATGATCTAAATTAGTATTTACCCTAATAAATAGGAAATAAAACATTTATACGAACTGTACAATTTAATTCTAATATTTTGTTATTAGGTAACAAAGATTTCTGATCGAACAATTCTAAATCATCCCAATTCCCAAGTATGATCCAGGTCCACCGTATTTTAGGTAAGGCATTGGCTTGGATATAATTGGTGTTGTGGTTCATCTTATTTTTGATGTGAAAGGTCGCAATATGTAAGTAGAAGAGTTTTTTTTTTTTTTTTTTGTCAACAAGTAGAAGAGTTAATTTACACGTTCCAACAAATTGTGCTCCCGAACTCAAAACAGCATGAGCCATGACCCCATTTTACTACGTTTTTTATCGACCATGCTCACATTTTATATTGATTTACTAAAGACAACCATGGTTAAACTTTTCTGTACCATTATTTGGGGATCAATTTCATTGGGTTATATATTGGTTTTGTTTTCTGCAGTTAATGAGTCAAATGATCTCTTATTAAAATCTAAAACCCTTAAGTGCCCGTGGAACATGGGCGGCGGACACCGACCACCTGCAAGTTTCAATGTTTAGATGACACGTCGAACCTGTGGCTCCTTAATTTATAAGTCCTCACTCTGACCCACCAATTATTTGGATTACTTATTTCTTTTACTATGTTTTTCTTTATGCTCTTAATTTTATTTTGAATACAATATGGAATTGTAAAAGACGGTGTAGCTAATACTCTCTATGGAATAATCGTGAAAAAATGTAATCTGGAATGTGTCAGAAAAGTTAGATCGCAACCTCAATATATCAATCAACAGAATGTTAGTTAACTGGTCAGGAAATGAGTAAATTAAATCGTTGCTAGTTTTTGTTACAAAAGTTTTTTTTTTTGACAACTAAAAAAAACATGTCATTTATAATTGGTAATACGAATTTGGTTATTGACAAAAAAGAATGATCTAAAACCAAAATGAAGAATGGAAAAACAGGCTTTTCGTGAATAAATTATAATTTAATATGTCAATATTGAAATAACGAAAAAAATTAATGATCCGATAACATAAAAAAAATTATTGTATTTTTATTTGTACTGCCAAAAAAGGATTATAAAGTGTTACTCATATGTTGACAAAAAAAAGTGTCACTCATACAACGTTACTTTTTTATAAAAGACGGATTAAACCCTTTTTTTTATCCGATAACATAAAAGTTCTGACAATTTTATCATTGTTTCAATTGTAACACATTAACTATTTCTATACAAGTTATCAGCGATCTATCATATGATACTTTTGTTTTGGCTAGTTTATTATTATTGTTGTAAACAAAGGTATATATATATATATATATATATAACTTGAAGAATGGATAAAATTCTCTAAGGGAATAATGAACGATATATATATATAAAAGTCTTCCCAACGGCATGTTCAACTATAAATAAAAATCACGTTAAACTAAGGTAATGTAAATTTCCAGTTATGGAAGTAGCCGTTTAACTGTAGGTAATACATACTACAAATTAAATATCAACGGTCAATTTATAATTTGGAAACTAAATAACCGTTTGATTCAAATAGTTTCCTTTAATCATATACTCTTATGGTGCAGAATCATGTTACCGTTTTTTCTTAAAAAAAAGTTTGTATCGTTTTTGTTCTTAGCATTGATACTAGAATTTAATATAAATTCAGCTTTTTTGTCATTTTCCGACTTTACCTTTCCTTCTACTCTCCAAAAAGCACTGACTCCTCTGTTTTCTTCTTTCACACAGAGAGGAAAAAGGAGAAAGAAGAAAAATACGAAATTGTTACAAAAGAGATGATGGAGTGGGATAATCAGCAGCAACCCAATAACCATCACTCTTCCAATCTTCACGGGATCGAAGTTAATGGCGGCTCCGGCTCCGGAGGAATGTACGTGAAGGTGATGACCGACGAGCAGCTTGAAACCCTGAGGAAACAGATTGCCATTTACGCCACCATTTGTGAGCGTCTTGTTGAGATGCACAAAACCCTCACTTCTCAACAAGATCTTGCAGGTTTTCTTCCTTCTTCCTTTTACTTTCCTATAACTTTAGTTTGTTTCTCTGTTCACATAAAAGGGTTCGTTTTGTAATTTTATTTTTTTTCAGAATTTTGGCTTGGTTTAATTGATTTTAGCGATTCTTCTTCTCTTTGGTGAAATGGGCAGTTGGAAATTTCTTGCCTTTCTATCGTTTATTGACGTAATCAACGGTTTAAATCTGATGCAAAGACCAAAACTTTTTTTGGTAGGTTCCTGTGGAATTCCAGGATCAGTTTAGTAATCCACCTTGAAATCCTCCAATTGAGCTTGAGAATTTCCCTTTTAAAAGGCGTTTCTGCTCGATGCTTGTTCTTAAGATGTATAAAGTTTCAGTTTTTATTTAGTTTCAACACCAACGACTCTGCTTCATCTGTCTCTTTGGTGTTAAAACAGGAGGGAGATTGGGAGGTCTATATGCAGACCCAACTATTGGTCACAAGATGACAGCTAGGCAGAGGTGGACTCCCACGCCGGTGCAGCTTCAGATTCTGGAGCGTATATTCGATCAAGGCACGGGAACACCGAGCAAGCAAAAGATCAAAGACATAACTGAAGAGCTGAGCCAACACGGCCAGATTGCCGACCAAAATGTCTACAATTGGTTCCAGAACCGGCGTGCTCGTTCCAAGAGGAAGCAGCATGGTGCTGGTTCTTCTAACAACAACAACGGTGAGTCTGAGGTAGACACTGAAACTGAGCCATTGAATGAGAAGAGAAAGATACCAGAGAGTCTTCTTGTTCTTCCTGATGGAAACAAGAGCAACAATGCCATTGGGACAACAACTACTAGTCCTAGGCCTGAAGATCTTTGCTTCCAGAGCCCTGAGATGAGCTCTGATCTTCACTTGCTAGGTGTCCTATCAAACCCAAGTAAGTTAATAAAAAAACTTAAGCCTGCTATGTTCGATAGCCGACAGTGAAACGCAACGGACATTGCCTTTGTAGGTATGGTGAAGAAATCTTGTGACTTGTGTCTGTACAATAATCAGAAAATTCGTTGTGATTTGTGTTTTGCAGGGGATGAGCATCTTGTTGGAAAGATGGGATTGTCTGAAAGCTACGACATTTATGATCATGTTGAAGATTACGGCATGTCAGGCTGATTAATACAAGCAGAGGGAAACTTCTAATAATCAGAGATCGAAAGAAATGGATTTCGTAGTCAGTCTTAAGCAGTTTTTAGACTTTCTTAATTTTTATTTTTTTCTGGGGGTTTTAATGGTTTTCTTCTCTGTTTTTCATGAATTTTCATGGAATGTTGAATTGTCTTAGAGCTTGTGATGCATGCTTTGATGTTTTCTGCATTCAGTACGATTCCTATCTCCTTAATTTATAATAATAATATCAATGATCAAAAAATATGATTCAGGTTTTACAGTCTCTTCTCTACAGCAATTGTTGCAGAGTCGCATTTTATTTTAGTTGAAAACATGCAAACCTAGCAAAGCTTTGTAATGCCCCTTCTCGATTTCTTCGTCCTTCACATTGTGTAAGACCAGTGTCTGTATAACCAAATCCTCCCAATCAATCTCAGATCCTCTCTTTCTTTTCTTCTTGCTATGTTCAAGCTCCAACGACAAGTCACTTCCACTAACTTTGTCACAAGGATGTTGTATCGCATCGATCCGTAACTTAGCCGCCTTAATCTTTTCTCTTCGTTTTTCCACTGCAGCGCAACCCTTTATGTAAGAAAGAGGCAAAGCATCAAGCCCTACATCTTTCTCCAACACCTCCTTGAGCGCAAGCCTTTGACTCAGCTTCGATTTCCCCTTCCACCAATCTTCACACGAAACCATCTGAAAAACCGATCCCATTTGCCTACTCTTATTATTTCCCTGACTTCTTTTCCCAAGAGTCTCACTACGAGCTCCATCTCCGAGTTCTGTAGACAACTGTTTCGCCGATATATTATCATCTTTGTTACATAAGCTAAGCTGTCTTTCACCTCCAACATCAAAATACCGAGACAAGCTATCTTGACCATCATCATCATCATCATCATCATAACAATACATAGCTTCTTTGCTTAAGCAATCCCTCACTATATCCTTTAAACAAAACCCATCACTTGTAACCAATTCATCCCCTTTCCCTTGGATTCCCTTTCTCATGGACTTGGCTTCCATTAAACCAATCAAAGTCCCTGAATGTTTCACAACATTCTTCAGAGTAATATCCTTCGCCCAAGGCAAACCCACCTCTTGAGCAACCTTCACCAGCTTCTCCGATAGCTCCTTATACCGAGTTTTACAAGTACTCAAGGAAACTTGAGCATCTTTGGCCAAATCGTCAATCTTTAACTTCACACCATTCACTTGACAGACAAACACCAAAACAGCTACAACCAAAGGCATTGGTCTCCTCCCAGTCGACAGAAACCACTTCAACGAACAGTTCATCAGGAAAACCCCTTGCTTTGTTATTCTCTCCTTCTTTGTACTATCAACATCACTCAATCTTGATGAATTAGTCGCCGTCTTCGTGAACAAACCCACAAGATCAAACTCTTGCAGCTCCAACCCTAAATGCTCCACAACACGCTTGATCATACTCCCCAATTGACGCAAATCACATCCAACAACAACAGCAATCTCCTCCATTGGCAAAACACCTTTCCCTTCTTTTCTTACCACAGCATAACAACAAGCCCCAGTCAAAATTGAGAACCACTCACCTTGTCCGAATTCCCCGTCGGTGATTTTATTGATCATACGCTTTATCTCTTCGGTTTTATTGCCCATGTTCAATCTCTCTGTGATGTCCTCAATCAAATTGTTGGCTTCAAATATCTTCTTCTCTTTATAAGCAAGGACAGAGCCTGTACCAATGGTGCCCACTCGGATATATGTACCTTGAGGTCCTTTTATGCCGCCGAGTTGTGCCTCGTAGTTATCGTACTCTTGTAATGTCCCACATCCGCAGCAAAACGAATTCCCTGTGTCTTCGTCGCGTTGAAAGTTGCTGCCGTTGCATCTCTTGCAGGGCATGATTGAAATTGAAAAGTCTCGGATTTTGAGTTTGGGCTTTTTTCTCCTCCGTGGAAACACAGAGAAACCCGACCGGAGCGACGGCGATGAGAGAAGTACCGAGAGAGATCACTGTAATGAAAAACAATTTAGTTTAGAGTTTAGACCAGAACCAACTTATGTTTTATACTAAAACCTTTTACGAGACTACAAAACGGCAGCGCTTTTATGTAAAACGGCAAGGCGTAGCGGCGCTATGATATAAGTATATAAGTGTATAACCAAGAGAAACGGCAGGTCGTTTAGATATCTGTGTCGGAGATTTACGTTGAAACGGCATTCAGTCTGTGATATTTGTCTCCATCGGAGAGTATAGTCTTCTTCTCTTCACCGGTACGAGAAGCCGGTTCAGATTTGACCCTTTTTCCGTTTCACTCCACTTTTAAGATTTGGGCTTTTTGCTCGTCGGCTCCGGGAGGAATTTCTTCTTCTTCTTCTTCTGTTTGATATATTGTTAATTGTGTTTTCGAGAACATTGTGTGGGGAGAGTTGGCGAGCTTTATAAGGCTTATGGTTCTTAATGGTGAAATGCGGTTATAATGCACGCCTGTTGCTCGACTGAAAGCCGCAGATAAATTGTTTTGGCTGCCTGAATCGGAGTGAGATTTAAAGTCTGCATTTTTTGCTTGGGTATTGGTGAAGCTGGTCTCCTGTGTTGGGACAGGCTTTTATATGGACAGGAGTAAAACTACGGTGTTAGATACAGTGTGTTAACAACTAAAACCTGGTTTCGAATGGTGAGCTCGTCTCTCTCGAATAAGAGATACACTTACATACACGACAGTGAGAGTGAGCCACGTAGTGGAGCCATTGACATTCACCATGTGATCATCAATAGAAGCAGAGCAACTGGTTATGCCTGTCTTATGGGGCTTGCTTTCTTCCTTGTGATTTTGGCGTTTTCTATGCACTTTTTTCTTGGAAAGGTAAATGATACGTTTAGAAGATGTTTGTTTGTTTGTGCCGTTTGATTTTTAGATATGAGTTTGCTTGTGAGTAACTCTGAGTCATTGCTTAGAACAAGTGCTGCTAGTGCGTAGTATGAGAACGCTATACGGTTTTGCTTCATTTCTTTAAGGGATCAACCACATGGAATTTAGAAATATGGCTCCCAGAGTGATTGATAAATGGACTTTCATTCTTTCTGAGCAAGATGTTAATACATGACAAGTTTTGTATAAAGCACGTTTCTTAATTTCTGTTACTCACAAGGTTATTTTGTTGATTTTCGATCTGTATCTTCTTCACACGGGTATCTGAAAGGGGTAATTTTCATGAAACAGGACAATCCAGTTAGAACTCTTTCTTGGAGCTGCCTTTTAAGTGGTTTCTTTGTGATGATACAAAGTCGGAAGTTTGTCAAGAAAGGTGAGGCCTTGTTACAGCTTACATGGTTCGAAATTTCACCAAATGTTATAGTCTTCACATCTTTAAACTGATTCTTTCTTACTTGAGCTGTTCAGAATCTGTTATAATCATGCCAACCTTCGGGATCCAACTTGAAACTCAATATTTAAGGTACGCTGACGCTTTATCCATTTAGTTAGTATATATATTGTCTGCACTCCATGACTTAATGCTTTGAACCACAGCATGAGCATGTTAATGGCCTATTAGAGAGGTGGTAATGGTGGAATCAGTTGTAATTTTCATGAGCTATTATCATCTATGCTACTTAATATTTTTGTACGTGTTTCTGCTTTGCAGTGGAAAAATTGTCTCTAGGTTTATCCCTATTGGCAAGATTTTAAAGCCTGTGCTTGTGGAATGTGTCACCCCCGTTACATGTTACTGGAGTCTCTCTTTATTTCTGCGTGGCGAAGAACAGCTTACATTGGTGTTTAAGGTAATGCAAAGAATTTGTTCCAATTGATTGTGAGAAAAACATGTTGACAACTATGAGAATAATCACTAGCTACCAATAATTCAATCTGGGAACATTATATTGTTTCTTTTGGCCGTTGTTTTTAACTTCAGTTTCCTCTTTGTACAGGAACTTCGTCCGTCGTTGAAGATGTTGGTTCCCATTTGGAAGGCATTGTGTGCTGTTATTGGCACAGAGCAAAGTGAAATGATAACTGAAGGAAAACATCGTGAATGTGGTTAAGCATCTACATGAAATATCTACTCCCAACACAAGCAGACGAACATGGGAGATCCGTTAGAAGACAATCACTAAGTTGTGAGTTCACAGAACTTGTAAATTTGTTGTCTGCTGGCTGTTTTACGTGGAAGATGATAGCGCAATATGTTGTGTAATGACAGAATTTGAGTTTAAAAAAACTCTTTGACTGGTGAAGTTTCTTATTCACACTAGCTTTCATGACCAGTCTTCTGGACCATGGATCATTTCTCGAACTGTTTTTATTATTATTAATTGAATGCAAAGAGTACAGTGAGTTATAACAGCTTTCAAACTCAAAGTGTGGTATTAACCGGAACTAATACTATACATCCACGGCAAAGATTTGCAGTGTGAGTAAGAGTAGTAAACTGAGAAAGTAGTTATTTACTGAGTCTATGCGCAGGTGCAACCTTTTTTTAGCTTTTAGCTTCATCTAAGCGTGACTTAGCACGATCAAGTGTGATTTCTCTGCGTTCGAACCCATGCCACGGTTGTCTGGATTCGAGCTTTGCTATCTGTTTGTGCAATGCCTTCAAATTGACTAGAGGAACTGTCGTTGGCCGCCCATGAGCACACTGTACGTACACAAGAGTAATGGGTTAATTTGTTTATAGATAAAACCTTTTGGTAAGATTTGATGTTTCTTACTTACCTGGAAACAAAGTGAGGTCTGCTTCAGTCCTTCGATGATTAAAGAGCATTCCGAGGGTAACAGAGAATCTCCAAACATAATTGCACCTTAGCAGTTGTAGCAAAGGACATAGTTAGCAGTGAAACTAAGTGCTGAATGGTACTCACTAACTTATCATTGAACATACAAAACAATTCTGGAAAAATCAGGAATATACCTCTACATGCTTTGGAGTTTAGGACTCGAAGAACAGATGGAGGAATTGTTGATGATCCGTCAGTATCAGCAAGCTGGTTTGGCAAAAGTTGCGTAAGAACCTTAAAGTAAGAAATAGAAAAGATAAGCCATGTGCTTATACATAATTCTGATCGTACCTGTTGAAGAAACTCCAGTAGATCAATATCTGATAGATTTACACCCAGAATGCATGGGACCTACAAGTGGTGTAAACAGGGTGATCATTCAAGTGAGCCATATTGAATCCCATAGAGCATAGAATCTAAGTGAAATGAAAGAGCTGGACTAGGCGCCTAACCGCACTAAGTGTGATTGGAGTTGGTTTTCGTTGGATGATGCTCATGTTCCTGTGGAAAAAGAAAACATAAATCATGGTGCGCAATCTATTAAACACAACTGCATATGCTGCCTCATAGATGATCAAGTATTGCATTTTGTTATACAGGAATAAAAAACGTATTGCATGTTGAAATGTTGAGGGGATCGCAAGAGAAAATTTACTTCTTAAAGGACGTTGACCCTTCTACATTAATGCTGCAGATCCATCCCCATTCTCTTATCTGCTCTGAATAACTCTGGAGTAACTGATAAGCCATCTCAGGCAGTACCTTTTATGTCAACATTAAAGATTAATGATGCATCATCAATAAACTGAGGCAGAGATAATGATGTTATCCAATATCATGTTCAAACATACCAACTCTTGGTCTGCACTCAAATAAGTGACGGTCCTTGCTTCCCCAGCCAGGACCTAGTAATTTCATTGTTTTGTCAGTCAATAGAAGCACATATTATCCAAACTGTGAAACACAGAAAAATAGTTACATGAACTTGAGGTTCCAAGATGCTATTACCTTTTTACGCAGCTCCTCCAAACGAATTCTTTCATCGGCCGCATGCTGTAAAGAATGACACTCGCAGATCAACTTGCAGCAAGACAATTATTAAGAGCGATAGTTTCTACAACTTATGCTGTCCTAGTTTGAAGACAACCATTATGAGAAGAAAGAGATGATATAGGATGAACCTGATCGACGATGGCAACTGTTCCACAAGCAACAATCGGGATATATTTCTTATCCACCTGTTTTAGAACCTTGGCATCTTCAAGGGAGTGTCTATTTATAGATTCAGGAACCAAGGATTCATCGGATCGCAGGTGCAAAGTTCCTGAACATATATCAAGTACACTATCTTGACCATGAAGCTCGTGTGATTCCTTGGCAACCTGGTACAAACAATGGAATAAATTATGGATGCTCAGTTGTCTTCCACGGTTCGGTCTATTAGGCAAAAACAAGTTCTTTCAATTTGCTTAACCTGAGGGACCGAACAGTTCTGGCGCCATTTCGTTGTGGATTTAACTGGCTCCAGATTTTTCTCTGAGATGAATTCTGTGAGATAGGTAACATAGTTAAATACACATGTAAGAGGGGAGAAAAAAGGAAACGTCGTGAAGACTCCCATATACCAAACTTGTCAAGGAGCACGTTTTGATTGACAACTATACCGACCTGGGAGAGACGACAAAATAAAATGTTTACCCTTTCATACCAATGCCTTGGAGACGATTTATCTACTAAAGACGCGCACAGCTAATTAAAAATTAATATTTACCTTCGTCTTCGTCTTCATCTCGGGTCTCTGAATGCACACTCCTGTAACCAGCAGATGCTTTCAAGTCTGAGGCCGAACTCAACTTTTTTTCTGTTTCTTGTATGATGTCATATGATACATCATCAAGGATGGTGCAGTTAAGATGCAATTGAGATGAATTACAAGGTTGTGTCAAACACTCCAAATCCTCAGGTTCTGCAGAAAGTTATACATCATCAGTTTCTTTTCTACCACATTCCCCAAACTAAAAGAACAGTCGCAACAAGATAACCACATCTGAAAAAAGACCAGTAGTAGGAACCTGATGGATCAGAGTTCTTTAATTTTGTGTCTGATCGACAACTTAAACTGATAAATCTCTTTTTCTCTCGATAAAATGGAGGAGCAGATCGACTTCTTCGTGACCTTCGATTACCAACATTATTCTGTGTGTCATCCCTATAACTGAATTTGTCTTTCCTGATACTATATTGTTCACCAGCCACATTATCTGCATGCCCCCACAATGAGTGGAAATTCTTTTCATCCGACTGAGTGCAGTTCGGAATATCAACGAAAGAATCTGTGCCGGTTTTCCGAAAATCGACTCGAGGTATGACCTCATGATCCAACTTAATGTTTTTAGCTGCAATGAAAAAGTATTCAGGGTCAGGCATCCTTCCCAGTCTCAAACTCCCTTCAAGAATTTGACATCCTTTCTGATAATCAGATTCCCACTTGGCCGCAGGAGGAGGTATGGAGAACATTGTAGACCACTCAGAACTCAAACGGAAACTACCAGCACCAGATCTCCCCACATTGACAGAGGAAGAGTACTTTTTCTTGCCAAATTTGTCTTCATAAGAACAAAACTCCGCAATATCTATGGGGTCGATGTTAACATCTTCTCTAATTCCAACACTTTTACTATCTGAGGAACCTTGTGGACTAAACCAATCAGTATCCTGCCATGAACTCCCTAGGGAACAATCAGGAGTCTTAGTCATTCCATGAAATTCAAGAGTATCGGAAAGAACATCACAATAAGAACCACCTTCTCTGGTCTCTAGGACTTGAATCACTGAAGTACTTCGTTTGTCATCAAGTATTATAGGCATGACTGATTTAGACCCTTCACCATGATAGTTAGGATCATGAAGGGTTAGGCTTTCTCTTGAGGAGCAACCACGCAAGAGATGCTTTCCAAAGCAATTGCTGACATCCAACTCATCTTTAATGTCTTCAAACTGAAAATTTAATACGTCTGAATCTTTCATAAAATCATGGTTGCCATTGAGAGGTGTGCTAATCTGGCATCTTGTTAGAAATTGTTTGCTGCACTTGGCGCCAGAAACCAAGCTTGTTTCTAGGAGGTCAGTAACTTGTGGAAAGTCTTCATTCTTTTGCATTTCTCTGTCACACGACTGTAAAAGAGAAGCAGTCTGACGGTCAAACTCAGCTACAGTGTCTTTCTCTTTGAGATTCTGAATTTTCATTTCACATTCATACTCTGGAGACCATTTCTCCTTTCCTTGCGAAAAATAACCATCATCTCTGGTAAAGCCAGCAGACGGGGGCAAGAGAAAGCTGCAAGGTGCCTGATCATTACTTCTCTTGAGCTTCTTTTTTGTAGGTTCCTTAGCTTCTGGCCACTCTGCATCCAGAAAACGAACCATTGGTAAAGGCTGCCTGGAAATTTAATAGGGGCGAACAATAGATACTACCCCATTCCACTATATACGAATTTATTTATATAACGGTAACAATATGAAAATTTGTGTACCTTTTTGAAATCTACTCATGTCATCAATCAGGTCTTGTTTATTACCTTTTGCCAGTAGATCAGCTCCCCCATCAAAAATTACTAAGAAAAGACCGCAACAAAAAATATAAAACCCAGAAGAAATATTAGGGGTACTATCAGAGCTTGACAAAGCGTGGCATATAAAGACCTTCATCTTTCTTCCAGTTGGCTAGAATGATTCTTTCTATGAAGGTAAGTATAGGTTCCCAATTCTGCCATAGAGAAGGATACAGGCAATCATTAAAATATCGAAAATCTAACGAAATTAAGATCACAAGAGAAATCTAATACCTTAAACACAACGTTTGTTTCTGATGGTTCAAATGAGAATTCATAAAGATGCCGTGGACATGTTATTCCCAATATGTAACCAGGATTGGATTGAAGTCTGTTACGTCTTCCTGTTTGTAGCCCATCTGTAGGCTTCCAGTCATCCATAGACTCAAAACTAGCAGCCAAGTTGTTCAGCAGCTTATGTATGGGACCTCTGCTTACGAATCTTGAATTGATATCTGTCACCGTGAAGGCCATACAACCATATACAGAAACTTCTTTACTTAAACCGCAGAAGAGTTGATGTATAGTCACACATAAAAAGATGCAGAAATAAGGATACATATATACTGCAAAGCCTGCAAGGAAAATACCATAATAATACAGAAAGGTAAGACACAATGTTAACAATTTAACAAACAAGGGTAATAATTTTGGAGCCCATATTTGCAGCAAGTAAGTTACCTTGAAACTATCCCCAGGACCAGATATATACCCAGAGACATTCAGCATGCCATCTGTAACGTTCACTTTGCAAAGAGAACTCAAAGTCTCGGTGCCAGAATCTCTCATCAGTAGCGAAAATGCTGAAGACGAAGGATTGGTTTGGAAAAGCTCTTCATCACTGTTAGTAGGAAACTTTCAGAAAGACTGAATTCATAATGATCTATAAATGAAAGTAGAAACCCACCGTTCGGTATCAAGAACACTGAAGGAAACATTAGAGTGCACAAGGGCGATCCGGAATACACACTTTGTTATTGAGTCCAAAACTTTCTTGGGGCTTTGCAAAAAAAAAAAGAGATAAATAAATGATTTTAGACAGAGAGAAAAAAACATGGTCGCATTTCGTATAACTTCAGAAAAGGCGAAGATGAATGCAGATGTCTAAGTGTCTAAGAAACGAACCTGGATTGCATATATTTTTGTCTCACTGGTTGATTGTAAAATAGATCTCGGACAGTTACTGCATTAACCAGGCCAACATCAGAAGTCAATCATTCGCTTGCCTATGTAAACCAAAAAACGAGCAGATGCATTAATCCATCATAAATGACAAAAGACCATGGTGATATAAGAGACATAACCAGTCGTGCCAGAGTCTTTTCTATCATCATCAATTCCTATATGTAGACACTTGGATCCCTGAAAAACGTTGTGGGAAATTTAAAACCATAACCAACGTCACGCAGATAAAGTAAGAGTGTTGAGTTGCATCAAAAGTCATCCAAATACCTTCATAACCTTTCGATAACCATTAGGCCTCCCAATAGCCTTTGTTTTGATTTCCAGTAACGAGATATCTGATATCGAAGCTAAGGCCTCTCCTCGGAATCCAAAACTTTCACTGGCTTTATCCACATTTGTGACGTCGTGAAACTTTGAAGTAGCTGTTTTCGGACATCGCTCATGTTAGGTTTAATCAAAAACTAACAAGTAGCTTTTACCAATACTTAAAACATAACGAAAGGCTCGTGCTTTATGCAAGGTCAGTTGTGAGATGAGGAAAAAAAAAAGCATCTACTCAAAGATTATAGCGAGAACTTACCATATCTTTCTCCCAACAAAACCAAATCATCTCGGGAAACGCCTGATCCTGAAGAACCAAATCAGGTAAACATTTCCAAATTAGGATTCAATCATTTGCACAAAGATGAAAATAATCATAGCGAAGCTACACTCACCATCATCCACAACCTTCACAGAGCAAGTAACGACACCCACGAAGATAGACACCTGAAAACCGAGATTTTAATCAGCAGAATTCCAAAACCAGAAGAAATCGACGGAGGGGGGTTTTGGATTTTGTGGACCTTGGTCGCACCAGCATCGAGACTGTTGAAGACGAGTTCCTCCACGACCCTCGCCATGTCGAACATGATGATTCCGGAGCGCATTGAGTGACGAACACCTTCCGGCAAGGGCTTGATCGTCTTCATCTCCGAATTATCCGACTGAAACACCGAGAAACTAAACCCTACACCCGAAATTTCAAACTCAATCCCGCTGTTATCGACTATCGGAGACTGTTTGTCGCCATTAGAGATGAAAATTGAGAAAAAGCTCACTTACTCTTAACGGGAAATGGTTCGTCAACTGTGGAACTGGAGGGAAAATCGGAAATTGGGGGGCTAGGGTTTTTCGAACGACGTCGTTGTGTCGTATATAATATAAATACATCTCGTTACGGTGTTTTATCCCAAATACGAACAGAGCCTTCTAAATGTAACCTATACTAGTGCTGAGGGGTTGGTGAGTCTTGAGTCATAGGCTCATAGCCACCAGATTCTTGACCACCGACTCTATTATAGTAAGGTTTCGATTTTGTGACTGAGAAAAATAATGATATATTGAATAGAAAAATAATAATAAAATAAAGAAAAGCTGAATAAATGAATTATGAGGAATGAAAATAAAATTTTAGAGTAATTAGTGACTATAAGATGAATTTATATTTAAAAATTAATAAATAATTGAAATGATACTTTTTTATAAAAAAGAATTTATAAAACGTGTAAGTACTATAAATATAATTTTAAATTATTAAAGATCAAAAATGATAATTTTAATTTGTTTTCCTCATTTTTACATTCCTATTCAATTTTGATGAGGAAAAAAATTGTTCTATATTTCTTCTAAAAATAATAATTTAGAGGAATTAAGAAGAAACAACATGTCTAAATATTAAAATTCAATTTATTCTAAGAAACATCACATTTCTCTTTTTTTATTCCTCTAAATAGGTCACCAATTGAAGTCTAAGTTACTAACCAAATATCTTTATTATATGAAATTAATTTGAAAATAGTTTTCTGAAATTGTAAAGGGTTGTAAAATGACAAGTCATGAAGTTGATACAAAAAAACTCAACGATGTTGATATTTTCTCTCTACAGTGTTGATGATATTTATTTGGTCAAACAGTGATTTGATAATTACTATGTAATCATAGTTCCACTAGTTTTCTCTTTTAATAATGATATCATTAACTTTTTTGGGGTCTGTTAAGAATGAAATGGCACGGCAAGTGGATGGTGAAGTTGACTATCTCCGCCAAACTAGTAGCGAATAATGATCACAAAAATCAATCAGATTAGATTTAAAATAGTATCGATTTTTCTTTTCAAAACTAAATATTGGATCGACCACGTTGCTTTAATATTCAGCCACCATAAATTATAAATCACGTCAACCATATGGTAGCTACTTCCGTTTTAATAAGTTTCACAGTTCAAACTTTTTATTTTATTTTAAGATAGGATTGTTACATAGTTCAACTTTTATTGTGTAGAATTTAGACACATTGGACTAATATTGGATAACAATTTTTTGTTGGGAATTGGGATCAAAGTTTTGGTCCCGGATCTCCGGCCCGGTTATCAAAACAAACAAAAAAGTTATTGGGATTAAACTATAGTAGCGAGGTCGATTTCGAGAAGGAATTGTCCCACATGGATAGTATGAGAGTCTTGTGGACAATATTTAAGTGATGTGGCATTCCTTCACTCATGAACTAGCTTTTGGGTGTGAGCGGTGATCAGAAGACTTTGCATTTTAATATATTGTTCAGAATTGAAATGACATGCATGAAAAAGAATTAGGTCATGAATTTGAATTCTCGTTATGTAAATCGCGAACTAAAACAACCAACGTTGCAAATTTATTGTTAACTAGATTATTATTTCCAACCACGGTTAAAATAATTGACCTGAGGCAATTGTGTAGCGATTATGTGATCCATGGAATGTTGATCATATAATACGCAAATTGGTCGTGACTCACGAGATCAATTTTTAGAAACTCTGTTCATGCAATTATAACTCTTTCTTTATACAGAGTATTTCAAACATGTTCGTCCGTTTTCATGGTTATCAATCGTTGTCCTATAAGTTTTTTTGTGTAGTTAAAACTTCGTACGCTGTTAACAAAAACATTAGCTAAGATCCAAGTGACAGGCTATACAAAAACATCTTCAAAAATAATTCGAATGTTCGTTGAGATTCTTTAAAGTGAAATATTTAGAAGAGCCAACAAGTATAGGTTCACAATAAAAATTAAATATTTATGTGATTAGTATTTCCAAAATAAAAGATGTAGGGAAAATAAAAATAAAAACTCCGACGCCAGGAAAAAAAAAAAAAAAACTTCGCGAAGAAAGAAAGAAAGACATGACGGCCGTTATTATGGTTAGACGGAGGAATGTCTGACCAGGTGGTGAAATTTTTCTGCGGTTCTTGTCAATGTCATGTAAGAGATAACTGTAAAAAGCGAACTTTATAAAATTACAAAAATCAAAGTGATGATTAAAAATAAAAATAAAAACAAAAGAAAGGAAGGAGAGTGATTTTGTAGGGTTTACATATAAAATTGAAATCGGAACAAATCTCTCTTCTCTTCTCCATTGCCATTTTCTCTCCTTCTTTCCCTCTGCAAACCCTAGTTTTCCTTCTCCTCTACTCTCTCATCTTCCCTCCTCTGTTTTCTTTTCCCGAGAAACCGGAGACGATAAGATAACTTCAAAGCTGTGGCAATTCCACCTTTGTAAAGAAAAGGAAAAAAATCTGGAAAAGAAACGCAGAGGTATAATCGAATTGCCTTGTTCATCTGGCACTCTGTTTTTTTCTTTATATTTTGTTTGGTTTATGATTCTTGTTGTCTCAATGCTGCGTAAGTCTCTTTCGTGATCACCTTACGAACGAGTAATTCAGTTGTCCATGTCAAATTTCGCTGCTTTTTGTTTGTTATTTATGAGAATTCGTGAGATTTAAGGATCCATATTTTGGAAAATGGGTTTTTAGGATCGATTTATGTTCTGTCCTAACGATTGCATAAAGTATCGATCTTTAAGGAAACGGCTTGTTTTGATTTGGTAATCTGAATCAACGAGATGCACTCTGATTCAGATGTATGCACTCTGAGTTGTTCCTTTAAGGGTTTTCAATTCGAGGTGACCTCATCCATAATTCACATTCCGATCCACTGATTTCTGATCTGTGGCCTCGAGATTTAGACACTAACTCATGTTCTGGTTTCTCCGATTTGGGTTTTTACAGCTGAGTAAATGGAGACGAATCAGCTCGATTCCGACTCGCATCTCCCTCCTCGAAAGCGATTACTTGCTGGATTCAAGAAACTAAACTCCAACGGCAACGGATCTTCTCCTTCTCCTTCAGCTTTCGCGTCTTCTTCCTCAACTTCGAACTCAAACGGATCCTCCTCCTCTGCTTCAACCGACGTCCAGACCCATCTCGACAGCCTATTAGCTTCCCGCTTCAACAACAATGACCATAATCAGTCACCGGAAGAGCTCGTGGAGGCAGCGAGATCAGCTGCTGCTTTAGCGGTTAAAGCTGCAAAGGCGGCGAGGGCAATGGCGAACGAGAAGGCCTTGATTTCCGCAAAGGCGATTGCTGCGGCCAAGAGGGCATTGGAGTTAGTTGATTCTTTCCCCAAAGAAGCAATGGCTGATTACAAGGAGAGGTCTTCTAAGATGAACAAGCTGAAGAAACATGTCCCCGTTCACCACTTGTATTCAAAGGGACAGTTAAGAGACGAAGAAGAGGATTTAGCGCGTAGGCTGCATCGAGCTGTAGACAATAGGTACCCTAGAGTCTTGGGAACTCGCTCGGGCTTCGAGGAGAATGGTCATATAAACAAGAAGCAGAAGCTGAATAGGAAGACGGTAGTTGATGGTCGGAGTAGAATGAATGATATCGCCGGGGTCGTGGATTCAGACAGCTCGTATGACGGATTAGAATCAAGCCGAAAGGCGCTCAAAGCGTTCAAACCGGATGAAGTGGAATCGATACCGACGCCGAGGAAGGAGAAAGAAGAGGAAGAAAGTAACTCATTGGGCAAAAGAAGAGGAAGAGTGAAGCTAAAGAAGCTTCCTCTGAGCATTTGTAATTCTAGGGATCAAGAAAACGGAACCCGCTCCGTGTCTCCAGTACCGGTGGCTCAGCCGCTGGAGGAAGGTGTGTCATGGAAATGCCAGGACCTAAAGGCTCCACAATGTGTGAAGCAGAACAAAGCCGTACGGTCATAGTGACTTTTGTCTTTAAAAAAAAAAAAAAAGATGACTCCTTTGTTTAAGATCTGTCAGCATTGCCATTGTCAGTAGTAGATTCACATTGTTGTTTCCTTTTTGGATGTGTTTTGAATTTATGTTCGATATTGGAAATAATATATATATATACATATATGCCGTTTTACTACAATTACAGTATTGTAGAAGAAGAGTTGATGTTTGGATTCATAGATGAGGAAGAAATGTAATAACGTGATGCACTTCTTGTTGATTGTTTGTTTATGTAACATTGGATAAACAATTAGTTAATAAGAAGTGGGTTGTTGCACACAAAAATAATACTAGTACTAATAAGAAGTGGGTTAACATTGAAAAGTAATAGTGGGAAAAAGTAAGAAACAAAGAAGAATTATATATGTTGTCCAAAAAAAAAAAAAAAAAGAATTATATATTTATATTTGGTTGATTTAACGACTGGATATAGAGGGTGTCACGTGTAGAACCACGTGCTGATATGGAACGTGTGACACAGAAACAAAACTCAGTCAAGCACGATCACATGTGGTCTGAAAGTTAAAACCATCTGGCCATGTCGCATAACAAATATTATTTTCAGTATATACATTAAAAATTGAGGAATTTACACTCTACGTGACTTTCCTCTACTTTGTTTTCAAAAGAGTGACTTCCCACATGTTGGTGACTTTCCACCTTCTTTTTGCAACTTAAGTTACTCTTTTGCCCCTCCAATTTCTTTCACTCTAATTTTTCTTCTGTTCCACCGATTTTTTTTTCAGATATTTTTTTTTCTCTTTTTTTCTTTTATTATCATCTCTCCCTCCATATTAATTCGATTATTTCAGAATTTTGAAGAAACATAAACTATTTTTGATTTCATAATTAGAATTACAGTTTTTTTCTATACATTTTGATATCCACTTTGATATATTTTAGGTATTTATAAAAAAAAATTATGGACACGACAAGTGTGGACACGGAGTACCATTCATGCATTTTCTCTATTCGAAGCAAAAAACTGGACAAAATAAACGTGGACACGGACAACCATTCATGTGGCTTCTCCCCTCCTTGGAAGATAAAAAAATGTGGACACAATATTTGTGGACACGGATACCATTCATGCATTGTATCCGTGTCCACAAATGTTGTGTCCACATTTAATCGAATTTACACGGTGGTCCCCAGCAAAAAACTGGACAAAATAAACGTGGAAACGGACAACCATTCATGTGGCTTCTCCCCTCCTTGGAAGATAAAAAAATGTGGACACAACATTTGTGGACACGGATACAATGCATGAATGGTATCCGTGTCCACAAATGTTGTGTCCACATTTTTTTATCTTCCAAGGAGGGGAGAAGCCACACGAATGGTTGTCCGTGTCCACGTTTATTTTGTCCAGTTTTTTGCTTCGAATAGGGAAAATGCATGAATGGTACTCCGTGTCCACACTTGTCGTGTCCATAATTTTTTTTATAAATACCTAAAATATATCAAAGTGGATATCAAAATGTATAGAAAAAAACTGTAATTCTAATTATGAAATCAAAAATAGTTTATGTTTCTTCAAAATTCTGAAATAATCGAATTAATATGGAGGGAGAGATGATAATAAAAGAAAAAAGAGAAAAAAAAATATCTGAAAAAAAAAAAAGAAAATCGGTGGAATAGAAGAAAAATTAGAGTGAAAGAAATTGGAGGGGCAAAAGAGTAACTTAAGTTGCAAAAAGAAGGTGGAAAGTCACCAACATGTAGGAAGTCACTCTTTTGAAAACAAAGTAGAGGAAAGTCACCTAGAGTGTAAATTCCTCTTAAAAATTTCAGTTTCGCCATTTAGGGTATTTTTGTTTCCAAAAGTATGTGTTTTGAAAGTGAGGAAAAGTAGGTACTGAGTAGCGAGTGTCGAGTATTTTGTTCTGTTCGAACGTAATTTTATTACCTCAATAAATAAATAAGTTGACAATGACATGTCTAAAATGGGGACTTCATTTTCTGTCGACCAGATTTATCTCATCCGTGTGTTCCCCTATCATTAATAAAAGAAAGCTCGTAGAACTACACCATATGACCCCGACCAAAACGCTGCAATAATGAGTAAAACAGTCGTTCAATCCTCCATAACGGGATGGATAAGTAAGTACCATTTGGGGTGAGGGTGAAACATTTTCTCAACTGTATATGTTTTTTTTTTTTTGGGTCAACCGCAAGTCAGTAGAAAGAAACCATCCAAAGTTCAGCCATTAATGGCAACAGAAACCAAACGAACACCTCAAAAACAGAGGCACAAAAGAGAACTAGCAAAGAAAAAGGAGAAGAAATCGTAATCTCCAAATCTAGCTTCATCCAAACACTTGTAATTTTTACTACGTATCTAGTATTTTAATTATGGGAGGCATAAACATTTTCAAAAAGATGAAACATCTTTGTTAGTCAATTCATTCATTTACTACAAGGCAAGTCTTTATAAGCAAGCAACAAATGAAATCGAAGCTTAACCAATAATCATAGCTCCCCCCCAAAAAAAGCATTAAAAAATATCGAAGTCGTTCAAAAAGAAAACAAGAACAAAGGTATGAAGGAAAAACAAAAAAAAAACAAAAAACAAAGACGAAGTTGAGTTTCTTTCGCCCTTAAATCTTCAAGTTTCTCATTTGGGATTCTACATTATCTGCATTGTTCTGTGTACTTACATTCATCCAAGGATGTTCCAAGCACTGTTGCGCAGTTGGTCGTTTCTCTGGCGCAAACTCAAGAATCGGGACCAGAAACTCTGCAAACTCCTTTGCTTCTGCTTCTGGAAGCTTGTATTTATCAATCAGTAAACGATCAAGTGGCCAATATTTCAACCGCCGGATTCTCTTTAGATCCCCGTGTCTGTCAAAATAGTCTTTCGACCTCGCTCCTCCAATCGCAATCTGCTCAATAAACCACGTCAAACATCGAGCCATTGCTAGAAAACATAAAAGCACAAAGAAAAACACAATACCTTTCGAGGCATTTTTCCTAGGAGTTCCATCATAAGCGCAAGGTGGTCCTAATTCCAAAACCAATACCAAAACCACATCAAAAAAAAAAAAAACAAAGAAGAAGATGAAGAAGAAGCAAGCAAACTCTTGGTACCTCGTCTTCTCCATAACCATTTCCCTCTTTGGGAGCAAATAGCATATCCCCTGTGACAAGCTCGAAAGCCGTACAACCAAAAGACCACATATCAACAGAGAAAGAGTATCCCGACTTTAGTATTACTTCAGGAGCTCGATACTGTCTCGTTTGTATCTCTTCAGCAAACTGTTTATCAGCCCAACAAGCGTTACCAAAGTCAACTACTTTGCATCTCATATCGATCCCATCAAGACTTCTTTCCGTCTTGGACGATGTTTCTTCACCTGTAGCACCTACCATCGAAACTCTTCTTTCTGATATTTTAGCAACCGCTCTTTTCGCTCTCCTCTTTAACTTCTTCTCAATCAGATTCATCGTGGAACCGCCACCGTTTGCATTTCCCTCAGGCTTTTCTAATAGCGGGGTTAGTCCGGATCTAATGGGATCTTTGGCAGGGTCAATGGTCGAACAAAGAAGAATGTTTTCAGGTTTTAAGTCAGAGTGGATCATTCCGAGCTCACGGTGCAAATAATCTAAACCAGTGAGTATACATCTGCAAATCTCCCGGACTTTATCCACTTTCAGACCTTTGTAACGGTTGTATCTGATTAAACGGAGTAAGCTGTCGCCGAGAAACTCAAGCACCATGCATAGATGCTGCCCGTTTGGACCAGTATGCTTGAAATGGTCGATAAGACGAACAACGCATTTGGTATTTTCGAGGTCTCCATCAGCAGCAGCTGAAAGGAATTCAATTTCGTGAAGTGCAGCTTGAGCAAATTGTTGTGCACTCTTTTGAATCTTCAAAGCAACATAGTTCTGCCAAAAGAGAGACAGATCAACACATACAAAGCAAAATATTCTTAAGACAGACACTATACCACATTTGGATTCCTATGATCAAAGATTCCGGAGCCACGCATTCATTTTGAGCAAACAAATCTGCTAAACTGGTTAAGTAGAGAGTGGAATAGTGCCAAATCTAGGGTTATGATCCGCAATTTCTAAATCTAAATCGCCATGACGTGAAGCAAAGATCATGCACTAAACTCTAGAGGACATGAGAGTTACAGATGCGTATTGTATAAATGACGAGTCTTTTGATTTGAACACTGTCTTTGGAATGTGGTTCGATCTCGATTTGTCATAGATAAACTCTGAGATGGGAATAAAAGAGTTTCAGAGGCCCAGGCGAGAAGAGATAGATCTCCAGAAAACAAATGAATATAGGCTTCGATGTTCACGATTTGTAGGAATTAAAATCTAAGCATTGCGATCAAAGCAGGCAAAAGAAGAAAGAGAGAGAGAGAGATGAGTACAGAGGTTCGAGTATCGTAGGCAAGCCAGACGGTGGAGAATTGACCCCAGCCGAGCTTTCTCTGGGCGATGTAACGACCGTCGGAAAAAGGATCGCCGATCCTGACGGCGTGATAACCACCTTTCCGGTAAGAATCGAAACCTTCTTCTTCACCTTCTGATCCAGACGAGGATGAACACGACATGTCTGCTCTTATCCCAAGACGTGTCTGAAAATTCCACCGCGCGTCGGGTTTCGATCGTCAAAATTGGATCTTTGCGAAAGAGCTTCCCTTTCTTAGAACAAAGGGAGAGAGAAAAGACAAAGAGAGGAATGGCACTGAGATTGCGTGTGGCCCTGAAACGTAAGAAGACCCTCTCCACTTTTTGCTCTTTTCTGTGTTCTTTTTTTTTTTTTTTTTAATCAATCAAATGTGTTTGCTTCAGATTTTCCCGATTTAAACTTTTTGCCTGATTTCTCTATTTTGCCCTTTCGGGGAGGAGTCATTGCTCCGGTCAGGTGTCGTCTTTTTACTTCTGAAAGGGCTAACTCATTGTCCTCCTTGACCACAACATTCAAAAACTTTCATAGACCCGGTTTGGCTCCCGAATTTTGACGAACCGGTCACAGAAGCAACTGGATCGAACTAGACATTTCATCGAGCATTTTGGTAGTCATAAACTCATAATCTTGGGGGTGGTCCAAACTATCACATGCTGACCAGTTCTCCTACGTAATAAACAAGTCAAGTTGTTCTTGTAATGAGACATATCGGATCAGAAGAAACGTAAAGTCCAACAGTTGCCATTTTCTTCATATATATATATAGAGAGAGAGAGAGATCAATGCTTCTCTATGATCTTACTTGACTCTGCAATTCAAAGTACCCAGCTTTTCATTCAAATTTGTAAACTTTGGAAACACAATTCTCTGGAACCAACACAATCTAAACTTTCCTCCATGATAACAGAATTTGCTCTGTTAGCTAAAGGAACCAACTTTATATTGCTGCGCTTTACTCTTACGATCCAAATTTCAATAGCCACGACACAAATTTTCCGCACATTACACAAGTTCTTCAAACGATCAAAGCGACAGCTTTCCAGACCAAACTGAATCTCAGTATCCATTTTCATCTACAAATTCAATGTCTACTTAGAATCTCGATTATCCAATTGAAACAAGCAAGAAAATGGAATAAACAGAACAATCTGACACTCATGTTTATACGATTATTAGAGAAGACAAAAAAGACCATTTTCGATTGCTTGATTGATTCCACTCATCTAACACGAATCACTCCAAATCCTTAACAATCTTGATTCCCATGGAGTTAGCAGTACCGATGATAGATTTGCAAATCGACTCCAACGGCATATACTGACAGAACGGATCCGTCTGCTTCACCTTGGCGATCTCGTACACGTGTCTCACCGAGAGCGTCGTCACCGTCAGATGCCCCGGGCGTGTGCTCCCTTTATCGACTCCAGCCGCTCTCTTGATGTACCACGACACGGACGGAGATTTAACGGTGAACTCGAACGAGTTGTCCTTGTACGCCGTTATCGTCACGGCCATCGGAGTGTCCGGCTTGTACTTTTGGGTCCGGGCGTTGAAGTCCTTGCAGAAAGCCATCAGGTTAAGCTTGTACTGACCTAGCACCGGACCCACCGGCGGTGCTGGCCGTGCTGCTCCAGCCGGAACCGTTATCCTTAGCGTCGCCGCAACAGATCGCCGTGTCAGGATCTCCTTCGCAGCCGCCATTGTTGGGATCGTGGAAGAGAGCCTCTTTTTCTCCGGCTCGAGGGTTTTACAAGGTGTTGGGATTGGGCCTTAGTTTTTAACTTGGGCCTTTTACTTGAGCCCACTAAACTTAGATTTTAATACAACCCATTCATTTATTTGTCTTTTGAGATTTTGTTCAATCGAGTATTTGGATGTGTTTCTGCTTAAGTTGGATAACCAAACTTTGGTAATCAAATTTTACTTTATTTGCTAAAGTCGCTTGTCTAACTAAATCAAGTCAACTAACAAACGCGCACCGACTTGGACTGAAACGAAAAAGGCCTAAAAAGCTCATATCCCATTTCATCGAAGATATATATGATCACAAATTGAAGGATAAACAATACTAAATAACAATCTATATAACATAAAGAGAAGTTTTTCCACCCATAGTTTCTACTCTATGATAACGGCATGGAGATTGCAGCGAACGTTCTGTGACGTCACGCATATATATGTTGACATTAATGCCGCATGACTGAAAAGTCAACACAAGTTTGCGCACCGAGACAATGACATGAAACTTGCGTTATAAACATGGACAACATATAGTACACGTAACATGCATGAGGCATGACTTTGACTCGTTGGTGGTTTGCGTTTTCAACTCCTTTGAGTCTCAACTTGGTTTTATGGGATTTTATATTTTGTCAACCTTCGCTACTTCAACAAAGTCCAAAAGGACCAAAACTACCTCCTCTTATCATACTTTTTTTTTTATATTGGATTCAAAATATTTGATATACGAGTGAAGCTATATCTGGTTAGCTGGAATCGCACGGACTCTTTTCCATTTTATATATTCGAATATAAATTCTACCCTCGTTGTATTGATTTTGTCCATAGACTTAGAGATTCGGGACTTTTTTTTTTGAACAGCAGAAATCATTCATTAATTAAAGCCCAAGGGCAAGGTCCACTGAGGAGCGAAAAGCCCAAAGAGAATTCTTGGCTAGATCATCAGCCGATACATTTTCCGATCTCGGAATGAAAGAAAACAGAGAAAGTGAAAAAGAAGATGCAAGAGAGTGAACATCAAAGAGAATGCCAGAGATTTCCTTGATTTGCTCCTGCGAAGTAATAGCTCTGATGAGTTCAAGAGCGTCAGATTTGAGATAGATTGTGGAGAATCCAAGCTCCACTGCGTGAGTCAAAGCAGCTCGGACAGCAAGAGCTTCCGCCATGATCGGGGAATTGACGAAGCTTTCGCCAATACGTCCTGTCGTGATTCTGTCGCCTGACTGGTTCGTGAAGATCCATCCGCAACCAGCAGTACCAGTGACTGGGTCCCATGCCGCGTCCGTGTTGCAGATGACTGCTCCGTCGGGGATTGGAGGGGGATGCCATCCACCGATTGGCATGCGTTTTGGAGTTATAGGTATGGAGGTTTGAGCTGATTCCCATTCCTTCGCTGCACCAATTGCCATCGTGACAATGTATCTTCCGGGTAGGGTTCTGTTATCAAAGAGTTTGATATTCCGCGCTTTCCAAAGATACCAGACAACCCAGGGAAAAATGGGGGTCTTTACTAGCCCTGTAGGAGGTAGATTTATCCAATTGTGGGCGTCCATCAGGGTTAGTCGGAAGTTTTGTGTAGGACCCGGATCGAAGGAGGAGAGGGTCGGGATACACTGCCAAGTTGAGCGAGCTGATTCACAATGGAATAGAAGGTGCTCTAAGGTTTCCAGGTCGCCACAGTGGGGACAGAAAGATAGATCTAGAAGACCTCGATGCAGTAGATTTTCCCCTGTAGGAATACTGTTCTGGGCTGTTTGCCAAAGGAACAACTTGAGCTTTGGGGGGAAAGAGCCATTCCAAATTGATTTGTACCAGGGAAACTCTGCATCCGCCATCGGGGGAGCCAACTCCCTATCCAGATTCAGAAGATGAGCATTGTAGCCTGTTTTAGTGGAATATGAACCATCTTTTGTGGGTAGCCAAGAGTAGGCGTCCCGCCCACCGTATGCACTTGCTCTGAGCCGGAGGATGGAAGGAGCGTAGTCAGGTAACACTTCCATGATACTTTGCTCATTCCATGACCCATTACTGTTAAGTAATTCCGATACTTTCATGTCCTGACTCTCTCTTGTTGGCGGACCTATAGGTCTTGTGGGGACCGTCAGGGAGATCCAAGGATCATACCAAATGGAGGTTCCTGCTCCATTCCCAATGGTTCTTCCTAGTTGTGTTAGGAGGAGATCTCGTCCAATAAGGATCCCGTTCCAGCCATGGGATGAACTAGAGGAAGCTGGCACCTCCAGTAGACTGGCATCTTTGCAATATTTCCCTAGAAGAACCCGAGCTACTAGGCTGTTTGGAGTTGAAAGGAGTCGCCATGTAAGCTTAGCCAAAAGGGAATCAGTAAACGCTTCTATATCTCTTAGACCCAGGCCACCTCCTGCTTTCGGTATAGTCATTTTGGCCCAAGATGTCCAACAAATTTTCCTTTGGTTTGGGTTCTGATTCCAGAAGAATCTTGTAATCGCAGATTGGATTCTTTTGGTGAGGCTCTTGGGGAGTTTGAAGTGAGACATTGTGTAGATTGGGATAGCAGCAAGCACAGCCTTAATCATGGTAAGTTTCCCTGCTTTTGATAGGAATTTTGTAGACCAGCTCGCACTTTTGACTTGAATCCGGTTCACTATAGTTGCAAACAAATCTTTTTTCCTTCTACCAAACATCTCAGGGAGTCCGAGATATTTCCCCTGTCCGCCTTCTTGGGAAATACCTAAAGCTATTTTAACTTTCTCTTTGATGTGCACAGGTGTCTTCCGAGAGAAAGTAATGGAGGACTTCTGCACATTAATCTTCTGCCCTGAGGCTACTTCGTACTTGTGTAGAATCGAGGTCAGTGCTCTACAATCTCTCATAGATGTCTTACAAAAGAACATCGTATCATCAGCAAAGAGTAGATGGCTGACTCTAGGACTGGTAAGGGAGACTCTAACACCTTTTAGTGAACCGTTAGCTTGAGCATTCCTACAAAGGCCTGATAGGACTTCACCACACAAAATAAAAATGTATGGTGAAAGAGGATCACCTTGTCTGATACCCCTCTTAGGAGTAACTCCTCCTTGTGCACTTCCATTAATTAGAAACTTGTAGGACACCGTAGAGATACACCGGAGTAGTAGGGCAGTAAACTTTGGATGGAAACCCATCTGAGAGAGGACTGTTGTGATGAAACCCCACTCTAGCCTGTCGTAAGCCTTACTCATATCGGTCTTAACTGCCATAGAGCAGAATTTGGTAGCCTTGGATGTTTTGAGATAATGTAGGGTCTCGTGGGTAATCAAAATATTGTCTGAGATAGCACGCCCAGAGACAAACGCTGATTGCGATTCCGAGATGAGAGATGGGAGCAGGGATTTCAGTCTTCCCGCTAGGATCTTAGCTATGACTTTGTAGTAGACATTACATAACGCTATAGGTCTGTAGTCAGCAACCACTGATGGGTTTTTCTTTTTTGGTATGAGGCGTACATAGGTGGAGTTCAGGGAAGGGGAGAAGGTGCCTGTGGTGAAGATCGTAGCGACCTCCTCAGCTAGTTTGGGTCCAAGAGTGATCCAGTTTGTTTGGAAGAAGCTAGCAGAGAAGCCATCAGGCCCCGGGGCTTTATCCGGATGAATGGAAAAGACAGCTTGACGGACCTCAGCAAAACCCGGGATGGTTATAAGCTTATCGTTTACTGCATCTGAGACCTTGTGTTGGATAGCTTGGGCTACTATATCAGCACATTCCATTGAGGTAGAGGTAAAGATCCCTTGATAATAGTCGTTAATTACCTTGACTATCTCAGATTCCTCATAAGCTGGGAAGCCGTTCTCATCTTCAATAACTGAGAAGTTATTAATGGTGGTTCTGCCCTTTGTAGTAGCGTGGAAAAAACCAGAATTCCTGTCGCCTAAGGTTAGCCAGAGGATGCGGCTTCGTTGTCTCCAATAGGCTTCCTCTTTCTCATAAGCCTCCTTGAGCTTGGAGTTTAGATCTGTTATATATCCTTCCAGAGAAGTAGGGCTGCTCATAGCATCTTCAAGGGCTTGCTTTAGGTCGGTTATAGCTTTTTGGCTGTTTAGATGGAATTCCTTATTCCAGCGGGAGATAGCACTGCGGCAATTGGAGAGGCGAGTCTCCACAGAAGCCTCAGGCCTAGCATTCCACGTTTCAGTCACAAGGTTCGTAATCTCTGAGTTAAAGGCCATTTGCCTATCGTATCTGAACAGGCCTTTCTTCTTTTTGATAGGTGTTAAAACAGAACATAAAATGTTAAATTTAGGCACACGCACACATACTAGCTAGGTGCTAACTAAACCTCCTGGATTAGTTGGACGTCTCGACGCACTAGGTGTGTCAATGGGTCTAAGTCGGATTTGATATTATTTTATTCCGGTTGGATCGAATGTTTTTGAAATGTGGAAATTAATACGATAATAAAAGGATAACAAATATAGAAATGTGATCTTTGTAGAAACAAACAAGACGCAGATAAAAAACCCCTGGGTCGGCTTTATCAAAAACTATGGATTATTGATGCTCTTATCTCCAATGACCAATATAATTGATGCTTTGCCATTATTGTTGTTTTCCCTGTAGTTAATGCTTCCAGTCTCCATTATTGTTTGATTCTCCGTCTTCTTATTTTAATTATTGGTTTTATTAACTCGGTTTGCCTTTTTCACTTTTTCTGGTTCCATAAAAGACGTTAAGACTCACATCACACGTATTCACACCAAAAGATTATTCCATTCCGAGTGTACTTTCAATTTCAAACTTGTTATTATTCTCGTAAGTTCCATTCATCTTCCTTAACTTCTATCCCAAAACCGAGTCTGGTGAATCTTATGATAATTCGGCTTACAAAACTTTTGTTTTTAGTCTCACTGTTATTTTATCCAAGTAGAAAAAACGAGTCTTTGTTTGGATCATTAGTTTGAGTTGATAAAACTTTTTACTTGATTCCATGTAGAGCTTTATTTATCTTTTACCAGTATTTTTAAAACCAACCTCCCCACAAAAATTATAGTAACCATCATGTTTCTAATAAGTATGACCATGTTCTAGAAACACCAAAACTTTCCTTCTACACACGTGGACGGTGTTACCTGCCGTTAATGTTATAATGTAAATCCATTTCAAAGATTCTGATCACTCGATAGTTATCAACTTATCATTGTCAAGATCCCACCTACACCTATACAAAATCTAATATTTGTATATATGTATTACAAATCTAAACCAAAACTCTTACGAAAAAAAAATTAAAGCAAACAAAAATTGCTATCTCCAAGAGTCGAGCGACTAAAAAACTCGAGCAATATATATTATATATATTGGCTAATGCTCGGTCATTTCATTAATCCAAATTTACAGAGAAGCTCGTACCTTCTTCTTTTTTACAGTTTTTTTTTTACGTTTTTGTTATTGGTAATCTTCTTTTTTATAGTTCCACGCAAGGTTCAAGATTTCGCTACGCGTTATACGTACGCTTGACAGGAACCTAGCGAGTTACCAATTACTTGGGGATTATTCGGGGATTACTTGGGGAGTAATTTTAAAATATTTTATCATAATTTTATTTATAAATTTGTTTTGGTAAATAATATTGATAAAATAACATGATTTAATGGTTAGAAAATTATTAAAAAATTATGAGATAAGTGTTCGAGTGGTTTTTTTTATTTTTCTACCACTAACTATTTCATCTTCATCTTTTACATATTTTTAGTCAGTTTTTCTTTTTATTTTGTTATTTAAAATAAAACATAACAAATTTGTCAAATTATTATCGATTTAAGTGATCTAGATTGACTTAGTTGTCATATTTATACATAGTTTTTTTCCAATTATATGGTTTAGACGGAGAAAACACGAATTACTGTATAATATAGCCGTATAACTCAACTCATTACGCTCTACCACTGACTAGCATATTCTCGGACGTATACTCGGCTAGGCGGGCGAGTTTTCGAACAATGGTTCCACGTAAGGAAGTTGGAAAAAACGATTTCAACCTCCTAATTACCACAGCTAAATTCTATAATACTGGAGATGAATATTTAAAGAAAACAAGAATAATGTTGCGCAAAGGAGTTCGAGATTCAATTCACTGAATCCAACTTTCGAACCAGCTGTCAACAATTCCATTTCCTCTCAGACCTCAATCTATTGCCTTTTTTGTTTTTTGAATGGATTCTTCTCGATGATGCCAAAGAAAGGAAGTGAACTGAAAACAGAGAAAATAAACATGAAGAGAATAAACAAATAAAAGAGTCTAGTCGAAGTAGGTTTAGGTAAGAAAGTAATTTATACTTATACCTTTTGATAATGAGTTCGTCAAACTAATAAACCTATAAAGAGTGCCCACACCTACCCATCTTTTTCTCTGCTTGATTTCTTAATAACATACGGCAATTTGATTCTTACTAAATAATTAAGGGATTGATTTGGTATACGATTACGATATTTTCAAATCTATTAGTAACATCTAAATGGATTTTATGGGATATTTATAATTAATTTGGACCGCCGTGTCTATGTTGACGCATGTTTCCAAGATCTCTATGCTACTTGCCTACTTACAATAGATATTTTAGGCGATTTGTAATTTCTATTAATTAACAACAGTTACCTATTTATCGTTTCGTAAAAGTAATGTACTTTCTGAACGTAACAATAGGATTAATTATTTTATTTAATGATTCTGGTATTTTTTCTATTCACAATCTAACAATGTTGTCAATCAAAATTTCCAGATTATGAAGAACATCAAAAAGTTCCAAAGTTGAAAAAATATTGTACTAAATAAATATCTGTTTGCGCTTTTAAATTTGGATCACTACTAAAAATTTGTAGTTTTTTTAAATAAGAGAAAAATCAAGTAGGATTTTAAAATATCAAAGCTGGATAAAACTATTCAATCTTTTACTCTAATTAAAGATGCAGATATGTTTGGCTTTATGGATACTTCAATCTCATTTTGTTTTTGTTTTTTCGTAAAGTTGTAAAACTACGTTTTCTCATATTCATACAAACTTTTTTCCGCCGATATGACATGGATATAATAATGAGTTTATTTATAAATCATCTTTAATTATATCTGCAATTGGGCATATATGTATATAAGTACAGATGTGTATGTGTGTCTTATTACCAATCGGATCAGAATCTTCTTCCTCTCAGAACAACAACACAAAAACTTTTCTTCTCTTCGAACAAAACGCGAAACCAAACCAATTAGCATGACTCGCTCTTCTAGATTCCTTGGATCGGCGACGGCGCCTCCACCGCCGGAAGAAATCCTCGCCGCGGAAACCGACATGATCGTGATCCTCTCAGCTCTTCTCTGCGCTCTCATATGCGTAGCCGGCTTAGCCGCCGTAGCTCGCTGCGCATGGCTCCGCCGTCTCACCGGCGTTAATTCCGCCGCCGTAGGAGAATCCCCGCCGCCGAGCAAAGGTCTCAAGAAAAAAGCGCTCCAGTCTCTCCCGAAGTCCACCTTCACCGCAGCCGTGGATTCGCCGAGCTCATCCGCCGGAGACGGAGATTCAGCCACCGAGTGCGCCATATGCTTGACGGAGTTTTCCGAGGGAGAAGAAATCAGGATATTACCGCTCTGTAGCCACGCCTTCCACGTGGCGTGCATAGACAAATGGCTGACCTCTCGGTCGTCGTGTCCTTCTTGCCGTCGGGTTTTGGTTCCGATGAAGTGTGATAGGTGTGGACACCACGCTTCCACGGCGGAGAGTCAGATTAAAGATCAGCCTCCCACTCATCAACATCCTTCGCAGTTCACTTCCGCCATTATTCCTGCTTTTCTTCCCTAAAAAGTTTTTTACTTTTTTTTTTCTTTCACTTTCCTTATTTTATGATTTGCGCGGAATATTATCGGCATGATCTAAGAAAAGTAATTAACTAGGAATTAGGGATGTTTTAGGCTTTTAGCTACTTCGATCTTTATCCTCTGTAAGACTGTAACACTGTTCTGAATCTGAATCAATCAGATGGAGTTTCGAAGTTCGATACGTTAGTTTCTCTCACAGAAACTCACAAAAATTTCGCATAAAAATAATGATTTATTTTGAAAGAAAATATACATAGATGATTTAATTGATTGGACAACACGAGCACTGAGAAAAGAGTCGGTCATGTGAACTCGTTTGTGAGCAAAACCCATAAAGGAATAAAGACTAAATTTAAATTAAAAAAATATTTGGAACTGGAAAGAATTGCATTTCCTTAATTTCCTTGTAATGCTTCTGCAAAATATCTAGCGAGTGATTGGTCGTTTATCTTTTTCCGACAGACGACATTAACTAAAAATGAATTTTTATTGTTAACAAAGTTGTTCCTTTATTGAAAAGGTAACGGCACAAGTTATAGTAGTACTAATAAACTAGCACTTCTTCTGTATGATAGTTAGCGAAACTGGTAAACTGTAAGTCCAAATTTAGTGTAAGTTTGGCGCAGATCTAGTGTAGACAATGTAGTGATTGCAATATCTAACTAGTTATATGAAGATTATATAATTTATATGCATATTAAATAAACAAATTATGATAATAAATGTGAGTGTATTTAAAAGTCTTCCTCATTTTCAGTCATAAGTCAAAGAAAGCATGTATTGTCTCATCTCCTTTACCCGCAAATTAGGATGACTCACTTTCATTCAATCCGAATGAGTAGATAAATTTATAAGTTGTTTTCCTTTAAATCGACCACATTAAATAAATGGGAATTTCCAGAAATAACTCTGTTAATAAATAAAAAAATGGCAAAACTAACTGTCCATGATAAAGGTTTTATCTATTTATTTTGTCGATAGCACTACTTTCCCCAAAATATCACTAAATTTGATTTGATATTTAAGTAGATAGTAGCACTATATTACTATTTACAAATAGGTTAACATAAGGGATAACTGTATTTTATTATTTATTTTCAAAAAAAAAAGACTATTTGATACACTCCCACATAATTGTGTGTAGCTTACAATCTTTTTTAAAAAAAAACAATCTGTCTAACAAAATATATCCGGAAAACTCCACACAAAAAAAAATAAGTTTGTTGACCTTTTTTTTTATAACTCAGGTAATAAATAAAGAATTATAAGTTTGTTGAACTTGTTAGGTCTGTTTCACCATTATAGCACTTCAACTTTCTCTCCTTACGTTTTCATTTATGGATTCACGTATATATTATTGGCGGGTTTATAGAAAAATTGGTTAATGTGTAATGAAAGTTGATGAGGATAAACTGATGCAACAAACATTTATGGATTTAACAAAATATCTCAAAATATCTACAAAAATACTCCATATGAACCAAACATAAATCAATGAATGTTGTTAGGTCATTATTCACCATTATAGCAATTCAATTATATAGTTTAAATTCATATTTATGGATTGACATAGTTAGGTCCGGAGTTTTTGTGTGGGAATCTAACCAATCCCAAACTTGGATTGGCAAATTTAAAATACAGGACTAGTTTGGGTTTTAGTTGTGGAATATAAGTTCGACATAAACTCATGGTCATTCATCCTACTTTTCTTTTACTTATTAAGAAATCAGTTATGCAGAACCAAGTGCTGCTAGACTAATATCATTTAGTACTTTTATTATTATTGGGAATAAAATTAAAGTGATCAAAAGTTGAAAAGGTGGGAGAAAGAGGAATATTTGAAGCGAAACGATAAACGTACCACCCAACTTATAAACACTAGAAACGCATGACAAGCCCAAATGTTATCCACCTTTCAGTTTCACTTGATGGAATCTTATGCCTTATCTCTTTCCTCCTTTTTCTCGAAATGTTTATCATATAACACCCAACAGGCTAATAAAAGTGAAGAAAAAATTTAACTTTTTCATCATTTAACTTCGCTTTTCAATTTTTGTCTTCTACAAATAGCTCAAGGTTATCCAACTTTCTTTGTATTTTCTAGTTTTAAGACCGAGCGTGTTCACATCCTTTCATAAATATCCTAAAATATCTAGACGACTCAGTTTATTAATCTCAGTTTGATGCATTCATGCCTTGGTTACCGTTGAGTTTATTACAAGTTTTGAATTTATTGCGCGCTTGGATTCATGACAATCCTGTTTTATGAAGTTCCACAACAATTGTTGTGAGCGAAAAACAAACGAGAAGTAGATAAAACAAGTTCTTCTTCCGTTTTGTTAGCTTCAAACTCAATGTACTCCCTCGCACTTTTTTGTTTATCACATGTCATTTAGTTTTTGGCGTATAATTTGTCTAGTCCGAAGTGAAATTTTGCTTTCACGAATATTTTCTTCGTAGATGGAGATGATTTCACGAATATATAATTCCAATCAGCTAATAAGTTAAGAAGGATAAAAGAAAGTTTGGACAGAGAGGGTGGTCCGAGGTTTAAAGAATGCTATAATAGATATTTTATATGAGTATATATATATATATTTTTAAAATTATATGTATATATCATTGGGAAAAATGCCAAAAAAACCCTGAACTTTTTCAATCTGGCCAAAAAAAACCTGGACTTTGCTGTTGGCCAAAAAATACCCAAACTTTACGTTGACTTTCCAAAAAATACCCAAACTTTGGGTTGACCTGGCCAAAAAAACACACCGTTAACAATCCGTTTAAAATACCGTTAAAATGTTAAACGACGTCGTTTTGATAAATTGGAGAAAATGCAAAACTTGCTATAGAGGGGGTTCGAACCCAGGTCCGCATGCAATATGTAAGGGGTACGCAACCATTTTGGCAATAGCATTTAATTGGTATATGCTCTTCTTAAATGTTACTTAACCAATCCAATTCTAGTTTTATCAAAATAAAAATATGTTATACCTTGGGTTCGAACTCGGTGAATTCGAAAAAATCTAAACAATTCGAAAAAATTCATAAAAGTTCAGAAAATACATAAAAATTCATAAAATTTCAAAAAAAATCTGGCCAAAAAAAAATCAAAGAAAATTCAAAAAATTCAGAAAAATTCAAAAAAATAAACAATTCAATAAAAATTCAAAAAACTCAGAAACATTTTTAAAAAATAAATTTTTGTAAAAAAACGCAATTGTTTTAGAATTTTTATGAATTTTTATTGAATTTTTTGATTTTTTTGAATTTTTCTGAATTTTTTGAATTTTCTTTGAATTTTTTTATTTTTTGATTTTTTTTTGGATTTTTTTGAATTTTCTGAACTTTTATGAATTTTTCTGAATTTTTTGAATTTTCTTTGATTTTTTCGAATTGTTTAGATTTTTTTCGAATTCACCGAGTTCGAACCCAAGGTATAACATATTTTTATTTTAATAAAACTCGAATTGGATTGGTTAAGTAAAATTTAAGAAGAGCATATACCAATTAAATGTTATTGCCAAAATGGTTGCGTACCCCTTATATATTGCATGCGAACCTGGGTTCGAACCCCCTCTATAGCATGTTTTGCATTTTCTCCAATTTATCAAAACGACGTCGTTTAACACTTTAACGGTATTTTAAACGGATTGTTAACGGTGTGTTTTTTTTGGCCAGGTCAACCCAAAATTTGGGTATTTTTTGGAAAGTCAACGTAAAGTTTGGGTATTTTTTGGCCAACAGCAAAGTCCAGGTTTTTTTTGGCCAGATTGAAAAAGTTCAGGGTTTTTTTGGCATTTTTCCCATATATCATTTCATTATAGGTACTTTCCTCCTAACTATCTTTTGTCCTCATAGTCAATAAAGTGAAATATTTCAAAGATTCACTTATTCATCTCTCAAATGACTTAATCTTCCCTAACCTTTTTTCCTACTTACTTTCAATGTTCACATTATATATGTCCTTTTTCATCTACTATTCCATCTTAACTTTTTACCAGCCTCATCATGGAAAAAAAAAATATAACTTTTCACTATCCTTCTCCGCTCTCATAATTAAAAGCTATAATAACCAAGTTTGGAGTCGATGCCCATTATCAAGTTGAAAGACGAACCATAATTGGTTCAAACCGTTTTTTGCATATTATTTTCTACAATCAAGTTTGGAGTAGATGCTCATTATATCAAGTTAGCAAACGAACCAAAATTCGTTCAAACCATTACTTGCATATAATTTTTTGTTATAACAGGATACAAAATAAAATAGACTGAGAAAAATTGTTATGTACATGCTAAAGAATAATATTGATACCAAGAAGGGGGAATAAAAACGCAAGAAGAAAAGAGTGGGAAGTGAATAAAAAATGAGTTTCCAGAAATAGTCATCTTTAAGTCATAGAAAGGAAGAAGATAAGTATGTTTAAATATGATTGTCAACAAAGGCGGACCCACGTACTGAAAGGGTGGGTCACTTGACACCCCCAATTTTTTTTCTTTAATATATAATAGGCAAATTTTAATTGAACCTGGTAAAAACTAATTTTTGAACCCATAAGTTGTGAAGCCCATTTATTTAACATAAACCCACTAACTAAAATCCAAATTATTTTTACAGAAATCATGACCCAATAAACTAAATCCAATCTTCATATCAATTATTACTTTTTAACTCAATCTCAAGTCACGTGTGCAAAAGAAGCATCTTTCCTTCTTACCCAAGTATTTGGGTTTTCAATTCCTTATGTTTTTTTTTTATTTTACGCTTTTTCCTTTTCTTTAAATTTTTCCTTTTCTTTAAGTTTTTCCTTCTCTTAAAATTATTTCCTAAACCTAAAATTTTACTTCGCTAGAAAACAAAGATCCACCTTTGTTTCTTTAGCTTGCCGAGAACGTGAGGAACATCTACTTTTCGTACTTCTGCTCCATAAGAAAACAAATTCCTCTAGTTTGACTTTAATTAACCGTAAGTCTCGATTCTATTTTGTATATATGGTTCTGTTTATGATTTTGATAGCATAACTTGTTTATAATTGACGATTGTAAAAACTGAATATTTTGTTGCTTTTTATACCAGACGGCGCAGTAATGGAAAAGTATTTGAAAAGAAAAGCTCCATCATCACCTCACAAAGATAATGATTTAGATGATCTACCATGGGATCCAGCAGATCGAAAGAAGATATCAGATTACCATCCAAATCAAAGAGATGAGGTAATTCGAAAATATCTGATTAGAGGTCCTTGTCAACCTCGTGGTCATGTTTTTGAACAATTTGTCAATTTGCAACTTTTTGGTGGTATGTTTCGAAGCTATGAAGATACATTATTTTAAGGTGGTCTTAGATGGTTTAGCACATAGTTTTATTTTTTTTTGTCATCTGTTGGAATTTATTAAAGAAACGAAAGCCTAAAGGCTCAACAAAGTTTTTCTTACAACTGATCAAAATCAAACACTAACACATTCAAATCTGCAATAAAACAAACTATTGCAGTGAAATTTTCATCATCTGATCCTCAATTCTAATCAACTATATCAGCTCTTGCTTCAGCTGCATATAAAACATCCCTCAAATCTGGCAATCCAGTAGCAGCACAATTTTCCTATCTCTTTGCAATAGCCAGAAGATCAAAACCGCAATAACATCAAAACACGTCTCTGAACCAGAATAGTACAAACCCGCGAACCAGAGCAAAACATCGTAGCGGCTCAAAAACTCAAAGCCAAGAGGAAGAAAAGGAACCGGCCACTGCCACAAAACTCCAGAGCAACTGCAACTCTAGCATCAACTTTCACCAACGACCCACTAAACCAAGGAAACCACAAGCTCCAACCTCACCAAAAGAAACGAAAGAAAAAACAACAAAACTCACCCCGCACATATGGAATCATGCGAAGGAGAAACAGAGCCCAAGAGATACACGGGGAACCAAATGCCCTAATGTTTTAAGGGTAGCTAAACTCACGCAGGAGGGCTAAACAAAAGGTAGTAGCAAAGACATCTCTAAAACCGGCGCACATGACCAAACATACACGATACCGTTGCAGTAGAGACTACCAAACTCTAACCATAAACAAACCACAAACAGAAATCCAGAAAAACCGACTCTACAATCTAAGAAACGCCCTAAGCGAACCCAAAACTCACAACCACATCAATAGAAAAAAGCTCACACACCAGATTTGGAGAGAGCGACTAACTCCTCCATCGCCACGGTTGATTTACAGAAACGAACCAAGAGCAGGGGAACGAACCGAGAAGCCAACCATCATCCACGATTAGGACCACCGGGAAGGCACGCAGAGCCACCTTCTCCACCTCCATGGACAAGCTCCATCGCAACCTCCATATCCATGATGAACCACCACGCTAGACAAAGTTTTATATATCGTGTTACTTTTCTTTTGTCATAGAATCTCTCGATCATTTTTACTCGTAGCAACCCACAAATTCATCGGAATCAGGGCTGAGACATAAAGAATCAGTTTCGATTTCCGTAAAATAAACGCAATACTTACTAAGCGAAAAGAAATTATGGCTTGTTTCGAGTAACGCTTGCTTCTTCCATGCTGTGTAAATGTCATAGCCAATTGGAATAATTTTTTTTTTTTCTTTTCCCCCGGATTGTCATCCCCTTGGCGCAAATCTTTGGTACAGAAATGTGGATGAAATTATGCTAAACCGGCATATGATTCGTATATAAGAACCGGGTGTGGCATAGTACACGCCTACACGGGTTCGTTCAAAGGTTCAATTTTAAGAAAAGAAAGAGAGCGCGTCACGTGCTGTGCTTGTGTCAGTTTTCGGTTTTTTGGACTCGGTTTAAATCCTATGGTAAAAGCTTTAAAAGCAAGGGTTAACGAGTCGCATGCATGCACGGAATACAGTTTATCAAGGAGGACAAAAATTCTGCTCAAAAGTTTGATGCAAAGGTTGTTGTCAAAAGTTTGAATCTGAACCAAGAGGTTTGCAGAAATTTTATTCTTCTGAACCTTGAAGTCGGTGTACACCATCAAAACCAACACCTCCATTCAACGTCCCTAAAGTGACATAGATGATCATTTTGGTGAAAGTCTCAGCAAATGGTAGGAGACGGACCCAAATGGGTTATGTTCGGATGATGCCACATTTCACTTTGTAATAGAATAATCAAAAATATGATTTGAAGACTCTAACGAGTTTCCAAAAACAAGAGAATAATAGAAAAGACATGCATGCTTCAACGATATAAGCCGAATAAATTTTTGTATGGTCTATGATAAAACTTCTATCGCATTCAGAGTCCGAGGGATTTATCTACAGAACGAAGAGAGAGAGAGAGGGGGGGTTTCAGTGATGAGCAAAGCTTTGCTGCATTCATTGGTTCAGTCGCATGTATAATAAGTAACGATATGAAAACATAAATAAAAGAAAGACCATGTCTCCTGAAGATTATAAATCCACAAAACTAGAAAAGAAAGAAAAGAAGTTGCATTAAATTAGTTAACTTATTTGGTCTCAAGACAAAACCACGTTCATGGCCAACTCATGGTGTCATGTCTCTCCTCTTAACATCAAAAACCATCACATCACATCTCTCTATCCACAAACAGAGTTGCAGTTTTTGGGTGTGAGTGTCTTCTTTTAAGTTTCAAACTAAAGCAAAAAAAGTGGTAAGAGTTAGATAAAACCTCACATCTACAAGGCGCATGATTCAGTTATGTTTGGGACGGGTTCCCCGGTTCAGTCCTAACCGGGGAAAGCAAGAACAGATATTCAGAGACACATGAATGAAACAATGTGTGAATAGTGAAGAAACAAACAAAGAATGGATAGTGAAACATCTACAGTACTTGGGAGTTGCAGTGCCTCTCTCTCTTTGCATTGTCGTCCGAAGATAGCTGGATTGGTCTGTCACTTGTGCTGTCAACAGCACTAATAGAATTACCTGAAAAACAGAGGGATCAGATGTTTTGCTGTTATTTGTTGTTATTTCATGTGGGAAGACGACAATGTGATTATCATCCAAGACCGAAGATAGATGTTGTGGTTTCTAATGATGAAGAAAGCTTTGCTTCATTCATTGGTTCGCATGTGACGTGGATAATGATATTATAAATCACAGGAAAGAAAGACCATGTCTCGTGACGATTACACATCGACAAAACAAAGAAGAAATGATAGACTGAACACTGAGGTGGTTCGATTCTGTTCTGGGACGGGCTCTACGGTTCAGTCCTAAGACTCCTAACCAGGAAAAGCAAGAACAGATATATGGAGAGATATGAATGAAACAATGTTGTGCACAATCATACATGTGAACAGTTATGAAGAAACAAACAAAGAATGAATAGTGAAACATCTACAGTAGTTGGGAGTTGCAATGCAAAATCCAAAGCTTCTTTATCTTTCTCTCTCTTTACATTGTCGTTTGAAGATAGCTGGATTTGTCTGTCACTTGTGCTGTCAACAGCATTAACGGAATTACCTGAAAAAGAGAGGGAACAAACAAATCAGGTGTCTTTGTTGTTATTTGTATAATACAGAGTTTGGGAATCTAAAAAAAGTTAACCTGAAAACGGGTCAGAGACAATATCAGCAGCTTTAGACAATCTCCATGCTGCTCTGTTTTCTCTTGTTGGACTTGGAGAAGAAGCACATCTGGACCCAGCTCTTCTTCGGCTTAACCACTATAGATTTCGCGTTTCTCGCCTCCACAAGATCATTCATGTACTGAACAACGGCCTGTCAGTAAGTGGTATGAATCATCCATGAGTGAGTACCATTTGCGCACAAATTTGATAATCCGGAGAGAAATAGAGAGAGAGAGGAAGCGAACCTGAGGGCCCTTTTCGGCTATATCCCGAGGAGGAACCTGTAGTGGATTCTCCTGAGCACGAAGAACACGCAGCTTCGTTAGCATTCTAAAGGAGTCTGGAAGAACACGGATCTGGTTATTGCTTATATCAAGCTCTTCAAGCATCTCAAGGTTGCCTATTGATCTCGGGAGCGATATCATGTCAGCGAAGTTGTTCCCAACATTCAGCTTCACAAGCGTTGTGGCAAAACACAAGCTCTCTGGCACAAACTCGAGCTCGTTGAAGCTCACATCCAGCTCTTTGAGGTTAGATAAAGAAGACATCGTCGTCGGCAACTGCCTGATGTTATTGTAACGGACGGACAAGATCTCTAGCGTAGTTATCTTCCCAATAGCTTCTGGGAGAGCCTTGAGTTTGTTGTAATCTGCGTGGATTTCTTTCAGCGAAGAACATCCACCGATCGAATACGGAATCTCTTCGATATCGTTTGTCTCAACGTCGAGCTTCTTTAGACTCACAAGAGAACCGATGGATTCAGGGAGAATCTGGAGGCTGTTGCAGCTCAAATTAAGCTCCTCGAGCCGCGTCAATCTGCTAAACGCTGAAGGCAGAGATGATAACTGGTTGCCACTAAGATCGAGGTAAACCAAGTTCAACAATTCTCCGACAGACTCAGGGAGCTGACCGATTCTGTTGGAGTGCAAATCGAGCTTTGTCAAAGAAGAAAGTCCTCCTATTGTGTTTGGCAACACCACAATGTGGTTCTCGGACAAATCAAGCGATCTTAAACTCGACAGCTTGCCGATAGAATCTGGAAGCCACTCGACTTGTTCAGTCAGCTTGTTCTGTAGATTCAGCTCTCGAGTAGCTTTCTTAGCTGATACCTCAATCAAGCTCGCGAATTTGATCAAACTCAGCTTCTCTCCGTCATTGCCTATACATGACAAATGATTCATACTTCAGTTACTAAAACAAATCAAATCTCTAGTTCCGACAATTTCCCTATTTGGAAAATCCAAAGTGCCAATTGAGTAACCCTAGAGGTTTAAGACAAATCGGATTAAGAGTTAGAAGTAACTTACCGGAGAATTTTCCGGCGGTCAGTGTCGAATCCGGAACCTGGGGTTTTCGAGGAGCTACGAAACCATCACCGTAGAGAGAAGGCTTAGCTTTCGCCACGTAGCTGTCGTCTCGTGAGACCATTTCCTTGGGGCGAACAGGGGTCTTCTCGGACAAGTACAAGCTCGACGGCGACTCGGAACGAGTTGGCGGCGTCGGCGTCGGAACTCGCGGAGGACGAGAGGGAGCAGAGCCGTTGGAGGAAGAGGAAGAAGGAGAAGCAATGCAATTAGAAGCTCTTTGAATGAAATCGTCGAACTGAGAGTGAACAGTTTCCAGATCGAGAAGCTTGGTGGCTTCTCTCTTGTGTTCTTTGCTTCGGAAGTGAATAAGACCTTTCTTCATTTCTTGCAGCACCGTGAAAAGCTCCCCGGGAACGTCAGAGCTTTTCCTCTGCTTATCAATGGCTTCTAACCAAGCTTGATCCTCCTTCTCCACGTTCTGTATCAGAGACATGGCAGCTTCGACCTCGTCGATTCCTGGCCTCGGTGGTAAAGATCTGTGAATTCTCATGATTTCTTCAACCACTTGCTCCGTCGAATCCAAACGCTTATCCAATTGCAACAAATCCATTATCTCCAATATTTTCACCGAAACTCAGATATTGGAAGAAAGAAAAGATAAGAAAAACCCTTTCTTTTTGGGGGAGAGGGGCTCAAAGTGTCGATTTTTTTTTTTTAAGTAAGTGGAAAGGAGAAAGAAAGAGAGAGAGTTTATGTAGAAACCCAGAGGTTCTTGTTTCGCCTCATAAATACAGCTGTTTCCATCACTCTCTGTCTCTCTCTCTCTCTCTCTCTGTCCAAGTTTCTTTTTTTGCTTCTTCCCTTCTTCTGGTTCCTTCCTCAGTTCTTCTTCTTCTTCTTCTCTGTTTTCTTGAGAAATAATTGATTAGTTTTTTAGTATATATTGTCACCAAGGAAACTACAAATATCCATGTTTTAAAACTACAGATTTTAATTTCCTATACTTAATTAACATTATCATTGGAGGATATTTTTTTTATGTTTTAAATGCGACGGGAAGAACGTGAACCGTGGGATGGTGACCTATTGCTTATCTGTGGATTTGTATAATCACGTTATTCCCATTTTCTCCCTATATATATATATACACACTTCTCTTTTCTCGTATTCTTTACGTATTTATTGGAAATTATCGACTCATTTCGAAAGAGAACAAAACATACTATTATTGTTATGCAGCTTACATGCAGTAGATTCTGCGGAGATCAATGCCTGTTTTCATTTTTCCTGTCTCCAAAATTATTTCTTCCTTACCGTTAGATTTGTACTAAAGTATACTGTTGGAATTAGCATTACTCGGAAGTTGGAATGTTGTAGGGATCATCAAAGATAACTAAATAGGCCCATTATGTCCGTAAAAAGAAAAAACATTAAATAACTCAATATACTCCATTATTGCTCTGGTTTTTGTAGGTTAATAGTAAAATTATTGTCTTGTTTATTTTTCCGGACTAATAAACTTTTGCTCATAAACAATAAACTATGATTAACTAAACAAAAATATTTCTCAACATGCGGACCAAAAAAAAGTTATTTCTAAACATTATAGAAAAATATATAAATAGTGTGGGTAATTAAAAAGAAAAAGAATTGCGAAGAAGGAAAACTAAAGAGAACAAAAATTAATAAAAGCGGAGACGGCAAAAAAAAAAAAAAAAAGTGAAAGAGGAGAACGCCATGTGTGAGATGGGACACGTGTCGGTGATAGGGCCGATGATGTGTTGTCCTCTAACCTGTATCCAGCTGTCACATTCACAGTCCCCACCTGGATATACGCATAGGCAGATGCATGTCTGGGACTGAGGATGGATATATGATTGTTATTTTCTGCTAAGCTATTTGAAATTATGTCTAGTTTATTTCAGATCAAGCAAACGCTAATATTTTAAGAAAAAAAAAACCCATTGATTACCTCTATAAAACCACTAGTAGTTCAAGTGTGTCAGGAAGTCTGATCCATTTAAACCGAAGTCTAACTCGACAACTCAAGGAATTTGCTGCCTTATATGAATATAATAGTCCACTTAAATTTTGATATAAACTGTTCTTCTTCTAAAGATTCCATAAAGCAAAGACAAGAAAACAGTATTTATCGCAGGTTCGAAACCAAAAATGAAATTCGATTCGTACAGAAAAACAACAAAAATTATAAACATTGTAGGAGATCATCATTTAAAAATATAAAATTGTAGCAGAACTTTTTTTTTTATATGAGCGAATGTGTTTTAGCATGTTGCAAGTTGTGTTATATTTTCTGGTAATGTCAGATTTTCTGGTATAGTGAAGCGTTGCGACTAAATTATGCGTACATGAGACAAACATGACGAAATCTTGGTCGGAATTCTAAGAACGCTAAAGAACCTATACAAAACATTTCTTTCTTTTTTTTTACAAACTAACAAATGACCAGAAACCCTCCTGGACAATCTTCATTTTTTTACGAAACGTAGAAAAATGAAGACAATCTAACGGCCATTAACGACACACTATCTTTCATCTTTTGCTTTTGTAAGTGGGTTAAAAGGCGAGATGAAGATTTAGCTAATGCTAAGAAAGTTATTAACATCATTTCAAAAAAAAAAAAGAAAGTTATTAACATATAACTCTGTGGTGTTTAAAAGGTTTTGTTGTTGTTTGTGTATGTATTCTTCCCGATTCTAAAACACAAACGAAACTCAAATCAACGTTCTTTTTTCTTTTCTTTTCAAACTAGTTGACTTTTCGTTCTTTTAAAATTTTAAATACTGCTAAAACTTCTATAAAAAATATTGATTGAAATATATATATGTTAATTTATGGTACATGAAGTAATAATGTTGAGATGTTAGACTTGAAAAGATGCTTGAATTCTGTTTCAGCAGTTTATCTTTGATTTTTATTCGTAGACTTTATTGATAAAGTTAAACATTCATAAAGTCAAACAAAACGAAAAACAAAAGATAAACGGCCGACAGAAAATAAAGAAGATAAACTGCCGAAATGTTTTATAGGATTATATGTAAAGTAGGGAATTTTTTTGTTTGTTTTTGTCGCTATAAAGTAGAGATTTATTTCAACTATTCAAGTCATGGTTTAATATCGACTATATATAATCTGATGTATTTTATTTGACTTTTAGTATTTTACATTTATCGTAGCTTTCTTCACCGTAGTAAAATTGATTTAAGTAGAAAATTTTGGGTACTTCAGGAACGAACTTTTTTATATCCTCTTCTGAATATTCCAACTATATGTATGTGGCCATGTGGGTGTGGGAGATTCTATTTTGGTGGTCGCACACATTGCTTTTTACTTTATAGAAACTACGTCATTTGTTCAAAGCCCCCTTCACAGTTCACACCATCATCTCTTTCTCTCTCTGACATCACCTTAAAGTTTCAAAGCTTCAAAGCTTCAAAGCTTCAAAGCTTCATTCATCACTTCCGAAAAATTTGTGACCTTGGTTTTAAAAGCAATTCTGGTGCCTTACATTACTTTTTTCGGCTTCAAGATCAGACTTGTCTATTGTCTTAAAGATTTCTCGAAACACATTTTTTTGTATTATAAAACAACATAATATTTTAATTTACATTAGTAATTAGTTTTGGAGAAATCATGTTCACTGCATATATATAAATATAAAGGCATCATTTGAGAATCAAATCGAAGAGGACTTTTGTCGTAGCTAGTTTACCATTAGAGAGCTACAGCTTTGAATAATATCCGTACTCAACTCCAACTGCAGTATTAAGAAGCAAACAAATCAAAGTCCTTGAAACTATGCTAAAGATCAAACCTCATTCTGGTTTACGTCTAAACCAAAACCAGGGATCAACAATTAGCTCTATCAGCAACGCTTGATCTTGAGCATTTCTCAATCACTCTTACCTTGCTGAGATCCAATCTCCTGTAAGTAATGTTCCGCATCCAAAGCTGCCATGCATCCTACACAATCAATCGAACGAGTTGAAATCACGATCGGTGCTCTATAACAGAGCCGAACAAAGTTAGCTTTTGAACATTGTGAAAAACAAAAGTTTCTCAAGTTTTACGACTGTTGAAACTTGAAATGATTAAAAGATCTCTAACGAGACTGTTGCTTACAAAAGAAATAAAGATCTCTACTAAGCGCAATGTAAAGAACACACTCTAAGGAAGATTAACTCCAACACAAAACCTTAGCTTGAACAAATCAATTGTTAACTGAACCACATGATATCGAAATAACTAGAAAACTCACTTAACTAAACAGTTCTTTTGGAAACACTATTTCCAACATTTGAAGACAGAAAGCCAAGGAAAAGTAGAGAGAAGAAACTAACCAGTTCCTGCAGCTGTTACCGCCTGCCTGTACTTCTTGTCTTGGACATCACCGGCGGCGAAAACTCCGGGAACGCTAGTCTTTGTAGTACCGGGCTTCGTCACCACGTAACCATCAGAATCGAGCTCAACCGCACCATCCAGAAACTTGGTTGCGGGCTCATGACCAATGGCAAAGAACAATCCAGAGACTTTCAAATCCGAAACCTCCCCAGTAACCACATTCTTCACCTTCAATCCTCCGAGAACTCCCCTCTCTCCGTCACCGTAAGCCTCCACAACCGTCGAGTTCCAAATCACGTCGATCTTAGGATTCGACAGAGCTCGCTGCTGCATAATCTTAGAGGCCCTGAAGGCGTCTCTCCTATGGATTATGTGCACGTTGGATCCGTATTTCGTGAGGAAGTTTGCCTCTTCCATCGCCGAATCGCCTCCGCCGATGACCGCAAGAGGTTTGTCACGGAATATCGGAGCAGCTCCGTCGCAGACAGCACAAGCGGAGATTCCGCGATTCCAGAAACCTCCCGAGCCTTCACCAGATCCAGCGAAGCTAAGCCGCTTGGCTACAGCTCCCGTAGCGAGGATCACGGCGTCGGCGAGGACGGCCTTGGAATCTGTGAACAGCTTAAACGGTTTCGACGAGAAATCGACTTTTGTCACCGTCTCCGTGAAAATAGTCGTGCCGAATCGCTCCGATTGCTTCCGGAACTTGTCCGTGAGCTCCGCGCCGAGGATACCTTCCGGGAACCCAGGGAAGTTCTCGACGTCGGTGGTGGTTGTTAGCTGGCCGCCGGGAGCGATGTCGTTAGCCATCCATCCTTCGAAGAGAAGAGGCTTAAGCTCCGCCCTAGCCGCGTAGATAGCCGCCGTGTGAGCCGCCGGGCCACTACCGACGATGCAGAGCCTTGTGTTGTGAGTTTCGAGGCCGTCCATGACGGCGGAGGCAAGAGACGGCGTTTGCGGTTCCGGCGGAGAGAGAGTGGATCCAAGCCGTGCAACGCTTCGTGCTCTGCTTATCAAAGACTTTATCAAAAACCGCGAACGATTCATACAATTCATTGTGAAAGACAAGTAACAAGAAGACCTTGGGTTTATTTATTTTTTCTGAATTAGTTTTACTTTTTCTATTTCTCGATTTTGACTTTATAAAAATGAAAAGCTTGCGACAGGGGGAATTCGAGACAACAGTACACAAGAATAGAATCACTTTGATACGAAGTAGTTGCTCTTACATATCTTCCAAACTAAAATGATTCTTCAAAACTGAAAACACATGTGTTTAGTTAAAAGTTAAAACACACGTTGGGGATAAAGAACTTGCAAAATTTCACCTCCTAGAAATGTAATCAAAAATGAAAAAGTAGCTCCAGCAAAATCGATAACTACATAAAATAAATCAAAACATAGGATTGCTCTTTCTTTCTTTATTGACTTTTAATGAAAATCAAAAAACACCATAAGAGACAGATTTAGAACGAGAGAAAAACTAATAAAACACAAATAAGTAAGAGAAAGAAGTATACAAAAGTCTGTGAAATTGGTTCAGGACACAACACAAGACAAATCCCTCAAAGACAATATGATCTCAGAGCTTCCTTTAACCCAAGCTCAAAGGAAAGCATCCTTCTCGAGCAGCTTCACCACCTCGAGCTGGTTGTTCAGCTTGGCCACATCAATGGGTGTCTTCTCGTCTAGGTTTTGCAGAGTCCTGCGACCACACACACATACACAGAACGCGTCATATAACTAACTAAAGTAGTGAATAAGTGTTTAGAGGGGTCGTTTCTTTATAAGTGTCGTGTTGTAAGACTTACACTGCAGCACCATTCTCTAGGAGAAGGCTAACACATTCTTTCCTCCCGTAACCAGCAGCGTAATGCAGTGGTGTGTTCTTGTTTTTGTCAACCGCGTTAACACTTGCTCCAGCATCGATAAGAACTTGAGCGCATTTCAACTGTGGCAAGGGATCAATATGGTCAATCTCGATTCAAATCCATAGTTATACACAAAACGTTAAGCATAGAAGTAATTGCCAATTCCATCTCAGTGTTCTTTCACTAAATATTAAATCATGATACAAGTAAACTGTGTCATGAAAACTCGTAGGCGTAAAAGACTTGTTACTTCTCTACCAAGTGAATGATCGTAAATATGCTTAACTTCAAGAGCTAGTGAAACAAAAGAGAACCACCGAAATCCGAATATTAAATTGCCCTGAATTGATAAGAGACTAGCATACCTCGCCGTATCCACAAGCAAAATGCAGTGCTGTCCTTCCCTCAGAATCTTCTTCATCTTTGTTACCACCAGATGCCAAAGCAGCTTTCAAACCCTAGTTAAATCAACAAATCAATCCAATAAAGAGTTCAACAAAACAAATTTTACATGGGGATTAGAGTGAGAAAATGACAAATTTTCTGCCTGTTCCACATAATTCATCGACCAACACATAAATGATAAAATCCAAAATGGTCAAGCATATGAACGTTTAACAAAGTAGGAAGTAGTCTAACCTCAACATCACCAAGACTGGCAGTTTGGTGAACAATAGACTCTTCTTCCTCGCCTTCTTCCGCTACCTCGGGTTCAGCTGAAGCAGCCTGGTCCGGCAAGCCACCAACAGGCATCCCCATTGCTTCACCAAGCTTTTTCAGCACATCTTTATCATTCCAGTACCTAATACCAGATAAAAAAAATTCTTCCTCCATAAGCAAAAATAACCACAAGCAGAAACAAGTTTTACAGTTTGTATCTATAAAAATATATAGAACACAAGTTTGTATCACTCACTTCATCATGGCAGAAGGACCACCAGCATCTATCTCATCAAGTATAGGTTTCAACTCCGGATCTTCTTTCATCCGCGCCATACGCTCAGTAAAGTGCTCCGCTGTCTCAGGGTTGGAGAAAGCATCCAAAAAAGGAGACATTTGTGGATCCTGAAGTTAAAAGGAAAACAAACCAGAAAGAATAGATTCATTCAAAGCCATGCCTCAATATAACCAAAAGTACCGGAAAGAAATCTAAACGGAATCTATTTCACCTGCACCAAGGCGTTACCAAGTCGCTCAGCCATAGTCTGGAACTCGGGGTTATGCATAACCTGTTGCATTGTGCTGACATACTGTTGAGGATCAATGTTAGGGAAACCTCCTCCTCCCTGAGCTGCGTTTGGGATGGATCTCTGAAGCTGCTCAGCCAATTGGTTAAATGCAGGATCTTTAGCAATCTGCTCAGCCAATTCTCTGATGCTCGGATCCTGCAAAAATCCCACCAAAAAACCCATCAGTAGAAGATAAAAGTATTTCAATTTTTTGCTTCGAGAAAGGTCACTTACGTTGAGGATACCAGCCATATTTGAGAAATCAAAAGCATTGAAATTCAGGCCAGGGTTAGCTGATGAAGGTGAACTCCCCGAGGCTGATTCCGGTTTAGGACTCTTGTTCTCCTCCGTCGACTCGGTTTTCTCATCTACAGTGAAACGAAATACAATTCTCTCTAAACTCGAAGATACACAATAAACCAACACACCAAATCTGACTAGAGACGATTCAATTCGAGATTGAATGATAAAATACAACATAAACATCGCAGATCAGATTGGAGAAGAAGACTTGGTGAAAACAAACGTTACCTGAAGGAGGCGGCGGAGTTTTCTCTGGATTGGAAGCCATTTGTTAGAACTTAAACCCTAGAAATCCCAAAAGAAAAAAAAACAATTGATTCACAAAATTTATTCAGAAACAAGCATGCAATAGGAAATCAAGTGAAATAAATCGTAGAAGATGGTGAAGAGACGGAGGCGAGACCAATCAAAGAGAAATGAGTAAAACCACAAGAGGAAGAAGAAATTAACCCGAGAAGACAACGTTGTGGTGGCAAACGCACAAAGAAAGACGAAAACAGATAATCAATTTTTTTTTTCTCTTCTGAAATTTATTATGTCGACAGAACTAATAAAAAATGATTTTTATTATATATTGGTGAATTATTATTATCAGCTGGAATGGATTGGATTTGGAAAGAAGACGAGACACAACAGCCACTGCTTCCATTGAAGTACTTTGAACCTAAAATGGTAATAAGAGTTTTTCTTATTTAAATAAAAATAAGATAAAATAAAATATTATAGGCCCATATTTCTTACGCTGTTTGGGCCCAGCCCTTCTTCACATCCACGGGATACCGGTAAATCCAAGTTGGTTGGATTTAGGATTGTAAAATTCGATTAAACCAACCAAATCCAGGCAAATAATATTTTTATATAAGCAATCGTAAAACCAAACTAAACTAAAGTTTTGGACAGTAATTTAAGCCGAAGCCTACTGTTTCAGATGTGAACTGGTAATAATAAGCTGACTTGTAGTGAGTGAGCCTGAGCCACGTCAAATTTTTGATTTTTTTCTTTCAGTCACATTAAGATCCAATTATCCGTTAATGGATAAACACGCGTCACTTCTCGGAAGCAGCCGTTCATGGCAGCCACGCCTGCACTCTGTGCTGCTCTCCGACTTCCCTTCTCTCCGATTCCCAAAACCAGCGCTCCTTTGCAGTTCAACATCATCCCTTCGCCGTTTTCCTCACCGTCCTCGTTTACATTGCCTCGGTTGCTCCGTTCCGTCGCTACCGGCGGCAGAATTTTCCCGCGTTCGCAGGCGGCGAGGCAGCAGGCTGATCAGGACGAGGCTGGATTCGATCAACCGCCGTCTCAGGAGCTTGCGATAGCGTCGGCGTGTTTGGTTGGTGTCCTGACCGGAATTAGCGTGGTTCTCTTCAACAACTGCGTTCACTTGCTCCGAGACTTCTCATGGGATGGGATTCCTGATCGTGGAGCTTCGTGGCTTAGAGAGGCACCGATCGGTTCCGTTTGGTTGCGCGTAATCCTTGTCCCGACTCTCGGCGGTTTGGTGGTCAGCGTCCTCAACCAGCTTCGAGAAGCTGCTGGAGATTCCGTCGCAGATTCTGATAAGGCTGATTCTAGTCTCGATCGTTTGAAGGCGGTGCTGCGTCCCTTCCTTAAGGCTGTTGCCGCATGTGTGACGCTTGGGACCGGAAATTCGCTGGGTCCCGAAGGTCCCAGTGTTGAAATTGGAGCGTCAATCGCCAAAGGAGTCAACTCTCTGTTCAACAAAAGTCCTCAGACTGGGCTCTCACTTCTTGCCGCTGGCTCAGCTTCTGGAATTTCCTCTGGTTTGTTCATTTTTTGCTATTTTTGGTTCTTTTGCATTAGTCCTCTTGCTTGAATTACGAAATGCAAGTTTGTTTTCTTAGCTGAGATGACTTTGATAAGCAGATGAAGCTTCATTCTTTATATATGTTTCATCGTGTAACTTAGGCAAGTCGATTTTTTTTTATGTTACAGGGTTCAATGCAGCTGTTGCTGGATGCTTCTTCGCAGTTGAATCTGTTTTGTGGCCTTCATCAAGTGATTCATCATCATCACTTCCAAACACAACTTCGATGGTTATTCTTAGTGCTGTTACTGCTTCTGTGGTGTCAGAAATCGGCCTGGGCTCTGAACCCGCGTTTAAGGTACCTGACTATGACTTCCGCTCTCCTGGAGGTAATGTACATTGGCCTTCTTATGCTTTCATCCTTCTCCTTTTGTGCTTTTTTTGTTTGAAAATTTTAGTTATTTCTATGCAAGATAGAACCGAAAACGAAACTTATGAGAGCTGTTCACTGATTTGCAGAACTTCCACTCTATCTTTTATTGGGCGCTCTGTGTGGCTTGGTCTCGTTGGCCCTATCTCGATGTACATCATCCATGACATCTGCTGTTGACAGTCTTAACAAGGATGCTGGGATACCAAAGGCTGTTTTTCCTGTAATGGGTGGCTTAACTGTTGGAATCATAGCTTTGGTATACCCTGAAGTCTTATATTGGGGTTTCGAGAACGTGGATATTCTGTTGGAATCTCGTCCATTTGTGAAGGGCCTTTCAGCTGAACTTTTGATTCAGCTCGTAGCTGTCAAGATAGCTGCAACAGCATTGTGTCGGGCTTCTGGACTGGTCGGTGGATACTATGCTCCTTCTCTCTTTATTGGCGGGGCAGCAGGAATGGCCTATGGAAAGTTCATTGGCATTGCCTTGGCTCAGAATCCTGGAATCCATCTCTCTATCCTTGAAGTGGCATCTCCACAAGCTTATGGTCTGGTACTGTTCTTACGCGGTCAATGTTTCAAACACGTCTTAAATTTAAGGGTCTATTGGTTTTTTACCTACCAAAACTTTCAGTAAATTTTGCTAAAAGTTTTTAGCTTCATAGCCAATGATCTGTTCGTTTCATTGTTTCACAGGTTGGAATGGCTGCTACGCTTGCGGGGGTTTGTCAAGTTCCTCTTACATCGGTGCTACTGCTATTTGAACTTACACAGGACTATCGTATAGTGTTACCCTTACTGGGAGCTGTAGGTATGTCTTCATGGATTACATCTGGACAATCAAAGAGACAAGAAACTAGAGAAACAAAAGAAACTAGGAAAAGAAAGAGCCAAGAAGCTGTACAGCCTCTGAGGTCATCTGGTGATGAATCACCGACGAATAACCTTTGTGAAGTTGAAAGTTCTCTTTGCATTGATGATTCAAGCATCCAAGCTGAGGAGCTGGCAAGGAGGATCTTTGTTTCAGAAGCCATGCGAACAAGATTTGCCACAGTTATGATGAGCACCTCTCTTGAAGAGGCAATAACTCGTATGCTCATAGAGAAACAATCATGTGCGCTGATTGTTGATCCTGACAATATCTTTCTCGGTCTACTTACACTTTCAGACATTCTGGAATTCAGCAAAGCAAGGAAAGAAGAAAACAAAGGACCCAAGGTACGAATTTGAATAATCTGCTCTTGCCTCAATCTCTGAAGTAACTGCATCTATCTTGTTGTAACCTGATCAAATAATTGAACCATTTCTTTGGTTTTAGGAGACATATGTTAATGAAATCTGTCCGATGAGTGGAGGAGGATGTAAAGTGCCGTGGACTGTTACACCTGATATGGATCTTCTCGCTGCCCAAACAATCATGAACAAGCATGAAATTTCTCATGTTCCAGTCGTTTCAGGCGGCATTGATTCTCGCAGAATACACCCTGTTGGGGTCCTAGATAGAGAATGTATTACTCTAACACGCAGGTCTGCCTATCTCTGTCTTTCCTCAGTTTAACTACTTCATATTGAATTTTTTTACACTAGTTCCTATAACTTAAGCTGCCAAGTTTCCCATATTGGATGTAGTAGAAGTTAAACTAGTTAAAGAAATTTTACTTGCAACTTTTGTATGCTCCTCAAAGGAAAGGAATGAGTAGCAAAGTCCGGTTTCTAGGTACATTTTATATTCAGAGAACGGTCAACTATAATCAGAGTTAATACCAAAGCTATTTGCATTTCTGATTTTCCGCTCTGTAGATGCTGCGCTGGAAATGATACTGGTTTTTCTAAATTTTTCTTTGGTTTGATCTGGCAGAGCTCTAGCAACCAGAATGTTCCTCTACTGAGTCAATGCCCCATCTGAACAGAATGATTTCAATATTTTCCTCCTGTGAGGCTCGGGACCAATTTTTGTTCCTTGTATTAAGAGATTTATGGAGAAAGAGTTGGCTAGTGCAGCATGTTTAGAAGAAGTTCGTGTTCTCCATTGGTGGAAGCTCCCATATGGCCATATCCCGCTTAAGGTGTTGAGCAATCCAAAGGGAATACAAGCATGGAACGTGGGTACTAAAAAATCTTCTCCTTTGTAACCGAAGACACTGTGCTCAGGTGATTCGTTACTATTCCATCTTACTTTGTACAGATCGTCACAGTACCTTTCTCAATTATTTGTATATTTTGTAAATTGCTACTTGGCTTATATCATAGTGAGAAAGTTTTGCCTACTTGAAGACTATGAAAGTGTCAACAATCATATATAAGTGTTGCCTATTTCACTATTTTTGTACTGAGAAGAAGATGAATGATTCCCATGGAAACTCAGCATTTCTTGTAATCCAACGCTGAAATTCCCTTTAACATGGTCTCGCTAGCCTCTAAACCATCATGAACATGGGGATGTTTTTTTTTTTCTCCAAGCAAATTCTTAGAGGAAACCATTTTTAAGGTAATGAATAAGCAACCCACATGGGTTGAATGACCTACCTAATCTGTACTTACCTTCAGCATGGTATAGCTACCACCCTCTTAACACGCATGGATACACATGCTATATAACTATTGGCGTATGATTTCATCGTTATCAGAGAATGGATCAAGCAAAAGGAAAAGTTTGTGTTACCGGAGCTTCAGGCTTCTTAGCTTCTTGGCTTGTGAAGAGGCTTCTCCTTGAGGGATATGAAGTTATCGGAACAGTCAGAGATCCAGGTTTCTCTACCCATCCTCTTTCCGTTCTCTTGTTTTTTTTTTTTTTTTTGGTTCCTGTCATTGCTTAAAACCCGTAATAAGCTAGCTAGGCAAGTGAGACTCAGCCAGCTTTCCTGTTATGACAGGAAATGAGAAGAAACTGGCGCACCTTTGGAAGTTGGAAGGGGCAAAGGAGAGACTACGGTTGGTGAAGGCTGATTTAATAGAAGATGGAAGTTTTGATAACGCCATTATGGGATGCCAAGGAGTTTTCCATACTGCTTCTCCAGTGCTCAAACCTACCTCCAATCCAGAGGCATGATGCCAATACAATTTTTTTTTTTTCCTGGTCACAGTGTATCATTTAATAGATTAACTTTTATATCCCTTGTGATCTGATAGGAGGAGATTTTGAAACCAGCTATAGAGGGCACACTGAATGTACTGAGATCATGCGGGAAGAATCAGTCCCTGAAGCGTGTGGTCCTCACCTCATCCTCTTCAACAGTCAGGATTAGAGATGATTTTGATCCTAAAGTCCCTCTTGACGAATCGGTTTGGACCTCTGTGGAACTCTGCAAGCGTTTCCAGGTATATATAATCATTTGAATAGAATAGCCCTTTAAGTGTTTAAACAAAGTACAGAGAAAGGTAGCTAGTTTTTGCTCAACACAAAAATAATATTAGCTAACAGTTTGTGTAAATGCGTTTCGTAAAAAAGGTCTGGTATGCTTTATCAAAGACATTAGCCGAGCAAGCTGCATGGAAATTCTGTGAAGAAAATGGTATTGACCTTGTCACTGTTCTACCATCCTTCCTCGTGGGACCCAGCCTGCCTCCTGATCTGTGTTCTACAGCATCCGATGTCCTAGGATTGCTTAAAGGTACTCTCTCTTGCCAACATAACCAGAACAGTTCACTTTTCCTCTGTTGCAAATTAACGCTTATAACTTGATAACACAACAGGAGAAACAGAGAAGTTTCAATGGCATGGACAGATGGGGTATGTTCATATCGATGATGTGGCACGAACCCACATACTCGTTTTCGAACACGAAGCAGCCCGAGGCCGATACATTTGCAGCTCCAATGTTGTCAGTCTAGAGGAACTGGTTTCCTTCCTCTCCGCTCGTTACCCATCACTCCCTATCCCCAAGAGGTTTAACACACTGATGTTTTAACCCTTTTCTCAAACCTTTTTATCAAAGATAGACGATGATAATCTTGTCTTTGAAAATTTCAGGTTTGAGAAACTGAATAGGTTGCATTACGACTTTGACACTTCGAAAATAAAGAGTCTCGGGCTCAAGTTCAAGTCCCTTGAAGAGATGTTCGATGACTGCATTGACTCATTTGTGGAGCAAGGGTATTTATCAGATGTTGTTCCTTAACTCTTAGATCAAAAACATGTAATGTCGCTCACAATAAACCAGTATAAGTGTAGAAAACGTCTAGACAAAGGTAAAGAATGAACGATCCACCATTGCGCCATTTGGCATCTTAATTCGAAAAAGAAAAAAAAAAACAGTCATGATCCGGATTGATCATGCAAATAGAGAAAAGTCTTCCTCTAGTATATTTAAATGAGGTTCGATGTAAGATGTTCAACAAGACTCGAGACTAAAAACCTACGGTTCACCACTAATATAACCTGAGAAGGCAATGGAGATCGACTTTGTTCAGAAACTATTTACAAAGCAAAGAGGTTTATGGTAATATATACCGGCATGGTGTTGCAATGGTTTGTGTGTACTGTTAGCTTCTTTAAATCATGCGAGTTTTGTAACACCCCTTTTGTGCCAGGAATAACATACTGAGAGATCGTTGTCTTAAGTGTCAATGCTTTGACCTTGAACATGGGAAATGGAACACCAAGGAGCTCGGCATAAGACAAAATCTAACACAAATGATCATTGATCAGAAACTATTTACATAGATTCCATCTTCGTGATAGAATATAACAGAAAGAATCATTGATCATAAACTATATACATAGATTTAAACGTTAACTTGTAGAAAAAGAAGGCCTAATGCAAACTAATCCATCTGCAAACCGTTTATGAAACCAAGTGATCCTAGGCATTAGAGAATGCTAGAATGTGCCTAAAACGTACCTGAAGAAAGTTTCCTCCAAGGGTAAGCTTTTCTACATGCTGTAACTTTTCTACTATCTCTAGCACCAGAGATTGAAGAAAAGCATCATTGAAAGTTATATCAACCGAGCCAAAGCAAATGTCCATATTAGCTTCGGTTAAAGACGAGACATCAACTAAAGTACATCCGAGCTGCCAGTCTGTCAAATGGAGACAACGGAGATGCGGTGCCACAATCTGCGCGGCCCCCGAAAGCCAATTGTTGCGCTCAACTACTAATGTTCTCAGACTCAGTGATTTGCTTAGATCAAGAAAGCCAAGTTTATCGCAGTCATTCAATGTTAAGCTCTCGAGAATGGGACAGCCAGATAGGATCTTAGCCATGGATTCATCAGAAACAATACATCTAAGCAAGGACAGGTTCTTGAGAGACGTCCACGACACGGAGCATTTGGGAATCATATCAGTTAGCATAAGGGTGAGTTGCTTGAGAGAGGAACTGAGGTAGAAGAAATCAGGAAGAGTATAGGCGTCATAACAGATATAGAGGGACATAATCTCCAAGTGGCGGGACACGACGAACTCGATCCACCTGTCGATGTACGGAAAATCGTGTTTGCCGTAGCTATAGAGGTGAAACTGCATTGTCTTGGGAGCTGTGTAGCGAGTTATGGTTTTGTTAATCCAAGCAGCCTCCACTGTAGCGCCACGGAAAGCGAGGGAAGGTGTATCACACCATACACGCCTCCATCGTTTTGACAAGAGCGATGTTGTGATGGCCAATCTCGTTGGAACAAAGGTGAGGATATGTTGGAGGATCACATCAGGTAGACCGCTGATTTTGTCTACTACTGCTCCTTTCCTTTTAAGGCGGCGGAGACCACCACCACCACCGTGGCAGTGGCTTCGGACTCGTCTAGCGGCGGTGGCGCTCTCGTCCGCCATATCAACTATAACTTGCCATTTTCTTAGGGCTTACTTTTCTTTTTATTATGAAACAGCTTTCAGAACACGCAATCCTATTGGCTCTTAACAATTATTAGGCACAAAACAGTAGTTATCTTATTAAATAAACTCTCACTTTTTGTTAGATTTATAAAACAACCTTGTTTCGATCAAAAGATAGTCTAGCATCCAATCCCATACTTCTTCAATCCAACTTGTGGTTTAAGACAAAAAAAAAGAAGAGAAAAACGATTTGATCAAGATTTCCAAAAGCATTTACCATAGCAGCCGCACAGGAAACAATACAACATGTGTTAACTGCCGCATAGAAGATAGAAAGAAACTATTTAGTGGCCTGGGCGATTATATTGCTTATCGAACCGACCTCCTCTTTTGCAGCTTCCACCATTTGATCGTTCAACAATCAAAACAGACAGAGGTTGTCATTTTGTCAAGACAAATCCTATAGACTATAATGTTTTCATGTCGATGGCTTACAAAATCAGAAACTCAGTACCTGAGCAGATATAATCCTGGCTACTGTTTTCTTGCTGGACTCTTGGAGCTCACCGGCAATCAATAGCTGATCTGTGTTCTACAGCATCCGATGTCCTCGGATTGCTTAAAGGTACTCTCTCTCTCTTGCCAACATCACCATAATAGTTCACTTTTCCTCTGTTGAAAATTAACGCTTATAACTTGATAACACAACAGGAGAAACAGACAAGTTTCAATGGCATGGACAGATGGGGTATGTTCATATCGATGATGTGGCACGAACCCACATACTCGTTTTCGAACACGAAGCAGCCCGAGGCCGATACATTTGCAGCTCCAACGTTGTCAGTCTAGAGGAACTGGTTTCCTTCCTCTCCGCTCGTTACCCATCACTCCCTATCCCCAAGAGGTTTAACACACTGATGTTTTAACCCTTTTCTCAAACCTTTTTATTAAAGATAGACGATGATAATCTTCTCTTTGAAAATTTCAGGTTTGAGAAACTAAATAGGCTGCATTACGACTTTGACACTTCGAAAATAAAGAGTCTCGGGCTCAAGTTCAAGTCCCTTGAAGAGATGTTCGATGACTACATTGCCTCATTTGTAGAGCAAGGTTATTTATCAGATGTTGTTCCTTAAGTCTTAGACTCAAGAACATGTAATGTCGCTTCACAATAATCCAGTATAAGTGTAGAAAACGTCTAGACAAAGGTAAAGAATGAACGATCCACCATTGCGCCATTTGGCATCTTAATTCGAAAAAAAAAAAAAACAGTCATGATCCTGATTGATCATGCAAATAGAGAAAAGTCTTCATCTAGTATATTTAAATGAGGTTCGATGTAAGATATTCAACAAGACTCGAGACTAAAAACCTACGATTCATCACTAATATAACCTGAGAAGGCAATGGAGACTTTGTTGTCGTGAGAGAGTGTTCGAACCATCTCTTTAAACCTATAGAAACGGTCGTCCAATAGTAGGAACATCTTCTCTAATGTCTTTGTGTTTTGAAGCATAAGTTCCACGAATGAAGCTAAGTGCGTGGACTCTACATCCCGAGGGCACTTGTTCCAACGGAACCCATCTCTTGATCTCCAGCACTGAGCCGGATCCAAGCCTTTCAAAGCCAAGTGCTCGTCAAGATGCTCCCCCTGCACAATAGAAAAAATAAAAGGATCGATGCTCTAACTATCAAAGGAACACCAAGGAGCTCGGCATAAGATAAAATCTAACACAAAGAATCATTGATCAGAAGCTATTTACAAAGCAAAGAGGTTTATGGTAATATATATACCAGTATGGTGTTGCAATGGTTTGTGTGTACTGTTAGCTTCTTTAGATCATGCGAGTTTTGTAACACCCTTTTTATGCCAGGAATAACATACTGAAAGATCGTTGTCTTAAGTGTCAATGCTTTGACCTTGAACATCGGAAGAGGAATACCAAGGAGCTCGGCATATGATAAAATCTAACACAAAGAATCATGGATCAGAAACTATATACATGGATTTAAACGTTAACTTATAGAAAATGAAAGCCTAATGCAAACTAATCCATCTGCAAACCGTTTGTGAAATCAAGTGATCCTAGGCATTAGAGAATGCAAGAATGTGCCTAAAACGTACCTGAAGAATGCTTCCTCCAAGAGTAAGCTTTCCTACATGCTGTAACTTTTCTACTATCTCTAGCACCACGTATCGAAGATAATCAGCAGGGAAACTTATATGATTCGGGTTAAGGCTAATGTCCATATTAGCTTCGGTTAAAGACGAGACATCAACTAAAATACATCGGTGATGAGAGTTTGTCAAATGGAGACAACGGATATGCGGTGCCACAATCTGCTCGGGGCCCCAAAGCCAAAAGTTGCGCTCAACTACTAATGTTCTCAGACGCAGTGATTTGCTTAGATCAAGAAAGCTAAGTTGATGGCAGACATTCAATGATAAGCTCTCGAGAATGGGACAGCCAGATAGAATCTTAGCCATCGATTCATTAGAAACAATACAATTACGCAAGGACAGGTTCTTGAGAGATGTCCACGACACGGAGCATTCGGGAATCATATCAGATTTATTAAGGGTGAGTTGCTTGAGAGAGGAATTGAGGTAGAAGAATTCAGGAAGAGTATAGTCGTCATGCCGGATATAGAGGGCCATACGCTCCAAGTGGCGGGACATGACGAACTCGATCCACCTGTCGATGTACGGAAAATCGTGCCTGCCGTAGCTATAGAGCTGAAAATTCATTATCTTGGGAGCTGTGTAGCGAGTTATGGTTTTGTTAATCCAAGCAGCCTCCACTGTAGCGCGACGGAAGGAGAGGGAAGGTGTATCACACCATACACGCCTCCATCGTTTTGACAAGAGCGACGTTCTGATGGCCAATTTCGTTGGAACAAAGGTGAGGATATGTTGGAGGATCACATCAGGTAGACCGCTGATTTTGTCTACTAGACCACCACCGTGGCAGTGGCTTCGGACTGGTGTAGCGGCGGTGGCGCTCTCGTCCGCCATATCAACTATAACTTGCCATTTTCTTAGGGTTTACTTTTTTTTTATTATATTATGAAACAGCTTTCAACACACGCAATCCTATTGGCTCTTTTTAAGTTTTACCAATTATTAGGCCCAAAACAGGACTTTATCTTATAAAATAAACTCTTTTCTTGGGTTAGATTTATAAAACAACCTTGTTTCGATCAAAAGACAATCTTGTGGTTTAAGACAAAAAGGAGAAAAAAGATTGGATCAAGATTTCCAAAAGCATTTGCCATAGCAGCCGCACAGAAAACATAACAACATGTTTCAACCGCCGCATAGAAGATGAAAGAAACTATTTAGTAGCCTGAGCGATTATATTGCTTATCGAACCGGCCTCCTCTTTTGCAGCTTCCACCATTTGATCCTTACAACAATCAAAACAGACAGAGGTTGTCATTTTGTCAAAGACAAATCCTATAGACTAATGTTATCCTGTCGATGGCTTACAAAATTAGAAACTCAGTACCTGAGCAGATATAATCCTGGCTACTGTTTTCTTGCTGGACTCTTGGAGCTCACCGGCAATCAATAGCTCATCCAATATGTAATACGCCTAAGAAGGAAACAAGAGATGCAGAAACTACCATCAAGAAATTACGTGCTGGATACTGGCAAGAGTCGTGTTTGTGGTATGGTATTACCTTGTGGAAGTTAAAAATCAAATCGAGCTCACACACCTGAAAGATCATAGATAAAAATCAGAATCCGGATGTTCCTTTAAGGTGAAAAGATGACAAAAAAGTGGAAGTAGAAATTTTTTACTCACACTTCCGAAATAGCGGTCGAGAATCTCAACGTAGTGATGAATGATCTCAAGAACCTCTAACTCATTATCCTCCTGATCAATGCACATGCAGAAGTAGAGGCTTGCATATCTTTTGTAGACAACTTTGTATCCTCTCCATTCAACAAAATTGCAGAGCTTGGGTCCTCGGTTCAGAATAACTCCACTGAGTTCACGTATAACCTACTCAATATCATGTTTCCAATGTAAAGATTTTTTTAAAAAATTGCATAGCAGGGTATTTATTAAAAGCACGATGAATTATGATATTTTCAGACCTTAGATCTTTCCTTCTGCGTATAAGGCGAGTACCATTTGGTGAGCCTAACCTTTCCTTGACGACTAACTAAAAGCACAAAATGTATCTGCAACACAAACACAAACATACACCAAGATTTCACCTTTGATTTGTATCATTAGGATCATATTCACTCAAATCCAAGAATCCTAACAAATTGGAGGAATCGTAGCAAACAGATGCTTTTCACCAAAACATAGCAATTCATAGCACAGGTTGAACTAATTGCGGAGGATCGAACATACGAAATCAAACCCAGAAGCTAGCATAGCATCATTATCTCAAGCATGAGGCAATATTTAACTATGTTCAGATAAAGGTACCGACTTTGTATCTGCAAAAGAATAATTTGAGCTGAAACAAAAGCATTCTCAAAGCTCCGCGAGGCAAAACCCAAAAACAATTTGACCAGATCCAACACCCGACGATCGGGTCAAAACCAATTATCGAAATGAAGAAGGAAATAATTCTCAGACTGTGCAGATTGTTACCATGATTTCGTAACCCCAAGACGGAACAAATCTGTGACAGCGAAAGTCTAGAAGCTGATGGATGGATCCTCAAGAGAAGAAAAAAAAATGCTTTCTTTGCGGTGCAGGGGGGGTGTAATATTAATTTAAGCTTAATCAAAGCGGAATGCATTCCGGGTCGGATCCATGCTAGGCGATCCGACTGTTCGATTAATGATTAAACAAATATTGGATGATTAGTTTTTTTTTTTTTTTGGTTTTAAAAAAGAATCTAAACAATATTTTAACTAGAAAAGTGAGAATGCAAACGCAAGCCCATGATCACAATAGACATAAATAACAAAAGAGAAATCAAAGAAGAAGAAACTGACATAAACATTCGACAGAGCTCTTGAACTAAAACAGAGACAGGATTAATGGACTATTATGAAGTAATTAACACAAATCTCTCTCGCATAAGCTTGTAATACAACGCCATACAGTGGAAACAAGGCATATTCTCTGCATGCAGGTCTCAAGTTACAATGTGTTTTGGAGTTGACATCATAGAAAGTAGGGTTTTAGTTCTTCTCCCAAAATATTCTTTACCCTCCTTTGCCAGACAGTGGCAGTTCCAATTTATGACCAATTAACTTATTATATACAAATGCATTGGCTGAACACATATATATACACACACAAAAATTAGAACGACTTAGAGCATGATCAACGCGGGCTCCTCGCACCGTCTCTTAGTGTAAAAGTGAATTAAAATAAATGAAAAAGATGTAATAAGTGAAGAGACGTCGCTTAAAAAGGAACAATAAGAGACGTCTCTTAACGTACACGCGTCGAGAAGTCTCTTTTCATTCTTCCTCTTCGATCGTCCTCCTCTTCAATTTCTATGGAGAGACTTCTTTTTTCCCCTTTTCAACATCTCTTTGCCTCCCTTCTGTTCGATCATGTTTTTGAGTACACGAGCCACTTTCTTCTTCTCTTTGTGACATCAGCTGCTTTTGCTGATTCTAGATCTGGATTTTGTGTATTGCTTTGGTTCATTTACGAGTGAGGAAAGCACATAAAGAGAGGAAATTTATGCTAATTGTTTGCTGTATGATTCAATGTCACTGAGATTATAGCCTCTTTGATTGTTTTTTTGTCTTGTTTCGTTAGAAATTGTGTGTCTACGGGATCTTATGTTTGTGTAGTTGTTGTTCTTATGCTCTAATTGCATGATTGATTAAACCAATTTGAATACTTAATCAAAGATTTGATTTTTGTTTTAATCATGTGGTTTTGCTATCCCTTTGATTCAGAGTCCAGATTGTTGGTATGTATGAATGAATAGATGATGCTTTTAGAGTTCGTTTAGTTCTTACTCTTTCTCCCTATCGATTATTGCCCTTTCTGATTCTGATTTAGAGATGTCGATTCAGAGTGTTTTTTCTTTCTAATGGAGTTACATTTTCACTCTTTGTGAAATGTTGTTGCTCAGATGAATCTTTCGTACAGGCCGAGCTTGGTGGAAGTAAACGGTTCGGATACTCAGGTTCTTTCGGTCTCTGGTCTCTGACTTAGTCTTGGCACCTTCTTAGTAGAGCAATCATGTCATTGGTAGGATTCTCTTTGGTTCTTCCTATGTTTTTATGTATTGGTTTTGAATTAAGTCAGAAGGTTAACTAAACATCTCATTATATCTGCCACTATGTCAAGTGACTTAAGCTGTTCACCTTTATCATTTGTGATCGTTTCATTGTACCAGATTTTTCTAGAAACAACAACTAGTATTAGATATTCTAATGCTTAAGTCTTTGGCTGCAGGTGTATTCAAATGGAACAAGGAACAGAAGAAGCTGCTTCTTGTGCTGAGTATTACTTCAAGTGTTTATTACAAATGTAAGATGTCGAGCAGTAGCCTTTTCTTTAGAGGTAGCACAGATTTTTGTCTTAAATTGATTAATACACGAAGGATTGTTTAGGAGTAATGTTCTGTTATTTGTATCAATCGATTCTGTTTTTTCTGCAATGATGATTTAACTTTTTTTTAAGAGCCTTTAATGGGTGTTTACCACTGGAGGAGAGAAAACACAAATATTTTAGTTAGGTCTCTTAACAAAAATTTAATAATTAAGTATTACCTAAGAGACAATATTGGGTCTCACCGTTGAACATGCTCTTATAACCTCACTTTGAAGACTTAATATGGTACATCAATTGACTAATATGAATAAAAATCATTTGATTCGAAATTTGTGCCTAATATTAACAAAAGTATAACATATAAGTTATAACAATTGTTAGTTCAATCTATGTCAAAAATAATATTTTCTTTTATAAGGCTTACCGATTATATTTAAACAACAAAGAAAAAGAAATATAAGCTTTCCTTTTCATTTTCACACACCAAATTTTCGAAGATGAACAAAAAAAAAAAAAAAAACAAAAGAAACCCTAGCTAGTATTCGCACTTCGCAACCGCTATAGCTAGTATTTTGAGATCGAACTCAAACGCAACAAAAAGTGTCACCAAAACGCTAAAACGCGGGTCTAGTAACACCTCCACCTCCACCATCTCCTCCTCCGCCGCCGCCGCTCATACCGAAAATATCTCCGCCGGAGAATTGAAAGTTGTTCATATTCATTCCAAGATTATAGAAAGCAACTCCTCCGTTTCTACCTCCGAGGTTTGACTCACACATCTGGGCCCCAGTCCCCGTTACCTCCGAAGTCTGAGACGCCGCCGGCTGCGGATGCTGTACTCCGGTAGTTCTTGGCGGTGGAGTTTCTTCCTCTTCGATCGGTAACCTATCATAAACTGCGTTTGCAAAAGACGCAGCCATCAAGACTACCGGACCCGAAGCAATCAACGAACCAGCCACGTTCCCTCCTACAACCTGTCCTTGACCTCCGGCTAGATACACTGTCAAACCTCCTGCTCCCGGCGGCGCAGGTGGTGGAAGCGCAGTCCCTGTCAAAGACAAAATCTCAAACCGACCATGCAGTGTAATCACACCGCCACCCGTCGGAGCCGCCGGTTGCCGTATGGTGACGTTAGTGACCGCACCGGTACCGCTTATAACGCAAACTCCGCAGCCGCGACGAGTGGCGTAGGTAGAAACAGCTTCGGATATGTCCGAGCCGGAGGTAACTTCAAGAACGTGGGATCTGAGGACGTTAGGACTATCTCTGGTGATAATCGTTGGAGGTTTGGGTTTGTTTTTGGAACCTGCAGGACGGCCACGTGGACGGCGTCCGGAGGAAGAGCCAGAGGCGGTGGCTGAGCTGGTTGCTCCACCGGTGGGAGTGGTTTCCTTTGCTTCATCTGCTTCAGATCTGTTGAGTTCCATGTTATTCTGGTCAGGTGGGGTTCTGGAATCTTCAGGTCTCTGTAGATGCAGTTCTTGCCCTAGAAGAGGGTGCATATAACTAGACATCGATAACAAAAAACAAGATATGGCTGTTTTGGTTTTTGGATTTTTTTGTTTATAGAGCGAGACAAAGACAAAAGTTTCGACAGAAAACCTAGTGATGAAGTGGTTTGTCACTGAGAGTGTTTCAGAGGCTGAATTTGATTAAACTTACATTAATGTTACGGACAAAACAAGAAGACGACAAGAGAGAACATAACCCTACTGAACAGTGAGAGAGAGAGAGAGAGAGAGAGAGAGAGAGAGAGAGAGAGAGAGAGAGAGAGAGAGGTCTATTACATATGTGAAAGAGGGTCGGTGAAATTTGTCTGGACCCAGATCCAGATCTTCATGTGAAATAATGAAATGAAACAAAGGAGAGAAAGGAGTAAAGCAAGAGCATCAAAACACTATTTTAACACGGCTCTCTAGTAATATTCATAAATACAAATATGTATATCTATAGAATAGATTTGCGTTGAAAAATAAATTATGTATATATACGAGGGTTGGTGTAGTGGCTTTTTCCTCGAGGAAATCAAAAAAATAAAAACTAAAATAAGATGTTGACGACTGAAGAAGGGATTGATGGATTCTAATTTCTAAAGGGAGACAAAAGAAGGAATCTGGGGAAGGAAATTACGGAGATACAGAGAAAGAGATTGCATGTTGATCATTTTCCAAGATAAAGCTGAAGGCAAACAAGAAAGAAAAAAAAAAAGAGAAACTAAAGAAAAAATACCTTTTGTGACGGTGAAGGCATGGTTCGGTACTATGATCATTGTAGATTTTTTCTTTAAAAGACAAAAAAAATTGCGATGGTAGATTGTTATTTCAAGTTATGCTGTTTCATTTCGAGGGCAATGTCAACAGCGGACCTAACTTTCTGTTAGTGTTATTGTCGGTAACAGCACATATATATGTTAAAGTGTTGATTTCTCTGTAGAGTGAGAGAATGAAATAATATAACGATTAGTCGTCTTCTTCTATTTCAACTAATACATTCTACAAGACTTGGATCCGAGCTTTTAAATACTTTCGGTTCCAACCATTATGTATAACTCTATAATATAAATCATAATATGCTTTAACATGATAAACAAATTATTTGAAAGACTATGAGACAATGGTTGCACATATCTTTCAATAAATTTTTGTTCAACCAAAATGATCTTTGTGCTAACTGATATTATAGTTCATTTTTCTATGAGAAATGGTCTCATATAACACAGATTCATGTTTTTATTTCCAATCTACCACACACGTTCAATTCTTCCTTAGATACCATTCATTAATAAGTGATTGACAATTATACCCTTGAAACAGAAAATTAGGACGACACAGCAATTATCTTCAACACGTCTCAAGCTCTCTTCCACGAGGTTTGAAATCAACTCTTCATCCACGGCGACGGAAGATGAGAGACGATGGCGACGGAAAAGAGAGACGACGGCGATGGAAACGAGGGGCGACGATGACGGAAATGAGGGACGAAGGTACAACAAAGGAGAAATAATTGGAGTTTATCATCTTCCGTAAGTGCTTCAATCAAGTTTTGAATCGATGATCTGAAATTGTTTTCAATTGATTCTTAGGGTTTATCATCATGCAATTTTTGGTCACTTGTTGGAATCATTTTAGATTGAGTTTCCAGATCTGAGATTCAGCAGTTCTTTAAGTCGCAACTTGTGTGGGTTTTTTTTTGCATTAGTCATGTAATGGTCTTGTAGCTGATTGATTTTAAGGTGATAGTTGGACTAAGGTTTCATGAACAATGCCGGCTTGTTTCCTATTTCCGATGTAGCATTTAACACTGACGGTGTCGTGTAGTATTATGTGTCGTGTAGCCCCAACACAAAACCTTCGATACGAAATTGGTGGCATAAGGAAAAAGTAAACAGATTGTTTCTTATTTTCTGCGGTTGATCTTAGTGCTGGTTATGGTTGCTGGTGTAGATTGAGTTGAGAATGAGAGACGAAATGTGAGAACATAAGATGATTCAAAAATCGAGAGTATGACTTTGTAAATAAACATTATGAGTGGGTCTATTAGTTGTGGATTTTGTTTTTTTCTGTCTTAAATCCACGACATATTTTTATCTGTATATAAACAAAGTTCAGACTTTCTGATTGATATAGGCATCGGTAGTGGAAACTTTGAAAAGGCCACTCCCGAAGCTCTGGAACACAACTCCTGAATCAACAAGGTATGAGGAAAAATTGGTGCCTCAAGGAACATTGAACGTGGCACAAGTCCAGCACATCATGCTTCTCTATCAGGGCAAGGCTCAAGATCACAACGGTCAAATGCGTGTGAATGAGATAGCCAAAAACTACAGGATTGACGTCTCACAGGTCCAGAAACCTAGTTAACGATAAGCAGAAAAAACGATATGAATAAAGGTAAAGGCTCTGTTTGTTCATTTAGAAAGTTTTGTGCGTCAATTTGTAACACAGAACCAGAGATGACATTGACTTTGAATTTTTCTTCGTTGTCTGAGCAATAATGTAAAACTGTGTAATACAAAGCTTTATTTACTTTATTTTTCTACATCCAAAGAATGACCAAAAGCTATTTGCCATTTTCCTGTTCCTCTGAGACTCAAACAGAGAAGTAAGTACCTTTCCTCAGCACTTACGGAAGATGTTCATATAACTTGACGTCTTTATGTTTTCTTATATTTTATCCTCTTTTTGTTAACAGATCTATCCTCCTTTTGGCATTCTGGGTTCTGTTTGAGAATGCAATGTCCATGCTCCGAACAAAGGCTCTGGTCATGGGCTTGTTCGAAAGAGGAAGAGTACAAGAATGGGTTGTGACAGAGAAATTAGGTGATGGTCTCAAGACGAAGCTGATTGCACAAGTGCCTGAAGAACATCACGTCAGATTCAGAGATAGGTAACTAGATGTTTCAGAGTGAATTTGGTTTGAGTCTCAACCGAGTCTGAGCTTAAACTGATGTTATTGTTATTGCAGGGTGCATTTGTTGCTTGGAGCGTACCTCTTGTTCTGCAGATGCTACGACATCATCTATGGAAAGAACACAGTCTTTAAAAAAATTATGTGTGAGATTGAAAGTTCATCTCTTTAGCTGAATGTTATCTAAATTTTTTTTTGAAATGTTTGGTTTGTAAAATGCAATAAAAAGGGAAGCTTGTTTTTCTCTCCGATGAGTATGTGCACTCATTTAAGCTTTTATGAAATTTATGAAGTTTTTTTGTATTTTTAGGAAAGTTTTTACAAATTCAGGAAGACCATCCTAAATTATATGTTCTATTTAGCTTTTCAGGAAGACCATCCTAAATTATATGTTCTATTTAGATTTTCAAGAAGACCTTCCTAAATTAAATTCAGGAAGACATTCTTGATGATTGAGATAGACATTCTAAACTTTACCATGTAATTCAAGATAACACTTGAAGCTTTTTTGATGCTCCGACTTGATATCACTTAATTTGCTTGTTACAAATCTCATTGTGTTGTGGATTGCATTATTATTATTTTGTTTGTCTAGGTGAATGAGACCTTATTTTAATTTATGTCTTAGGAAGCTTTTCATATGTTTTAGAAAGACTTTCCTGAATCTGTATTCATTCATTCAAAATAGAGTATTCACCTTTTACTTTGGAGTTGGTCTTGGTTTTTAGTTTATATGAGTTATTTTCTAGATAATATGTATCACCTCTGTATTAACTCTTGAAAATGTAATCATTCCGGAAAGCCTTTTCTAAAATCTTATTATTGTTTCCTAAAACGTATAAGGAAGACATAGTTTACAATAACTTTCAAAGTATTACTGTAGTTACACTCAACCAAAATATGCCTCTTTGCGGCCCGTTTGTCAAGTTTCCGTTCCACTAACATGCAAAAAAGAAAAGTTTTAAAAAAAAATTAATACCATGTAATATGAATTGATCATACCATTCAAGAAGATTTTCCTAAAATTGTGTTACTGTTTCAATTAAAATTTTAGGGAAAAATCATACAAATTTAGGAAGACAATCCCATATTTTATGTTAATATACTAGTTTATATAAAAAAAAATTTAGGAAGCTATTCTAAACTTTCAGGAAGACTTTCCTGAACTTTTTTAAAAATTTATATTTTTTAAAAAGACATTCTTAAATATTGAAAAAAATTATAAATTTTGAGAAAAATATTACTACAATTTCTATGGGTATCTTTTTAGATATCTAGAAATGTTGGTTTTGGAATTTATAAAGTTTTTTAAAAAGTTTAGGAAGGAGTCATACTAATTTAGGAAGATCATCCTAAATTGTATGTGAATTACTAGCTGATAAAAAACAAATTTAGGAATCTTAAAAGTTTTTAAATTTTCTAAAAAAGACATTCTTTAATTTAGACAGCTTTTCTAAACTTTCAGGAAGGCTTTCCTGAAATTTTAAAAAGTTTTTATATTTTCTAAAAAAGACAAGAGATTCTTAAATATTGAAAAAAACATTATAAATTTTATGGAAGGTCTTAATAAAATTTGTATGAGTATTTTTAGATATCTAGAAATGTTGGTTTTAGAATTTATGAAGTTTTTTTTTTGAATTTTTATTAAGGATTCATACTAATTTAGGGAGATCATCCTAAATTGTATGTTAATTACTAGTTGATAAAAAAAAAACAAATTTCGGAAGCTTTTCTAAGCTTTCAGGAAGGCTTTGTGGAAATTTTAAATAGTTTTTTATATTTTCTGAAAAAAACATTTTTAATTTATGAGACTTTTCTAAACTTTCTGGAAGGCTTTCCTGAAATTTTAAAAAGTTTTTATATTTTCTAAAAAGACATTCTTAAATATTGAAAAAACATTATAAATTTTGAGGAATATCTTACTAAAATTTGTATGAGTATTTTTAGATATCTAGAACTGTTGGTTTTGGAATCTTTAGGAAAAATTCATACTAATTTAGGAATATTATCCTAAATTGTACGTTAATTATTAGTTGATAAAAAACCAAATTTAGGAAGCTTTTCTAATTTTTTTTAATAAGGTTTTCCTGAATTTTTTTCAAAAAAATATATTGTTTTAAAAAGATTAAAATTATATTGTTTTTAAAATTGTGAAAGTATCATAAATTCTCAAATCTATCTTTGGAAAATAGTTACATTTCTAAGACTTGTCTCACCTCCTTTTACTTTGTCTGTGTAATATACTACCCCTTTTGTTTACTCTAGTAATCATCGCTCTGCTTTTGTCTGTTTCTAACATCTCAAACTGTATTTGCATGGGTAACAGAGTCGTCTATTTGCCGAAAAAGTGAGAAAAAGAATGTTTTGAAATTTCCATAAGAAAACATAAACAAAAGCAATTATATATAAATCTGACAAAGACAATTGATTCATTCATTCATTTATCATATGATTCATATTTTATTTGATCAGATTGATAGTCCTATACGAAAGGACTAACAAGGAAGAATCTAGTGAGACTGAGATTAACCAAAAACCAAAAAGTATCAAAAGACTACAGCTTTGGCTTAATTTGGGACGACTCAACACCACAAACCGCACAACAACTCCAACAGCTATCTTGGTGAGATCATCTTTCTGAAAAAACGGCTTCTCGTCATCAGACTTTGGCTGGAAAAATGGTAACCCGGCATTTTCTTTACAGTCCCTTGCAAGATATCTCCTAGTTCAGGCAAAAATGTGCAGCATGAGGAGGTTCGCTTCCGTGAGGAGGGCTCTTCATCATCAAACTCATCATGCCAACTCTAGAATCAAAATGTTAACCGCAGCTCTGAGAGATTTTACATTGAAAATCCCACAATGACATATAAACAAAAGCACCTTCATAGAAAGAGCCTCAAGAAACACTAAAAGTCACTTGCACAAGAGACAGAAACCAAAACAACACACTAGCATTTCCAATTCTGAATAATACTGTTTTCAGTAGGGACTAGCTAAAACGTTACTTAAGATCACATAAGGTGGTTCTGTGAGTTTTCTTCAAGAAGCTCAAAATAACGAAAGAGAAGAGCAGCAAATGCATACAAAACAACAGATGAGAGACAATACCGTAAACATGTTAGCTGCGAAAGCATTCACATTACGCAATAAATCTTGCTTTTCCCTCATTCTTCTGAATTTCTTCTTGTGAACATTAAATTTCTGCAGTAGATACATAAATCCGAAAAATCAGAAGACAATTATATCCCACCTGTTCAAACTCCAGACACTAGCAATTTAGACAATTCAAGCAATATTTTTCAATCTTATCTAACAAAAGCTAGAAAGAGAAGCTAAGGAAAACGGTCATCGATCCATATCAAACCAAATCAACGGAAAATGAAACCAAATAAATGCCAAAAGCACGAAACTTTAGTTGGAGGATTAACAAAGAAAAAATCAAACTTTTCAGAAAAAAAAAGTGAATGGGGAGGAGAGGCAGAGACTGACCGAATTCCAGGAAGTGGGCGTTTGCGTTCCAATACGGGATTTGAATGAAAAAGCGCAGTTTTCAGGTGAGAAGATAAGCTTTGTGGTCTGGAAATTGCATCTCTAATTGTGGTCTGGTAATCGCATCTCTAATTGCGGCGTTCATCTATGTGAGATTCGGGGAGAACAAAAATTATCGATGTGAGCGAGATGCTGTGACGAGTTTTCGTGACGACTTGCGAACGGCGACGGCAGACGACTGCGACGGCGAACTGCGACGGCGAACTGCGAACTGCGACGGCGAAGAGTTAGAGTTAGGTAGAGAGAAGAGCGCGTAGGTTTTCTTTTTCTTCATTTTGTTTATGAGAGGGGTAAGATGGTCTTTTTGATGTTTGATGAATGGTATTTGTGGAAGAAATGAGCACGTGTGGTAGACTGGAAATGAAAACATCAAAGTGTGTCATTAACGAGAATTGCCCTTTTTCTATTCGGAAGCTATATTATATGTTTTTTTTTATGCAGTAGATATTCTTCAATAAACTAAAATAAAAACTCTCTTAATGAAAGAAAAAATAATAAATATTTGATTCTTTAAGTAATTATGTTTTACATTGTTTTTCCAGTTTAAATCAATAACATGCAATTAAAAGTAAGAATTATTGTAGTGGTTGGGTAAAGAATATATAAGTCATACACGTTTTTGGTATGTCTAAGTCTAAATCAAGTCATTACCTTTGATAGTTCTTTCTTATTCACGTGCTCGTACCATTTCTCATTTCTTCGCTAGATAATTGCATATATTAATCTTTCTTTTTCAATAGAATTGACAATATAGAATACTATATATATGTAATGTAGTTTTACAATTCAACCAACGGTAACAAACACCAACAAAGAAAAGAAAAATAAACGTCACCAACGATTATACTCATTGTTCACTCCCCCATGGTCCATGGACCACGTTATTGTACTTGGTCGATCATTGGGAGGTTGAAGAAAATTTGGTTTCTAGAATCTTCGGCACGTTAAACGTAGTCGCCTGATTTTTATACTTTACAGAGTTCAATTAGCTTATTGGACATTTTTCATGAAAAACTATTGGTGGCATACAACGTCTATATCTCTAGACACCATAAGCGAATATTACATGATAATAATTTGTAAAACAGAATAAAAAGTATTACGATTTTCATGTTTAGTATTTACCAAATTAAAAGAAAATTAGTTATTATATCTTCGTTATGTAGGAACAAAATTGACTGGATTTGTAAACATAATCATGTCTTCAATGTGTTAAATTTACCATATCCCATATTCTTCAAAAAAAAAAAAAAAAACCATTTTTAATGTGTTAAAAGTAGTATATCTGAAAAACAGTTGTGATAGCATCATAAAAGTGGTATATTGTCAAAAAATAAAATTATCTGAGGGAAATGTTTTTAGCCTCTCCTAGTTGACCAGGCTGAACACAAACTCAGATGGATTGTTTTTGTTTTGTTTTGAATATATTATTTTGAGTGGTGATGAAGTGATGAGACGAGTAAAGCTTAAATTAAAAAATGTATGTGTCATGAGTAGAAGAATACAATGGGGCTTCACCATTGGTTGTTATTGTGAAAAGAGTGGTGGATTTCACATGATGAGCATTTTGCTATCTTTCTTTTTTCTTGATTTAATTAAAACCTTTAAAACTTCTCGAGCCACTCAATAGCATGGCTTCACTTTATATCTTTCTTTTTTAATGGTTAAATATTAAAACTTTTTTTTTTGGTTTTAATAAATATTAAATATTAAAACTTTACATAGGGGATCTGTTTTGTGACAAACAAAGGATGCTGCAAATTCGTATGCATATACTTGCTAAGTTGCCAATATATTAATTTGTCAAGAAAAATAATACCGATTTCGTTTTAACGTTTCTAAGAAAATTGTTGAGCAACGAAACTGAATAACTCAATCAAAAACAAAAGCTGGATATTTTGGACATCATATCTTTCCATATACAGCCGTGAACAGTGGAATGTCCAAAAATAAAAAAACAGGATATCATTTCATTATAATTAATTAAGCCGCACTCTCAAATCTCAACATAGATATCACATCGAACAATGCCACATAATAAAGTAAAAAATAATGAGATAGTTAGAAATATATCATCATAATTTTTTTAAAAAAAATCAACATGATTTTCTATGCGATTTTCCATGGATTATTTCATGCGATTTTCTGCATGGAGAGACAATCTCAGGCATACCATTACCAATATGAGGAGATGCTTGGGGAGATACGACATATACCACTAGTGTTTGATACACGAATCTGTATTTAGCGAGTTGTACTTCAATGATATATTCTTGTCAGAATTTTTTGAAGAGTTTTCTTCACCGTTAAAGCACCAAATCGCATTCTGACAAGAATATATCATCACTATAATTTTTTGATCTCTTAAGGAAGGAAAAAAAGAAATCCAAAAACAGGTAACTTGTAGGTTTATATAGCACACTAATATATAAGCGCAGAGTACGTCTTATTAAACAGATATATATATATATATATATATAGATCTTTATTATGTCTCTGTTTTAATGAAACCTTTCGCTATTGACCAAAAAAAAAGAGATTAAATTGTCTACTCGTATCAACCAAAAAGAACATGCAAGTTTTTTTGTTTTTGATTCAGTTAACGATTTAGCACGAACGGACGTACGGTTGTTTAATGATATTATCGTCCTTCTCGTGTTAGTTTTTTCACAATGACCCAACTTAAAACTTCATTTAAGTAAATAACATAAAACATCTATGGCCAAAATTTATTCGGGTAGGCAGCAAACACCCAACACAAAAATAATCGTGGAAGAAAGAAAACAAAGATCATAGCGAATAATGACTTAAGCCGCAAGCGACTAAGCCAAAATAGGACCAATGCACGATTTCAAAACATTGCTAAGGACATACGGAACTTGTGGAGAGCAATGCTCAGTCTTCACAAGATCTACTAACAAAGGGAAGAAGCTCGACACGTGTCTTTTCAGAGACTCTGCTTCTAATGAGCACAAGGCTTCGAGCGACGAGACAAGCAACGAAGTCCTCGCCGTCGCCTCTTCTATCCGATCTGATTCCATCGGAAGAATCCAATGGATTGGTTTTGTTTGTTGCTGTTGTTGACCTGTGCATTTAAGATATATCTTCACGACTTTTGAACATTCAGTGACTAGACGAGACTCCAGATCGAGCTCTTTGGAGACGTTTGAGTTGCAAGTAACCATGTCTTGGAGAAAATTCATGTAGGATTTGTTAGACTCGTTCTCGAAACTAAGTAGTTGAGGCTCTGTTAGGTTTTGGACAGAGCATGCTCTCTTGAATTTCCTTCGAAGGATTGTGTCTGTGTTAAGTTGCTCCGCGTGAGACGCGATGCACGAGAAAATGTCTGCGAGGATATCCACGTGTGATGCTGACAATGAGTATTGCTTCTTTCTGTATAAGTCACTAACTACCTGAAAACGAAATAGAGGAGTCAAAAAACAGCGCTACTTAGCCAAGTAAGAAGGAGAGAAAGTGCGAAGAGAGAGATGGGACCTCGACGATTTGAGACAGGACATCAATGTGTTTCTTTGTTCTGGAGACGACGTAGGACATGACGTGAAGGTTATCATCATCAAGATCATCTTTGTTTACGCTTTGACCAGAAAATGTTTCAACATCTTCGATATCATCCATGGTTCTCAAAATTTTCATGAAACCCGCGAAAGTAAGTGAGGCTGCTTCCTTGAGAGCTAAGAAAATCTCTCTCCATTCATCTTCAGAGGCGCCACGAGCCAACCCATCAGCCAAACGAAGCAAGACAGAGATTCCAGAGCCTGTGGAGCCTTGAACAGGACTCTTTATAAACCCTATAATGATTGACACAACGCTTGAAAGCTGAGATCTCAGGGAGCTGAAAAAGGTGACGAGTAGATCGACAAGAAGCTGCAATGCAAATGTTGATGTCTCAGAGTCCCATGTGGTTTCTTCGGTGTCTAGAGAAGCTGACGATGGCGAATCAACGCTTTCTTCAAAGAGCATATCGGTTTTACTACGTATGTTGTTGAAAACCGGGAGAATGATAGAGCTGAAGATTGCAGTCCAAAAGGGTCTTGTAAAAAGATGACCATGATCCATCAGAATGTTGAAGAGTACTTCTATGGAACGCTTTCGAATTGCTGGTCTCGGATCTGAGGCTTGCTTAGATAAACCTGAACAAACAAAAACTTGCTCAAATTATTTACTGAAAGCAGAGGATGCAACTTAAGCAAGTGTGTAGTAGTAACTAATAACGCATAGAAGCCAGCTTTATTTTCAACCTGAAAGCAGAGGAACCCAATAGGATACTTGTTCATCCAGGTCAGTAAAACTCTGTGTATCTGATGAGTCTTCCTTTAAAGCTGAGATATTATTGTTCTTCAGTTTCTCGTTCAAGACAAGTCCTCCTTCTCCAAGCTTTAAAGCGCAGAACCGAAGAAACTCTATGGTGTTGAAACCAATGTCGCCTTCAAACTTGCTGTTTGTGAAGGTGATGAGGCATCTGATGCAGTCGGCGTACACCGATATCTCTGTCTCGGTTATGCAATGAAAGTGATCCCGCACGATTTTCTCTATTGTCTCAAAAGCTAACAGTACAATGTTCTTCCTCTCGTCAATCGCTGCAGTTGTGAAAACCTAAACCACCAAGATCATGGTCTGTAAAAAGACAAGTAGATAACGTTTTCAAAGAAGAATATTGGGATTGAGAAATTTGTTTGTTAATTACCGTGAAGACACTTTTCCAACCAGATTTCACATTACTAACTCGACTGAGAACCATTTGAGAAACACATCGGACTATAAGCTCTCTAATCTCTGCGGAACTGCTTTTCTGCATGACAACGACGAATGGTCGAAGAAATTCATGCTGGAAATGGTAGTTTGCTAGCTCCTCACGCTCCAAGAATTTCATGGAAAGCTGACGAAGCGAGTCCATGACAAATATTGCAACAGAGAGATTCTCTGACAAGCCAACTGATACGAAGAAATCAGAGAGAACGCTCCATATGCGGGACCAAACTAATCTGATCCTGTTCATGTTATAATGCCTGTCACAGTGAAACAAAGATTTGCATCAAGAAAAGTTAGTTTGATAAGAGAGTAGCAAAGATAAATAACAGAATGAGAACTTACGCTGTCTCGACTAGTTTTGTGAGGCTAAAGACACGAGGATCTGCTGGTGACTGAAGTTCTGACATGGAGACTTTACAGAGCGCTTTAACGAAAGCAACTATAGCTTCACTGTTCAGCCTTTGGCTATTAGCATAGACATGGTTCAGTTCAAAGTTGCCTATTTGATCCAGTAGATTCAAATTGGCAATGAAATTCTTGATCTGCTCTGGAGTAACTAGTTTGGGAACGCTTTTCACAATTGAAGTACTATCATAAGAACCTCCCCTGACAACGGCCATCATAGATGGATTCTGAAGAGCTCCACGTTTCTTTAAATGTGGAAAACCTAAAGCCTTCTTTTCATCTACCTCAGCTTTTTTTGTAGGGATGTAACGTGTCTCCGCAGGTGATACTTCTCCCAGGAGTTGCAGATGTTCAATACGTGAAAGGCAAGTTAGAATATGTTCCCAAGATCCTTGTAGATGGTTACCGTCTTCTATGGCTATTGTTATTATCGCCTGCAAACAATGTCAATGGACTGCAAATCAAATCAATTGCTGATATAAAACATAAATTAATTAGGCTAAGATATAGAACAAGTGACTTACCTTAACAGCATCAACATTTTTCTGCTTCATATCTGCAGCACAATGAAGATTAGTGAACTTGGCCATGGAAGTGACAAAAGCATCTCTCTGTGTTTGCATTCCCATAACTGCAGTGACGTGCACCGCGTATCGGAATCCTTGTAAGCAAAGAGAAGTTGCCAGTCTATCATCACTCTGGTCAAGTGTGACACTGAATGCAGCAAGCATCGGTCCCCATGAGACCTCGAGTATAAACCTCAAGATGGAGACATCTGTCACAGTATGATACACTGACCTGCGGACCAAGAACAGAACAAACATAAGATTTCTGAATCTTAGCACGGAAGTTTACAAAACAAGGAACAGAGAACAATTCTGGTATAGCTATTACTCTGATTTCCCTGACTTAGCTTGGAACTGTTCCTGGATGTCCCTTATAAGAAGTCCGTTGGCACCATGCGGTTTCTCATCTGGTTGCATCCAAGAAACCAGATTGAGGATGCCGTCTAATCCCAGTAGTTTATTCAAGCCATTCACCTGTTTACTTTGTGGGGCTAAAGTGTCGGAGTTCATCTTGATTTCGTCTTTTACAACACGATCATACAGAGAGCCTAGATACTCCTCAGGTAAGTCCTTGCCATCATCTATTCCCCGATTGTTGCGGACAAAGTCAGCTTTCGTCATCTAAACAAGTACAAGGCATCGGACCGGTTTAAACCATCAGAAACAAAGGTACTGAATTTCAAGGCAAGAATTTTTCTACTCGATGAATAATATAAGAAAGGAAACATATACCTTATCCTTAACCATGTTGTTGTGTGCATCTGTGTTGAGCATTATCACAGAGTATGCTAGAACGTAAGCAGTGTCTGCACTTGTGAAAGAACCAGGGTTGCATTTCCAGTAATGTTCTGCAAATTTTTCCATGATTCGGTCGATCTTCTGTGCTTCTCCCGGTAGCCTAAAGCCACGTAGAAAGAACCTTATTGCTTCGACAAAATCCTTCCCTTTGAAATTAAACGAGTCCACATATGCATGCATAACTTTAAGTGGAAGTTCCTCTCTTTCACCAAGATAATCACCAATCACAGTTCCATTCAACCCTGCTGTCTTCATCAGAAACGAAGCCACTTCCTCAGGGGAGTTTCCTATTTTCTTGCTGCTTATCAGAAATTCAATGCCTTTCGAAGGCTTCCTATTAAACAGAGAGATACCCTTCTGCAAAAATCACGAGGATTATTTGTCAGCGAAGCAGAAGCAACCTATGTATAAACTCATATAACATCAAAAAGTCAACACTAGACCTGCAGTTCAATTTTGTAAGCTCTTCGTTGCTCAAGCATTGAAGCATCATAAGCCTCTGGATTAGTATCTGGCTGTGAATCACAGTCAGATATAGTTCCTTCTTCACCAATCTGGCCTGCATTACTGTCCATAGAAGCATATATTTGTGATCCCTTAGGCCAAACCGTCTCATTCACTTTCAACTGCTGGTCCATCCAATTTCCCATTGCCTTGACAACATTAACCAAACACTTGACGGATTCGTTCCTGAATGTACTATCCTGAGCTGGAGACAGCGTTGTTGATGAACCGGTCGGTGGTCCTAGCGCAGTTTTCAGAAGACCGTTGACAATCCTGCAATGATCTGATGGAATTATAAGAGCTTTAATACACTTATATGTTTACTCTTAACGAGCCATGCAATTGTTGCAGTTCTTAGACTAATCTTAATACCTTTCTAGTATGTTCGAGGAATCCACGTCGCAGTCGTAGTTCACAAAGATATCGACAATCAACTGCGGATCCTGCGACATTTTCTCCAGCAAGTTTAGGACGGTCATCTTCTGGAGGAAACTAGGCTGGAGAACATTCTCGAGCACGCGGAGGACAATCATCGGAAAGAAGATTCCGATTTCGGCTTTCAAGACTGATCTAAGCTTCGATAACAAGCTCGTGAAGATAGCACATTGCAATTGGAATATCGACATGATTGAAACCGCGCTGTTCTTCAGTAGCGATAAGCATAAGTATTGCTTAACGGCATTGATGAAACTGCATTAAGTAGAAGTAAAAGAAAAACATAAGAGTCATGTGGTCATAGTACAAATGAGTTATGAGAGAATCCTACACAAAGTCACTTGCCTTTCATTAGAGCGCCAAACAGGACCTCCATTGTCGATAATGACCTTAAGCAACTCAAGAGACAGAGTCTTACCTCTCACCATGATCTGATCATCATTGTTCTCCTGCGACGAAAACCTCATAGACAATTTACACAAGTTCTTAAACAGAAGGAAAGCGTCCTGTCTCATCTTACTCATGTCACCTCCTTCGGAATCAGCTTCTCCGTTGGTCACGTAGCCTCGGAACGTTGGCGAGTCCGGAGTCATAACCGTTTCGGTCTCCGGGTTTTGGAGCAGAATCTGAATCACATCAGGAGGAGGAAGAGGACTCCCTTGTCCTGCAGCCATGACCTCATTCACAAACCCCTGACAGAAATAAACAGAGCTACCTTCGTTGACGCTCTTGTCCGTGAACATCAGCAGCTCGTTCACGTACACGGTCTTCACGGAGACGTCGAGCGAGTCCTCCTCGGATCGGGTGAAGATCACGAGCATCATCTGAGCCAGCACCGATTTCGCGCAGATCTGCGTCGTGCCGCTTAACCCGCCGAGGTAGATGTTGTAACAAGTCTTGACGACGTGTAGCAAGCAATCGCCTCGGATCAGGACGCAAGGAGATCTCACGGCTGCGAGGAGAACTCGGAGAACGGCGAGCTGGATCGGCTCCTCTGCCATGGCACCGACCTTGGAGACGGCATTGACGAGCTTGAAGAGGACGGAGTCTTGTCGGGACGACTGGATCTCGCCGCGGAGGATCGAGAGAGAGAAGAGCTTGAAGGCGCAATCGAGAGCAGGCTCGACGACTTTGGAATAGGCGGTGTCGAGGGAGAAGAGGAAAGGCTGGAGAACGGAATCCGCGTCCGTCGCTGCGAGGCCGGAGACGACGGAGGAAGGATCGTGAAAGTCGTCGGGGAGAGATTCGAGCTTGTCGAGAACGGATTTACAGGAGGAGACGAGGTACGTGTGCTTACGCCACGCCGCGTTCTTAATGATCTTGTCCAACGACGGACCTATCACACGGCCACAACGGGTGGCGCCGCCGAGAGTCTGAGACGTCGACATCGCCGGAGCTTTGATTTAGTCCATTTCGGGAATCTCAAATTTCAAACTCAGGGAAGGAAGAGAGAGAGAAGAAGAAGCTTTGATCGTACGTTTCAATATTGTGTGTTCGCATTTATATACCTTCTCGGTTTGCTGAATCGGTAAAAGGCTTCCTGCTGAAGAGGGAGGGAGAGCGTGGATGTCACGTGCCTAAGAAAGGCGCGTGTGATTCTCTCTGTCTTAAATCTTAATTACGACTACCCACTCGTCTCCCACGTCCGAATGGTATGTATGATGTAATCAAAATGTTTCAAACATTATTAATACGATATATAAATGCGTATTAATAGTCTCCATTTTAGTTGACTTTGATGAAACGTAACCATAGTATTCTCGTAACATAATTGCATGTAACAGTAGTAAGTACTAAGTAGTGATTGTGATTTCCTTCGAATCATTCCTAGAATAGTCTTTTTACCTTTTTAGCACAATTGGTTTGAATTTGGTTAGGTTGATTCGATTATTTTAGTTATACGTCGCTATTTACCGACCATGAGATATTTGTATTTGGATGTATTATTAACGGTTGATTTCGGACTTCGGTTATCACTTATCAATCAATCCATTGCGAACATAAATTAATCCGACTTGTCAAAGTAAAAGTCAAATGATTATTTGGGTTTCTTACCAAACCATAGGCCATAGATTAGTGTGGGTTTAATCCAAACCAACTTGTGTCCGAACGCCAAATACAGAGACTTTTCCCCCCCTGTTTACATATAATATAATGCAATATTCTCTTTCGTTATATAGTATCACAAAGTCAAACCGTTTGGTTTGGACATCACATATCTAATCGCAATACCTCGTCGTTTCTACAAATGTATGTATAAATATATACACAGAAATGTAATGGTATTTTGATTGGTTGCATTAATTCATAAATTGACGTTTTCAAAGCAAGCATTTAGTTTGTGTTTGATTGGATCAACCAGCAGCTGATGGAAGGAAGATGTAACGTTTTAACTTGTATCCATCATCATCCCAGACCCCAGTTAGATGAGATCATCAATTCATTAATTGGGTTGAATTAATAAATTGATTTGGCGAAGGAGAGAATTCAAAGCACCCATTTGTGTTTGACTTGATCAGCCAGATGCTGAAGGAAGGAAGATGTTATGGTGATATCTATTAGTGTTTAGACGATTACTGTTACAACATCTACCTCGACAAGATCATCATCATATTGCAAGACAATCAATGATGAACTAACCTAACCTTTCTTGACAAAACTTCCGACTATTCTAGCGTAACAAAGAAACCAGTTAAAGGGCAGCTCCAAGATTTTAACTTAATTCATGTATGATCATTTCTTATACCTACCTTGACAAGTGATTTTGCTAGAAAAAAAATTTGCAATGCTGATGAATACTACTTTTCCAAATATTCTTGAGAGAAAATTAACAAGGGTAAATGCATTCTTAGACAACGAGATTGAATACTTTATCAGGTTTACCTTAAGCTGATCGTCATATGCATCAGTGTGGCAATTGTAAAACATCTCTAAGGAACATCGTCATAACATGTAACTACCTCAAATAGTTGAAGCACGATACATTCTTATCCTATAAAGAAGAGCATCACCGAAGCTGCTCATGTCTCTTGTTCTAACTAAGAAAATAAAGATAACCGAACCAAAAATAACCGAAAAAATAGAGACAAGCGAACCAAAAATAACCGAATAGCCACAGAAAGCAAGCAAAAGAAAAGCAACCAAAAGGAGAAAGGCAGAGGAGTCCACAGAGTACCACAGACTCATCCATATATACAGATTTGGTAGGTTAAGGAATCTGCTGATTTCAGCTGGAAAGATTCTTACATCTCAAAACGCGACCGATACACTTGTGGTTGAACATCATCGACAGAAATGGAGAGCGACTCGGAGATGGTTGCGTTCCCTCTGTTACCGATTCCGATAGAATCAAACTACAGGGCATGCACCATTCCTTATCGATTCCCTTCAGATAACCCCAGGAAGGCCACTCCCACTGAGATCTCCTGGATCGACCTCTTCCTCAATTCCATCCCTTCTTTCAAGTTCCGTTCCTTTCCCTCGCCACTCTGTTTACCTTTTTTCTCTTTTTTTTTTCTGAATTCCAGATTCATGGGTCAGCTCAAGCTTTGATTTTGTGTTCAAAGAAGCTCCTTTTCCTTTAAATTTCTCTGTTTTGGATTTTACCTGTCAACTGATCTAGAATTTTTTTTATCACCCCTGATGCATGTGATCCATTTGTTCAGTGTTGGTTGAACGATTTAATCTTCCTGGGTTTTCTTGAGCTGTGGCTTTTCTGTGGCATAATTAAGAAACTTTTGTTGTTTATGGAATTTTGTTGGAGACGAGAGAATTCTTGATCTAACGCACTTTTTTAGAAGAAAAAATAAAAACATAAGCTTTCAGTCTTCTAATGCTAGTTCTTTTGTTTTGTTTTGTTTTTGTTGTTGCAGGAAGCGTGCAGAGATCGATACAACTGTTCCAGATGCTCCTGTTCGAGCTGAAAAATTTGCCCAAAGGTACATTTTCTTTGTGTGTTCTGTGGGTTTGCTTTGCATGTTTTTTCTTAGTTTCAGAAGGATTCCTTGATTTATCTGCTGCAAATAGGTACTGTTTTAGCCAAAAGGTTCAAATTTTAGTTTATTTCTCGCTTGGAACCTGGCAGGTATGCGGAGATTCTGGAGGACTTGAAGAAAGATCCGGAGAGCCATGGTGGACCACCAGATTGCATTGTAAGTTAAAACGCTTTCCTTAGCACACTAAATTGCTTGTAGCGGAGTTTTGTTGCTCATGGATATTACTTTTGGTGTTTTCTTCTTTTTGCAGCTTCTCTGTAGAATCCGTGAGCTAATACTCAGAGAATTGGGATTTAGAGACATATTCAAGAAAGTTAAGGTGTGATTTCCTTGACAATGGCTTTTTTCGAAAAGCTTAATGTTCTCTTGTGCTCTTTTCTGATCCGGCGATTTCATGGTGGATTCGATAGGATGAGGAGAATGCTAAGGCTATATCACTATTCCCTGAAGTTGTCCGTCTGAGTGATGCTATTGAAGATGAAGGAAAACGCATAGAGAGTCTGGTAAGAGGGATCTTCGCTGGAAACATCTTTGATCTTGGTTCTGCACAGGTATATGATCTCTTTCCTTTCATGCTTATGTTACTTTCATCAACTCTCTTTTATTTGAGTATCTTAATGAATGGATCTTCTTTTTTTTTTTTTTTTTCACATCTTCAAGCTTGCCGAGGTATTCTCAAAGGACGGGATGTCATTCTTGGCTAGCTGCCAAAACTTGGTTCCACGGCCATGGGTCATTGATGACTTGGACAGCTTTCAAGCTAGATGGGTCAAGAAGCCTTGGAAGAAGGTCACTCATTTAACTAAACTCTGTTTTTTTTCTTAACCTTATACTTGGACGCACTGATTTGTTTTATTCTTCTCCTTTTCATGACAGGCGGTGATATTTGTCGATAACTCTGGTGCAGACATAATTTTGGGTATCTTACCGTTTGCTAGAGAAATGTTACGTCGAGGAATGCAGGTGCTTCTTCTATGTCCTAAAATCACCCCGAGTATTTTTTTCTTGCGCTATTATGGACATTAGTGAGAAGTTGTTAATAAAGAAATTTGTTCCTGCTTTTGCTTATTCCCTGTGAAGGTTGTGCTGGCTGCTAATGAGCTTCCATCGATTAACGATGTAACTTATACCGAGCTTGCCGAGATCTTGTCGAAGGTACTGAATGGAGTAATTCTGGTATTATCGTCCATTACAGATTAAAGAAAACTCGACCTTGACTGAGTCTTAATTTTACCAGCTGAAGGATGAAAATGGACAACTGATGGGTGTTGATATCTCGAATCTTCTGATTGCAAATTCGGGGAGTGACTTACCGGTATGATATTCCAAAGCTTTTCATAAGAAAAATGGACCTCGAACATTGCCTATTCTTTTATATTGATTGGCTTTATCCATTTCGATAATTGTTGCAGGTTATTGATCTTGCGAGAGTATCACAGGAGGTTGCCTACCTTTCAACCGATGCAGACTTGGTCATCTTAGAAGGCATGGTAAGACCTAGTGTTCCCCGTCACAGTGAAAATATATGTTGTGCAGTCTTAAGTTTCAACTTTCAGTAAACCGACTCCTTGATTGTTCTGAACTAGGGACGTGGAATAGAGACAAACCTTTATGCTCAGTTCAAGTGCGATTCTCTCAAGATTGGAATGGTAATAAACTTAGTAGTTTGACGGTGTTACAATCCTTCTCTTGTTTTAGGGAACAAAGCCTCATCTCTGCTCTTTTCTTCTGTTATGCAGGTGAAGCATCCAGAAGTAGCACAGTTTCTCGGAGGACGACTTTATGACTGCGTCATCAAATACAACGAAGTTCAGAGTTGATTGTATTTCACAACATCACATTTTTTTTACTGAACTAGCCAAACAGTTTATTATATTGAAAACTGTTAGGTTTTGTAAGTTATAGTTTCAGATCCCTACTCTCTCTGCATTCAGATGTAAGAATTGAAAAGTCTTTCGACATTCTTTACTAAAAGACGCAAAAGCATCAATCTTTATCAATGGTCCTTGTATGGTGTTTGAAAGTTTCATATTTGAGAACATGATACTATCAAGAGGTCATGCTTCTAAGTTTGTTGAAGTTGGAGCATTTAGAGTATTCGGAGCAAGAAAGAGATAACGAGAATTTTGACCATATTATTTTAAATTCTCGAATTCATCAATACAATATGATGTGCTTTAAACGGGTCAAATAGAAAATGCATTGAAAGGAAAAGAAAAAAACTTAGGATGCAGCAGCAAAAGATAGATGTATCTCTCAGTTGGTCTTGGTAGGATATGAAGCCATCTTGTTGATTCCGCAGAGTCCCTCTGGTTTGCCGGTGTTTCTCTTCATCCTAATAAACCCTTTCTCTCCCCATCTTGGTCCCCATGAGTTCTTGACAATAACATAGTCGGATCCCTTTGATGAACCATACCCAACCGCAGCTACACCGTGGTCAAGGTCTGTTCCACATCGTCCGTTAAACACTCCCTGTAAACATTCACCAATTAGTTTCTTTAGAGAATGCAACATTGGGTACATAGAACACAAAGTTCAGTTATCAGAACTATCTGTTATATACCCCTTTGTAGAATTGGAAGTCTCTTCCTGAAGCCTCAATAGCCACACTGACTGGCTGGTGAGCTAGAGCTTTCACCAGGCTTTCATCATCGTTTTCTGGGACATCTTCGTAGCCGCTGATTGTCACACGTTCTACATCCTCCTGTAAAAGTGTTCATGAATGATCAGTGTTTATGAGCTGCATCGTAGTGTAAGTCATGAGTTTATGTTTGTGTCTAGTGTTTGTTACTTTCTGCTCTTGACAAGTTCCTTCCTCCATAAGATAAGGGTAATCGTCTTCTTTGTGGAGACCACCTGTCGAAATTATGTACTGGAATGCGTAGTCCATGAGACCTCCATTGCAACCACTGTTGAAAGTTGTGTCACAGTCTATGAGTTCTTGCTCTGAAAGGGAACTCAGATTCCCTGTTGTGATCTGGTGGATCCCCTCAACAGCTGCAACTGTCGAAAACGCCCAACAACTACCTGCAATGACAAAAAAGCAAGATTGTTGTGAGGACATATTCCAATCTCTAGTTCTATCTACTCGGGACCAGGAAAGATGATAGAGAGAAACGTTACCACATGAACCCTGGTTCTTGACTGGAGTCACAGCGCCTTTCTTCCTCCAGTCGACTGATTTAGGCAAGTCGGTGACGTCTCTGTATCTGAAGTTAGCAGAGGGCTGTCTCTTTCTAGAGAATTGTGGCTTTGCAAGTCCGAGATACCTCCCCTTGAATTCTTCATGGGTCAAATCTGCAAACTCGTTCAACCCGAGCCAGTAGCTGCTGATCTCGTTGTTCCTTTGGTCTATATGCATCAGGTTCTCTCTGAACACCTCGAACCTGCGTACCTTCTCCTCCACGCTTTGGTAAGCCTTGCTGTGTTCTGACATCCATGACTCAAAGAGCTCTAGAAGATTATCAGTGGATGTCAAATGCTCCGGTGTGTATCCAATGATGGAGAAATCACGGGCAAGGGCAGAACAGAGTAGGGCTGATGCTGAAATGGCGACCAAAAGAGAGAATTTGGCAAGTGATGGTGAAGAGAAAGCCATGGCTAAAGCTGTTCACTGAGAGAAGGGGAAGAAGAAGAGATGATGTGAAAGACGGTAGAGGCAAAGTGTTTATATACGAGTAGGAGAGAAGACAAAAGTCTCAAAGTATTGGCTTTGAAGCAAAGACAACGATTAATTTAAAAAAACCAAGTACGCCGGTCTCTGAGTCTTCACGGTTGGATCTTATTTAGCTAAGCCTTTTGATCTAAGCGTGCAATTTTCAACAATATAGGCTTCACTTTCAGACAGTAACGTATATTAAAATATCCGGAGGGGGGATTTGTAAAACGAAGTATGTATATAGAGGCTTAAGAGCTTAAAATTTCTTCTGGACTTTATACTGCTCTTGATAGTTTTTGGTTCCATATAAATGAGAACAATAGGTCTCATTACCGGGGGAAAATCAATACAAAAGCACATATGTGAATATACCCTACACGAAATACAAAATCGCGATTGTTCAAAAGCTTTTAACTCTGTACTAGAATAGTGGCGGATCTGCTTTTGCCAGAGAGTTTAGGGATCTTTCTTTTACTATCGTAGCTTCCCGGCGGAATGCAAATATACTGAAACAGAGACGACCCTGCAAAGTGTAAACACAGTAATGCATCAGCTCTTACGTCCATATATGTTGACTACTTTTGATATGAAAAGTTGAGATGATTGAACTGGCAGAGGCAATTGTGGCTAACTTACGTTGAACCCAAAAAGAAGGCAAGGGAAAGATGAAAATTGAAGAGGAATACAGAGACAACAGCGGTGAGAAGCATTGCCACTGATGTCGAATAAACCTACATGACGATTGATTAAGTTAGACAACGTGTACAAAAATGACTACTCAGGGGAATCAAATGGCGAGTGAAAATGACTACCTTAACAATATTGTCTGCATATTTCATCACCATTGACACAGCAATGCCACTGCAAACCAAAAGGAGAACAATGTTTTAATGTGTTAACGTCACTAACCGAAACTAGAGTTAAGAGAGGAGTCTGGCCTCAAAAGTAGCTTTTACCTGAGAGCATGGTTAAGAATCATGAGAACTGTGATGAATGAGTAACCATGGAAGAATCCCCTGAAAAAGGAAAAACCACAGCAGATGAGACACAACGGCATAATTACTCGGCCAGCAGAAAATAATGAACTCTCTGACACCAAGATTATAACATAAGTGGCATTTTCTTTAATTGTACATGATGAGTGAGTAAATTGGTTACTAAATATGGACACAACTGTGCGGATATAAGAAATTAAATCTCAATGGAGACGCAACAAACCACAAGAACTAATTTGTAGCCAATATGAAAGGACAAAATTAAGAAATGGGATTTAGATTTACTTATTAGCAACGGCATCGAAATCTTGGATCACTATAGCAATAGCATTGAAAGCCATCCCAAAGACATATAGCCAGAAGTTCTGCACATTTATATTCCTTGAAGGCCTCTTTTTAATAATAGCCTGCCAAAATAGAAAGCAACACCCTTATAAGCTTTATAAATCCAAGTTATCTCAACGGACTGATCAAATTATACAGTTTTAAGCAAAAAAGCGTGAATCAGTGCTACACCAAAAAAAAGGAAGTAAACCAGCGTTAGCTTTTGAGTGAAAGTTCCTAACAAGCTCACCTCTGTGTACACTCCAGCGAAACCACTTAAAAGAGCCATAATCTAGAAACAACGACAAACAATCATATCAATTGGTGTGGACGCGGAAGAAGCCTCACAACTCTTAGTAGGTATTAACATGTTAAGGTCGGTAACAACTTACAATTGCCATAATCCAGCCGGGAAGAGATGTCTGAAGTACACGGTCAGAACTGTAAAAGCAATATTCAATATGAGACGATGTAGACTATGAAATACAAAAATCAGTAGAGATTAGACATGCATCATATGAAATGATCAATGAAACCCATGTTGATAAGCAGTCAATAAAATCAAAGGGGAAACGTGTCAGGAGCCACATTTACTTTGAATTCAACTGAGCAGTGGTGCACCCACAACACAATAGTATGAATCCTGCCCATTGAATCTCGCTCAACCTGTCAGAGAAGAAAGTAAGCAAACTGAATAAACAGAGCCTGTTCATACTTGAAATCAAGAAGTTTGTGTTCTGAAAAAGAAGAGAAAGAGTTGAGGTATATATATATATATATATATATATATATATATATATATATAACAGAAAACATATGGATTTCTAGAAAACTATTCACTGGAAGCTATGAATCCATTTGGATGAATAAACAACCTACTTTTTCTTCAGTATAATTCTGTACAAGACACCAGTACTTATGATATTCAGGTTCTTCAATATTTGGTAGCCTGGGGCGTCTACGTATGCAAAAATATAGTACTGCCACAGAGAAGGTTACACCACAAGTAGTTAGAAACTGATTAACATGGAAAATACAAACATTGAGCTAAGCCGAAATAACTCAGGAAAGCCAACCTGTAACAGATTCTTAAAAAGATACAAAGCTGCAGGAATGGGAAAGACTTTAACTTCGTCATATGTTGTGCTTAACCTGACTCAGAGACAGGATTTGGGTATCAGTAAGGCAAAATCTCGATGAGAAATGTACGGTCATTTTCAAAGAAATGCATGGTCAGTCCTCTAAGCTCCCCGCAGCAGACAGAGATAATACGTGATTCTAACCAAAAAAAATCCTTCATCAAAGGATAGAGCTAGAAACTCTGAACACAAAGGAAACTAATTGAACATGATCAAGTATAAATCGAGTATCGGAAGAATTCGTAACCTATTGTCGTCAGTAACACCTTCGTTTTTCCATATCCTTGTCAAGGCAAGAAGAGATAACGCACATTTCAGAGTCTCAACCTGATGTCCAAAGATTTACACAAACCTCACTAGATTAGCCTGGTTACAAATTTTGATCCAGAAAATGAGAAACTTGCACTCAGTTTTCATAATAATGCGATTGGAAAAAACTCACCAAGAAGTTGGCGGTTGTAACACTGTACTCATACTTGCCCGCTCGCTTCGACCATACGATGAGTATCGCTTGGGAACTCGTCAGAATAGTGAGTGCACATGTTACTACGCCCCTGCCACAACACATTAAACGTAAACAAAATAAAAATAAAAAAAATTCGTAGTTTCGCTAAGAAACTTAAACAAATGAAGAACTTACTTTCGTTTCCAGTTAGTCCGTTCGTTCGATCCAGCACCACCCAGAGTAGCCAGAGCAATATTACTCGAAGCAACTGCCAAATCGAAGCACCAATGAGCACTCAAAACGAACATGAGAAGAAGGAAAAAGGAAAAAAAAAAAGAAAGACTCACCGGTATGAGATTTTCCCTTCAAACTCTCGATGTCAGGAGCGACGTCATGATCATCCTGAAGCTCATTACAAAATTGAGCATTAAAAAGAGAGTCGAAACCCCAAATTGAGAGCAAAATAAAGTAAGAGCCACGAAAATGAACCTCGTCTTTGATTTTCCGGTACTCCATTGTTCGAAGCTCTCAGATCTCCGTGATCTCTCTGCTCCAAACATACACTCCAGCTAGCTAAAAAATGGAAAAAATTCGGCAAAATTAAATGTAATAAAAAAAAAAAACGAAGCTCTTAATACTCTGTTATTGGGCTTTAATATTATTGGGCCTTAGTCCAGTACATGATGGGCGCAACTGTGAACAAACATGGAAAGACTAAAATGTGATTAAAACAAATAAACAGAGGGAGTTAAAAAATGAGAAATCAAACAAACAATCTTAAATGAAAAGATATAAAGAACTAATTAAATTTATATTTGAGATTGAACTACGCTACCTAAAATATATAATTCTTATATACACAAAGATTTCCACCTAAAAATCAACCGTTGGTATTTCCTAATTTGTAGGAGTATTCATAATTTCATATACTTCTACACAAATCGACAATAGATACTTTTTTTTTAGACAAATATATGCATGTAATTGGCTGGGGCATAAAAGTAAATGGACCCCGCACAAAAAAAAAAAGCGGAATAAAAACACAGGCTGTGTTAGAGCTGTGATCACCACTAATCTCTCTCTCTTCTCTGACTCCAAAGTCCAAACTTTCATTTCTCTCTTTCAAAAAGCAAAATGAGCTCAATGATGGAAACTCTCCAGATTCGTAAACCGGCTTCTCTCCCCGTTTCTCATCCCTCTTCCTCCGCATCCGCATCCGCCGCCGACGGAGATGAGCCTGGTCTTATCCGCCGCCGACTCTCCTCTCTCTCGCTCAACCTCTCGAACCAACCAGCGGCGATCGCAGCTCGATTCCCGAGATCCAAATCGGTATCCGCCATGGGAGAGCAAGCAGGGAGCTCTGTGAAAGAGTGGTGGGAATGGGGCTGGTCATGGATCCTCTCGAGGAAACCCATTTTCATCAGAGATCTCGAGCTCAACAAAGACGAAGCTAAATCTATCGGTTCTCAGAACAGAGGAAGCATAATGCACGTCTTCTTCAAGCTCCGGACTCAGATCCGCACTCTCATGGGCTCTTCTTCTTCCGATACTCTTCCTCTCTCCTGCAAATACAAGCGCCAACGCTGATCATTGTTTTCGCTTTTTGATTTTCGAATTCGGACGGTTGAGATTTCCTCTCTTCCTTTCCTTTTCGTGCATCAAAAATCAATCAAATCTTAAAGAATACTATGTTTTTGGGGAAAAAAAAAAAGAAAAGAAAAATCGATGTTGTATTTTGTTGCTATAATTAATTTGCCTAGATTTTTTAATCAATTTATTTATTTGATTTCTTTTACTACATGTTGTGCAGTTGTATACTTTTTGTGTTTAATAACCATGCAATTATATAGAAAAGCCTGTTATTCTGTTATTATCCTTTTACGCGCCAAGTTTTTTTGTCATCATCAGACGATACAATACAATCATACAAACCCTGAGGATCACCGACACCATTCTTTAATACAAATAGAAGAGCTGAACTGTTTCCAAAAAGTAATAAATAGTACTGTAGTATGTTCTCCCATTTTGAAGGTTTTTTCTATGAAAATGTGAATGTAAGAAAACATAGTATTTGGCATGATAGAACCGCCGACATAACATTTTGTCGGTGGGAGCAATATCGTCGGTGCCGAATAGTTATTTATTGTTACGATTTATAAATCAAAACGAAACTTCAGAGTTTAAATCGCGGGAGGGGATGACTAGTTTAAATTAATTAAGAACGAGCTTGTTGTGATCGAATACGATGTTTGCTAAACTCTGACTCAGTAATAATCGGTTTTAACTTTGGTTTAGGTAAGAATGTGTTGAGTGACAAAAGGATCACACCGAAAATTAAATTAATATGATAACTTCTGTTAAAGGTTGCTGCGTTACAAAGCATGTGAATATGAGGGTCACCAAAAAAAAAAAAAATTTATAATATATAACATATGAAATGGTTTTGGTAATAATGTTCCATATTACAGATTGGTGCCAATGTATGATTAGTTTTCGAACAGCCTTGAGTTTTGGTTTTAGTTGAGATACTTAGAAAAGCAACTTTTATTACATGATTGAGACTTGCTAGCTCATCATCATCTTCCCCATCAAAGGGTATTTTCAATAAATATATAAGTTTATTGTTGTCGAGTTGTATAGTCTGAGATGGATGAAAGGTCATGATCGTCTAGAGAGAAGAAGAGATTTTCAAAGTAAAAAATGCTTAGAAAACACACAAACATACGGACATTTTTCGTTTTACAAATACAAGATTGAACAATAGAAGATGAACAAAGCTCACTAACTTAAACAATGGTCATAACAGACAAACATACAAACAACCACAAAGAGGTAAAGAAAAAACCTCCAACGCTACTTGACGATTAGTCACACTGTCGTTAAACATTAGCTCCATCTTCCACAGCGATGAATCCGGTTTGGTCTTTCTCCTTCTCCTTCTTTGTGGTGAGAATTCAGATTGTTGATCCCAAAAATAAGAACATCTTTGCAGTCACAAACAGACTAAACACCGAAGAAGAACAACAATTACGCGTCTCTCATGCTAATGTTTAGACTATTTCTCATCGTCCTTCTTCCAACACCAGCATTTCCTTTTTGCATCATCTCCACAAACTCACCATAATCGATCTTTCCGTCCTATAACATCAAACAAAAAATCCGGAAACTTTATAACATCTGACGCCTGGACATTAGTCTTTGAGAAGAATGTGGAACAAATTCGACATAATAAGCTCACATTGTTTTGATCAACTTCTTTGATGATGTCTTCAAGGAAAACATCGGTCATACTATGTTCAACACACGCCTGTTGCAGCTCGTCGATTGTTATGTAACCGCTTCCGTCTTTGTCAAAGTATTGAAACGCAGCGACAAGATGTTCTTCCCGCTCCAGTTTGTTGAGATGGATCGTCGCTGCAATGAACTCACTGTAATCAATTGTCCCACTGTTGTCCACATCAGCCTGTCAATACAAAGCGCTCAGCGTAAGTATACACAACAATACTTCAATGTCGGTGAATTTAGCCATATAAAGGTTGGACTTTACCGCTTCCATTAGATCATGGATCTCTGTGTCTTTCAAGGTCGATCCATATTTTCTCAGCCCAGCTTTGAGTTCATCAAAGGTGATTGCACCGCTGTTATCAGTATCCATTGCCTGAAACATTTCTCTTAAACCAGCGATCTCTTCTTCAGAGAGACTCTCAGCTATAACCTGATGACCCCCCAAAACAAAGAACAAAGTCAAGAGAAGTGATGCAGAGACCATAGATGATAAAGAGCTTATGCACAAACACACTCACCTTCAAAGCCATCTTCTTTAGTTTATTCATTGCAGAGAACTGTTTGAGACGAGACAGAACAGCCGGATCAAGTGCTCTATCCGGTGCAACACCGTTCTCGCAGATCCATGGATGACCTGGAGAGAAAAAGAAAACAACACATAACTGTAAGTCTAGTGCTTGTGTTCGTTGTTGCTAAAAAGTAATTATTTTTATGTGAATACATACGCAAGACTTCATGAGCGGTCAAGCGTTCAGCAGGCTTGGAGGATAACATTCTGCGGATCAAGTCTTTAGCACTGTCGGATATCACAGGCCACGGGTCTGAATCAAAGTCAATATATCCCTTCAACACAGCATCAAATATCCCTTGCTGAGTTTCTGATTCCCAAAAAAAAAAGACAAAACAAAACACATTTCAGGAGACTGGGACTCTCTAAAGGAGTAAGAAACGGGCTTACATGGCAAACGTCAATCACAATTACCTGCCCAGAACGGTGGGACTCCGCTAAGCAATATATAGAGTATAACACCAGCAGTCCACACGTCAGCTTCAGGCCCATAACGTTTGAGCAAAACCTCAGGAGCAACATAATATGGACTCCCAACAACATCAGTGAATATCTGACCTGAAAGTCACAGGAAGATCAAAACTAAGCAAATCAGTTTCATAAGATTCATTTACCAAGTGTAGTTAGGCGAAACACTAACTCAGCTTCAAACATTTTACCTGGTTTGAAAAAGACAGATAGCCCAAAATCAATAGCCTTGAGGGAGAAATCATCATCCTTATTAACCAACAAGAAATTCTCAGGCTTCAAGTCTCTATGCATAACACCTAGCGAATGACACGCTTCAACAACCCCGACAATGATCTTGGTCAGCTCGGCCGCTTTCCTCTCACTGTAATGCCCTCTCTGAATAATCCTATCAAACAATTCACCTCCAGCACAAAGCTCCATCACAATGTGAACATACAAAGAGTCCTCATAAGCTCCTTTTATCGTGACGATGCTTCCGTGACCAGCTAAATGGTGCATGATCTGAATCTCCCTTCTAACATCCTCAACATCTTCCTTGGAGATCAACTTCCTCTTGGATATTGACTTGCAAGCGTAGTCAACGCCCGTGGCAATTTCTGTACAGAGATAAGTTGTCCCGAACTGGCCTTGCCCTAGCTTACGGCTCAGCGTGTAGAGATCACGAATGTTTGGTGTCTTATGACCAAGGACATAGTAAGCTTGATTGTCCATGTTACGCCTCATGATTGGTTCTCTCAAAGGAATAACAAGAGCTGGATTTTTGCCGTTGCTGTCCTTGTTGTCGTGAGCTTCTTTGGAGAATTCTTGAGCAATGATCTGTGAAGCGTTGTTGTTGGTCGGAGATTGGTCGGAATTAGAGCGATCTGAAGAAACGTTGGTAGAGGTTTTGGAGTTATCTTCAGGCTTACTGTTATTGCCCTCGTAGATTTTGTCCTTGAAAGATCCACGGCATGAATTGCCCATGAAACAATGGAAAAATACCAAATCCTAGTTTAAAGACAACAACTTTCACTCTCTGTTCTTCATCCAACGAACTGTTCATAGATATTTTGAAAAGCACTGTTAAAGAGAAAACAAGTCAAACCCCCCCCTAAAATCAGACCAAATCTCACAAACTAAAAGAGAAAGTAACGAACTTTAACAACCACAAGAAGAGAACCGCAAAACCCACATCAGATCAAATTAACCAAAGAGACAAAAAAACACAAGAGCTACTGAAAAAGGCAAATCGGAGTTTACTTAGTTGCAGTAGATCCTCCAGAGGAATCAGAAACAGGGAATGAAATAAAGCAAAAGAAGATGGAAAGAGGATCAGGTTAGCACTTACCAGCAATCAGACAACGGTGAAAGAGAAGACTGAGAATGGATATGGATTAGGAATCTGATTTAAGAGGAAAAGAGAAATCTGAGAGGCGATTCAAAGTCGAACAAGAAGGGAAAGGCTACACAATATTTAATGTTATTTCCAACAAGGGAAGCTACAATTTAATACTAGTATAGAAACAGGTTTATTCGAAATTCAAGTAGTATAAAAAGAATAGATTTTTAGTTTTGTTTTGCTGAGAGACTGGTCGGACAATTAGATTCGTTGGATGAGAGTGAGTGGGACTATTTTACGGCGACGATTGTGCGGAGAAAGTTCTTAGACTCCTCTTTAGTGCTCAACAGCTACTTTTCTCTGACTGTACGCGGTTTCCTCTCACCTTCTTGGCTTTGTATTATTAAAGAAAGTTATTCTTTTCTATTAGTATTTTGGTAGATGAGAGAATATTTTTTTTTTCTTTTGTTGGGTGTACAAAGCTAACTCTTTTTTCTTGTGGGTGTTTCTTTTGTTGTCGTTTATTTGATCGTCGATTGATTTGTATGTGGAGTTTGTACTCGGATTTATATAATTCATCTCCCAGAGTCTCATATACTACTACAAATCTTAACCACAACCCATATGCTCTTTAATATTGTAATAATGGTCATCAAAACACTAAATTCGGGTCAAAATAAGAGTGTTGGTTAGTACATACAAAATTGACTGGCTGGAAAATGACATTATAGTATATATTCGTTTTTATTATATTAGTAACCGTTACTAATGTTTATTACAAGTTTACAACTAGGATATAAGCAATAAACACGATGGTTTTATTTATATGGTCAGCACACGAGTCAACGGCAAGAAGCTTCGGTTTATCCAGTCGCCGCCGGTTCAAACCAATGGGTTTAATGGTTAGAGATGTATGTACTTGAAGGAAAAATTAATTAAAAGACATGTGTGTTTGTCGTCTTGTCCAGTTCGTCCCGACGAGCTCTATGCCACACAGTTGCAACTTGCAACAACTTGAGGAAGTAAAGATATTTGAAGGAGACATTGCAGAGAAATAACGAAACAAGAGCCGTTGAAGTATTTATTGTAAAGAAAAAAATAAACAAGGGCACATTGAAGGAGATATAGAAAAACTTATTTTGCTCCATATGAAACTCATGATGATTATCACCTTTTCATGTGTTGTTTTTTAAACGTCTCAAAGCCACATAAATGTGCTCGATTTCTCAAAAATGTTTCTTTAAGTTTTGATAATTGCAAATTTTACATTGAAAAAAACCTCTAGTACCCAATCGATAGTGCTTCGGGTTTCCATACCTGAGTTTAAACTTGCTTCGACGAGGACGATTGTATAAGTGTCGAGTTGATACTATATATAATTCCAAAAATCCAGACTATGACCTAGACTTTTTTTTGTGATCTTTGTGTTGCCACTTCAAACTACAACCACAAATGACCAACTAGCTTGTTAGGAGAAACAAATGCTATTTGGGAAACAAACCTAAAAATTACAACAACACCTTTGTTCGAAGAGAGTTTGAATTTTGACGGACTAAATGTTCGGTTGACTGAACGTGGATCACATGACATCTGCATCTTATTTAATTACCTGAACCATGTCTTTTTTGGGAAAGGAGAAGACATGCTAACCTTTTGCGTTTAGCTATGCATGCAAAACTATGTAGTGATATTCAAGATTTTGTCTGGCTTGTGGGTAGTGGGTACGTGGTACTCGGTGTGACATATACTTTTCTCTCAATTGTTTCTCTTTTCCCTCGTAGGTATTTGCGGTTTACTGTAGAATGAAGATGAGCAATATCTGAATAGTGAATGGGAATCTCTCCGCACGTTTGTTTACAGCTTGAGTGATGAATTATATCACAGTTGTCACTACATCTAATGATCTGAAGCATACTAATCCACGTGTTTTTTGCTTTTGTTACTTTTATTTGATCTTATTAATTCCTGCAGTCTGGTCCTGAAGCATATTCCAATGTACGAATTGGGTGGTAAATACAGTAACTATTTATTGAATTCTTTGCTTTTGCGTAATAATCTTTTTATATTTCTTAAAAATGTTTTGCAATGAAAATATCTAGACTAATGAACATGATGCGTCTTCTACTCATTCTACGGGATTTAAGCTGCAATGATGGTGATGCTGCAATGATGGTGATGAACTGATAGATGTAGACAGAAGAATCATATATATATTCGATTCTATTATGTGCTTTATATTATGTGATGTGTACTGTAGTTTACATACATAACGTTTATTCTACGTTTTTATGGGAAAATTATATATCGAAAAAAATCTGGAGTCATAAATACTCAGAAACCAATTTATCTATGTTCAAAATTCATTTACGGTAACGGTCAAATATATGAACTTTATTTATTTTACTTTTTTTTAATTAATGAACTGTAACAACAATGCTTAACAAATATCCCGGAGTAGATATTTGTCTTCAGAAAGCAAATAGTTGTAGTCACATGCATGACTTGTTGTTGATCGAAATTTGTTAATTCTATTCGTTTACCGATTGCATATCTAATTTGAAATTGAGGTCGAAAGATCTAAGTGTACCATATTATTATTTTTAACACCGAAGCATATACTTTATTTAATTGGAGAATAACTCGGTTCAACCAATCAACCCATCGTAAATATATTTATAAACAAATACTGATACTAATACAAATTAGTTCAATAAAACTGAATCACCCAAAAATGTTGACACAAACCAATAGAAAAGTCTATCCCCTATATATTATCTGAGAATCATTTTTAAAAGACTAACATTTACTTCATGTGTTTATTACAAGAGTGTCATCCTTACTTATATTAATTACATATAATGCTATTATATGATTTGATCACTTATATTAATTATCGCTATTACATAATCAAAACTATGATATATCTCATAGACTCTAATTAAATACATGTTATTTATTCATTCATAAAATATATAACTTTAATTATGTATTTGACCAATATAATCAAATATTTTATATAATATATATATCATGTTTATTAAATAACTTTTACTTGAAAAAAATATATTATATTTCAGTATAGTTATTCGTTTTAACTTATATTTATGAATTACAATAATAACTATATCACTTCATAATAATTATTTACATAATCTTATATTATATATTTATAATTCTTTAATCTGTATTTAATATAAAACTTATAAATACTTTTACTTATTAATATTATATTATATTATTATAATATATAAAAATTATATATTATTTTCTTAAAGATTATAATATAATAAAAAGTATATATTGTTTTCTTAAAAAGCAACTTACAAGCAATTTTAATATAAATAAAAATCACTATTTATATCAACTTACCATGATTATCAGATATATTTATTATAATATATAACTACAGTTATAATAAATTTCATTGTATTTAAACATAATTAAAATTTCATAAAATAAATCAACATAAAATATTTGATTTGTATTGATACCAATCAGTAATAAAATTATGGTAATGAAAAATTATTCTGTTTCTAAACTTAATTAATAATATATATTAAAATAAGTAACCACACATTTAATTAAATAAACATATAGTAGTTAAATTTATGCATATTCATATCAATTTAGAAATAAATTCAGATATAAATAATATGTCATAATTTTTTACTCGATCAATAATGATAGAAAAAAACTGACTTTTACCAATGTTATCCTATTTATGATTTAATTGTTTTGCATTTATTAATATATAATTTTAAAAGATTTTGAAAATGTTGAAATCACATTATATATCTATATAAATGACTATAAAATTATATTTAATTAATATTTATATAAATATTTTACTCCGCGCATGGCGCGGTTTACTACCTAGTTTCATATAAATTCATGATTTTTGTTAATAAGAAAGTCGAATGAAGTTTACACGCTTGACACAGTTCGTAGTAAAAATCACCGGTAGTTTTTTTTTTTATTGTACAACGGATTTGTATACTTTTGGAAAACAAATATACGAATCATAAATATCTTCTTTTCCTTCTTTCATCCCTTTTAACTTTGTAAGAAAAATAGTAAGGTTAAAATATTCATTTTGTTGTTGTGTTTCATCCATACGATGATGATACGACTCACGATAAGCTAAAGTTAAAGTGTCCCGTTGTGTTTGCACGATATTCTCCATTATTGCATTTATTTTTCTTTCTTGATTAATTATGAAAAGTTGAAATGATTGCTTTTCGGATGTAAACAAATTAAACTTTTACTTTACCAATAACTTTATTTTCAGAAGACTGAAAGTCCTGCTTACATAAAATCTGATATAGAGATATATATATAAAATCAAATATTATTTCAAAAACCAATCCTACCATTGTTTCATATTTACAAAAAAGTACCAACCTTATGTCGACAAGAAACTCTTTACTTCCGAAGGAAGAGTCGAAGACATACATAGAAAGTCAAAAACTGATAGAGGTAATTACCTTTTCACCCCGCTAAAAAAATCCCTAATTTAATACTTTTATTTTTTTACTTGATGATTGATTGCTATTTGATTGCCTGCGAAAATGGTAAGAGATGTCGAGAAAACGTGAATTTATGAACGGTGAGTGAGAATAAACTCGTGGACCCAAATCGAAAAGATGACAAATTTGTAAGATTATTGATGCTTTAATCCTCCTCTGGGGAAATATTCTGTACGCAAACACGAGAGAGAAAGAAGAGAGCATATACGTGCTGCGTGAGGACAGGAGCAAAGCGGCAGGTGTCACCAATCCCATAGGCTCTGTTGCTCTGTTCACAGTCCTTTCGCAGAATAAAGTATTAATTTTTAGTAATCCCAATAATAGTTTATTTTGGAAATCTCTCGTTTTCTTTTTGATTTAACCAAAAGGGAAAAGAAAAAAAAAATGCTTTTTTGATTGCGGAGTGACGCCATTGAAGCGTCTACAATTTCCCCTGATAGTGTGGCTTATTCTGCCTCCGAGTGCAAGTTGCAAACCCTAGTTTTCATCTCTCTATCTCTCTCCTTATATATCATTATTCTCTCGCGCGTTCTTTGGCTTCTCTTCTCTTCTCTTTCTTCTACTTGGGAGAGATAAAAAAAAAAGTAGTCAAATTTTATTCTTCTTTTTGATTTTGACACATCTGGGTTTTACCTCTGTTTTTCCCACCACTCCTTCGGGTCTGGTCTTTTACGTCACTAGGTTTCTTTTTGCTTTTGTTGTTTCAATTGGGTTGTTATATACTCTTAGGTCATGCTTTTTGGGCTCATCTCTCTCTCTCTCTCTCTCTCTCTTCATCTTTTGAGCTTGTTTAATTTTACGACTTTCAGGTGGGTTCTGCCTCACTCATCGCTGATCAGTGACTCTGTTTCGCTTCAGATTTCTTGAAAAGAGACACGAACTATGAGTGGAGCTGTGCTTGTTGCTGTTGCTGCTGCTGTTGGCAACTTATTACAAGGATGGGATAACGCAACTATTGCAGGTGATTAATATTGTGATTCTAAATCCATAATTCTGTGTTTAAATGTTAGGATCGGGAAAAAAAGTAAGGATTTTTATTGTTAGTTGATACAATTCACAGATCCTGTTTCATAATTTTAGCTTATCTCTTTTTTTTTTTTTGCTCGTGTGTGAGAGATTTTTAAGCTTTCTTTTGGGCCTCTGCAGGAGCTGTGTTGTACATAAAAAAAGAGTTTCAGTTGGAGAGTAATCCATCAATGGAAGGTCTAATTGTGGCGATGTCACTTATCGGTGCCACTCTGATTACAACATGGTCCGGAGGAGTAGCTGATTGGCTTGGTCGCCGTCCGATGCTAATACTCTCCTCAGTTCTCTACTTCGTTGGTTCTCTAGTTATGCTTTGGTCTCCAAACGTTTATGTGTTGCTCTTAGGAAGGTTGTTAGATGGGTTTGGGGTTGGTCTTGTGGTTACACTTGTTCCTATTTATATATCCGAGACTGCACCTCCTGAGATAAGGGGACTGTTGAATACGCTCCCGCAGTTCACTGGCTCTGGAGGGATGTTCTTATCTTACTGTATGGTTTTCGGGATGTCGCTGATGCCATCTCCTAGCTGGAGGTTGATGCTTGGTGTCCTTTTCGTCCCTTCACTTGTCTTCTTCTTCCTCGCAATCTTTTTCTTGCCCGAGTCCCCAAGGTGGCTCGTGAGCAAAGGTCGAATGCTTGAAGCAAAGCGGGTCCTTCAGAGGCTACGTGGCCGGGAAGATGTGTCCGGTTAGTCTTTAAATCGTTCCGAGTCTAGTTCTTTTTGCGATGAAGACATTCTTTTTTCTTGAATGTTTTTTACGTGGCAATGCATAGGTGAGATGGCTTTGTTGGTTGAGGGTCTTGGGATTGGAGGTGAAACAACCATAGAGGAATATATAATCGGTCCGGCGGATGACGGCGCTGATGATCTTGATATAGCTGTGGATAAGGATCAAATTAAGTTGTATGGTGCGGAAGAAGGGCTGAATTGGGTTGCTAGGCCAGTCAAAGGAGGAAGTACTGTGAGTATTTTGTCTCGCCATGGAAGTACAATGAGCAAGAGGCAAGGCTCATTGGTTGATCCTCTTGTCACGTTGTTTGGGAGCGTTCATGAGAAGATGCCAGACACTGGAAGCATGAGGAGTGCCTTGTTCCCACATTTTGGGAGTATGTTCAGTATGGGAGGGAATCAACCAAGAAACGAGGAATGGGATGAGGAGAATCTCGTTGGAGAAGGTGAGGATTATCCATCGGACCATGGAGATGATTCTGATGATGATCTTCACTCTCCGTTGATCTCACGTCAAACAACAAGCATGGAGAAAGACATGCACACTGGTCATGGTCCTCTTTCTACCTTCAGACATGGAAGCCAAGTGCAGGGAGCTCAGGGGGAAGGAGCGGGTAGTATGGGGATTGGAGGTGGATGGCAGGTGGCATGGAAATGGACTGAAAGAGAAGATGAATCGGGACAGAAAGAAGGCGGATTCAAGCGGATTTACTTGCATCAAGAAGGCTTCCCGGGATCTCGACGTGGCTCCATTGTTTCATTGCCTGGTGGTGACGCAACTGGTGGGACAGAGTTTGTACAAGCGGCTGCTTTGGTTAGCCAACCGGCTCTTTATTCCAAAGACCTTCTCAGAGAACATACTATTGGTCCTGCCATGGTTCATCCATCCGAAACAGCTAAAGGGACTCTTTGGCATGATCTTCAGGATCCTGGAGTCAAACGTGCTCTATTCGTAGGAGTCGGGCTTCAGATTCTTCAGCAGGTAATCCAACATAGATACATCGATATCAGTAAATTACAGAGGATATTTTTTGTTTTTTTGGCGCGGTTTAATATAAATCTATGTTTGTCTGCTTGGAAATGCAGTTCTCAGGCATCAATGGAGTTCTTTATTACACGCCTCAAATCCTAGAGCAGGCAGGTGTTGGGATTCTACTATCGAACTTGGGGATTAGTTCGTCCTCGTCATCCTTGCTTATCAGTGCATTGACAACCTTTGTGATGTTACCTGCAATAGCTGTTGCAATGAGGCTCATGGATCTCTCTGGCCGAAGGTGATTATAATTATTTAACTTCCTTTGTTCTTTGGTTCATATAATATACAAATGCATACGAAACGAAAGAAGCTAATGAAACAATGTTGCATTTTTGCAGGACGTTGCTGCTCACTACGATTCCAATCTTGATAGCATCTCTTATAGTGTTAGTAATCTCGAATCTAGTTCATATGAATAGCGTATTGCACGCGGTCTTATCAACCGTAAGCGTTGTCCTCTACTTCTGTTTCTTCGTGATGGGTTTCGGTCCTACTCCAAACATCCTCTGTTCAGAGATCTTTCCCACTCGAGTCCGTGGAATCTGCATAGCCATTTGCGCGCTCACTTTCTGGATCTGTGACATTATAGTCACTTACAGCCTCCCTGTGCTGCTTAAATCCATTGGACTTGCTGGTGTGTTTGGAATGTATGCAATCGTCTGTTGCATCTCGTGGGCCTTTGTGTACCTTAAAGTCCCTGAAACTAAAGGCATGCCACTTGAAGTCATCACTGAGTTCTTCTCTGTTGGAGCCAGACAAGCTGAAGCTGATAAAACCAACTGAGAAACTAAAAGACTGGAGATCAAGTTTGTAATCTTTCCATGTTCGTGTGGATTTGTTGTTGTCTTTCTACTTTGTGCAGTAATAATCATCTCTCTCTCTCTCTCTGTTTCTTCTTCCTTGTGTGGAGAGTAAAAAGGTTTCAAACTTTCAATTACGAATCTCTTTACTACAGTATCATTTTCCATTTGCCAAATCCGTAAATGAGGAACCCCATAAAGATTAAACTGTAGTGATGATCAGTAATCAGTAAGACACTAACCCAGAAAAGTCAAGCCCAACCGGTATTTGGAGGTCGTCCGGTTAATTGTTCGACCTCGGTTAAATTTCTACGGTTTATAGGAAATAGAATCCGAACACTAATGTCGGTTTACTTTGAGAAACTTCCGGTTATAATGGGTTTAGGCATGGTTCAGTTTCTGCAGTTTATTGAAGAAAATGAAACCAAATCAATTGATTTCAGTTCAGATTTCGGTGTGAATACCATTCGGTTTGGGCAGTTAAACCGGATTGGCAACTGTGCAGTTAGTCAATCGGTACCAAAACAAGTGGAAAGATGCCAGGTTATTTTTTCTATAGGATTATATAAAACAGCTCGAGCTTTGTCTTACAAGTTTATGTTATGAACTAATAATACATGCGATATGCCTTTTTGTGTTATAGATGTTTTGTATACCTCAAGGCTTATCTCTTGAAGTATATAGTTATTAGTCAAAATCCCCTTATCTTACTTATACGTATGAGGTATGTTGTCTGCATTTCTTCACCGCAAAATCTTTGCATGAAGATGGGGCCTGAGTGATGATTAGATCTGTCACATTGATCTAGAAGACTTTACAGAAAGATCATCGTTCCTTTTGCGCTTCAACCTTCTCTTGGATTCCTCTTCTTTTTCATCAAAATAAGCTAGAAACGTCTGCAATGATTTAGAACGCGGCCTTTCTGGTGAAGGTGCTATAGCCTCTTCCTCAGGCTTGTGGTGGTTGCAAAAGTCGCGGACTATCTTGAAGAAGTAGATACAGAGAGCCACAAAAGAAGCGATCCCACACACAAGGAATAATCCCCAGAAGCTACGGAGCTTAAGCTGTTCTGGATCATCATCTGACTGTGAACCATTCACGTTACTGCAGTTGGATTTCGAAAGCCACTTGTCGTGGATCTTTTGAAGCTGCCCTGTTTCTGATAGACCTAAGATCGCAGTTGACATGTCAACTGCTAATGGAGAGTCTCTTGGGAATGCCTTCAAACAAACAAAACACGCAAAGAAGATGATCAAGATTAAAATGTTTAGACAAGCAGCAGGGACACTGTGACATGAAGAGTACTCACAAATCCCCAGCCGCTTCTGGTGAATTCTTGGCCTCTAATGGCAAACCCGCAGAACTCCGAGAGGAAGAGATCAACGTAAGGGCGCTCATCGACAATTGCAGAGACAGTTCCGTTTTGAAGAGCTGTAGCGTATTCTTTTGGAGAGCCGAGTGGCACAAGTCTGGATCTGGCGATGTTCAACTCATCAATCATGTAGTTTTCAGCATAAGAACCTATCTGAAACCCAACACGTCCGCTGCTACTGATGAGCGTGTCTACCCCTTTGATCGGTGAGTTCAGCTGTTGCACCGTAAGAATGGATGTAAGGCTGGCTGTGTAGCTTGAGGTGATGATCAGAACCACAAAAAGCCAGATGAGCAACACAATACGACCGAGTGTGCTCACTGTATTCTCTCCTGCAAATTTCAACAATTGCTCCAAGATGTTAAGAAATTTATGTACAGTTACTCTAACAACTAGCTGCAGCTTTCTGTATGAACTTACTGTGGGAGAAAAACATAGTCGAGAAGCTGAACCTGCATGAAACAAATCAGAGCTTGTGAGGTCTTTGAGTATGTTATAGTGCAGCCTCAGTGAATGTTTACTAACCAGAATATAGTGACCATTTGTCTCCTTGGAGGTCCGCGGAACTCATCGTTGATTCTATGTTCAAGAATCCATATGACTGATCCGACGATGAGGAAAAAAGCTGCTGTTACAGCCCACATTGGAGGAGTAAAAGGGCGTAAGAACGCCCAAGGAGTATCGTTTAGCTTTGTGACAGGAGCAACCACTACAAGCCCTGATTCTATGTATGGCTGAGTAAAATCCACAATCCTTGTTCGTTTTGTAACAATCGCTATGTCTCCTACCACAGCATCAAATACCTTGCAGCAAAAACATGAAAAAACTCACCACTGTTACAGTCAAGTCTCTAGATAAGGCTTTTCTTTATGATGTCTTGATCCTTTTTACTCACCCCTGTAGTGACATTGTTGACAAGTTCATTGTAGTTTGGGTTCTTGAGACCGTCTCCAAAAGGAATGAACTCATGAGGAACCGGATAAGGAAGCAGTGTTATCGCAGCTTCAAAGACATTAATCGAATACCCTTCCATTTTGTTGCTTCCATTGACCCTCGACACAAAGTCCTTAAAGCTTGCTCTATTGGGTACACCGATTCTCAGTCTTCTCCCGTTGTTAGGGAAAACCCATCCACGTGGCGTATCAGTTGTCCCACCAGGCCAAGTCACATTGTTCAGGTGTTGGTTTGAGCTCGAACGGTTTGAAGGCTTACTGTATAGTAACTCAGGAGGTACAACAGAGAGCCCAGAATGGTTTGACCAGTACCCTATCTGCCTAAACCCGTCACCGACCACGTTTATAATGTCATACGCAGGCTGTATCATCGATCTGTCGGGAAGATACTGTACTGGACCTGTAACGCCAGACATTTTTGTGCTCACAATATAATCACGAAATTGTGGTCCTTGATCAAATATGCTCAATGCACCTAGATTCAGTGACCCTCCCTTCAAGTGGGTTAACTTTGAGTCGCTGGAGAAGGAAATGTTAGCTCCGCTTTCTAGAAGACGCTTAACAGCTCGAGCGATGATCCAGACAGTGTCATATGCGTAGAGTCCATAAACGTTTAACCCGACAGTTCCATTACTCAACTTGTTCCACCGTGCCACAAAATCTCTTTTCTTTCTTGACTCTGGAGTGTGAATACGAAGAGTGAGCACTCCTCTAAGAGATTCGGCTACCTTGGGAGATAAAGGGTTCGCTGAATCTAACAGAGAAGTCAACCAAGTTGTAGCTATCCAGACATATCCTTTCTCCATCATGCCAAGTTTCCGGGCTTCCTTAAAGATCATCCTACCTGTTTTAGGGAATGTGTTCACAATGATTACCCGAGATTCCATCCTTTGAATCTTAACCAACTCATCTACGATCTCACGAGGACTTGTAATCACCACATCCAAAGGAAGCACCGCCTTGTAAGAAATCTTACACCGCCTTCCTTCGAGCTCGTCGCCTAAAGATGTTACACCGTTTCTACTGTTGTCATCGTCGTTGTACAACGCAATCACATCTGACCAGCCGTAGTAAGTTATCATTTCCGCAATGGCACGCATCAGAAAGAGATCGCTAGGTGCTGTTTGGACAAAGAACGGGAACTGGAGCGCCGAGAGACTAGGGTCTAGAGCTGTGAATGACAACATAGGTACGTTGAGCTCATTTGCAAGATGAGACAGTACATGAGCCATAATTGATGTCTGAGGACCAATTATAGCCACAGCATCAGTCTCCATGAATTGCAATGCTGTGATATAAAAACCAACGCAAGGATAAGTAAGAGTTTGGTTTTCAAAACAAGAATCAATTAGAAAAAGAAAAAAAGATAAACTTTTTCCACCTCCCATGATGCTGAGGAATCCGTTGCGCTTAGCATCATACATCAATATACGCAATTTAGATCCACCGAGGAAGGTAGGATCGGAGTTAACATCATCCTCTGCAGCCTTCATGGCAATATCTGCAACTCGACCATATAAAGTGCTTAAACTGAAGATTGCCCCAACATTGACGTCATGAGGACTTGAAGCTCCCTCTGAAATTATCCCATCACCACTAAGAACAGTGAAGCTCAACAGAACCACAACCCAAAACATTGCTTTGGCTAAATCAGTTCCTGAAACACCAAGTTTTTGATAAACAAACAACAATTAGTAAAAAAACTTTGAGATCAAATTCCCGGATACTTGGAATTACTAGTCACAAAATGAGAGATTGTGAGCCTGTTCAACCGAATAAAAATGGTTTTTTTTTTTTTTTGGTCGGAGTAAAGAGTAACATAAGAGAAAGCTAGAAACTTGTTATGAACAAGAGAATATGAAAGATAAGCAAAGAAAGTAGCTTTCACCACAACTGAAAAGAAGTGTCACGAGGACAAAACCCTTACCTCAACCATAGAGAAGGCAACGCTTGTCAAGGAATCTGTGGCAGAGATGCCAAAACCCAAACCGAAATCATCCTTTAAGAAAAAAAGAAAAAAAAGATTCCTCAGGCACAGCAAAAAAATATAGCTGAGGGAAAGGCATAAGGAACAAGCAAGAACCAAGAGGGATATAAATAACGAAAAGGGAAGAACGAGTGGGTCTTCAACCAGAAAAAGGAAAAAAGAAGAGTTAAATTGAATCGTGGGTATGCTTGAAGACTTGGGAAAGTTGCAAACTTTTTGGTGGGATTTGATTACTTTTTTGTTTAGATAATGGGAAAGGATTTGATTACCTACAATCAGAATTCATGCAATGGGCACAGTTACGGGCTGAGATAAAAGGTTAAGAAGGATATTACATAGAGAGATAGACTAATCAACGTCTGTCGACATCGATAATTCGACGTCATTAGCCATTAGCAAGTGAGAACGTAAATTGTTATGTTAAACACACACAAAGCTCTAAACTTTAAGTTTTTTTTCTCTGTTTTGCAAGTTGACGAAGAGACCCTTTCTGTTTCCAGCCAGAGAAAAGAAGGAGAAAGAAGATGAGAATTTAAAGCTATTACTTTGATTAAAGAAATATATTAATTACACTATACTGGACCTACTGGTAGTCTTTTTGTTCATCTTTATTGAGTAATCAAATTATTAACCAAAATATTGAATAAACTTTTTGCGTCATTCGGAAAAAAAAAACCATCATCCAACGACTCTCTCTTTTTTCGTCGTCTCCATTTTAAAATTAAACCATGATCCAATGACTCGTTACATTTTTGAAAAGTGATAAGTTATTATATTTGTGGTATTTGATAAGACAATTGGCAATGTCTGAACACTTCGAATATATCTTGGTTAAGGTTTCCCACATTTTATTGAAAAAAAAAAAAAGTTTCCCACATTTTAAATATCTTTCCACTGTTCCACATGACTCCAAAACAATCTTATACTGGTAATTACTTATTGGACCATCCTTTCATTTGTCATTTTTATTCCCCCAAAACAGAAATTCACAAGATGCTTCCGTCATTTTCCGATTTATTTTTCTGTCCAATAGACAAACTTAAACCTTCTTAGTTGTTACCATAGAAGCGAGAGAGAGACAAACTTACACCCTAAAGTAAATGTGTTACGTTCTTATTATCATTCGAATGCTTAGAAAGATCAAAAACACGATGAAGAAAATCAACGGATAAAGTCGATAGATATGTCAAATGGACAAGAGAAATAAAATGTCCAATATCAACAGTGTAAATCATGGGAGAGTGGGGGATAAAGCTCCACCGAAATTGGGTAATGGAAAATGAATATCCACTTCAAAAAAATCTCTACTTTTTCCAATGCACCAAGAAACCTACATGCTCCTGTCGTCATCTATGAAGTAATATGAACAATATCTGGTTTGATCTCAAGTAGCTTTGAGTTGTCTCTCTGAAGTAATCTAAATATATCACAATTTGGAATTGTATCCAAACTGGTGTCCCTCTAATATCATCGATCAGTTCGATGGTTTTGGTTAACTCGTACGTTGAAGTTTTGCATGATCATCATTTTGGAATGTTCGTCTGGAAAGATTGAACCCGCAAACAGCAAAATTGGAACTCGCATATATGCTCAGCCTCAGAGAACGAATTAATACGGTTAAGTGGTTTAAACTTAAACCGAAAAACGTTTTAAAACGTAGAGAAAGCTAAAAACGACGTCGTACTAGTTTCATCACGTCACGTGGCACGCATTCTGAGAAGGATAGGAACGGTTAAGACCCGACCCGACCTTTATCTGAGTCACATTATAAAACTTTTCAGTCTCTCATGTACATTTGGTGTTCAAGACGAGAAAACAAAATCAAGTCGATCCCTTCCTTCTTTTCTTAACCCAAATCTCGTAAAGAGTAACTCGACGAAATCGACGAGAGTTTCATTTCAGTCTTCTCCTCTCCGTTAAGTACTGTCCAGGGTTAGGGTTCCCCAAATTGATAACACAACCTCGTCGATTTTGTTTGATCGAGGAGATAAACTTTTGGAATGGGTGGGGAAGGAGATTCGAACGAAGGAGGAGAGGTGGTTCCTGTGAACGTCAGGTGCTCGAATGGCTCGAAATTTAGCGTGATGACGAGCCTTGATTCGACGGTCGAGTCTTTCAAAGCTTTGGTAGCTCAGAAATGCGACGTGCCAGCTAACCAGCAGCGTTTGATTTACAAGGGACGAATCCTCAAAGATGATCAGACGCTCCTGAGCTATGGTACTTGTCCATTTTCTTCTTTCTGATCTTTTCTTGGGGATTGATTTGATTTGATTTGATTTCCCCCGTATCTGGTTTCTCAGTTGCAAGGACGCAAATAGGTTTTACGCTTAGGGCAAAGTGTTTATGTTTATATGTATATTGTCTTCACTCCCTGAGCCTCTGCTTATCTGCTTTATAAGCTTCTGATGGATATCTACTAAGAGCATTGGGAATATAAAATGATTTAAGATGTTTTTGGATTCGTTAAAACGTTTTACCTATCTGTATGGTTTGCCTCATGAACCTTACTGTACCTCTAGGTTTGCAGGCGGATCACGCTCTTCATATGGTTCGAGGCTCTGCACCTTCTTCAGCACCTCCCGCTCCAAATTCTGGGAGCCAAACTACTGCACCTAGTGTTACTCGAGGGGTTGGTTCCAATGATATCCCGAATGCCGGAGGAGCGAGTCCAGGGGAGTCTTTGTTTCCGGGGCTTGGGTTTAATCCTTTAGGTGGTGGAAATCCTATGCCTGGGCTATTTGGAGCTGGTCTTCCGGATCTTGAGCAAGCGCAGCAACAACTGGCCCAGAACCCGAATATGGTTAGAGACATGATGAATGCACCAGCCATCCAGAATCTTATGAACAACCCAGAACTTATGAGGACCTTGATAATGAGCAACCCTCAGATGCGTGAGCTTGTAGATCGCAATCCTGAGCTCGGCCATATACTTAACGACCCAAGCATCCTTAGGCAGACTTTAGAAGCTGCAAGAAACCCAGAGCTTATGCGTGAGATGATGCGTAATACTGATAGAGCGATGAGTAATATCGAATCTTCTCCTGAGGGATTTAACATGCTTAGGCGTATGTATGAAAATGTCCAGGAACCGTTGTTGAACGCTACAACAATGTCAGGAAATGCTGGAAACAATGTCGATTCTAATCCTTTTGCTGCTCTCCTAGGGAATCAGGGCGCTGCACAAGGTAGAGATGCATCTAACAATCGCACGACAACCAATGCTGAAACAGGCACAGGGATTGCTGTGCCAAATACAAATCCACTTCCCAATCCTTGGGGTGCTGCAGGTGGTATGAAGCTATATTCTCTTAGTTTTAATTTCCTTTTTCTCAGTACTTGTCGTGTATAACGGAAACTATTCAAAGCTTATAACAGCAAGCATGGCTTGCACACGAAAAATTGACCCGAGATGGAAATGTTCATAAAATGTGTTGGTCATATCAGGAACAATGTGGTAAAGTAATTTGTTGTTGTAGTTCTCACAGTCCCTTGTCATTAATGGTTAAGTAAACAACTTTCTTGTCAGCACTTTGTAATGCAATAAATATGACTGAACGTTTTGTTCTCTTACTTGAACAGGCCAGACAACTACGCCTGGAAGGACGAACTCAGGTGGAGATTCTAGAGCTCCTGGCCTTGGTGGCCTCGGTGGTCTTGCTGGCCTTGGTGGCCTTGGTGGACTGGGCATGCTAGGTGGGGATCCAACGGTTGGTGCTACTCCAGATGCGTCTCAAATGAACCAGTTCTTACAAAATCCAGCCATGTCACAGATGATGCAAAGCTTACTTTCCAATCCACAATACATGAATCAGGTAATGCCTGGATTAATATAATTTAGGGCTTTAGTTGTTATTAATGACATATTTTAAAAATTTATCTTTCAATTCCAGATCATGACTCTGAACCCACAACTGCGTAGCTTGATGGATTCAAGTCCTCAGATGAGGGAAATGATGCAGAACCCAGAGTTCCTTCGTATGCTTAGCTCCCCAGAGACAGTGCAGGTCTGTTCGACCTCCTCACATGTGCCTCTGCTGTCTTTATGCATTTGGTCTCTTCAAAAGAGATTTTTGGATCTTTAAGCTATCTCAATATGATGAAGTTTCTCCAGCCTAATGTTTGTGGAAATGTTTTTGTCCGTAGCAAATGATGAGTCTGCAGCAGTTACTTATCTCTGGGAATAGGAATACAACCAGCCAGTAAGTGAGAATTCCCTTTTTGTTGTTTTTTCGTTCTTAAACTTCGTTGAGAAGTAACATGCCCTTTTGTATTTTGGGTTGCTTCACGTTCAAATGATCTTGTGAATAGCTAAATAGTTATAGTTATCACCCTGTTGATTTTTTATTTTTTTAATGCTGATCAGTATTTTTGGTTTTGAATGTAGGGTTCCAGGGCAAACTGGTGCTACCACAGGTACTCTTGGAATTAAATATTAGTTGTGTATCCACAATTCACAGGCCTAAGTTACATTACTCAGTGTCCTAATTATCGCTTTATATGCTTTCATGGTGCTAGTCTTTGCATATATGTTTTTTTTTGTTTTAATCAAAATTTCATCTGCAGTTAATGGATTCAGTAGTATTAACACGCAATGGTTTTTTAGGCACAGGAAATAACGGAGGGCTGAATTTATTGATGAATATGTTTGGCAGTCTTGGTGGTGGCGGCTTAAGTGGTGCGAACCAGTCCAATGGTGAGATGCAGTTTCTCTAGACCCTTTCCTTTGAAGTGTAATCGACGATTGAGATGGTTTTCCATTGAAATGTACATATATATGTTTATATGTTATGTGGTTCAGTTCCTCCTGAAGAGCTTTACGCCGCACAATTGCAACAGCTTGAGGAAATGGGTTTCTTTGATAGAGCAGAGAACATTAGGGCGTTGCGTGCAACCAACGGCAACGTTAACGCTGCTGTAGAAAGACTCTTGGGGAGCATCGGCCAGTGATTAGAAAGGTTTGTTGACTTTTATCGTGTTTTTATTATTTATGGCCATTATGCACTAATATATACTTTTATAGGGGTCAACTTGTGGATACAAAAGCCGCATTGATTTTTATAGCAGCGGGTCTTCTTCTCACACTACCTCTAAAACAACTTTTTTCTTCATTTTTTATTTTCCCTTCCAATGTACACTCTTAGACAAATTTCTCTTTGAAGTTGTTATTTGGTCTGGGAATGTCGAATTGTTATACCCTCTGTTTTTCTTCTTACCCGTTGATTGCTTGTTTGGATTACCAAAAAAATAAAAAAAATTGAACGTCGAATGTGTTGTGATGCTGTTGGGCTATCTCCTCTGAGATTAGAGTAGAGTTACAAGGGGGAAATGAAACATTTATGAATACTGTGTTCCGGTCTGCTTTCGCTTCAATTATTTAAACCGATCTGAACCGGTTTAGTAAACGAGTGGTATATTCGTAAAATTCATATTGACGGATAACTTGGATTACGAGGCCCATTAGATATAAAAGTTGGCCCAACAAACAAAAAGCAGCAAAACTGACGGGAAAAAACGTGGTTTCAAACTGCAAAAGGGATAAGTCCTTACAAAGTAAACCGCTTTGTTCCTCAACTGAAGTTAACTGTCTCCCTGTTCCTCCATAACTTCCTCTCTACGTAACCGTCTCCTTCTGCTTCCTCTTCTACTTAAGCAACCCTTTCTCTCACTTCTAACTTTTTTCTCTCTCTCTTTTCTCTACGTGATCACAATGACCACCAATCCCAATTTTCACAATCCACCTCATCCTACCTCTAACGCTATCATTCCTGTCTACCCTAATCGAAATCTCCAGCTTGCTTTATCTCCAAGTTACGATCAGAGCCCGAGAAAGAAACGCACCAAAACCGTTGCATTTTCCTCTAGTTCTTCACCAAAATCCACACCAAAACCTAAATACCCCAAAAAGCCAGACCCAAATGCCCCCAAAATCACACGCCCATGTACCGAGTGCGGCAAAAGGTTTTGGTCTTGGAAAGCTCTCTTCGGTCACATGAGATGTCACCCTGAGCGTCAATGGCGTGGCATCAATCCTCCTCCGAACCACCGTGGCCCCACTGCGGCTTTATCATCAAAACAGCTAAACCCGAGATCACCAAATCTGGTCTCACTTATGTCCGAGGAAGATCATGAAGTCGCTTCTTATCTCCTAATGCTGTCTGAGGCCACGCCATTATCATCAAGTAGTGGTGAGCGGTTCGAGTGTGGAGGATGCAAGAAAGTGTTTGGATCGCACCAGGCTTTAGGAGGACACCGAGCGAGCCACAAGAACGTTAAAGGATGTTTTGCAATCACAAACGTAACCGATTATCCTGTGACGGTTGGTACTACCTGTAGTGACCAAGATCAGCAGGGGAAGAGCGTTACGTTTTTGGGAAATCATAAGTGTAATATCTGCTTTAGAGTGTTCTCCAGTGGTCAGGCTTTAGGAGGTCACATGAGATGCCACTGGGAGAGGGAAGGGGAGATGACGGTCGGTGGTGCGTTGGATCTGAATCTTCCTGCAACAACACATGATCTTTCTACTTCGGACACATCAGACTGTTCATTAGATCTTAGGTTAGGACTTTGATTAGTAAATATATAGTTATATATTGGATGTATATTGAATGTTTGCTTCTAACATGTTTAGGATAATGTTGTGATTTGATGATTTGGATAATGTATTTAGGATATTGGTGTATTTGGTGTATCCTTCTCTAGCTATATATGCTTAATAAACAAATATGTTCCAGTTTTTGTTTTCGATTGATACTGATTTTCAGTGTATTAATTTGAATTGCCAATATATAAAATAGACAGGAAACGATGCAACAAAAAAAGCAAGTAGAGGGGAAAAAATCATATAATTAGAAAATGATTATGTGATAAGTACACAAATTTTAGTTTGGCAAATTTCCTGTTGTACATCTTCTTACATGAAACACACATGGTGTTGACGAAATTATCATACGAGAAAATATGTTGTTAGATTCGGAGATATATATACGCAGCGATAAATCAAAGTGAATGAATCCAATTGAGATTGACATAATTTGGGGACAAGAGTTTTGTAGATTGTTTGATTAACTATTAGTTGAACGATAAAATTAGCATGATACTGCGCATATATGACATACACAAATCGCAAAATTGAAATGGTGGTTTTTTATTTTTTTAATGGGGTTTTTTTTTTTGTAATTGTCGCTAAACTTATCGAGTAATATATAGAATTGGAAAATCCAGACTGTCGAAGGAAGTCTCAAATGTATAGCTAACCAAGATTAACAAAGAGTTGCTCTCTGATAGAACAAGTTAGTTTCAGAAAAGATTGATTAGTATTATTCTTGCCAAGTTTCTTTGTTTGACGTGATCTCAAACCCACACCACGATCTCACTATACAATATATCGATTAGATCTTTTCCGCTAAAGAATCTTAGTGTATATCTAATCCAAGATAACAGCTAGCTTTAACATTATATAATTTCAGATTAAGATTGAATCTTAAAAAACTATTAATAATCTGAAGATTCAGATGCATTATAGGTAAGCACGCGGAACTAATTACAACATGCACGAACCCTAATCCGAGACAGTTTTCAATTAATCTTCTCGAATCTATTAAACAATTATTTAATCAGCTGTCCTTCAAACATTATCAAACTAGTGCGACACACAACCTTCGTGAATATTCAACTACGAACTCCTTTTTATAACAATAGTTATCGTTTACAGCGATGCCTGTTAGTATATAAATGCATCAAAAAACAACAAGAAGAACCTTCCTCTGAGGTTTTCTTTTAAAAATTGTTAAAGAAAAAAAAATTGTTAAAACGTATTATGTAAAATTGTAATACTATCAAAACATATTTCCTTTTGCGCATAAATCATAGATTAATCTTCATAGCTCTCTTAATTATTCTACGGGCTCGTGCAAATCATACGCGCGTGAGAAAAATATGGTAAAATTGCTGACGTAAATATTTGATTCATTTTCATATGTCGACATCTGCATCATGTTGATAAAAAAGAAACATCTGCATCATAATATTTTTTTATATGTTGTTGATTGTTTATTTGTGTTTAAAAATGTTAGATTTGAAGGCTTACGTAAGATGAAGTTGACCGAATTATCTCCTTACACGTTCTTTGCATCTTTAATAAGCATTTTCCCATCAGAAAAAATGGTGAACTATGCTCAAACTCAGTTTTTTTTTTTTCCAACATGCTTAAAATAGGTTTAAACAGGAATGCAGCTAAATCTATCTAATAAGTATATTTAATGATTTTGACAAAAAAAAAAAAGTATATTTAATGATTTAGTATCGAGTTATTTGACATGCATGAATGTATAGTAGTAATATAAGTTAATTAATAGAACTTCCTACATTAATTCAACTTTAACCATATAAAATTAAATATTTCGAGATATTCGGTAATAGGCTTGTTTAAATTAATTTATGGGGGAGACTGATTATGAAAGAAAAAAAAATCACTGCTAAAAGACTTTGCACACTTACGGATTAAATATTAAGATAACCAGACTATGCACATAAATTTTACTGAAAATGATAACATCATAATGTGAATTTAAAATAACATACTCCATATTCTGTCGTAATGAAAATATCCATATTTTTCTTTTAGTAAAATCGTGGTGGAAATAAACTTTACTATTGGGAACTTATTTTTAATAATGTACTTTCTGTATATAATACACACAATAAGCTTCTGTCTTCGGAAAATAAAAACAAAGATGATATTTTATTCATTTAAAAAAATAAACAAGGGCTAAGATGATATTCTATTCTATTGTAAAATTATTATATTTAATCATAACCACAACTTGAATACTATTATATGATACATAAACATTAATTGGGGAGACGTCATAAGAAAATGTCAGATAGATATGGTGAATGAATTGGCCTGATTGCTGATTCTGCAATACGATGTTGTTTTCATCTTAATAATATATATAAACGAAATATTAATAAATTAAAATATTAATTTTTATTCATATTACTATTTTAGTTGCGTGGCTAAAAAAGGTTACTATTTTAGTTGACGAGACCCTATGTCTTTAAGTAATGTAAACTGACTTATTAATTAATAATGTTCAGATCCGAAATGAAAAAAAAGTAATTAATGAAGGTGAGATTAGAAACCTGTCAGTACAATACGGTTAAGTATATATATGTATGTCAGTATGTATAGTATACTGTGTAGCTAGATTTAATTATGTGGGAAGCACGTCATTATTATTTTAAGATAAACAGATATATAACTATTTATATGCATATATTGCACCATAATTAACTAGAGTAATCAATATATATTCAGTGGGTTCTTGAGCGGGACTAGTTTATATTTTAATCCAGGCTTTACACCTAAACAAACATTTTTATGGAACATCAGAAATAGCAAATTTTTTTTTTTTGTCAAACATTATCTCTTTAACCTCTAGTGTGATGCCACAGTGGGTGGCGACAAAAAGCATTATTTAATCACTTGGCTTTCATTTTAAAAGTCATTAAACGGCGTGACATCATCTTCCATTATCGCGGGCTTTGCTTCACAATAATCTTATTATATTCATGTTAATTTATTATCTTTAAAACAAGCGGTACTTATGCGATAATAGTATAGTTACATACTTATCAACATTTCCCTTACAGATTTAGCGCCACTTGCTAATTTATGTTAGCAGGTTTGCACGTACATACACATATATACATATATACCATACATGACGTTCATGTTTGTTATATAATATCAAAGTCTTTCAACTAAGTCTCAACTAATAATTAGGAGGTTAAATCATCTAATTAGGGAGTGAAACTAGTGTTTCCAGAAAAGCAACATGTGTAGGGTCTGCCGGATTCAGACAAAGAACTCCAGTAAGATAAATTTGGTGCTATTTTATTTTATAGATAAAAATAGAGAGAGATTTCGTGCACGACAATATTCTTATAATTAATATATATATGAATTATGTACAAGAGAACTTATAAGTTATCATAAACACAAGGATTCCAACTGACTATATGTTTATAAATATAAGGAAAATAATGGAGATTAAAGTAAGAGGTTATAGTTAATGACCATTTTATTAAGTCAGGTCTTGGATGCGGCGAGTCGGGGATCGGACGATGAGGAAGGGACGACGGCTCCTGAGATCTCTGAGAGCCGTTTGATCCTTACTTTTTGGAGCAAAATGGCTTAAACTTCACCCATCTTTCTATCCTTTCAAAGCCTGACCCTTTGGAGATTATTTTAGTTTATTCTATAATATACATGATACTCGTTATTCTCTAATGAATGATTTTTAGAATTGATAAATGGGGAAGAACATGTGTAAAAGACTGGATTGGAGGATGGATTCGCCGTATAGTTGGACCTGGGATCGATACATGTCATAATGTTGATTATCTCAAAGTACATGCGGTAGTCGCCGAGAGAACTAATACCTACATTATACCCAAAAGGAAGCTTATACACGTATATGGTGAATTTACTAGAGTTCTGCGTTTTTTTTTTAAATCTAGTTATCATGCTTTAGAAATAGAAAATGTAAGACTTATAGGGAAAAAAAATTAATGATTCAGTAGGGAAATCACGGAATCAGACATAAACTTACGTGATATTAGATCTTAACAGATCTAAATCAAGTAGCATAATCGATTTGAATTAATTAAGTAATATATTTTTTTTTAAGAATACGTTAGCTAGAGTGTTGCACATTTTAAACTGATATCTCAGCACTACAATATATAAAAGATATGAGCTTTTCACCCATTATTGCGTGACTTTAAGTTTAAAACTTAAAACTAATGACGTTTACAAAATATAACTTTCATTTGTTAATTAAGAAAATTTAAAAATTTACATATATTTGGATATGTTGGAGTTTAAATATACATATTATATATTAAATAACTAAAATTGTTTATTAAAATATATTGCAGGATTTTTTGTCAACAATAAGAGACTTTGAATTCAGGTGATGACATAGTAAAAATATTTAAACAAACCACTTAATTGCATATTTTGGTAAAACACATCGTAGTTTTAGTACACTGACCACATGTTACATATATAGAGGTTAAAGAGCATCTCCTCCTTGGTCTTTGTCCGACATACATTTGCGAAAGTTGTATATTCGTGCTTCTTAAATATTTTCTATCAACACAAGTTTTTAATGAAATATTTACTTCACTACATGCTCACTCCCTCATAATCGCTTCTAATCGATACTTCATTCCAAACAAGATAATATATCTTTTTAAAAATTAATAAAAGTATGCTTTAATCAGCGATTTCAAAAATTGTTTAAGATTAAACTTTGTACATCCTTGAAACCCTGGTAAGTAATATATTAAGTGTACTATTAGACAACGATGGAGAATTTCCAAAGAAATATGTTTTTTAATTTAAAAATTCTTAATTGTTGTAAGTTTTTTGTACTAAAATTAAGAGGAGACACGTTTGGGTGGAATAAATACGATTCGTAAAAATATGTGTAGTGCATGTATGTTATCTCTCTTAAAAATGATTTATGTAATTTGTGTAAATATATATATATATATATTTTTTTTTTTCTGTGTGTAGTGGTCACATGGCATCTTTTATCTCCAAAAGTTATTCACAAAGTCTAACACAATTGAGTGGGTAATAGCATAAGGTCATTAGGTTGTCTTCATTAAACTCTTCAAATTAAAACTCTTCATAAGATCCAGACTCGTGATGTTTTAAAATAGTGTAAGGAATTTCTTTTCGAAAAGTTAGTAGATATACAATTTTAAATACTTGTGATATAAAGTAGCACATGTTATCAATTCTTTAAGCGAATGCCGCTTTTTTGTCGTCAAACGATCAAAACTTTGTTTATCGATCTACAGAATTTTGTGTTTGATTACCAACTACATACACATTTTTTCTTAATGATTTTTTGGCCACTCTATTACACTAATTACAGTCAGCCCTTTGCTAAGGTAAGGAACAAAGTGAAAACCCATCATACAAAAAAAAAAAAAAAACAAAGTGAGAAACCACTTCATAATCATTTTTGCGGGGATACATATGATTTTTTATCTATCATTTCGACATATACGTTCCATATTTAACTTTCAACATAGGAGAAGATTAAGTGATTCAACATTTTGTTGTTTTAATATTTGCATTTCTTGAATCCGTATCTGTACATCCTAAATTTTTGCCCGTTCTCGTATGTTCTTCATATTATGTAAATGATATGTAATACTCCAGTTCAAAGAACTTTGTTAAAATGTCTCAAGAACAGTACTTGTTATTGAATTTTTGAATGATTACACTTTATAGCGATCATGAAAGATGAAAAGCACGTATCATTGTATTATTATTATTATTATTCTATAAAGAGGTTTGCTATAATTTATTGGTGTGAACTTTTATCATAGAAAAATGAAAAAAAGAAAAACATTTCAGTCAGCTAGTGAATGAATCAGTGTACATGTACAAAAAAATAGATACATCATTTATGATATTAGTATTTTTTATCAGCATCAATTTTTATTCTTGTAAATTTTATATCGTTTTAGTAAACGATGTTAATCTGAAAAAATAGATACATCATTTATTTAACCGATCTAAATTTATAAAATATTATCATCTATTTTAAAATGATACAAATTAGTAGAAATTATATCAATTTATTGAATTGATGCTAAATTAGTTAATAATAACATCAGTTATTTTAATTGATGTTAAATTATCATTTTTTATATCATTTATAAATAAATAATTTAAAATAGTATCAGTTAGTTTTATGATACAATTTAAGTGATTTAATTCACTCTTTTTTTGTAGTGACAATTCGAAAGAAACATATTTCACTATCTTCTTCCATGAATCGGACTCACATGGACGCCATTTTAAAGCGTGGAATTAACTTTCAGAAAGCATTAAAGTTTACAGTTTTAATGAATATATATAACATATTTTAACCTTTTGGTACTGAAATCAATACAAAACTCAATCTTATACTAGAAGAAGAGCGACTAGTGGCTCTTAGTTTTTAATTTGCATCCTTATATAAATCTATGTGTATGTAAACATATATATATATATATATGACATACAGAGAGACTTAAATAAACCACCATGGAAAATTCTGAAACCGAAAGAAAGAGGAATAAAGAGCCATTATCTATGCAAAGGGCATTTAAGAAAATTTCAAACTTTTAACAAACAAATAAATAAACTTTAAAACTAGGGCTGAGGTCACAAAGGGATTATTGTTTTTATGAGAAGTTAAAGAAAGAATCTTGAAGGTCAAATTATTAATGAAACCTGTTCAATATGACAGACATTGTCTTCTGCAAGAATCTTTCTCCCTCTTTCATTGATACAGATCAAAGTCTAACCAACGAAACAGAACAAAGTACACAACTGCTTACGTAATCATAATTTATTATTATCTAATTAATGAATAAAAGAAAATACTAATTTGCAAGTTTGAACGAGGCAAAAGAATCTCAACAAGAGATCACCAACTACATCATTAAGAGAACAAACATCTCAGCTCTTAAAAAACCACAGCTTCAACCTCCTTTTTTCCTCTCTTTCTCTATTCTCATCTTTCTTTCTTTTGCAGAAGAAAACAGAGAAACAAAAGATATCTCTTTCTTCTTTTTTACTGCAGGTTGGTTTATTTCTTGAAACTTTTTGAAGTGTGAAATAGTAGAAACAGTAGAGAGATCTTATTGGATGGTATAAAACGGGTCCACTTTGTTCTTGGGAAAGATTCTGCACGCCCACATGGTGAGATTAAAATAGACTAATATTACCCTTCATCACCTACTTGTGTCCAGAAAGAGAGAGAAAAAAGAAGTGGTGATGATAATATCATCTATTTGAGCAAAAGAATTTTTCACAGCTTTCTTTTTTGTTTTTGTTTTTCCTCAGAATCTTTTCATCATTTATGTATGTGTTTGTGTACGAATAAACAGAGACCAAACAATTTCTTTCTAACTGAAAACAGAGCAAACTAAATCTTTTGTTTTCTGTCAGCTTATTTACTTCTTCTGAGTGTTTGAAACCCAAAGTCAAATTTGAGCTTATTTACTTCTTCTGAGTGTTTGAAACCCAAAGTCAAATTTGTCTCTCTTTTTTTTCTTCCTGAAATTCTCTTCTACTTCCTCAAGGAATCTTGATAAAAGTAAGTAACTTTTTTTCTTCTTTTTGTGGGGTTTTTTAGTTACTAACTATTTCTGGGTTTTGTCGGAAGATTGTTTTGTTCTTTGGATACTTATGTCATAGAGCATCATAAGAATTTCTTCTTCTTTTTTTTTGTTCTTTGGAAACTGATGTCATGGCGCATCAGATTCTTAATTTATAAATTCCATTATCTTTTATTTTTCCCTCTTCTGTGTGGCGTTTACTGTCTGCTGGAAATTTCATTGAATTGTCTTTAAAGGGCTCAATAATTGGCCTCTTGGAGTTTCCATGTCCATTGGGGAATATTGTACTTGAAGCTGATGTTAGTACTTGATTTCAAGTCAACTCTCTATAGCTTTTATATATTTATAGCCTCTCTATGATTTCACAACCTCTCTTAAAGTCTATTATATACATGTTGAAATGCACCTACGATCTTGCAGTTGACAAAGACTGAGTTTTGCTTTTATCCTTTTTCTTCTCTTCTCTTGCTCTTGTTTAGGTTTTGATCATGTTTCTGCAACCTTTTATTGCAGATAGTTTATATAGACACCGAGGAATGGAACCTTAAAGGGACCTCAACGACTCTTGTTCTTGCCTGTTCATGAAGAACAAGTCTTTGGGGAAGTTGAGAGTATTGTTAGGCTTCTGGTGGATGCAAGATTGAGTTGAAGAAAGAGGGAAAAAAGGAGATTCTTCTTATATGGAAGGTGGTGGTGGTGGAGATGGCGGTTTCTTACCCAATTCAAGCTTTGGTGCATTCTCTGAGACGGCTATGGATATGGATTTCATGGAAGAACTCTTCTTTGATGGATGTTGGCTTGAGACAACAGATGGTAAGAGCTTGAAGCAGACAACGGGACACTCAGCTCTTAATTCTACCAACATGAATGACAACAACAACAACAACTCTTTCCTTTATAGTTATCAATTTGCTGAGAACCCTTCACAGACTCTTATCTCCAACGAAGAGACAGGGAGAAAGTTCCCTCCAATAACACCAGGTTTTCTCAAGATCGAAGATCTCACCAATCAGCCGATGACTCAAGTACCTTTTGACCAGTCTGCAGCTATGAGCTCTGCACAAGCAGAGAAGTTTCTCCATGAAGAGACTGAGAGAGGTAGAAGATGGTGGATTGCTCCAAGAACAAGCCAAGGCCCATCTTCCTCGGTGAAAGATAGACTAGTACAAGCTATAAAGGGTCTTAACGAGGCGGTGCAGGATAAAGACTTCCTCATACAGATATGGGTGCCAATTCAACAGGAAGGCAAGAATTTTCTTACAACTTTGGAGCAGCCACACTTCTTCAACCCCAAGTACTTGAGTCTTAAAAGATACAGAGATGTCTCGGTGGCTTATAATTTCTTGGCTGATGAGGATTCCAAGGAGTCTGTAGGTCTCCCTGGCCGTGTTTTCCTAGGGAAATTACCCGAGTGGACACCTGATGTCCGGTTCTTCAGAAGCGAAGAGTATCCACGCATCAAAGAAGCGCAGAAATGTGATGTTCGTGGATCATTAGCCCTTCCTGTGTTTGAAAGTGGTAGTGGCACTTGTTTAGGTGTTGTTGAGATTGTCACAACAACTCAGAAGATGAACTACAGGCCAGAACTTGAGAATATCTGTAAAGCTCTCGAGGTTTTTTCTCTTCCCTTTGGATCACCCAATTTTTATCATCCTTTCGTCCCACATTCTTGAAATGGGAAGTTTTGTTTTGTGTATTGGTATCCCCTAAAGAGGTTGCTGTGTTCTGTAGGCTGTTAATCTAAGAAGTTCAGCGAACTTGAAATCTCCAAGCAGAGAGGTGTGTCAAAATGTTCTCCTACACCAAATCATTTGTTAACACTTAACACACACGTAAACTATAACTTTCTGCTGCTAAATGTCATATGCTCTTTGTTTCAGTTTCTTCAGGTCTATAATCAGTTCTACTATGCTGCATTACCTGAGGTATCAGACTTTTTGACATCGGTCTGCAGATCATATGATCTGCCTCTCGCTTTAACGTGGGCACCGTGTGCTCGGCAAGGCAAAGGTGGATCCCGACATTCTGATGAGAACTTCTCTGAGTGTGTTTCAACCGTAGATTCTGCTTGCTTTGTCCTCGACGAACAGAGTCGTATTTTCCAAGAGGCATGCTCTGAACACCATCTGCTTCAAGGAGAAGGCATTGTGGGAAAGGCATTTAAAGCGATAAAACTGTTTTTCGTGCCCGAAGTAACTACTTTTAGCAAGACCAACTATCCACTTGCACACCATGCTAAGATCTCTGGTCTACATGCCGCTTTAGCAGTCCCTTTGAAAAACAAATTCAATGGCTCGGTTGAGTTTGTGTTGGAGTTTTTCTTTCCAAAAGCTTGCCTTGACACCGAGGCACAACAAGAGATGCTCAAGTCACTGTCTGTGACACTGCAGCAGGATTTCAGGAGCTTAAATCTTGTCATTGATAAAGAGCTAGAACTCGAAGTGGTATTTCCCGTTAGAGAGGAAGTACTCTACTCAGAGAACCTACTTATTGATACAGAGACAGGAGAGAACCTGAAACCTTTGCCTTTGGAAGAGATTTCTCAGGAAGATTCCTCATGGATCTCCCACATGATAAAGGCTAACGAGAAGGGTAAAGGCGTGTCGCTTTCATGGGAGTACCAGAAAGAAGAGCCAAAAGAAGAGTTCATGCTGACTTCTGGATGGGATAACAATCAGATTGGCCGAGGCCACAGTAGCTTTCTTTCAGATGCTGAGCAGTTTCAGAAGGCTTCAAACTCAGGACTCAGACTTGACATCGATCCAAGTTTTGGTTCAGCTTCCTTTGGTGTGGGACAACCGTTATTAGGAAGTAGAAGACCAGGCGAAAAGAGAAGAACAAAAACAGAAAAGACAATCGGCTTAGAAGTCCTTCGACAATACTTTGCAGGAAGCCTCAAAGATGCAGCCAAGAACATTGGTGGTAAGAAAACTTCTTGTTTATTAATTATGTATACTTTATCAATCTCTAAGACAGTGATGATTAACACGGTCGCCTTCATTCTTATGTTGCAGTTTGTCCAACTACCTTGAAAAGGATATGCAGGCAACACGGGATAACAAGATGGCCTTCCCGGAAGATCAAGAAAGTGGGGCACTCGTTAAAGAAACTCCAACTTGTGATAGACTCTGTTCAAGGTGTTCAAGGCTCTATCCAGCTTGATTCATTCTACACAAGTTTTCCAGAACTAAGCTCCCCGAATATATCTGGCTCTGGCACTTCCTTCAAGAACAATGACCAGACGAGTCATTTGAATCCTCAAACCGAGAACGGTGTTTCAGCTCAGGGAATTGCTGCGGCTCCAAGATCACCACCATCATCTTCTTGTAGCCACAGCTCTGGTTCAAGCACCTGCTGCTCAACCGGAGCTAATCAAAGCACCAACACTGCAAATACCTCAAACACCGTAACCACTCTGATGGCTGAAAATGCTGGCGCGATATTGAAGAGAGCTCGTAGTGAGGTAAGACTTCGTACCGTGAACCAGGAGGAAACAAAGTCTCTCTCTAGAACCCTGAGCCAGAAAATATTCAGTGAGCATCCTCTTTTAGAGAGTCTACCGCGGTTACCAGAGAGTCGTAGCAAAGCTGGAGGCGCATCTAAAGTGAAAGCCACGTTCGGTGAGGCCAAAGTACGGTTTACTTTGCTCCCGGCCTGGGGCTTCAGAGAGTTGCAGCAAGAGATCGCTAGGCGTTTTAACATAGATAACAAGATTGCAAGCTTTGATCTTAAATACCTGGATGATGACAAAGAATGGGTTCTTCTGACGTGTGAAGCGGATCTCGAGGAATGCATCGACATTTATAGATCATCACAGAGCCGTACGATCAAGATAAGCGTTCATGAAGCTTCTCAAGTGAAACTGGGAGGCTCGTTTGGTAGCACCGGTCCTGGTCCTTCGTTATAAGCATATCAGGTAAGGTTGATAACCTGGATTAAACACAAGGAGATTCTTCTACTAATTTAATAGTGTGTTAGAAACAAAATATTACTCACCATTTTATATTAGACATGGGCATCGTCTGTAAACATATTTTCAGTGCCCTGGATCATACCATTTTGCAAGCACTAGTAGTGGTCTGGTTTACTGCATCGGCTTAGCAGATTTTTTGTATAATAAGGCGATTGCATACCAGGAACATGCTTATATGTATTTTATTTTCTGTACATCATTTGTCATCTGGATTCTACTAAGCTCTGCAACTATGTCGTATTGAAATATTTTCTATATCTAAACTTCTACTTCTTCTACTCTTTTTTTTGTTACTTGAACACATGAAAACATTAAACTTCTTTGAAAATCTACCAGTTTCCCTCCTTCCTTCTTCAGCAGCAAGAAATAAAAAAAGCCAGACATAAAGCTAAACAGTGAAAATTAGGATAATGTTCTTGTTTCGGACCGAAGCTTACTACTTTGTAAGCGCGGTGCGATAAGAGCGTATCAAATTAATTATGGGAATAAAATAAAGAGGTTAAAAGATTTTGGGGCCAATTGTGTAAATACACGAAATTATACAATAAACGCATTTTCGTCCGCCTCCAAGCCCTCAAAGGCCAGCTAAAAGGGGGGCATCATCGTCTTCACTTTCAATCAAATCCTTCAGATTCCGAAACGATTCGCAGCGGAGAAAAGATGTCTCGTCGATCGCTGACTCTCCTGAAGAATCTAGCTAGAAACGCGAGCGGGTCAAGTATCCAGACCCGATCCGTGACTTACATGCCCAGACCCGGCGACGGAGCACCACGCGCCGTGACGCTGATTCCCGGCGATGGGATCGGTCCGCTGGTGACGAACGCGGTGGAGCAGGTGATGGAGGCTATGCACGCGCCGGTCTACTTCGAGAAGTACGATGTCCACGGAGAAATGAGCCGCGTGCCGCTGGAAGTGATGGAGTCGATACGGAAGAACAAAGTTTGCTTGAAAGGTGGGCTCAAGACTCCTGTTGGTGGTGGTGTGAGCTCGCTTAACGTGCAGCTCAGGAAGGAGCTTGACCTCTTTGCGTCTCTAGTCAACTGCTTCAATCTGCCTGGTTTACCCACTCGCCATGAAAACGTTGACATCGTTGTCATCAGAGAGAACACCGAAGGCGAGTATGCCGGGCTCGAGCACGAGGTTGTGCCTGGTGTCGTCGAGAGTCTTAAGGTCTGTTTCCTCACTGAAAGTTTCGGTTTTTTTTCTCCTCCTCGTTTAGCCTTTTTAGGCTATGGGCCTTGTGGTGATTTCAATCTGCAGATTTCAATGTATGGAATCTTAGCTTATGAAGAATGCTCTGGGCTCTTCTCTTGAGGGGTTGAAACAGTGTTGGATATTGATGGGATTACAGTATGTTCATTTCTTCGATCTGATCCCATGATTGTTCTCTCTCTCTTAGGTGATCACCAAGTTCTGTTCGGAGCGTATCGCAAAGTATGCTTTTGAGTATGCCTACCTGAACAACAGGAAGAAAGTGACAGCAGTGCACAAGGCTAACATCATGAAACTTGCTGATGGATTGTTCTTGGAATCTTGTCGAGAGGTCGCTAAAAAGTATCCAGGCATTACCTACAATGAAATTATTGTCGATAACTGCTGCATGCAACTTGTAGCCAAACCAGAGCAATTCGACGTCATGGTATGCTTCTGATACTAATTATTCAAAGGTGTTGAAAATTACATGTTAACATATCCATTTTCCTACTTATCCGTTTTGGCACTTCATGCTTATCGGGCTTCCATGGAAACTTTTGAATTGTATTTCTGTGGCCATGTTTATGTATTCTTTGTACTTCGTCTCTGCTGCAAATAAATTGAGTACCAAGCTATGTGTATCTAGTAGGGCTTTCTCAGTTCACTAAACAGACCCTGTTTCAGCTTCCACTCAACTAGAGCATTCCTCACTTGGACAGTAGCTTTTCACTGCAACTTGTATCCTATGTTATCTCTAATTTCCTGTTATTCGTTTAATGTTTTGCAGGTAACACCCAATCTCTATGGTAACTTAGTTGCTAACACTGCTGCTGGTATTGCTGGAGGCACTGGAGTCATGCCTGGAGGTAAAACCAGCTTGTACAAAGACTCTCATTTTTTACCCTCTCGTGATACAGTATTGGAACACTTCTGAAATTTGTCGTTTATATGCGGCATTGAACACGAAAACAGGAAATGTTGGGGCCGATCATGCAGTCTTTGAGCAAGGTGCATCAGCAGGAAATGTCGGTAAAGACAAGATAGTACGGGAAAACAAAGCAAACCCAGTGGCGTTGCTTCTCTCATCAGCCATGATGCTTAGACACCTTCAGTTTCCTTCGTTTGCTGACCGGCTTGAAACAGCAGTGAAAAGAGTCATCTCTGAAGGAAAGTGCCGGACTAAAGATCTTGGTGGAAAAAGCACTACTCAAGAGGTCGTTGATGCCGTCATTGCAAATCTAGAGTGACTTTGACAAATTTACTTGTTCCCTCCTTCTCTGCATAAATCATCAAAATTCCTGCTACAGATTTTCTGTTGCCAAAGTATATGGGTATAATCCACGGTGTCTGGTTTTGTACCTCGAGTTTCATACATTCTTTAGACGTAACTCGTCGAAACTTTCAGTCAGATTTTTCTATTCCAAATAATTCATGTTCCAGACCTGTGAAACTTGCACAAGTAGAAGAGCTTGTGAATCGTAACTATCACTATTTGTGCTTTAGTATACAAGGATCAGCAAAGGAACAAGATGCAAAAGTAAAAACATATAGAACTAAAAGCATATGGCGCATGATTTTGTTCTATCTGATGGAAAAATGAAACAACACAAAGGAAAAAGAAAGTTGAACATGATATGATTTTTTTACATTCATTTCTCTTCCAATCTAGCCAGGATCGACTCTGCAAAACTCTGTTGCCTGTGAATTTAAAGAAAGACAAATCAGCATCAAGTCGTGTTAGGAATTCGAACATACACAACAGATACGAATATCAATGCAAAGACTTTGTATCACTGGCACTGCAATGAATATCTAACATTGATGCAAGTTCGAATTGTGGATTATATAGATGGCTTTGTCTAGCATTCTAAAAGTCTTGATTTTCACCCATCTCACCCACAGCTAATAAACTCATCCATGATGGGTCTGAACTAATCTTGCTACTGTTTGTTCTTAGAGATTCATCTAGTTCCAGAGAATAATGACACAGAAAATTATAGAATAACATACTTGCGTTCACTATGCTTGGAACTTGGCCTCGAATACTTCAAGTATCCATCCCAAGGGACCTTTTTGAGACCTGCCCGAAGAGATATCATGTCTCTGACCCTGTGAGAAGTAAATAAAGTGGATCTCATAAATGTTAAGACCAACTACTAAAACGCAAAAGAATGTCATGCCAAATTTTTTCTCTTTTTATAAAAGCTTCGTAGTGTTTTACTGTTTTACCTCTCTGCAAACTCAATTGCTGTTTCACCAGGTCTTATAGTTTGGGGTTCCAAGTACCACACTTCACACACAACAGCCCACGATGTCATGAGTTGCAGCAAGTGCATTGTGAATGATTGTCTGCAACGACCATGCAAGAGCTTTTGTTATTAAGACAAGAAAAGTCTTCCAAAATCTTTGCGCCAGATAAATACTTGTTTCAGTCGCAACTATGAAATATAAAAGTAAAAGAACATCCTCAAATTGGCTACAAATGCATTTTTATCCTTTTAAAAAAAGTGCTTCAGAAATTTAAAATTGTCGGTCCAGGCTGATAAGGAAGTCTCAAAGAAAACAACCCTTACTTTCTGCTGTTCCAGAAGGCGTCAACAAAGATCTTGTTGTATTTGATGGCGATTGGGCAAACAGTACAGTCCAATTCAAAAGCACCCTGAACGTTGCCATTAAGCGAGTCAGAAGCTATTAACAGAGTATAGGAGTGCAAATCACATAAAAGCAAGGGTCCAGAATACCTTCTTAAACATCACTGTGTAATTATTATTCACACATGTCCCCTCGGGAAATATGAGAAGAGGGTTATTGTCAGTTCCTTGGACATGGTCCCTTAACCTGAATTACGTGATTCATGTTCCCATGATAAATATGAGTAGACTGAGCAATGACACTTAAAAGGGGAAAATAATCGTGCATACTTTTTTGCTACAATTTCACGATCCTTTGCCTCGGAACGATTGAACCAGATACATCCGACGCTCTCTAAAATTGTGCTTTGCAGAAGCCCTTCATATATAAAGCGATTAAAGTCAGTCATGGCTTCCAAAATAATGCACGAAAGGGCAAACCAATCACAAGCCAATAAAAGATAGAGCAATCATAAATGGCGCATAAGCACACTTCTGCGCACTCTCAACTAACCAACCCAACCAGGATGCTTCTGCATGATGACAGCAAAAGCGGTCATCTGCTCCAAGACGATGAAATCAATCATCGAAGTATGGTTGGCAACATAGACCTGTTCAACCCCAATCATAAAACAAGCATAGGTATAAAACGTATCAAGGAGATACAAAGTTGAGGCCAAAAAAGTGTTTTTAGAAGGGAACAAGACCTGCTTAGGACGGATGCTAGGCCGTGGGCCGTGGTATCTGACAACTCCTGTCCATGAGGCGACAAAAAAGCTGCATATCATTTCCACCAAGACCCTCTGGTAATACAGTACAAAGTTGAACATGAACATGAAGATGGTCGAGCTCCACAAATAAGGAAACTTCAACAAAGCAGAAAATGAACAAGAAAGAGAGAGAACCAAACCCACCTCTATCTTTTTCCTCAACCTATCATGACCTTTCAGCAGCGCACTCACGGGGATAAATGTTGAAAGGAAAATAATCCACCCGAAAGTTAAGGTGATGCACCTGCAGATTTATACAATCAAGTGCTGTGGTCAAAACACAGCTCCAAATCTTAAAGTTTGAGCTACGATAACGCATCCGTTACATGGAACCAAACCAACCTCAAGGGAAAGAGAAGACAGTATCTAACAAAAACCCCACAGCACCATAGTGGAAATAGATAAATGTTCCAGTTCCAAGGTTCCGGAGGATTCGACTTGAAACACCTAGTGAAGGAGTCCTGCGAAAAAGAAACGAATTTTTGTACTTTGAGATAAATGAACAATATCATAACTTTGCAGCCAAACTCATCTGCTCCTTTCGCAGGTAAAGAGAACTTACATCAACAATGGCACCAGCAGCTTCAGTGAGCGTTGGGGATATGTCGAGCAAATCACGCCTGCAATCCAATCAATTACAAATTCGAAGAAAGAAGAGAAATCACGGATCCTCATATCCTAAATCATGCAACGATTAGCAAAAATACATAAGAGGGACAAAATAAAATTACAGTCGGAGCTTGCCGCGAGGCTCGTTGATGGAGGAACCGGAAGGAAGGTAATCTTCGATGTTAGGGTGATCCAGGTCAAGCTCGGATCTCGAACTCACCAGCTTCCCTGCCGTACTGCTCATGTCTTCTTCCGATCGCCGGACTTTGTCTCCCTCTCGTGGTGAAACGCTGAAGGAAGCAAACCAACGATTTTTCATACGCCAATCTAACTCGTTCCCTCACGCGCGCGTGTATTTCACTGTTGGGACCGGCCAAAATATATCATATCAAATCAGTATTTCATCACTTAATTTAAATTATGTAACATAATACTACATAGCAATTTTTTTTTTTTGTAAGAAATTGTAAGAAACCAAAAACTGTGAATTTTTGGTGAAAATGAAGAAATGTGATTTTGCGAACCTCTCTCTCGCTTGAAGACACCAGAAATTTTTCCCCATCTGCTCCTCCGACGACCTGTGTCGTTGTGAGAGGGCTCTTTCTTTTTTTTTTTTCTTTATCCTTTTGTAAGCTTCATCCATGGTATCGCTTTCCTATCCTGATCTTGTGTGGGCTTCGTGGCTCTCTTCGACCAGATCTGAGCGATGTGGAGAGGATGACCGGTGGTGGAGATGCGGTGCAAGCTCGGTTGTTTGGAGTGGTGTTCTCATGCCTTGCCGGTGCTTTTTCTGCTTGAGGTCGGTGTTTCAACTTGCCGAGTGTAGCGGGGCTGCCGTTGACGAGCTCCGGGTGAGGTACCGCCACTGATGGAGTGAGTTTTGGTTGTGCTTAGGAGGGGTTTGTTCTTTGTTCCGCCTCTGGTCTTGTGGTTCATACTTAAGCTCCTTTCGTTTGAGGTTGTGTTGTTGTTTGGGCTGGTATTGATTTTAGCTAGTTTTCCAATCGAAGTTGCGGTAGCAGTTTTCATCGATCGACGGGTTGTTATATGGCTTGGCTATGTATTCCGGGTGTGGTGTTTCTGTGTCCGTTGCTTTCTGGTTGGTCGAAGTTTGATAATCTTGAGTGCTTCTGCTTCTTCTGTGTTGTCCTTGGTATCTTTGCTCGGGGATTGGCTAGGTCTCGTTGGAGGGTTCGGTTTTTGGATGGTTTTGTTGCTGTGGAGACATCTACTTGCTTTTCTCCGTGATTTGGTTGTGGAGTTAGGTTTCAAGACGAAGCAGTGATTGCGGTTTTCAGCTCTTCTCTTGCGAGGAGGTGACCATACTCTTGCTTGTAGGTGTTTGAGTGTGGGTACACGAGTGTCCGCGTGTAAGAGTTGTTGATCTTTTCTGCCGTTTTCCCCTCCTGGAGTTTCAAGGTTTGACCTGGTGCCTGGTTTGTTTTGCGTGTGATGGTGTCTATGTTCTTTCGCGGGTTTTGTAGCTTCTGTTTTCGAGGCTGTCTCGGTCTGGTGTGTGTTTCGCTGTGTGTTGAAGCTTGTGGAGGATGAGGTTGGTGCCTGATTGAATTGCGGACTTCTCTTTCCTTCTGTCCTTGGGGTCTTCACCAGCCATACCAGCTGTATCTGGGTCCTATGGAATGGTCATTCAGACGTTTTGGTTCTCGAAGCTTGATTTTAGTACCCGTTTTTATTAAGCGTTTCTCGCTCTCATCTTCATACTATGCCTTGCTTTATTTTTCATTTCTCTTTGGCTCCGGAGAGTATGTTTTTCTCTGCGGGCTTTTGGCTCCCTCTTTTGGGCTTGTGGCTCCCTCTTTTGGGCTTTTGGCTTGAAATTTCTGTGTAATTCGTAGTCTTTGGTGTACTTGCGAAGATGCGTTTGGTTGAAATTTCAAATAAAACGATAGACGACAAAAAAAAAAAAAGAAGAAATGTGATTTTTTTCTTCGTATATTGTAATATTAGCACAAAAGTAATCTTAAATTTTTTTAAAAAAAGTCTTGATTGAATAAAAAAAAATGTTCTTTAGAAAAACTAAACCCAAAAACTACTTTAGACCCCCCACAAAACAAAGCCTTAAACTTCTGAGTCCAAATCCGGCCCGTAGTACACACAAAATGGCCCAAATGTAACTGAAACAGTACTCTCAAATATAAATGTGATTTTTCAACGGCTTAATAGTAGTAAAATTGATACATATAATTCGGTGGCAACAAACGAAAGCCAATCCAGTTTCAAAAGAAAAAAGGGAACGAGCTGACGTGGCCAAACTCACATCAACTGTCCTCTCTCTATCTCTGCTCTTCTCTTCTCTTCTCTTCTCTTCTCTCTCCATTCTCCAACTGGTTGATGATGTCTTCTCTCAGGCTCCCCGCTCAGCTCGTTACACGTGGCACTCTCAACCACCAGAATTCCTCATCCACCGCCGCTTCCTCCGGTCGCCTCTCCTGGCGGCGCTCTCTCACACCGGACAATTCAATCCCGAGCCTCCCATCTTACGCAAGCCTTAACCGGAAACCATCAACGGTAGTCCCGGTTACATGCAGTGCTGCAGCGGCTAATCTTGCTCCGGGGACTCCAATCCGACCCACCAGCATCTTGGTGGTCGGAGCCACCGGAACTTTAGGAAGACAAATCGTCCGGCGAGCTTTAGACGAAGGGTATGATGTCAGGTGCTTGGTCCGACCTAGACCAGCTCCCGCCGATTTCCTCCGTGATTGGGGCGCCACCGTCGTCAATGTAACGTATTCACATCTTTTCTGTTTTCAAGTCCTTGACATTATTTTGTCCCAACAGATTAGACTAAACCGGATTTTCTATGGAACCAGGCGGATCTTAGTAAACCGGAGTCAATTCCGGCAACTTTGGTCGGTATCCACACTGTAATTGATTGTGCCACGGGACGTCCCGAAGAACCCATCAAGACGGTAGGCTTCAAAAGTCTTAAAAGCCGAGCATTTTGATTGGTTTGTACTTGCTTATGTTCTTGTTAAAGATTCAAGTCTTGATTTGTGAAATTATTAGCCTATCGAGAATTTATAAAAGTTTGATTGATTTTTTGTGTTCTCATGACTGGCCTGCTTCTTGTTGAGTTTCGAATTTGACTGAATAAGTGTGTTCGGTTTAGGTAGATTGGGAAGGGAAAGTTGCTCTGATACAATGTGCAAAGGCAATGGGGATTCAGAAATACGTCTTCTACTCAATCCACAACTGCGACAAGCATCCCGAGGTTCCTCTCATGGAGATTAAGTATTGTACCGAGAAATTCCTTCAGGATTCCGGTTTGAACCACATCACCATCCGGTTATGCGGTTTCATGCAAGTAAGCCTCATCCCCTCCCCAAGGGTTCAGGATTGATTCTTGTTATGGCTAATCCTTGTCTGATTCTGAGTATAATATTGCTCTTATGAAGGGTCTGATCGGTCAATATGCAGTCCCGATTCTGGAGGAAAAATCGGTTTGGGGAACAGATGCACCAACGCGTGTTGCTTACATGGACACACAGGTGAGTAAACCAATGTACATGTGATTCATTTCATTGTGCATCACGTTGGTCAATCACGCAAAGTGATGTAACATGTTCCTGATATGCTATAACAGGATATTGCTAGGCTGACACTTATTGCTTTACGCAATGAGAAAATCAACGGAAAGCTTCTAACTTTCGCTGGCCCTCGCGCATGGACAACCCAAGAAGTAAGCCATCACTCTCTTCCTTCTCTTCTGTATGAAATGAATAGAGAAATGTTATCGAAAGCGTAACCTTTCCTTTTTCGCTACCCATTTGTTTTCAAAACATGTCAGGTAATAACACTATGCGAGAGGCTTGCTGGGCAAGATGCAAATGTCACGACGGTTCCAGTTTCCGTATTGAGAGTCACACGTCAATTAACTCGGTTTTTCCAGTGGACAAACGATGTCGCAGATAGATTGGCCTTCACAGAGGTAAAACTGGCCTCGTCACCTAATTAATAATGATGCTTTTCTCTCATACTAGTTTTCAGATCAATTTTAGATCATACTTTTAACATCTATGTGGCTCGGGCGTATTTAGGTTCTCTCAAGTGACACAGTCTTCTCTGTTCCGATGACCGAGACTAATAATCTACTAGGTGTGGATCAAAAGGACTTGGTGACTCTAGAGAAGTACTTGCAAGATTACTTCAGCAACATTCTGAAGAAACTAAAGGATCTAAAGGCACAATCCAAGCAATCAGACATCTACTTCTGATTCTGACCTTGTGGTGTCTTAGTAAGATACAACACCATTAAAACTGCATTTTCATCGCATACTGTCACTTTGAGCTTCACTGGTGCTTTGTTTTTCAATGGGTTATTGTACTACTTCTTGTAAGTAAAGAGAATTATTGTAATGTAAATGTAGCTTTCCTATACATATTCTGTGGCCTTGAGGAGAAACTAGCAGGTGAAAAGAAAATGAGATTTCCTTTTGTGAACCATCATCTGTACGTACTAGTGTTCTTGTTTAACTTTTGTTAGAAGTTAGGGTTGTGAACTTCCTGTTAGTACTTAGTAGTATCTTTTTCTTCATCAATAAGTCTTCGTCTAATTTATTGGTTCTTGTTATTTTGACTAAAGTGAGATAACTGTTTGTATATTTGCAAAAGAAACGGTAAAGAGCAAATAAATCCAGGGTCTTTAATAAGTCTCTTTGTTACTTGAGTACCTAGCAAGTGGAACGAGATCATGTGTTATCTATGGTTGAAATTTGCTTTCACTTATTCAAATCAATCTTTTTGCTACCAATTTAAGAATCCATAATGCCTAAAAATAATCAATTGGAAAGTCAACTTCTTATTTCGACCAGCAAATTCACTTTTATGATCAGAATTAAGTAGTGTTTGCAAAAGGTGATTTAGTTGTTAAGTCGTTATTTTTACCCACAAATCTATAAAGACCTATTATCAAGATCAGCACTAAAAACACGCAAATCAATAATTAGCATATCGCAGCAACACACTTATATATAAACAAGACATTGAGATGGTACCATTACAGTATATGCAAATCATAGTCTGAAAAAGAATTGTAAAGAGAAAAAAAAAAAAAAAAGAGAGAGAACAATTGTGGAATATAATCATAGGGTTAGGTGGTTGATCATCATTTAGGTTGTCTTGTCTATGTCTTATAATCTTTCGTTGATCTTATTTGATATCGTACACTTTTAAATAATGAGAGAGGAAATAACAATGAAATAACTAGGACGAGTTAGTCTGGTGGTAAACGACTTGTTGCAAGTACGGCTCCGGGTTTGACTCGCACTGGCCACCAAGGAATTTACATGCGGACTTGCTCTAGCGCTCCAGACTGCTTCGTGTACCAGGAGACCTTTAAATGGAGGTTTAAAAATTTCTGGCTGCATGGACTCAAGTCCGGTAGGTCTAGTCAGTCCGTTAAGCAGTCTGGACACTGGGTTATCAAAAGAAAAAAAAATAATAATGAAACCTGAACCAACATTTACATTCACCTTCTGTGCTCTCTCCTAATTGTTTTGGCCAACCTCGACAGCGACCCCCACACTATACAAAAGACAAACGGTCTACTTTACATTTTTATATTTTAGATACAGATTACAATAATGCTCATTGTTTTCTAATTATTTCTGAAACTCTATACTGATGCTGTCTAGAAGTGGATGCGATTTCTGCAGTAATTTAATTATACGTTCCTCAAGTTTTTTTCTAAGTAAGTGATATTCGTTTAATACCAAAACAAAGGACCTTCTATGGAAAGTAAAATACTAGGCATGCATTATTGATATTATCTCACTCCGGTCATGCCAAATTGCCAATGGTACGTTTGTTCTGTTTAGAACTTTTCAGACTTTTTGTTTTCTTTCTCAACTTGAAAGGCGAACATAGAGTGAAAAAATATATTCAATAGCAGAGGAGAAATAAAAAAAGATATATATAAGTGGTATGATGAGTGAAGTGATCTCCAACTACTATACCCTAGTGACAGAGAAAGAAGATAAATCCAATGAATGCTCTTCACAACCAGATCAGACCAGTCCTTATATATATATATATATATATACACCTTTTTAATTGTTAGAGATTGCGAGGGAACGGTTGCTTTCTGTTGAATATTCTTTTTTTTTTCTTTTGACCCAGCTTTCATACATGAATATGTTTACCCTTCTCCATACTCTCTCAGTCTCTCGTCCATTATTTTTACGATGTATAATGAAAACCCTTAAACAGTTTATAATGACAACCTAATAAAGTCTATTATTTGCTCTTTCCTAAGAAAACCCACAGTTTGTTGTTTAAGGATTTTATATTGTGGTTATTCCCTGTGTTATAAAAATCGTAATCTAAGAAAAGAAAACTAATCTAAGAATTACTAAAATTCACTCTTTTGCCAGAATAAAAATTTTCAGCTTTTTAAAATTTATTATTTGCTCTTTATACTTTAGATTTCATCCAAAAATATTTCGAAAACATTGAAAAAAAAAAACCAAAAAACCTATTTGTGTTATGATATACTATAAAAACACAGCACATAACACCATATAGAAAAAGAAAAACTAAACAGTCTTTAAAGCTATGAGAAGAATCACAGATACCAAGGACGAACACAAGAAAGTCAAAGCGATTCTTTCGAGTTGAAACTCTCTGCTTCTTTACTTTTTCCTTTACAGGAAAAAACGAAGCTTTTCTATTAGTTGGCTTTACGAGAATATACTCTTTGGTTTTAAAACCCTTTATTAAAATATTTATTCATCTTTTTACTGCAAGTCTGTAACTAACTATTATCGGTTTTTATGATTTATTTGTTTTTACTTGACCATTATTTTTCTTGTTATATCGAACATAATAACTAGTACTAGTATTTACAAGAAAAAGCATTGAATTATTAAAACGGGAGTTTTATATCAATCTTGACTTGCCATGTATTATCCACCTCTTACGATGCTAATTAGTCGAAAGACTACCGACAAAAAGAACTAGTCGTCTAAAGATTCGGATATGTCTACAAAATCTAAAGCTTAATACCATTGGACCATTGAAAAAAAAAAAAATCTACAAAACATTTAGCTTGCTTCACCACAATCCCAAGTGAAAGCTGCGAGACGACCAATGCAAAAACCAAATTTAGCTTTTCTTTGGTTTTCTAAAACCCAAAATGTTTAATTTGACATTTTCTATACATATTTTAGGTTTTTACAACTTTACATTTCAATGTAAAGTGTGAAACTGGTAGCAACATACATTTCTATAATCCAATCCTCACATATACATTTGTTTAATCCAATCCTCAAACCTAAAATATAATGTATGTATATGTGAGGATTGCCTTATCTATCTAATCGATAACTACTTAAAAATAAAACAGGCTCGATTACTCCTATTTTGTGTCATTTAATAGAACTATCTCAAACAAGATAATAACAAAGGAAAATGATATATCTTGTACAAGCTTAAGAACCCATTGCATAATCCAATATATGATCTTTCTATCGTTAACTAAAAATTGAAAGAACAATCTAAAAAAATTCATTGTAACCGCCAAAACACAATAAATAAATAAAAATCAAATCTTCTGCTTTACCAATTCTTCTTTATGTATAAAGAAACAAAACTGAAAGAGTCAATAGGCTTTGAATTAAAGAAATTGTGTTATTTCATCGACTTCGTTGCCTCAGAGCTATAATACGTTTTTTTTCTCTTTTGAATAAGGCGAGTCCTCGTAGAAGTAATTATGGGACGAAATAGCATAAAATTAGAAACTTGAATAACTTGTGGTTGTTCGTGGGTTTTACTCCATCACAACTAGACACTATAAGGGTCTTCTTAAGTTAAATAAGATTAATCATGTAGAAGAGTGCGCTAAAGTTTTTCAAACTTTGCAGGTGATTAAGATGGTTGCAACCTTGCGCTCTTTTACCTCGTGCGATGAGAGACTCCTAAGTCTCCAAGGTGAAAATAAAATCCGGGAAGAAACTCATTGTCTTCTAATTCTTGATGAACTCACAAAACATTAAATACAATTTGATTTGTTTGGTGGAGGTTGAGCCCGTTTCTCAAAAGAAATCGTATGATCCCAACATATATATAGTAGTATATTGGAAGGCGCTTCCAGCCTTTGCAAAAAAGACTCACATAGTGTTATGCGGTGGAAAAAGCGCGTTCTCTTCAAATGCAAGAGTTCTTTTAAAGTATTATGCAAAATATAGACTACTAATATATTACTTTCGACACTTTTAGTAGGTTTTTTCCATATGTATAAAATATATAAATATATTTTTTAAGTCTTACAATATTGTTATTAAAAGTTACCTAAAAACCTCATCCACTATATATTGGCATATATAGCAGGAGAGTCTTTTTTGGCAGTGTCACAACAAGCCACCCACAATATTCACAGCCATAGAAACATTTCCCCTACGGTTGACAACACTTGGTGCTCCCTATTTTCTCTTTTTGCTTATCAAAGGTTCGTATCGAAAAAAAATAACACCTCAAACTCATAGCACATATGAAGTTTATTGAAGCACAAGACATAATACTATTTCAAAAAGTTTAAAATCAAAGATTATACATCTTTGGAAAATATGGAAATAATATTTTGAATTAGGATTTAGCAAATGCAGTTTTCTCAACTATAACCACTTACTTTTTTTTTTCCTGCATTGTTAATTAAGCTAGATTTTAATTCGACTGTTTGAGCATTACAACTAGGAAAAAAAAAACTTTCTTAACTGTTCCTAATTAAATTTAAGTAGAAAAACGATAAATCAAAAACCCAAATTTCCTCATTGAAATGTGGATGTTGGAATGCATGCATAAAATGACTAAAAAAGTGTACGTCGTAGACCTAAGACTATATATTAGTATTATATACTCATTAAAATACTACATAAAAACATGAAATGAAAAGCATGTGTATAGTGAACCTTTTTTCACCAGTGAAATGTGTGTCACATGTCACCTGTCGTCGCCCAATTATTCTGTGCCTGCCGAATTTTCCCCATCTTCCAAAGCCTTTCTGTGTTTTGTTTATTCTTCCTTTAAACCCTAAATTCAATCTGCTTCCATTAATGACCATCGCATTAATAACATTAAATATATCTTACTGACCAGAGAACTTTATTCCAAACCCACTAAAGCAGAGGAATAAAATAGATGTATCATGCTACTACTATTATTTTTCTTTTCTCGCACTCATTTACTCATATATACACGGTCGTACACGCCCTAATCTGTCACTGGCATCTACGATTGTTATAAGGTATAAATAAACCACAGCTTCTCAGTCAACAATGAAACGAGAGTTACATAGTGATATGCGTATAGAGTATGTGGCCACAGGACTCACATAATCCGTATGGAGCACATTACACATGAAAATTGGACCCAACTGAACATCAGCACAGCAATTAGAATCTCCGGGAATATGCCTAATGGTGATATTTTCATTATGTTTAAAGTCTAATGCATTATAAAACTAACTCAGTTGATTATTGACGGCTTCTTTTTTTGTTGGTCTTGAGATTCACGTTTTCTTTCTCTGTATCTTCCAGCCAAATCATCGATATAATACCATGACAAAAGCAGTTTTAAACAAGTTTTATGAAAAAAGAAAAATTAGTCATTCAACTTTAGAAGCTGAAACGCTAGTACCGTACGTTTGGTACCTAAATAAGTCAGAAACAAGGAGAAGATCTATGCTATTATCATTGGAATAATTCTATAAAATTAACAACTTTTTCTGTAGATATATGCAAATGGCAGTATAATAATTATTAACCTTTTTATGGTCGCAAATCGTCGCTAAAAAAACAGGAAGTAAAATTAAGATTGTCTTTTTGGTAATGATTAAGACTAATTTACGACATCATTCGTAATATTGCGTATAGTTTGCAAATTTAAATTAGATTATAAGTTAACTTTACTCTAAAAGTTTTCAGTTTTGATTCTATGAACATTGTCGGCGGTAACGCAAGATATTGACCGCCAGAGCAATGGCGAGTCATGTATCAGTGATCGCGAAGATTAGCGGAAATTGATCAATTATTACTGCTTAATAAAAGAGTATATATGGTTTAAACATTTATAGCAAATGCTCGCAAAATCATGTATATATATAATTTTGCCGCTTATGATAAATCAATTACAACTTTTGCCGCGATTAACCTTTGCTATGACAACATGTCGCTAAAAACTTTATGTTTATGTTGTATAATTTCTATATTATAATATTTTTAAGTAGTGAAGTATGCCGATTAATTTGACCCGAATGAAGTATAATAGAACTTCATGTGTTTTAACTGAAATATAATTTAATGTGCAAACAATACTGTTATATGTAGACCCAAAAAAAGACAATACTGTTATCTAAATTCTAGAATCAGTAAATTAAATGGCGTTGAACTTGAACGTGCTAAACTTGATAAGCCAAAGAAAGTGAGGAAAAAAAAAAGGTGAAAGGGACAAGAAGAAGACGACGTCACAATGCATTAAATTCGATGTTTTAGTACTGTCTGTACTGTTAAATATTCCCTCTCTCTTAATTATAATTTTACATTTTTGTTTAAATACACTTCAAGTATTCTATATAAAATCTACTTCATCACGCTTTCCCCAAAATGTAACAGTTAATTGACTTATTGAAGTTGGGTAGGGGACCAGAGTAACTTTCTCAAAGTATAATTACCTCTGAATCAACACGGTCTTCTTATATTTTGCACCTAACAACACTAAGATTTTAGACATTTGTCAAACAGTTTGGCATGACAGTTTAAAATGATATTTCTTTTTTTGGTCAAACTTTAAAATGATATATAATTCAATTCTTTTTTTTTGTTAGGGTTAAAATCTCAACCATTCTTTTCAGATAAATTAACAATCAGTTTTAAGTATGATACACAAAGTCTCTTTTGATCCTCAAGGTATATATTATCATGTGAAATCTTGAATGTACCAAAGCGTGGAAATACGTTCGCTGAATATTACACGTCCAGTTTCCTTCGAACGCTTTAAGTGTAATAACACCCTCTAAATAAACGTAATTGTAAGGTTTCGAAGTTGTTCGCCGCTGGTCACCAACAAATAGTTTTGAGGGGGATATTTTTATTACTTATATCTTATTACTACTATCAAAGTTTATGAGTTTCTAATTTAAAATTAATCGGAGTTGACTAGTCCTCATTTACTTACACGGTGTTGAATGCAAAGCTTATACTAGTATTTTACGTCTTATTTTATTTCTGAAACCGAATCCTAACGAACACAGTATAGTGTTGCTTTATTAATCTAGAAATGATAATATACGCTCTTCAGGAATATGATGACGCTTCTTTTAATATGGCCTTCATGTTTTAATCATGTTATTGTAGTTTAATATATATTAAACATACGAAGCACGCACTTTGATGTCGTCTCCAAAAATTCGAAAACATCGCATCGCCATTTTTTTTTTTGTTGAAATCTGAAGATGTAGAAGCCTTCTATTTGTAGGAGTTAGGTTTACTTCTATTTGTACTTACAGCTACCATGTGCGATATAAACGCGCGCAGAGAGATTTATTAATTGTCGAACTAGTTTTTATTTGTCTTCATTTTGGAAACTAGAAAGGATTTAGCATGCAGTAAAAAGGTAAATCTTGTGACAATAAAAGAAGACAAAAAAGAGTTTGTTAAAAAGCAAAAAGAGAACAGAAGTGACAAAAGGGGTTGCTTCTGCACCAAGTTATTCTGCGTTGATCGGTAGATAGCATTTTAGATATCAATTTACAATGCTTCTATGCTAAGTATCCTTAATTATGATTCCTGGGGCTTTTGCTTGATTGTTTTAATGTTGTGCTATAAACTCGTCGCCACATTTTGTCGCAATGGACCTGCTTTGTTTTGTTGTGACAATGTGCGTACTCATGTTCTAGACTGTTCCTAGCAGTCGACAGGTTAAAAAATCGTCGTAGTGCTCTGTGAATCCGCTTCTAAAAAAATATATGAGTTTTGTCAAGTAATTTCAGTAAATTTAGTTTCCAAATAATTTGAGGCATAAGAGATTCTGTAGAAACGTATCTTTTGCATTTTTATATCTAATATGCAAATATGCCTAACATAACGGACACAAAATTCACGTGGCTCTCCAAATATGCATATGAGAATAAATAACACATCAGAACAAAGATTTATATATAAATATAGTTATTATTTCTCAACCGAATTTGTATTGATTACCTCACCGATGTTCTTGAAACCGGTATTTGAAAATGAACTTTTGGAGCTCGAATGCATCAATATCAATGACCTGCACGTAGAGTTTTAACTCGTGACCTTGCATAAGATATGTTTTTTTTTGTTTTTTTCAATGCATTAACCTGACTTTTTTTTTTTTGTTATAGGATCTGTCTCTTTGTCTTACATATCAGCATACCTGAGTGTGTATATCAATATTTTTCCTCATATAATATACTCCTTCACGTTTTATAGTATACTTTTGTTTAAACTCGGAACACATTTTTTCACACACAAAAAACCCCTTCACGCACTTTTTTAGCCTTCATGATTTTGTGTGTTTGTTATATCTTTTATATTTTGTAAGCTACGTAGCATCTTTTTATCCAACAGTCAGACCATTAAAGAAATGTTGTTTTAACGGTAATCAAAATTAAGTTAAAATTCTGTTTGAGAAGAATACCCTCATATTCGTTTTCAGTCCAAATTGTAAAAACGTCACAGACTGAAAATCCAAAATTTTATGTTCTAGAATAAATTTACCCAATATTTCTCTTTTCAACATTTGAATCCTGAAAAGTGAAAACACGGTTGACTCGAGAAATTAAATTTTCATTGACACTTACGGACTTACCTATGTTAGTAAAAGTACTTATCGCTAATGTACAATATACATTACTATATATATATTCAAATGATATAATGCATCGATAAATAAAATAACAAAAAGTCTAGTCAATGAGAGAGGAATAACCCTGACGACGTTGGCATCACACCTGAAGCCTGAAGTGCTGTTTTGGTAACAACATCCAATTAGTTACGTGACTTACGTCTTTAGTTTGAACACACAAACCAACTACAGCACGATTTTTTTATAAAAAAGAAGTATTAGTTTCCCTTTAACCATAATCAATAGTATTAGATTTTGACTCTCCATACGAATAATAATTAATTAGAAACAGAAGTCCTGTACATTCGTCATTTAATTCGCCATACGTTACCCGTTACCATCATGTAATAATACTACGATTTAAAGTTGTCCAAATCAAATACTGTCGTTACGTAGTTAAAGACGATATAGCTAAGGGTATTTTGGAGAATAGAATCAAAATGGTCAAAGCGGGTCAAAGTTACCGTCAAACCTAAAGCCAAAGCCGAGTACTACACTTCTATTGAGCTTAAAGATCAGAAGTAGAACTACCCGTATCTTTTCTTTTAAGATCCATGTCATCTGTCTGAACCCCTCTCAAAGTACTGTCCTAATTAAAAAAGTTTTCATTGTCAACTAAAAACAAATTACTTTTTTTTTTTTCCGTTTCCCCTCCTTAAATCCGAATTTCGGTTAATTAATTTGGCGAGAAAAAGGAGATTATAGTAATTAATTACCTGAAAAAAAAAAGAAAATGAAGAAAAAAACACCGACTCATCCTATGGGAGAAACGGACGAAAATCTCGGTGCTGGCAAGATTCCTTCACAGTCCTTTGCTGTTTTTTCCTTTTGTTCTAACTTTTGTTTTTTATATATTTTTTTTTGTTTTCTTCATTCTTCTTCTTGAGCTAAATCTTTCGTTTTTATCTCTCTTCTTTTCTTTTCATTTTTATAGCCCTAAAATTGAAATAAAACTTTGATTTTTTTTCTCTCGAGAAAACAATCACTTCACTCTTTCTTTCTTTCTTTCTTTCTTTCTTTCTATCAACATCAACCCACACCTTCTTTGCCCCCATATGCGCCTCCATCTCTTATTCCTCTCACCTACCTTTCAACTCTCTCTCTCTCTTTCTTTTCCTTTTAATTTCATTTCACTTACCTGATTTCAAATCTTCGCTTTCTTCTTTTTTTAATTGTTTTCTTTTTTTTCTTTTGTAATTTAAGTTTGTTTTTTTGTTCTTGTTTTGGGAATTATTATTGATGGGTTGTACAAGCTCTAAGCTCGACGATCTTCCGGCGGTTGCTCTCTGCCGTGAACGCTGCGGTTTCCTAGAAGCGGCGATTCAGCAACGTTACCTTTTAGCCGAATCACACGTGGCCTACACTCACTCGCTCAGAGGAATCGGCCACTCTCTCCATCTCTTCATCAACCACCACCACCGTTTCGTCGCTTCCGGCGGCGCTTCCGGCGGCGGTGATTCTCCCAGGCTCAACCTTCCTCCTCAGAGAAAAGGCGACCCCGAAGAAGGAGCAAATTCCCCGAAGAAAGCAAAGCTACCTTCTTCTCACAACAACCACGCTCACTCGGGTTCGGGTTCTGATTCGGGTCATCTCGAATTCGACTCGGATTCCGACGAAGACGACGACGGCGACGACGGCCACCTGGATTTGGATTCGGATTCGTTGCATCATCACTCTCCTCCTCAACACCACCATCTCGGGAATTTCCCGGTACACGAGACCGGACCTTACATGGAACAACCGGGTTATGCCCGATACCCGAATCCGGAACTGATGGGGCATCCTCCTCCTCCTTACTTAGGAGGAAGTTATATGCACATGAATTACATGAAGAACAAATCGATGCCTCCTTCAGTCATCTATGAGCAAAGACCAAGTAGCCCTCAGAGAGTCTACGTAGGCGAATCCTCTTCTTCTTCTTCTTCTAACTACCCTTACAACCCCTATCCTCCCAACTCTTATTTCGGATACTCCAATCCCAATCCCGGACCCGGACCCGGATACTACGGTTCTTCAACTTCTGCCTCTGCGGCCGCTGCCTCCAAACCGCCTCCGCCTCCTCCGTCGCCGCCGAGGTCCAACGGGTGGGATTTTTTGAATCCGTTTGATACTTACTATCCTCCGTACACTCCGAGTCGAGATTCGAGAGAGCTCAGAGAGGAAGAAGGTATCCCGGAGCTGGAGGACGACGATTCTCAGTATGAGGTTGTTAAGGAAGTTCACGGGAAGCCGAAATTCGCCCCCGGTGGTAATCATCACCAACCGACTCCCGCCGCCGTATACAGGGAAGACTCTCCGTCTCCGTCTCCGCCGCCGCCTGCTGACAAATCCGGAGCCAGCACTAGCGGCGGTGGCGGTGGCGATGCCGCGGATGCGTCCATGTATCAGTCCAGACCGAGCGTGTCGGTGGAGAAGAAAGGGGTGGAGTACGAAGTGCACGTTGTTGAGAAGACGGTTGTTGAAGATGCTGGGAACGAAGAACGAAGGAGCAATGCCACGGCGGCACGAGGCGGTGGTGGTGGAGGAGGAGGAGGAGGAGGCCCACGTGCGGTGCCTGAGGTTGCGAAAGAGATCGAGAATCAGTTCGTGAAAGCCGCGGAGTCAGGAAGTGAGATCGCGAAGTTACTTGAAGTGGGGAAGCATCCTTACGGCCGTAAACATGGTAAGATCTTTACTTATCGTACCATGTCGTTAGGTAAAAGTTCTCAACTTTCTGCAACAGATTAAGTAAAGCTTGAAACTTTTTTTGATATTGGAGCAGCTTCTTCTAAATTGTTGCACGGAGTTACTCCTTCGCTACCTTCTACCTCTGGAGGATCTTCTGCTGCTGCTGCTGTTGCTGCGCCGCCAACTTACGCCGACATTGAAGAAGAGCTTGCTTCAAGGTCGAGGAATCTTTCTTCCACCTTGCACAAGCTCCATCTATGGGAGAAGAAGCTTTACCACGAAGTGAAGGTAATGTTTGATCCGAGAACACTGTGATCTGTTCGCTTTCTTTATCCGAGTGTCTGAAGAAGCTTTCCACTCTGTGCAGGCTGAGGAAAAATTGCGTTTAGCTCACGAGAAAAAGCTAAGGAAGCTAAAGCGTTTGGATGCAAGAGGTGCTGAAGCTACTAAAGTTGATACAACGCGGAGATTAGTGAGAGATATGTCAACGAAGATACGGATTGCGATTCAAGTTGTTGACAAAATATCTGTGACAATTAATAAGATTAGAGACGAAGACCTATGGCCGCAATTGAATGCATTGATTCAAGGGTAAAACTTTGTCCCTCCACACACATATATATTTGGTTATGATATCTGCAATTGGAAATGTTGATTCTGTTTTCTCAGGCTCACGAGAATGTGGAAAACAATGCTTGAGTGTCATCAAAGTCAGTGTCAGGCTATAAGGGAAGCTCGAGGACTAGGCCCCATAAGAGCGAGCAAGAAGCTGGGGGATGAACATCTAGAGGCAACGAGTTTGCTTGGACATGAGCTTATCAATTGGATACTGGGATTCTCGAGCTGGGTTAGCGCGCAGAAAGGTTATGTAAGAGAGTTGAATAAATGGCTCATGAAGTGTCTTCACTATGAACCTGAGGAAACACCTGATGGAATCGCTCCTTTTTCACCTGGTCGGATTGGAGCTCCACCAATCTTTGTGATCTGTAACCAATGGTCGCAAGCTCTGGACAGGATATCCGAGAAGGAAGTGATTGAGGCAATGCGTAGTTTCACCACAAGCGTGCTTCAGCTTTGGGAACAAGATCGGTTAGAAACGACGATGATGGGGCATGGTGATTCAGAGAAGAAAGTTAGGAACATGGACCGTGAAGAACAGAGGATACACAGAGAGATTCAAGCACTGGAAAAGAAAATGGTTCTCGTGGCACCTGGTGATGCTAATAATAGCCTCTCGCTGTCTGGGAACGTTGTTTACCAAAGCGATACTAGCAACGATAGTTTACAAGGTAGTTTGCAGCGGATTTTTGAAGCTATGGAGAGATTCACTGCTGAATCTATGAGAGCTTATGATGATCTCTTAGTGCGCGCCGAAGAAGAAACTGCTCCACGAGAACTCGAGGAAGAAGAGGAATAATAAGCAAAGCAAGGAGGAAGATCTTTGCTTTATCACATGCCATGATCGAGCTGTTTGCTCATCTCGCAATGCTGGAATACTCGGTTATGCGGTTTGCTATACCGGAAATGCAACCAGAATCATCTGCGCCTCGTCGTTGTGAGACTCCGGCAAGAATCATGATGATGATCTATCTAAGAGGAGGCAGAATTGGCTTTGAACCGGATGGTTTACATTGCTATGGTGGAGAGAGGTTTGATAACTTGATACTTTACCACATATGAAGCAGATATTAGTTTGAGTCTCTAATAATTTTAAACTCGGGGCAGTGTACATAAGGTGTTTAGGACTAAACTTATGATCATTCTCAACAATTATTTTGTAAAATCCGGAAAGTAGCTCAGGCAAGTCTCTCTTTCTTTTGATCTCGGTGAAGGGTTCGTGGTATCTCGGACTTATTTTCTTTGTTTCTCATACCTAAAGACTTAGCGGTTAAAAAAGTAAAATTCCAAACGGTCTTCTTTTTTCTTCACTTGACTTTCTTTTTTTTTTTTTTGACATCAAAAGACCATGTAATATTAAACTGATCCAATGAGGTTGGCGGTAGAAAGCCAACCATGGCGGAATCATAGAGTTTACATGGGAGAAGGAATAAAGACGTGTACGAGCTTCCTTTGCAAGGAGGTCCGCCCACACATTCAAAGATCTAGGCAAAAACGATAAAGAAAAAGATACAAAACTCAAAGGAAGATGGAGAAAATCCTCCCATTCAAAAGCCAAAGATAGCCATTCTTCTTCTCTTTCGATCAGATTAACCATAATTAGGCAATCTGACTCGAAATGCATCGAAAGGTGTCCCAAATCCAGCGCCGTACGCATTGCCCAATTAAGGGCCTGGAACTCCGCATGGAGAGGAGATAGTACTTGGGTTTCCCCAAGAGCACCAAAGAGACGAGGACCCGAGGCGGGCTCCATGACCAGACCCCCTCCGAGAAAACCTTGGTTAGCCGCCCAAGATGCATCCACTTTCTTCTTCCTTTTGTTAGTATTCATTCACTACAAACTACAACAAGAAGTCACAAAACCTCTAATTCCCCATCACTAAAACAACAATGCATGTTTGCACTATCTTTTTTGATATGTTCTGTCCACTTTAATATTCCGTAATGCATGACGAAAATTTTACAATCTTGATATTCTTCAACTAAACCCCAAAAAATTAACAGTCACTTTGATCTACTAAAAACCTTAGAACTTTAAACTTCATGTCTCACTCACAGGCCATGAAAGTTAATGTATCTAAATCAAAATTAAGATTTACAGAAAATGCATCTCCAAAAATTAAGAAAATAAGAGCATTTTGGTGACTAGATTGGATCAAATAACTTTGGATTCGAAGTGATCACACCACGTCTCTTTTTGGCTTTTCCATAAACGATAATTTTGTATCATTGGCCCAGTAAATAAATCACATCCATGATTTTAAGATCACTGGTCTTTTGTTTTTACCGAACTATTTGCAGAAACTAGATTACGTTAACAGGCAAATATCATATGAATATACAATTTTCCGATATTAATATTTAACATGCTTCATATGATTACGTTAATATTTTCTCGTTGTAATTTTTCTAATTTATTTAATGCTATGCAATCATGCATGGCCGATATGTCACTTAGGCATACGAACAAAGATATGTGATCATTTTATGATAAGTTACGAACTATTCCCAATCATTAACCTGACCAGCCTCAAACATTGATGATTCATGTGAAACTATAATAATAATTAACCCAAATGGTCCATTCTTTTTGTACTAGTGCCTGCGCCAATAGTTAACGACTTCGTGTTGCCGTGCCAAACATGATTAGCGTGAACTTGACGTCTCGTGTGTCAAATCATTTTTCATGTTTGTTTGTTGCAAAATAATAAATTGAAATAAAGTTATATCACGAAGAGAATAAGTGCCAGAAGTTATTGTTGTGATCCAACCATAGGTTAATGATGTGTATCTATTTATTATATATATTAGAGATAGTGCTTGAGCATCTAATCATATAAGAAAGACAGTTTACATTGGAGAATCTTTGGATCACTTCACTCTTTGCCTTTTCCACACAAGAGACAGCTCTTGTGTCTTCGAAAGTTTGAAGCCCTGTTTTCTCCTCCAACGCTAATAATAGTAAAAAGTTAAAAACTTTGCAGAGGAAGAAAATCGAAAATATTTGAAGGAATTAATATTTAATGAAAAAAAATGTAATGAAAGTAGAAAACACGTATGATAACTTCACGGTGTTTTTTTATTTGTTTTTTTTCTTAAAGTTCAAAATAATATGATATATACGAGTAAAATATAGAAGTTTGAAAGCTGATCAAAATTTTTGACCGGGAATTTTAGTTTTGCGGTCTTTATCAAAAGCACCACGCAACCATGTTCAAAATTGGTTATCTGCAATATACGGTTTAAATGCTAACAAAAACAATTTTGAACATTTAGCCATATTAGCTTTTTGTGGTTTCCAAATAAATGGTAGCATACATTCAAAGTTTCAAATGCCTACGAAATGTCTTTTTAATTCTGAAAGATTCTGTTATAAGTAAACTTCCTAAAATGGAAGGTTCTTTCCAGAAGATTTATTCAAGTTTATTTCTAAAACTTTCGCATAAAAGTAGTCATTTTCATTAGCAACAAAGTAATTAATACTCAAATGGAAAGAAAATATGTCACACACATTCTGTCAAAATGTCAAATCCCTTCAAGAAGTCTGATGTTCACATTACTCTCATTAGAAGGTACGTCAATAATCCAGAAAGATTAACTCGGGAGGAAATGCAAAAAAACATATAAATCTAAATTAAATATCACACGGTTTCACAGGTCAACTTTCTAAAAACTTGAGATTTTCTTCACACGCTTCTCTTTACACTGTACAAGTGCGAATCTTTTGAAATAACTAGATACTTAGAACTATGACGGAAAAAGAATTTGGCTGTGCTGAACAAAAAATACGAAAAATCGAGAAATAAAAAGTAGGAATGGTTGATGATAAGTCACTCCAATCACAAACACTTTGAGCTGGCAATAATGTGATTTTCCAAAATCTCTTTTGGTACCACAAAGTGTATATCATTGAACATCGGAATCAATTTATTATTGCATAGTATATACACAAAAGAAGTTGGCTTCTTCTGTTTTTTTTTTTTCTTCTGGCTTTTCAATTTTGCAAATCCATTGGTTAAAGATTACCGCACACTTTAAGAGTTGACTCTCTAACTATTCAGAATCTTTTTCTTTTGGACAAAATCTAAAATCTAAGATTTTTACTAATCATATGTTAAAATCAAAAATTAGAAAGGTTTTTTTGTTTGTTTAAATTTCAGCTTATTTTTCTTTCAGAGGTACCATATTGACAAGGAGGAGACAACGTCTCAGAAACTTACTTACCTCAGGAGTCAAAAAAGACAAAGAGAGAAATTTTTTAATAAAAATCCAATTTTTATTTTTCCACCACTATCTTCTCTCTCTCTCTCTCTCTTACAAGGAGCGAAAGAGAAACACTTTCCGACTCGCTTTGTTTCTTCCGTGAGAAAAAAAAGTTTGGAAATTTTTCATGGGTTGTTGTCAATCTTTGTGTCCGGGCGAAACCCCTCTTGTGAAAGATGGAGCTCAGCCGCTGCAAGTGTCTCAAAACCACCATGGCGTCGCTACGACGGTTGCTGGACTCGATAACGGCGGAGTCGGAGGCGGCGGAGCTGGTGGTGTTGTAGGAGGAGGAATCCCGTCTTTCTCTGAGTTCTCGTTCGCAGACCTCAAAGCAGCCACAAACAACTTCAGCTCCGACAACATCGTATCAGAAAGCGGCGAGAAAGCCCCAAATCTTGTCTACAAAGGCCGACTTCAGAACCGTCGTTGGATCGCCGTCAAGAAGTTCACTAAGATGGCCTGGCCTGATCCTAAACAATTCGCGGTAACCCAAAAAAACAAAAAAAAACACTTCAATTGATTAATCGTTATTTTCATGGCTTGTTGCTGAAATCTGTTTACTTCAATTTTGTTTCAGGAAGAAGCATGGGGTGTGGGGAAATTGAGGCATAATCGTTTGGCGAATTTGATTGGATATTGTTGCGATGGAGACGAGAGGCTTCTTGTTGCTGAGTTCATGCCTAACGATACACTCGCTAAGCATTTGTTCCATTGTATGCTGTTTGATACTCTCAATCTTTTTAAGTTGTATTATATGAAATGTGACTCTAAAGCTGTGAAAGTTAGTCTCTTTCAGTATCCAGTGATTTTGCCTCTTTCAGGGCCTTGCAAAGAGCTTCCCTTTGGCTTTATTGTTTATGTTATAGGGTTGTGGTGTTACTTAGCATGTCTTAAAAGGTGGAATTTTTTCTTATCATGTTGTGTTTTTTTGGTCACTCACAGGGGAAAATCAGACCATTGAATGGGCTATGAGGTTACGAGTGGGATATTACATTGCTGAGGCTTTGGATTATTGTAGTACCGAAGGTCGTCCATTGTACCATGATTTAAATGCTTACAGGGTTCTCTTTGATGAGGTATCATTCTCTTCTCAAGTTTTATTCCATGCTTACGAGCTTTTTCACTGCCTCGTTGTGATCTAACAAGGTCTTGAATGAATATTGTAGGATGGTGATCCTCGTCTCTCTTGTTTCGGCTTGATGAAGAACAGCCGGGATGGTAAAAGTTATAGTACAAATTTAGCATATACACCACCCGAATATCTTAGAAATGGTAAATCCATACTCGCTTAAGATTATCACAGTCAGCAAAAGATGCTAATGTTTAATTTTTTTTAATTGCCTTTTACAATTGATCGCTTTGCTCAACTCCTTTTGTCCATACACTGCAGTCTAAGTGTGGTCAATTTTTATGTGTTGTAGGAAGAGTGACACCTGAAAGTGTTACTTACAGCTTTGGAACTGTGCTTCTGGATTTGCTTAGCGGAAAACACATCCCTCCAAGCCATGTAAGTTCTTTATCTATCTGTTTGGTCATGATTCTCCTTTAATGTGATTCTGCTTTCTGAGAACTATTTAGCTATAGCGATGCCCTGCACACTTGTTCTTTAACAGGATAGATTTAGCTCTCTCATATAGGTTATGGTTCTTGAAATATGTTCATGTCATATACAAGTGGATAAGTTGTGGTATTAATTTTAAGTGATATATCCTTCTTCTAGGCGCTGGATATGATACGTGGCAAGAATATTATTCTGTTGATGGATTCACACCTCGAGGGAAAATTCTCAACAGAAGAAGCTACCGTAGTTGTCGAACTGGCCTCTCAATGCTTGCAATATGAGCCTCGAGAGAGACCCAATACCAAAGATCTCGTAGCGACACTTGCACCGTTGCAAACTAAATCAGACGTAAGTGCGATCGAGTTCTTGAATCTTATCGAGTTTTTTTTTTTTCATTTTTCCCCTGTTCTTGAATTCATCTTCTTAAGTGTTAAACATATGATTTGCAGGTTCCTTCTTATGTAATGCTTGGAATAAAAAAGCACGAGGAGGCACCTTCGACGCCACAAAGGCCACTTTCTCCTTTAGGCGAGGCTTGTTCGAGGATGGATCTCACAGCTATTCATCAGATCTTGGTCATGACACACTACAGAGACGACGAAGGGACAAACGAGGTCACTATATGATAGCTTGTGGTTTCAGTTACTAAAACGCATAAAAAAGGAGTTAAACTCTTTCAACGAACTCATGGGGGTTTATCTATGGATTTCAGTTATCTTTCCAAGAATGGACGCAACAGATGAAAGACATGCTTGACGCACGGAAACGCGGTGATCAAGCTTTCCGCGAGAAAGATTTCAAAAACGCCATAGACTGTTACTCACAGGTATCGGTATTTGGATCAGGGTTTTCGGGTCAAAACCGTATTTGACCATTTGGATATTGTTAGAACTCATACATTTTGCTTTTGGGCAGTTTATCGACGTTGGAACAATGGTGTCACCAACTGTATTTGGTCGGAGAAGTCTGTGCTACTTACTATGCGATCAACCAGACGCAGCACTACGCGACGCGATGCAAGCGCAGTGTGTGTATCCTGACTGGCCAACGGCTTTCTACATGCAGTCTGTGGCGTTAGCGAAGCTGAACATGAACACGGACGCAGCCGATATGCTGAACGAAGCAGCTCAGCTCGAAGAGAAGAGACAACGAGGCGGCAAATGATCTTTCATTCTTGAGACGCGACGTGATTACATCTTCTTGTAAAATTTGGTGAGCTTCAATGAAGCTTTTCTTAAGAAGAAAAAAAAAACGGTTAATACGTGTCGCTGTGATTGTTGATTGGGGATGTAATGTATCGATAGAGGGAGATTTTTTTTTTTTTTTTAATGTTTGTTTGTAATGCAATACATGTTGTAAGTTTTTAATGGACAAAATTCCGAAAGTACGAATTGTGTCCTTTCTCATCCAGGACGAGTTCTCTGATTAACCATGAAGAGTCTAACATTACTTATGTGAATGGAAAAAACACTATATGTTGTCTTTAAAGCTTTAGTTTTTGTTATTTTTGATAAGTTTTAATTCAGTTCTACATGGTACATTTTTTTCATATACGTTAAATATCGTGTAGTAAAATCAATACATCTAATATTTGGACTATTTTAGTAAAATGTATGAAAAAATTCTTAAACAAGATTTTTCTGTTATCAACTTTCCTTGTTTTTTTGGTTCTTTGTAATTATCCCAGTTTGATAATTAGAACGAAAATTTAAGTAAAATTGCAACCTCGTCAGCTTAAGATTGTTTTTTGAGTAGACCTTTGTTGGCCCAAAGAGATGACAGATAATTTCGTTATTATTGTCGAGCCTAAGATAGTTAAGTACATACATAGAAAATCTCTTTTTTAAAAAACAATGGATTATCAGTGTTAAAAAAAGAAATTTTTTTTTTTTTTCCTTTCTTCTCATAATGTTCTTCATAGCTCATTCTCCTCAACTTTTCAGCATCTTCTCTTATTCCTTCCTACTCCAATCTCCACATAGGTTGCATAAATCTGGCACAAAGTGATATTCATCACGTTAAACAGACTTGATTATAGACAATTCCAGATTTGGCAGGTTTACGAAAAGAGAATCAGCTGATGAGGATGCAGCGAATTGGAGATCCTTCTGCTCCAACTAGTCTTAGAGGTAAGCAATGGACAGAGTAGACTCCTGCCTTCACATCATCCAGCTTCAATCCCTCCACAAGTATAGTCTCCTGTCAATGTTTTTTTTATGTATTGTCACAACTCACAACCATCATTATCAAATCTTCATTGCTCTTCAGGATTCATCTACTTAATCGAAACAAAAAATTGGGATGGCTTTGCTTACCCGGCCTTTTAGAAATGCTAGGTGGGAGGGAATCAGATCATCATATGCAGCTACAGATAGATAATCAATACCTACATTTTGACAACAAAACTCAGCTTAGAGATCACTTCACCAAACCACAACCAAACAGCTTATATGTCAAAAACTCAATCCAAGAGACATTTTCATAACGAAGTTTGTTTTTGCTTTTCAATTCGGAATAACTCCAACAATGCCAACACCGGTTGTAGCCATGATGTCCAATAAAAAAAAAACACTTTCCATATGATACTTGAAATTTTGGTTGATGTCTAACATAAGATGGTAGGTAACAAGGAGAACGGAAACCTCCATATGAATGATGGTAAAAAGGTGCACACTTTGATTATTATTACCAACAAGTTTGATGTCTGTGTTGTCTACCAACCATTGTGCGCCATCCTTCATGAATCCGACATAGCTTGTATCAAACTCTTTCTTGAACATAAGACGCCTGAAATGTTGTTATCAAACCAGGGATTCAACAGATGACAAAAGCTTATTTACTTCCAAAACAGATTTTTAAAGTTCTGAAACAGAATTATCCTGATGAGGAGGATTCCTAATTGTTACCTGTCAGTGTTCAATGTTCTGAAAAGCACACGACGGACGCCTTTTGGTATGTGAAGAGATTTCATCACTTGGGCTATACAACCAAGCAGTAAGAAGAATATATCATTGCCGAAACCAATTCATAAAACCTGAATCTGAAGTAGCTTTAGACTCATCATCACTGTCTCTTATAATCACTCTTACCCACAAAACTAGCCTAAAATTTTAACCAATAAAATTTCTCATAGCGAAAGAAAAGTTCACTTACCAGTTATGTTCTTGTTCCTCGGAACATCAACCAACAAGGCAGGACCTACAAACGAAAAACCCAAATCTTCACCAGTTCGAGAGAGAAAGTTACAAGCTTGATAAGCCAGTGGATAATTACCATTGAGGACTTGGAGGTCAAGCGAGTCTACATCGAAACCAGCGTCGTAATAGTCATCATAGACGTGGCCAGGTGAATCGACGTGAGTACCGGTGTGCGTCGGGATCTTCATCTCGGAGTTGTTAGCGAGTGATCCGTTCTTCATGCTCGCAGCTAGCCATAGAAACCGTCCGAGTCCTTCCGACGAGTCCCACGACGGCATATCCGGCGTGTAGCGGTGACTGATGTCGAAGATTTTTCCTTCGCCGTACACCTCACGGCGGATGGGTTTGAGTTCATCGGAGAAACCTCCGTCGACAGGAGCGGTTCCAGGAATTAAAGGGTAGGCATCGGAGGTAGCGGCGGAAATGGGAAGAGAAGGGACGGAGAGGAGTCCGACGAGGAGGAATAGTGGAGGAAGGGCCATTGTTAGTTTCACTTCTCCGATTTCGATCATCCCGAAGAAGATGAGCCCATTTTTGTTCTTTTTTTTTTTAATATTTAATTTCCTTAATGGGCCTGAAATCAATTATAGGCCCAAATTAAGAAGACAAAAATGTGGGAAGATTGCCGGTAAGGTGATCTCTCACCCGCCATTTTTTTTTTTTTGGTACAACACAAGTTAGTTATGTACAATAGGCGGTTATCATGTTTATGCGTTTTGAGGTGTTTTGAGGTGTTTTGATTTTATAAATATTCGTTTGCTTCGTCTATATCGTATATTACACACATACCTATCACCTATGGCATGCTTTTAACTGAATGGCTGAAGAAGATCTAAGTCTGCCCAGTTTCTTGGGGTGAAAGTAACAAAGTCCACTCGTTGATGAATATTTAAGGATTTCTGTTTATGGTATATATAAATTTTTAGTCAGCCAACTTCGTAGCTTAATGTATTGTTAGAACATAAGGAAATAAGAATAAGATGTTGATAAATGAAAATTTATAGAGTAAATTTGTATATCTTTTATATATTCATTTAGAAGTATTCACAATTCCTTTCTGTACAAAAATTTGTAGGCTCAGTGACCTAAAGAATGTTAAGAATTGACACTCTGTATTTGATCAAAGACTTTGATAGCGATTCAAGTCCATCTTCAAGATCTTGAATACATGACTCTAGGATTTGCACATCCTCATTCTTCAATGACTTCTCCGATTGGAACTCCGAATCCACCACTGTGAATTCATTTGCTTCTGCTTCAAATGTAATTTTGTTCTGGTTCATCAGCATTGAGACCAAAGACCTTTTGGCACAAGCCTTTGATCCGGACATGAAGCTAAACAGAGATTGAAACAGAACAATTGTTACAGCTTCTGCTTCTCTAAACACAGCCAAGGATTCTTCGTTCTCTTTGTTTTGGCAGACTTTCAAATTCTTAACTACTTTTTGTAACGATTTCTTGAGAGACTTTCTTGAGGATAAGTATTTCTTGACCTCGCTCGATAGATCTCCACGCTTTCTTCGTAGAATCGATTGGATCTCCATGAGACCCTCTTTCATCTGCGACAAAGCGTCCTTGGCAATATTGCATAAATCTAAGATCTTGAGGGATCCATCTAGAAGGTTCTCAATTTGACCTTGAGATAAAGCCTGGTTGGTGATAGATAGGCGAATCATCTTGTCAAGAGAATCATGTAAATCTTGAAGGTTGCTAAGTCTTTGGCAAATAGAAGAGCTCGAAGCTGCTTCAGAAGATCTCAATCGGGTCAACTGCTCATCGACATGAGCGGCTTGAGGGTGTTGTCTTGAGGGGTAACTGTTAGAGCGAACATGGAAGGAGACTGCCATTTGTGTTTGAGCTTTATCTCTCTGTTTTCAGATGAAGAAAATGCTTAGAGAGCTGAAAGAGGATTATTGTTCTGCCTTCATTGGCTATCTTGTCAAAGCTTATATACACCTTGAGTGATGGAAGACATGAGGAATCTTCACGTCTGTTCAAATTTTTGTTACAGTTGGCACTTGGCAGCGATGATTGTGAAATGCCTCCCTAATGCATCAAGCAATAATAATAATTCAAAAAGATATGATTCAGATTTAGTCACATAGATAGTCTTATAAAAAAATGTTAATGGGCTAACGACTCTACATGTTATTGGCTTAGGTAAATGCAAAGCCAGCAAGGCTTGTCTCACTGAAGCATATGATATCAGCGCAACTCGTGGATGCATTCATGTGCACCATCTTAATTATCTTAAAACTTATTCGTTGGTTAAAGCAGATTTTGTCTGCCTCCTGTTAAATCAATCTTTTAACATGAACCCCAAGATCTTGATCATCTAAATTAATCACATAATAGAATCATAAAGAGAATTTAATAAATACCTCCATTCATTGTAGAAGTGAAGCCTCCTTTGATCTTTCCTTAGAAGTGAAGCTTCCTTAATGATTTGTAAACTAAAGACAATGAACTCTTAGTTCTTTAGGTAGGAGATAAGGTTTCTCTCCCCTTCCTATAAACCTCTCTTTTATGTGTTGTTTTTCTTTTCTTGTTGTTTATGAATTGTGATGAAGCAAAACATCTATTTATAGGTGGGGAGAGGACCTTATTCCTCATACATTGATTCAATCTCAACCATCCATCATAGTGGAGATGAACACATTAGTGATAAGTGGGAGGACACCAACAATCCATTAGAAATTTATTGGTTTTCAAATGTCCATTGAAATACCACTATCAATCCCATTAGAAATTTATTGGTTTTCAAATGTCCATTGAAATACCACTAACAATTCCATTAGAAATTTATTGGTTTTCAAATGTCCATTGAAATACCACTAACAATCCCATTAGAAATTTATTGGTTTTCAATATCCATTATAATTATAATGGTCACCAATTTTATTGTTTCCAAATGTCCAAAAAATATAACTATCCCATTAGAAAACAACTAACTATAAGACCACATTTATGGGAAAGAAAAACTATATTTTTCTTACATATTTTTTTCTTACATTCTCCCACTTGGTCGTTAGTATAGTTCTGGTACAGTTTTCAATTGGAATCATAAAGCCGGCATGATGTTATATTTTCATTTGGTCTTTCATAAGTGTCTTAACTAATCTAGTAATCGATGAGAGTCATGGCGGTCACCCATTATTTTGCAACATGATTCCTTCCATGTACTACTACATCGATTACTTTCATAGCTAGACCATAATCATAAGTAGGAGTTATCATAATGGTCTCTTTTATGTCTTTTTCTAAAGACTTATTCTGTTATCAATAATTCCAACTAACATATTGTGTGCACACATTGGAAACAGAATATGCATAAGATGTAAAAGTCATAAGAGAGCTCTTATAAATGTCAAACATAGGCTAATACATAACCAGACAACATAATTAAGTGCTATCCTCCAGACCCATACTTTCAGCATGCTTCATAAATGTCTTTGGAGGTAAAGCTTTCGTAAATATGTCTGCGACCATTAGCTCAGTGCCTATGTGTTCAATGACAAACTTTTCTCTTTTAACATCTTGCTTTAATGATAGATATTTGAGCTCCATATGTTTCGCCCCTTTAGATATCCTATCATGCTTCGAGAAGAAGATTGCGGCTTGATTGTCACAATAAAGAGTTAGGGGTTTGTCAATGAAGTTCAAAACCCCAAACTCTGACACGAAGTTCCGCAACCAAGTTCCTTGGATAGAAGCCTCATAACATGCAACATACTCAGCTTCCATGGTGGATGTATAAATCAAATCTGACTTTTGGCTTTTCCATGATATGGCACCTCCGCAAAGGAAGTACACATAACCGAGAGTACAGTGCCTAGAATCTTCACATCCACCGAAATCTGAGTCTGAAAATCCAACTATCTGTGGATGTGTTGATTTTCGATATGTTAGCATGTAGTTTCTTGTTCCCTTTAGATATCTTAAAACTTTCTTCGCAGCTTTCCAATGAGCAAGTCCTGGGTCACTCTGAAATCTACCCAACATCCCGACTGCATGGCTTATATCAGGCCGAGTACAGACTTGTGCATACATCAAACTTCCCACAAGAGATGCATAAGGGAACTTTTGCATTTCATTACGTTCCATTTCATTCTGCGGACATTGTTTTAGGCTAAGTTTATCACCTTTTTGCATAGGAACATTGTTAGAAGAACACATCATCATGCCAAATCTCTCAAGAATTCGATCAATATATGCTTTCTGAGACAATCCTAAAATTCCGAGTGATCTATCACGGAATATTTCAATTCCTATCACATAGGATGCCTCACCTATATCTTTCATATCGAAGTTCTTTGAGAGATAGCTCTTAGTCTCACATAATAAACCAAGATCACTGCTGGCTAATAGAATGTCATCGACATACAATACCAAAAATATGAACTTACTCCCACTGATCTTGAGGTATATACATGGATCTACAATGTTTTCTTTGAAACCGAATTTCATAATGGTTTCATCAAACTTAAGATACCATTGCCTCGAAGCTTGTTTCAGTCCATATATTGATTTCTTTAGTTTGCAGACCATGTTTTCCTGACCTTCGATTATAAATCCTTCAGGTTGACGCATATAGACTTCTTCTTGCAAGTCTCCATTAAGAAAGGCAGTTTTCACATCCATTTGATGTAGCTCAAGATCATACTGAGCTACTAATGCTAAGATAATTCTGAGAGAGTCTTTTCTAGACACAGGTGAAAAAGTCTCACTATAATCGATGCCTTCCTTCTGATTAAACCCCTTGGCTACAAGTCTAGCTTTATATCGTTCAATATTGCCATTACAATCGAGTTTGGTCTTAAAGATCCACTTACACCCTATTGCTTTGTGTCCTTCAGGCAATGGAACGATGTCCCAAACTTCATTCTTAACCATTGAGTCTATTTCATCTTTACTGGCATCAATCCATTTATCAGAATTAACATCTTTCATAGCTTGTGAAAAAGAAACCGGATCTTTAATATTCCATTCTCCAGATTCTACTTGATAAATCATGTAGTCATCAGAAATAGCAGATCTTCTCGTACGAGTTGATCTTCTTAATGCTGGTTCTTCTTGTACTTCATGATTATCATTGGCGGTACATTCATTATGGAGTGTGTGACCATTCAATGCATTTTCCTCATTGTTTAACGGTTCAACAATGGGAGCATTTCCAACATTCGGAACTAAGGGTAAAGGGATATTTATCCCAATTTCCTGAATGGTCACATCTTGAACTTTATCACTCCCACTAATCTCGCCATTCTCATGGAACCTTGCATTACCAGTTTCTACAATTCTCGTACTATGAGTCGGACAATAAAACCTATATCCTTTAGATTTCTCAGGGTAACCTATAAAGAAACCACTGATCGTTCTGAAATCTAATTTCTTTTCATGCGGATTGTATATTCTCACTTCAGCTGGACATCCCCAAACTCGGAGATGTGACAGACTGGGTTTCCAGCCTTTCCACAGTTCAAAGGGTGTCTTTGGAACTGCTTTGCTTGGAACCCGATTCAAGATATATACTGCAGTACGTAATGCATCCATCCACAAAGATACAGGTAAGTTAGCATGACTCATCATGGATCTTACCATTTCCATGTACGTACGATTACGCCTTTCAGCTACACCATTCTGCCATGGAGAACCAGGCGTTGTGTACTGCGCAACGATTCCTAAATTTTGGAGGAGTTTGGCAAAAGGTCCAGGATGTTGTCCTGTTTCATCATACCTGCCATAAAATTCACCACCTCTATCTGACCTAATGATTTTCACTTTTCTATCTAATTGCCTCTCTACTTCTGTAATGTACATTTGTACAACATCCACAGATTGAGATTTCTCATGCAACAGATATAAATAACAATAACGTGAATAATCATCGATAAAAGTAATAAAATATTTTTCACCTCCAAAAGTTGGAACGTCAAAAGGTCCGCAATATCTGTATGTACGATTTCAAGAAGCTGTGTACTTCTTGTGGCTCCTTTCTTGGTGTGCTTAGTTTGCTTACCCTTAATGCAATCTATACACGTCTTAATATTGGTAAAATCAAGGTTCGGAATGACTCCATCTTTTACCAATCTTTTGATTCTTTCATGGGAAATGTGTCCCAATCTTTTATGCCACGAGAAATACGAACTATCAGTACATGTTTTATTTTTAAGTGTACATACATTAAGCAAGGAGAGATGTGTTTCATAAGGTTGATCAGCAAGTTTTAGCATATAAAGACCGTCAACTAATATTCCAGAACCAATTCGATTAGAGTTCAGAAATATATTAATACAACCATCTCCTTGGGTAGACTTAAATCCAGCCAAATCAAGTTTGCTTACAGAGACTAAATTACGGGAAATAGATGGAACATAAAGTGTCTGAAATAAATCAAGACAAAATCCACTATCTAAGATGAGACGATAGGTGCCAATAGCCTCAATTGGCGCCTTGTCTCGATTTCCCATCAATAAGTAGTTCTTACTTGACTTTATGTTCTGGATCGTAAGGAATCCCTGTACAGAATTTGTTACATGTACATTAGCACCGCTATCAATCCACCAAGATTTCGAAGAAACATGAGTAAGATTAGATTCGAAAAAACTTACGGAACCCATAGGATTACCTTTCTTTTCAAACCATTCTTTTCTTTTAGGGCAATCCTTTTGAAAGTGTCCAACCTTTTTACAAAAGTGGCATCTGTAATCTTTCTTTGCCTTTTTCTTCATATTAACTTGATCAGAATCATTCATTTTGGGTGGTGCTCTTTTATGGCTCGCATGATGCCTTTTTCCAGCTTGAGATCCAGCTTCTTGGACATAATGGGCCACTTTAATACCTTTACGGCCAAGTCTAGCCTCCTCTTGGACTAGTTTATTAGCCAATTCATTAGACGTCCATTTTTCATCTATTACATTATAATTGATCTGAAATGGTCCGTACTGAGGAGGTAGTGAATTTAGGATAAATTGGACAAGAAATGAATCGTCCACTTTCATTCCTAAATTCTTTAATTTGGCTGAAAGGTTGGTCATCTCAATGCAATGTTCATGCATAGACCTTGTCCCATCATACTTTATGGTTGTAAGATCTGCCATAAGTTTCCCTGCAAGGGATTTGTCTGCAGTCTTAAACCGTTCTTCTACAGATGCAAGATAATCTTTAGCCTTATCTGCATCTGGAAGGGAAGTTTTTATATTGCTAGCTATTGTCATCTTTAAAAACATCATGCTTAATCTGTTTGCTTTTTCCCAAGCTTTATGGATAGCCATTTCTTCCTCAGTACTATCTATACTTAAGGGATTTGGTTCTTCTTCACGAAGCGCCAAATCCATATCTAGTACTCCTAATGTGAACTCAACTTTCTCTTTCCATTCTGAGAAGTTGGTTCCAGTGAGGATTGGAACAGTAGCAACCATAGATGACAAAGTAGCGGGAAATGATGCTGTGATTTAAAGATATAACAAGCTTTAATTAGACTTCTAATTTAAACAACACATTAACTTAAATTATTGAATGCATATGACTATGGATTATAGTGCTCCTGTGGGTAGTCACTATAATCGATCATAAGGTCATGCTTTCGGAAACTTTTATAGAGATTTGTATTAGACTAATTAAGTTATCTGTGGATATACTTAATTATCTCATATACAAATACTCTTATAAATTATTGATCATGTATTATGTCACTAGCCTACCTGTGGGTAGCTAATTAATACATAAAACATATCAAAATTTACTTAAATATATTGGTTTTCTTTTACAATTCATTATATGATAAAACCATTTTGGTGATATCAAAATCTTAATTTTGCACATTATGAAAAACCAAGCTTTATTCTTTAAAAAAAAATCTCATAAATTTCTTTTGTATATAACTTACTTTCAGAATTCTTACATATATATCTTTCTTGTAAAACTTATGTAAATTTTTTTTTTTTTTTTTTTTTAATAATGATAATTTCTTCACAATTTATGAGAAGAACAATCCTTTATGAATTCTGAAAATTTCTACAACTTATGTACATGCAAAAGTTATGTACAAAATGAAAATTAAGCAAAGATTCAAGTTTACCAACATGCTTAACTTTAAGGTTTAATTTTCAGTTATTTAAACCATAAATCTATTACTCTTAATGGATTAATTAGATGTTCATAACCAATTGCTCTGATACCACATGTTAAATCAATCTTTTAACATGAACCCCAAGATCTTGATCATCTAAATTAATCACATAATAGAATCATAAAGAGAATTTAATAAATACCTCCATTCATTGTAGAAGTGAAGCCTCCTTTGATCTTTCCTTAGAAGTGAAGCTTCCTTAATGATTTGTAAACTAAAGACAATGAACTCTTAGTTCTTTAGGTAGGAGATAAGGTTTCTCTCCCCTTCCTATAAACCTCTCTCTTTATGTGTTGTTTCTTTTCTTGTTGTTGATGAATTGTGATGAAGCAAAACATCTATTTATAGGTGGGGAGAGGACCTTATTCCTCATACATTGATTCAATCTCAACCATCCATCATAGTGGAGATGAACACATTAGTGATAAGTGGGAGGACACCAACAATCCATTAGAAATTATTGGTTTTCAAATGTCCATTGAAATACCACTATCAATCCCATTAGAAATTTATTGGTTTTCAAATGTCCATTGAAATACCACTAACAATTCCATTAGAAATTTATTGGTTTTCAAATGTCCATTGAAATACCACTAACAATCCCATTAGAAATTTATTGGTTTTCAAATATCCATTATAATTATAATGGTCACCAATTTTATTGGTTTCCAAATGTCCATAAAAAATATAACTATCCCATTAGAAAACAACTAACTATAAGACCACATTTATGGGAAAGAAAAACTATATTTTTCTTACATATATTTTTTTCTTACACCTCCTACATTGCAAATTTTGATTTCTCCAAATTTCTAAAGGCTCATCATGGTAATGACATGAAGTGGAATATATATATAGCCATGAATGGTGCTGTTTAGATACAAGCCATGCTGGATTTTCCTTTAAACAAGGCTAATAAGATGCAGAATCTCTCGTGCACACTCAATTATTTTAGTATGGTTATTTAACACGAGTCATATCATTTTTTTTTTCGCTTGTGCAGGGCTGTTTGAAGTGAGACAGTGCAGAAACATCGCAGTTCTTGTCCTAACAATAATCCAGTTTGTGTATATATTAATTAACCATAAAGCTGATGAAGGCAAAATATAGCATAAGCGCTCTCCTTTCAAGGTAACATCCACAAGCTGCTAATGCTGAAGAGAGATTGAGATTTAATGAAGTCGCTTCGATATATCTTCCTGCTGTTCTTGTTGCAAACGACAGAGCGGTATGAAAGAACCGTATTAATCCAAGAAGTAGTCAAGAATTTAAAGTTATACAAAAATCCATCGAGGAAGAATCTTTGGTTGTGATTTGAAAAGCAAAATCTCTTTAGAGTTGCTCTGTTATCTTCTCTGTTCTTGATCCATGATTTTCTGCATCCTGTCACAATTATGTCATTTACAGAAATATGACTTGACACAAAACATTTACTGACAACAGAAACCAACCAGACTTTGAAGTTCGGTGAGCTAGAAGGGGGCTTAAGCCTTTACAACTTCAATACTTGATTCAGACTTTGAATTTTTCTCCAACTCCACAGTCAAAGTCCAGCAGAGTTCTTTTTACACTTGGGTTAAAAACTTAAAACTAACGAACCAGAAAAGATTGGCATGTTAATAAAACAGAGAAAAACAGAGTAGCAATACTAAACCGAGCGAAACAGAGTAACAATTTAAGACAGAGCATTGCAGATAAACAAAGAAAACTAGAAAATCAAATATTTCCAGTGTAGAGACAATTTTGTTTTGTTCACTGTTTAATTAAATTTTTTTTTTTTGAATGATTCACTGTTTAATTTAACCAAAATTTTATATTGATATACGGAGTAAAATATCAGGTTGCATAAATTAAGTGCTCTTGATGAATAAATTAATAATTATTTTATAGTATGGATGCATGATGAAGTATGGCCCATACTGTATGAGCAAGATCCGCATTCGTTGATTAAAGGCATGTGAAGAAGCAAAAGAAACGATATTAGAATAAGATTTAACTCATAATTAACATGGTTTAAAATATATTAAACATGAAGAACATGTGGAAGTACAGAGGTGGCATATGATATGTCGGGATAAATTTTCTTCACCGGAAAATAGAGTATGGTGAAATATGAGGTGGTCGAGAGATGATCAATTTTAACTGTTAATGTTGAAGTTTCCTGTTTTCTTTGAAAATATTGTGTTCTTATGTTGAGAAAGAGAAAAGAAAATATAGAATTTAATCATATGAAAGATTCTTGTATTAATTTTGAGTTAGTCGACATTTACATTTCCTATTTGTACAAAAAATTTGTGGCACAATGACCTATTACATGTTAAGAATTGAGACTCTGTATTTGATCAATGATTTAGAGAGTGACTCAATTCCATCTTCAAGATCTTGAATGCATGAATCTAAGTTCTGCACATCTTCAATCTTCAAAGACTTCTCGGATTGGAACTCCAAGTCCATTCTTGTGAATTCATTGGTTTCGGCATCACATGCAGCTTTGTTCTGGTTCATCATCTTTGAGACCAGTGACCATTTTCCACAAGCCTTTGATCCAGACATGATGCTAAACAGAGATTCAAACAAAGCAACTGTTACAGCTTCTGCTTCTCCAAACACCGCCAAAGACTGGGCGTTGTTGCTTTTGCTTTGGCCGGTTTTCAAACTCTTGAGTACTTTTTGGAATGATTTCTTGAGAAACTTTCTTGAGGCTAAGTATTTCTTGACCTCAGCCGATAGGTCTCCACGCTTTCTTCGTAAAATCGATTGGATCTCCTTGAGACTCTCTTTCATTTGGGATAAACCGTCTTTGGAAATGTTGCATAAATCCAAGATCTTGATAGATCCATCAAGAATCATCTCAATTTGTTCTTGAGAAAAAGTTTGTTGGGTGACAGACAACCGAAGCATCTTGTCAAGAGAATCATGTAAATCTTGAAGGTTGCTAAGTCTTTGGCAGATAGAAGAGCTTGAAGGTGAAGAAGCTGCCTCAGAAGATCTCAATCGGTTCAATTGCTCATCGACGTGAGCGGCTTGAGGGTGTTGTCTTGAAGGGAAGCTGTTAGAACGAACATGGAAAGAAACAGCCATTTTTTTTTTTCTTTTTAGCTTTGCTTTCTTGTTCTGAGATTCAGAGAAGGTTTAGAGAACTAAAAGATGTTTGTTATATCTTCATTGGCTCTCTGGTGATTACATATATACACCTCTAGAGAAGGGAGACATTTGGAATCTTAATTAAAGTTGGTTCAACGATGTTTCTGCAATGTCTCCCTCCAACCACATATCCATTAATGAGGAAACATATGTTATTCAGATTTAGTCACCTTATTGGTGTAGATTAAGAACAGCAGGGTTTGTCTCATTGAAGCATATGATATTAACGCGCCACTCGTGGATACATAATACATTCATGTGCACCGTTTAAAGTTCAATATTTTGGAGATTGTATCAGATATTGTCTGCCTCCTACACTACATATAAAGCTCTAGTGGTAATGACATGAGTTGGAAGTACAGAGTGGCTTTGAGAGCGAATATATGCACGAACGGTGCTCTTACATCACTTACTGCACATTCATTATTATTTTCAATTCATATATATATATTATTTTAGACATGTGATATTTATGTTAAGATGATAAAATATGAATCATATTAAGATGGCATATGCAGGGTTGCTTGGACGAGGGGACAATGCATAAACATCGCCATTACGAGATCGGTGATCCTAACAATAATGAAGATAGTATTTATATGTATTGAATGAAGGCGGATTGAAAAAGTTTTTTTTTCTACAATCTTGGTGTAGAGAACACTCTCAAGCTCTAATGAAGCAGCTCCAGCGTCGTCTACGGTCTATCTTCTTCCATGCTCATTCTCACTGTTTTTCGATGAGTAATTGAACAGAATAAGATCTAATGAAGAAGCTTCAGCGTCTTCCTGCTTTTCAAATTTGCAACGACAAAGGGAGATTCAAGAACCGCATATATTATTGTAACAAGAAAATTGCAGAGTGCTATTGGGATAGGTGAAAAGATACGTAACATCAAGAAAGTCTCTTGAGAAATCATTCGAGAAAGTGACCAAGAATATGAAGGTTGTTACAACATCGAGGACATATATTTGGCTGTGTTCAGCCTTTCACTATTGCTCTGTTTCACATTTCTGTTCTGAACCAATCGTTCAAAAGCAAAGATAAACAACAAGCTCTGTACGCGGTTAAATGGCGGGAAACAATGGGAAATGATTAAGAAGAAACAAAAATGAGAAAGAACCATTAAAGACACATCAAAACCTGGGGCACAACGAAATCTCTTGCAAAGGATCTGGGAGGGATATAGTCTCATGTCACTTAATAACTGTAGCCCGACACTTAAATTAGGACACACATGAATAATAATTTTGACTGGATTAGGGCTTCTTGGATACTATGTTAAGCCTTCCTCAAGGTATCACGAGTATCAGATTATAATAAAGAGTTGTGTGAGTTGCATAGTATCATAATTCTCTTAACATTTCTAAACTAGAGAATACAACCAAGAAGATTCGAGTCTCTTTAGTTTCTTGGCGTGAAAGTAACAACTAACAGTTCATATGGTCTGATCACGCTTAATGACCAGTGGGTTTTACTCATCATTAAACATCCTTTGTAAAGATTTTTGTACTTCTTCGTTGATGTCAAGAAGTACCACTAGTTTGTTGAAGGTTATTTGATGAGTAATGATTTAAGGAAAAATATGAATAAAGATAGACAAGACACAAGAGGAGCAAAGGATATAGGGAAAAAAAATTTTTTTTGTTTGTTTCTATTCTCATTTACAGGTATGTTAACATTTCCATTTCTGTACAAAATTTTATAGGCGTGATGACCTATAAGATGTTAAGAAGTGAGACTCTGTATTTGATCAGTGACTTTGAGAGTGACTCAATTCCATCTTCAAGATCTTGAATGCACGACTCTAGGATCTGCACATCTTCCATCTTCAGTGACATCTCGGATTGAAACACAGAATCCACTCTTGTGAATTCATTTGCTTCGGCATCACATGTAGCTTTGTTCTGGCTCATCAGCTTTGAGACCAGTAACCATTTTCCACAAGCCTTTGTTCCGGACATGAAGCTAAACAGAGATTCAAACAGAGCAATTGTTACAGCTTCTGATTCTCCAAACACAACCAAAGATTTCTCGGTGCTCTCTTTTCTTTGGCTCACTTTCAAATTCTTGAGTACTTTTTGGAATGACTTCTTCAGGAGCTTTCTTGTGGCTACGTATTTCCTGACCTCTGCCGATAAATCTCCACGCTTTCTTCGTAGAATAGATTGGATCTCTTTGAGACCTTCTTTCATCTGTGACAAAGCATCCTTAGCGAAGTTGCACAAATCCAATATCCTGAGTGATCCATCAAGAAGCTTCTCAATCTGGTCTTTAGATAAAGCCCTGTTGGTGATAGATAAGCGAATCATCCTGTCAAGTGAATCATGTAAATCTTGAAGGTTGCTTAGTCTTTGGTAAATAGAAGAGCTGGAAGATGAAGATGCTGCCTCAGAAGATCTCAATCGGGTTAATTGCTCATCAACATAAGCAGCTTGTGGGTGTTGTATAGCGGGGGAGCTGTTAGAACGAGCATGGAAAGAAACAGCCATTTTCGTTTGAGCTTGCTTTCTTTGTTTTGAGATGAAGAAAATGCTTTTGTCCTGTTTTTCATTGGCTCTCTGGTCAATACATATATGCGACAGTAAGTGAAGAGCGACATGAAGAATCTTTAGGTAGCAATTTTTGAATCATACAAAACGATGTTTGTGAAATGTCTCCCTCCAACCACCCACCCTAACGCATCATCCAATTTGCATAAGAGAAATATATGATTCAGATTTAATCACATGAAATTATTATATAAAAGATTGTAATGAAAAGCCAGCAGAGCTTGTCTCATTGAGACATATGATATCAGCGCCACTCGCGGATACATTCATGTGCACCAGCTTATCATAATATTTTGAAGGTTGCTGCAGATCTTGTCTGCCTCCTACACTGCAAAATTTGATCTCTTTCAAGTATTTTTAAAGCTCTTGTAGTTGTGTCATGAACTGTAATATACTAATATCTATTGGTTGCACATGAGGCTTTGAGAGTGAATATATGCGTGAATGATGCTGTTATCATCAACTCCAAGGAGACAAGCCTTAGTGGACCTGCTTTAAACAAAGCCAATAAGGTGCAGAATCCCTCGAGGACATTCATCGTTATTTTATATATTCAAATATTATTTTGTATTTTTTTCTTGAAATATGAATCACATCATATATATCTGGAGGGGGCCATGCATAAAAATCGCTAATAATAATAAAATATGCCTGAGTTCTTCCAATCTTGTAAGTATATAAAATGAGTTATCTATTAAAGGCATAACTCTGCAATTCACACGTTGTTCCAAAAAGTACTCAAGAATTTGAAAGTGAGCCAAAACAAAGAGAGCGCCGATAGAAATCGTTGGTTGTGTTTGGACAAGCAGAAGTCATAACAATTGCTCTCTGTTTGAATCTCTCTTTAGCTTCATGTCCGGATCAAAAGCTTGTGGAAAATGGTCATTGGTCTCAAAGCTGATGAGCCAGAGCAAAGATACATGTGAAGCTGAAGCAAATGAATTTACAAAGGTGGATTCAGAATTCCAGTCTGATAAGTCCTTGAAGGTGGAGGATGTGCAGATCTTAGAGTCATGCATTCAAAATCTTGAAGATGGAATTGAATCACTCATACAGAGTCTCAGTTCTTAACATAATATAGGTCATTGTGCCCACAAAGTTTTGTACAATAGAGGAGATGTAAATGTTAACTAACACAGAAAATAAATACAATATTTTTTCATATGACTATGTTCTTTGAGGGTACATGGATTAGTGATTTAGATTTATTTCGATGCATACAAATCTTATGAAGATTTTAAAATTTTAAAAAACCAAAGGTATTTAAATAAATATTGCAATAATTGCTCTCTGTCTCTCTCTCTCTGCAGTGATTGGCCGTCCTGGGATGAAGAAGCATTTATGCATTCCAGAGGTGCGTGAATATTTTGCCTATGTTGTACAAGAGGATATCGAAAAGGGCAAGGGACTGCGAGAAGATATCTAAAAGGTAAACACATCAGTTGTTCCACGACCGACCAAAACCCCATATGCATCGTTTGGAATTGAATTAAGAGAAATCTACAACAACTCTAGTCACATCGATGTTTAAGCTTCTCAATATTGGACTTTTGTTTTCACTTGTCAGTAGCAGGCATTTCCTTGATTTAAATCAGAAGTTTTGGTCGATGAGAGCGTTTTAGGAATTACAACAGAAGAAAACGAAAGAAACTCTGAAAAAAAAAAACAACAGACGTTAATATTTCCCATTGACTTTTATCCCTAGACTTTGATTAACCTTAGACAAAAGACCCTCTAAAAGTCTAAAGCGCAATCTCAGTCTGCATGCTTGTGTTAGAACAGAACACTACTTGCTGTTGTTGTTGCGGCGGTTGCACTTTCTTCTCCACCTCCCACTTTGATTTTGCTATGACTCCATCACTCACAGGCTCATATGCCTGAGTAAAATCAAAAAACAAATAATTGATCTTCCCAATCGAAGTTTTTGTCTTTGCAATCTTCATCTTTACAAGATTACTAAGACAGAATCTCAAGAGAAAAGCAAAGCAAAATTTTGGTGGGTACCCACCTCAAGTTTTTGGACAAGCTCTTTGGCGTTAGGGGCGGAGACAAAGATGTGACGCTGAGATGGCTTGATAAAGCCATCATCAACGGCTTTATCAATGAAAGTGAGGAGGTAATTGTAATAACCATCCACATTTAACAAACCCACCTGCAGTTTTGGTTTCCCCCCAAAGTGGAAACACAAAAGGTCAAGACTTTATTATATTTTGATTTTGGTTAGTGATCAGAGAGCAACTAACAGTAGAAAGTGAAGTGTCTTCTTTGTTACTTACAGGCTTGTCGTGAATTCCAAGTTGTGCCCATGTTATTACTTCCAACAATTCCTCCAATGTTCCATACCCACCTTATATCAATTTGCAAGGTCAGAGCAATTCAAAGTCAACTACAAATGAGTCATGTTTTGGAAGAAAGATGTAAACCTTGAAAAATCCTGACCTAGATTCAAGTTTGTAACCAAAATTTCCAAGGATTTTCTAGTCAATTCAACTGAAACAGTCTCGTGTCGCTTGACTGTCAAGTACTTGCTAATCTAAAAACCAATCTTTTGCAAATTATTTGCAGTTGTAATGGAAATAATGTCAAGTTTCAATATAACATAGAGATTATATTACAAACCAGACACAACCGATCTCTTATAAGGCTATGGACATCCTTACTTTGACAATACCTTCTTTTGGGTAAACTCCATCGAATTGGTTAGATCTTGTATGGGCTAGGAGTCTCTATAACAGAGCCTAACGAGTAACAAACACTTTTAAGGTCTACAAAGTAAGCTACTTAGTTATTCCGTACCTGGTAGTGCAATGAAACAATCGGAGTGGCTTGCCATTTCGGCTTTCCTTTGATGCATATCAGCCACAGGTCGTACCTCACCAAATGTTTCTCCGGTGATCTGTTGTAAAAACCACATTTCAGAGACATTCTCTTGAACACTGATAATTCATTTAAGCTAAAAAGTGGCCTAAGCTTACCTCTTTATCCATAAGAATTCTTGGTATGATCCTGACCCATAAAAGCAAAGCAAGATGGAAGCAAATCACATAACAATGTCAGATCATTAGGCGGTGAGGAGCACAAAGCTAAAGTGAAGAAATCATTGATATAAGGAACATACCCTAGTACATGTCCTCCAGCTTCGTGAACAGCTTGTGAGACCAAACCCATTAGACCAATGCTTCCTCCTCCATACACAAGATTCAGTCTCCTCGAAACCTGTTCCACAAAACAGAGAAAGAAAAACAGAATCAAGACTCTTTTCAAGGTTTCAAGACTCTCATCAAGGCATAAACATAAGTACATAACCGCACCAGCTCTTGAGCTAGATCAACGGCGGCATCTCTGTAACAATCTCTGTTTCCGCTGCTACTTCCACAGAACACACAAACCCTCTTGAATCTTGACTTCACTATTTCCATTCTCTTAGAAAAATCAGTTTGAATTTTTTTTTTTTGTCTTTTCTTTCTTTTGTGGATTTGAAGAAAATAAGTTTCTTTCTCAGAAGAAGAACTTGTGGTTCAAGCTAACTCATTTTTGTTTCCCTTTGTGATGCAAATTAGACAATGAGACAAGAAATTATATAGACAAAACAAATCAACAAAGCAACAAAGACAGTACTGTGCCATATATCCATCCAATTGCATTCAAGTAACAAGCTTTCTGCTTTTTCTTTTTACGGTTTAAAGAGTGGTTGCTTTTATAGTTAAACAAAGAAAAGACACACTTTAGGATAAATTAAAATTCAAAAGAAATTACAAGAACAGAACAAAAAACAGAGTTAGAAAATAAGATCGAGGGAAACATAAACGACAAACTAACCACAACTCTTAAATTCCAAAAATCAAAGTAGGGGAAAGATTTTTCGTTTACAGAAATCTTTGAAAACAAACATTAATTTCTCTCGTTCCTAACTTCATTTTCAAAGTTGTGTGATGATGTCATAATACCTTTGTGTGTTAGGTATATCTTTTTTTCTTCTTTTTCTAGCAAGGATGGTTCATCATCATCGAACCGTTTTTCTCCACTTTTCTCCATTCAATGTTCCGTCCTTGGCTCAACGTGTCGAGTTCGGGTTGATCCACACTAATGTGGCTAAATTTCATGGATCCCACATCGTGACCCATACTATTGGTGTATATGTGTCAACGAGTCCTGACACAAAATTCCATTATTAGTTTGTTGGGTTTACACATTATATACTTGAGCTTTGGTAGATTGTAACCAACCGACACGTTGTTCACTTTTTTGAAACCAAAACAACACACAGTTTTTCTCTCCGTGAAGGTCTATGCCTAACTTTGACTCAGTCAAAAAAATGCTAACTCCCCTTTAACTACCTTTTCCATACTTAAAAGTTAAAACCAGAATGTCACCATTAGCAATATCCCCTACCCAACATTCATTGACCCTTTTTCGGGAACCAAGAAGATTAATTAAACCCTTAACCTAAGTACTACAAGGTTGCTTTGTGATTAGATACAAAGACAAATCTTTAAATCTTCTTATATGTACATGATTTTTCACTTTTTATTTAACCAGTAGTATTACGTTTTGAGGTTGTCCTCTAATTAATTCTGGCGGAACTAAAACATTCACAGAATATATTTTAACACAAGAATTCTTAAACATCACTGCTTCGGAATAAGCAGATTATCAGCTGAACTATGTGCATTAGCAACTTCAACTCACTCAAAAGAGGCAGTATCACTATCAATTATATGCATCGATTCTTAACCAAATTTCTCGGATAATTTTATTGTTCTACTACTAATTAGCAATTTCTCAATGGGCACAACTCGTGGAAGTGATAGATCATTGGAAATTTTGGTTAATGTTCTACTCTGTTCTCTCTCTCTCTCTCTCTTCATTATGTCCAATTGCTTTTTAGTCTTTAAGAGCATTGGGCAAAGATTAACGATAATGAGGAGAAGAAAGGATAAGGGTAAGTTAATAACTTAACATTGATGTCCTTGATTCGCAAGAAACTGTTCCTGATCAAGACTCTGGTTTGACTGTGCCCACCAAAAATGAGATTAAAGGCATGAGTAGTCTCCAAGCTTTCATCATCATCTTCAGTAGTATCCCCCGCTACTACATCTAAATTTTAATTAATATGCTCACCAATTTTCTTCATTCCTTCCCATGGCTGGGCCTCTATAAACCAGAAGCAATTGAGAAACAGAAGTTATACAGTCGATTGGCTCTGAGTTTATGTGAAGAATAACGGATCGAGTCGGGCCTATTTGTACTAATGGGCCTAGAGGCCTGTTGTATTCTCAATTTGCTGAAACTACCCTTGCGACTCCGGAACAAAGTAAAAGAACTTGGTTTGGGCTTATAACTATAACTACGACATGCCCTGTGAGTATCTTTCACTTCTTCGGAAGCTGCAGTATTTTGGCGGAATTTTCCAAATAATTGTCTGTTTAGAAACCTAAAAATCGGTGAAATTAATTAAGCATTTTAAAAAAAAGACAATAATCATTTAGGTTGGGAATTTTTTGGTAGATTGAGTAATTTTCTAAAATTTTACCATTCGAGTGAAAAAGTGTGAAAAAATAGTTCAATTAGTTCCACTAAACAAATTTGCAACTATGAATAAATATTGGGAAAAAAATATTTCTGCAGAAGAGTTAAAGAGAGGAATAAATTAGAAACATTTGTTTTTTATTCCACTAATTCTACTAAATACAATAAGTTACACCTATAAACATTTATTTTAGAATATAGTTAGTGTATCGTATTCGTACGATAGAGATACTCGCGTCTATTCTGTAGAACAATCAATTCATTCCTTTGGTGTTACTTTAAGCTATCTTGGTGAGAGCACATGATAAAAAGCAAAAACTCTTTGCAAATCAATTAAATTCCTTTAGTTAACGATTGAGATACAAGTACAGCCTCTATCTAATAAATTATAGTTATCATCCGATGCGCATGATTTATAAACTAAAGGTTAAAACAAGTAAATAGCCTTTACTGCCTTAGCGAGATGTCACTCTAGCCGAAGTTTTGCCTGGCTATCGTGAAAACTGAAAAGAGTTTCCCTTAATTCAGTTTCATCGCTAATAGCGATCAAGTTGAGATGACATTTGAAAATAAATAAATTATAATTGCGCATTTATCAGCAAGTTTTAACACTTACAAAGTCAACCAAATCCATAGATGCTAGCTCTATATTAATAATTAATCGCTTACAATTAACTAATGGAAAGTTTAGAAATTAAAAGTAGATGTAATGGTAAATAGGCAGATTTAACCATATAGTTTGTTATTAAGTTCAAGGACACCATGAGTAGGAGGACCAACTTATGTATGATTTTTTTATTTTTTTTCGTCAACTTATGTATGATTTAAAGTGATTGGTTTGATCTTTTACTTTATTTTGGTTTGAATAATCTCTATTTTAAATGACAAATGAATGAGACAGCAATAGAATATGTATAATTATTTCGCTTTCATATTTCTCATTCATGTAAAAAGGAATCGGGAACCAACTAGCTAATAGCCTAATACTCAATTAAGGACCACTTTACTTATTACTACTGCTTTTAGAACTTTGGCTCCACATAGTAAAGTGCCGACAAGCACTAGTTGTATTGTTTACTTTTTTTTTTTTTTTTCATCTGTGAATTTCATTAAAAACTTGGAAGGATACAAAGCCAGAGCCGAAGAAAGATACAACTTTCTCGGAGACAAAGCCGGCGGACAACGAGAAGTCCCCGGAAGCTAAAGCCCAAACAAGGGAAACTTAGAAGATCTAAAACCACAACAGATCTAAACATAGAAGAAAAGACAAAAACAATTTATCCGAAAACAAAACTTACAACAACATACAAAACTTCAAAGTCACTAGAGATCTGTCCAAAGAACACAAACCAAAGATGCCCCCGGCCAATCTTTGATAAAAGAACCCTCATTTAAAGAGCACAAGTTACCTTTCAACTCATTGACTCCATACTTCATAATCCGGCAAGACACATGTATTTCTTCCGAATGCGGTAGTACACGAACACATCGCTACTTGTAAAGGCCTAGGTAGAAGCACCAGAGAAAACGAGATCTCGATCAGATGTAGTAGGTATAGGCAAGGAGAGAACGAACCTACCCCGGATATCACCAATCTCCACGACGCAAGACAGGGAAAGATCGAACCGGTCAGGAACCAAACCCAAACAATCGCTACAGCAACCAGAAGAAGCATGCACGCCATGGCAAGAATCAGATCCGGTGAGAATCAGATCTAACAATGGATCTAGGAAGAGGAAGCAGCCATTGGTGAAGATTGCAGACGAGCCACACCGTTGATCTATCAGATCCGGAATCACCAGCTGCAAAACCTCCTAGAACCGGCCAGATTTGAAAAATAAAATGCTTTTGAAAGAAATCTTCTTCAGCCATCGAACAACTAAGGAGTAAACAAGGATGAACCAACAAAGAAAATGAGAGAACCCCGATTCCAGCGCTGAGAGAGCCGCCGGAACCGGTAACGAGAAGGAGGCGGCTGGTTTTGAGGTAGAGAGGAAGGAGAGAGTATTGTTTACTTATTTTATTTTTAACTTTTTGTTGTTGAACACTAGTAGTTGTATTTGTTGTTGTTACTTTGATATTTCGTTTTTTAAAAAACTCAAACTTCTTTTACGAAGAAAATGCCGAGTCAAAAATACCTCCGACTAGTATATACATCGACCGACACCTGAAATCGATCTTGTTATGCCAAAGCTGACTTTTACCATCAAAAATCAACTTGGCACAATTTGTCGCAAACCAACCTTGTCTTAGCCACCGAAAACCAGATCAAACCATTAATATGTATCATAAATTCAAATATCCAGAAGACAACCTAAGGTTGCGACAGTAATTGGGATTCGAAAATTGCATCACTATTTACATCATAATATCCTGTGTTTCCGTTCCTACGTGCCACAAGACACAACATTAATTTCAATCCAACACGGGACCGATCCACGTGGTACGTGGAATATCATTACATAAAGCGTCCGTCTGGTTAAACTTTGTTTTTAAAAAAAAGTAAAAAAGTAGTTAGGTTAGTATATTTAATTAATATTTGTGTGTTTAGCTAAATCCATCTTTAGTCACGTCGTTGCCAAGCTTAACTTTATCTTACCTTTTATATGTATGGCCCTTCGTTTGAACTCTGAAGAATATGGTGTTGTCTCGTAGAATCGTAACAATGAACATGAAGAACATCGATCGATTGGATAGAAATTGCAAATTCATAAAAATGAACATGAAGAACATCGATCATCAAGCGTCATCCTTATAAATCATCTGTTCAAGTCTAACCCTTTTTGAGAAACTAAGCATCTGTGTTGATTACTTAAAACTTACTAAAATTATCTCGTATGCGAGTTAAATAAATAGCAAGCATCGGATGCGAATCACAAATATCTTTTAACAGAAATTGTTTTAATTTTCTCAAATTGTTAAGCTACTTTAGAATCTTTTAGTTACCGAGCACACGCTTGCGTAATGTACGTTATACATTATTGTTTCAAACAACACTTGCACAGTATACTTCGTATAGTATCCATTGAAAAGGTAACGAAAAAAACCACAAAGGAAAAAAGAAAAAGAAAAAATTGGATATCTCTGAACTGCGATCACGAGGAAACAACCTACAAGGAGTTCAAAGTCAATTTGGTAACATATATTATAAATGTACGATAAACTGTAATGTAAACTAAATAAAAAATATAACTAGAATATGCTAAAATTATTATATTTCATTTTATTAACAGCCGAACGTAGTTGTCAATTTGATTATATACGTAAATTCATAATTCTCTACATGCTCGACGTAAATTTCTGTTCAACTTATTTTGCAGCATTTTTTATTCATTCATGCAAAAATTTATTTAATTCCTTTGCAAAATTTTATTCAAAAACTTTAGTTAACTAGTTGAATGATTAAAGTTTTTTTTTTTCTGTTCGATTTTGCCTAAGTGATCGGATAAAGAAAAGGAAGAGGTAAGTTTATTCACCCAGACGAAAAGAAAACAAGATACGCGCTTCTCACCAACTAGACTTGAAGCTACCTTTCAAACTTTGGCTTCACATACTAGTGTTGTAAAAGTAGATGACTAGATGCCTACTCTCTATATCTTTACACATATTTTTTAATTACTTTGTACAAAGCAATAGTCGAGTCAAAAGCAACTCGAACTTTGGTCAAATGTGTATTAAATGTTTAAATCGTGTAATCTGAAAAAAACAATGAAGCAGTTTCCGCTCAATATTGACGCATGTTTGACTAGAAAGTCCAAAACAACCAAAGAGCAAACAAATTCCAATTGCAGAATGAACACAATCTAACTCAAACCAGTTTGAAAACTTTTGCACTGGACCACTTCAGCTATAAAGTCACCGGAAAGAAAAATTAGAAGATTTCGATTGATACCCGTGGGTCCCTCTTTTGATTATCTGAAAGTGACATAAGTGATTACGTCATTATGCTTATGTCATATATTACAAATTCCCAATTGACTTCCAGTTTCCAACAAGTCTACACTCCCCATACTATATTAATGAATTAACGATAATGCGATATATCCTTATAGATGTCTACACCTTTTTTTCTGGAGGGGGGGTTAAAGTTGATTTCAGAATATTATTGATTTGATAGAGAGTTTCAATCTAGTTGTGTACACACACACACACACACAAAATTATACTCCTATATATGTAAATCGGTAGCTAAAAGGGTAATTAGCGACACGAAACTGTTAAGAAATTGTTGAGATTCTCCTTACAACTTAAGAAAGTTTAATAGGCCGGCCCACATACCATACTCCGAATAAATTTAATAACGCAGCTTCCCAATTACGCACGTTCCCGATAATTTAACTATAAAAATCCAGTGAATGGAGAGAGAGAGAAAAAAAATCATAACTCATCCAGTTTGTGGCTGTACGTTAAGTCCGAGAGAGAGAGAAAAAAAAAAAAACAAAGGTTCTAAATCTTTTATACAATGTCGAAAAAAGCATTGGCCATATTGTTTGATTTGGAATCACAAGAAAGTGGTGGCTCTCCTTCATTTATGTCACAAACCCTCTCCAAGGATCCGCAACTAATCTCCGGCGATAACGACGACGGAGATGTTGGGCGGATTCCGGTTGAAGAGTGGCTGCCTATCACAGAGTCAAGACAAGGGAATGTTTATACGGCAACGTTCCATCTTCTTTGTTCGGGACTTGGTTTCCAAGTGCTTCTTCTTCCTGCAGCTTTCGCAGCACTCGGATGGTAAAACTTCATATCAAATCAAACTCTATATCTTCTTTATTCATTAATCTCTCGGATTCAATTCTGACCATATTTACTTTTCTCGAACAGTTTTGTACACAAATATAATGTTTTTTTTCTTTTTTCTTTTTCAGGGTATGGGGGATGATAATTTTAACGGTGGGATTTGTATGGAAGCTGTACACGATATGGCTTCTTGTTCATCTCCACGAAGCCGTGCATGGTATACGTTTCAGCAGATACCTGAGACTCGCAATTACTTCATTCGGTAATTCAATCAAATTCTGAAAAACTTAGTCGTTTTCTGATGTTTGGATTTTTACTGAGGACTTGAGTTCCTAAAAAAGTTACCGTTTTCGTTGCTGTTACCAAACAATATAATAGGTGCGAAGCTTGGGAAACTTCTCGGAATATTCCCTGTGATGTATCTCTCAGGAGGAGCTTGTTCGATTCTGGTTATAACCGGAGGAAGAGCAATAAATCAACTACTACAGATTATGTATGAAGATGACACAGTGCCACTTTCGACCCTGCAATGCTTCGTGATCTTCAGTTGCCTTGCGGTGGTCATGTCTCAGTTTCCGAACCTGAACTCTCTTTTCGGACTCTCCTTGATCGGTGGTGTTATGGCCGTAGCATATTCCACCGCAGTCTGGAGTTTACCTCTAGCTAGTGATCTGCAAAGAAATCACAAGAGTGTCTCTTACGCTATAAAGGATACAAGCTTCGATAACGTTTTCAACGCCATTGGATTGATAGCTATTGCATTCCGCGGGAACAACCTCATCCTCGAGATACAGGTCTTAAGATTTTACTGAGAAAAATCGCATTTTCATACTGATTTATACTCGTTCGGTTAGTATTGACAAGGTTTTGTCGTGATACTTGTAGGGTACTCTTCCTTCCGATTCAAAGAATCCTTCGAGTAAGACAATGTGGAGAGCTGTGGTGATCTCTCATGTCTTCATCGCGCTTTGTATGTTTCTAGTAGCCATTGTTGTATATTGGGCATACGGTGACCAGGTATGTCAAAATCCAACACTAATGTATATATTATTATTTTTGCCTTTGCGTTAACGCATGTGTTTGAAACATTTGATGCTTTAATATTAAATTCTTATATATGATAGATTCCGGCTACGGGAGGTCCAATAGGCAACTACTTGGAACTTTACGAACAAGACTACTCAAAGCGAGCCGCTTGTTTCATACACCTCACGTTCATCTTCAGTTGCTTATGCTCATATCCAATAAACTTAATGCCGGCTTGTGACAACGCAGAGATGGTGTACACAACAAAGAGACAAAAGCCTTGCTCCATCTTTGTCCGGATGATGCTGCGTGTGTTCTTGTGTTTGGTTTGTTTCTTTGTAGCCGTTGGATTCTCGTTCTTGCCTTATCTTGCTGTCCTTATCGGAGCAATAGGCTTGCTTGTTACGTTTACATACCCGTGTTTCATGTGGATCTCTATCAAACAGCCTCAAAGGAAAAGCCTGATGTGGTTACTCAACGTTTTGGTGGGAAGCTTAGGCGCGTCTCTCAGCGTTTTGCTTGTAGTTGCCTCGGCTTTGTTTCTGGCTGATAAGGGTTTACATGCAAACTTCTTCAAACCCTAAAGCACATTCTTGCTACTGTTAGCATGTAAATATGAAATTCTGTCACAAGAGGCACTAGAGACATGGAGTTCAAGAAAACGGCAGCGTACTGAATCTCCACCGACATCCTCGGATTGATTAGAGATTTGATGACATTTGGAGAATACGAGAACCGCTTAACATAGTTTATTAAGGGTTGAAGAGTTGGATTGAGGATTGAACCAATTCATTTATTCACACACACACAAAAATCATTTTTTTTTTTATTGGATATACATGTTCAATGGAAATATTCAAATTTCGTGACTAAGATTATTCAAAGATTTCTCAGAAGAAAAAGGAAACTATGATTTTGGATCAAATCTAGCTGTATAAAGAAATTCATGTATCTTTGACCCAAAAAAAAGAAAAAAAAAATTCATGAATCATGACGACCCTATATATTTATGTTGGTCCAGACCTTGACATGTACATATCTCAGAGAAATAATTTAATCTTTTCTAATAAACAAAAAGAACTGCTTTTGCTGTTCAGTCCTGTAAATGATCAGAGCAAGACTTAGAGAGCTCAAGTTTCTTGCGAAGTTTATCCCCACCCCATGGAAAGTGATGTTGCATCTGATGCTCGTGTAGAACTTAGTCTTGACCAATCGGCCGAGCACATAGGCCCGTGATCGCAACGTGAAAGTCAAATTCAAAGGCAAAACAACTCGGTCCGGTTTAGCTCGTTGGCCGTAGATAGGCGGTACGCCTCCGTACAAAGAAATTTGATTGCCTACTACTTTCGTCTCAATGATTCTCTCGGTCTTCCTTCGTTGAGAGAACTTTTCCATCTGTTTTTTACCAAAAAAGAACGAAAATTAATTAGTTCATGAATCATAAACCTCCCGGTTTAATCAATAAGATAAGAAATTAAAAAAAAAATGTTTACCTGACCGGAGGCTAGGATGAGCTGGGAATAACTGACCTGGAGGGAAGAGAGGTGACGTGGACAGTGAAAAAAGTTGCAGGGTTTCTGTATAAGATCGTGACCGTTGAATTTAGAGTTAGCATATCTGTGAGCACTCCCGAGTCCCGATGCATCGTTCCCGGATTGCACGTTCAAGCTCTCAATTACCATTCCCTGAATATTTTTTGTGAATATACAGAAAACATAAACCCCAAATTATTATTTTTTAATTACAGATGGAAAAGTAAATTTAGAAAAAAATGATTTGTATTAAACACATGTATAAACGGTTTGTGACGGAGTAATATACTCCTTCCCATTAAGTTTATAAATATATACCCATTTTTCCATTATTCATTTATATAATTCTTAATATTGATTTTTCAAAACTCCACAAAAATATAATGAAAATTATGATATGATCTTCGTCGATAATTGTTTGTGTTTGTTCTTATGTTTATTAATTATGCTTTTACACTTCACAAAAATAAAACTTTGAAAAAATAAAAAATAAAAATAAAAAACTTTGAAAACAGAAAATTTTCAGTTCTAGTTTTAGAGAATGTAGAAATTTCTATCAATTACCTTCAAAGTGACAATAGGTGAGAAAGATTTGGAAACTCCCCACAAAATGAGACAGAAGATAGTGAAGGCCAACACAAACGTAAACAACAAGCAAGAGTAAAACCTCGTTTTCCTTCCCCTGCTCCCATCCAAACCGTCAATTTCGTCGTACTCTTCAGCACCATCGTCATTGTTCTCATCGTTTCGAGGGTCATCATGCACTTGCAGACTACTGTATCCGTTTCTCAATGGTCCTGAGGACCGTAGGGTCGAAGATGGCTCGGCCACAGACTCATGGTGGTAATGACAGACCTGGCCCTGCCGGTTAACGGGTGACCCGAACGGGCTAAAATCCGACCCGGTCGACATCTTGTCTACGTCTATGTTCGGTGGGCTCTGCACAAAGTAGACCGGCGTTACCGTCTGTGGCAGCGGATATCTGGCCGGCCACGTCGTCATCTCTTCCTATTATAGGTCTTGCTTCCCAATAAAACTTTTGATTTCTTTTAGAATTATAATATTTTGGCTGTAACCTTGTTTTTAGAAGGTGTGAAATAAGTGCAAGACAAAAAAAAAAAAATAACAAAATAAAAATAAAATGAGAAATATCTTTAGTGGTCCAAAACATTTGGTTTATTGTCATTTAATTTTACGCTTAGAAATGTTTCCTGCACAGAGCTGGTTTTGATTCTGGTCTGATTATCGGACTCGGTTTAGCAACTTGATATATTCGGTTTTCTAAGAAGTAGTTAATTGTGGTCAATTTGTTTTGCATGTTAGCTCAGAAGGAGCAAATGTAATTTCCGGAAATTGCAAGGGAGCAGATGGGACTGGACCGTTTGGTTGCTGCAGAAAAAAAATCTGATCAGCGGTGATGATGAAATATTTAATGTCCTATGTGTTTATTGAAATACCTGAAGTCTTGATTGTGTATGACGGAGGCCTTCAATAATGGATCTTTCATTTATTGCACTATCTCCCAGTTAAACTACTAGCTTAGCTTCAGCTAACAGGTTGCTAACTAATCTATAATCCATTAACCTTTGACTACTATATATCTATCCATTAATAAGATTTGCATTTAAACCCGGTCATTCGAATGACTACTCTACAAGTCTACAATTGATTAATCATACCAAATTATATACGTACGTCCGTTGAAAAGAAATCAGCTGATTAAATTACCAATAAAGTATGTATGCCCTCAAACTTTAAAGACACCCTGATCAATTCACTACAAAAAAACATCATTTTACATCATTCGTTTTAAATATTTGCATTACTTATAAATGATATAAAAAACATTAACATCACTTGAATAAATGATTTTGAATGTGATGATGCAAATAATTTGCATCAATTTATTAGTAACCGATGTAAATATACACAATATTTATATCGATTATTGTAACCGATGTTAATATGTATCAACTACAAAAATTGATATTAATGTTAACATCAATTTATTTAAATGATGGTAGTATTAATATCAATTAAAATAATTGATTTCAAATATTTATAACAGTTATTAATAATTGATATAAAATTACTATCAATTTTCAAAAATGATTTTAATAATTATATTTTATAAAATTACTGATTAAAATATTATTATCATTTGAACATGTAAAATTAGTGTCGTTTGTTTGAAATATACACTAATTTATATTTAAACTAAAAATGCATTAATAAGTATGTGAATATGTTTTACATGGTCCCACATACTTTATTGGTTAATCTAAACCAAAAAAATCATCTTAAACGGTTAAACCTAATCTACATTATTGGTTTTTATAGGAGAGCAACTTTCACTAGTCCACTCTTCTTTTTCGATGCGGGAGAAAGTTATTATACTCTCTCAGATCTCTTTTTTCCCTTACTACTTACATTAATATCTCATCAGATTTAATTAATCTTTTAATTATTGTACTCTATAAACTTACGTGCCCAAGTGTCTTAATAAACCGATGTAAAGTAAATGATGTACAAAATGAGTTTTCTTTCTGACCTTATTATACATTTAAAGTTATTACTGCATATAATATATTATTCTATTTTGTATACAATTCTATTTACATGCATGACATATATTTATATATATATTATATAAGAATAATAAAAACTATATATATATGTTATTTATTTTATTGATGTAAATTAGTTTTATTTACCATCAAATTTTTTAACTCATGCAAATTAAGCTAAAATAACATCATTTTTTATGTAAATGATGTTAAAGAAAAAAAATAGTTACATTAAAATCTATAACTGAGGTTAATTATTTTTATGATATTATTAATTTTTATTAGTATCAATTTTTATTGATGCAGATTTTGTATCCTATTAATAAATAATGTTAACCTGAAAAAATGAATACATCATTTATTTAGCTGATATAAATTTAGAAATTAATATCAATTATTTTTAAACGATACAAACTAATAGAAATTAATTATATCACTTTATTGAATTGATGTTAATTTAGTTCATATATAATAACATCAGTTATTTTAACCGATGTTAGATTATATTTATTTGTTTCATTTATAAATAAGTAATTTAAAATAGTATCATTTAGATTTGTGATACAATTTAAGTGATTTAATTCATCCTTTTTGTAGTGATTATTGTTTAGGCTAATTTCATAGTATCTTAATTAAATTTAAGTCAATTTCCAGTTACGTATATCCCCACTCAAGTATTCCATGATTCAGCAATAGGTTGGCTTTTCAGTTTTAGAATAGAAACTAGACTTCGGTTGATTTGGCTTAAACAGTTTCTAGGAAAATATACTGTACTCGATTTATACGTTTTCTAATGGTTTTTTTTTTTTTGTGTGGAAGGAAACGTTTTCTAATGGTTTTTGGTATGTGTTTTCTAGAAATAATAACTTCCTCCACCAGATGAGGGTTTTTCATGAACATTAGTACTTCATTTTGTATATTGTTTGGTACTATATTGTGAAGAGCGGATCGACTAAAGTTATGTCGATCGGGGACTAAATGCAAGGGGAGAAATGTCTCAGATGCTCTTATTGAGAAGAAACTGATCTATAATACTCCCCTCTAATCTAAATACTCCTTGCTTTAATGAAAGGACGAAACTACCCCTGTAACAATTTTAAATGAAAAGACGAACCTAGTTGTACCTGGTATTACCCCGGTATTATCTTAGTCTCTAGTATTACCAAGTGTTACTCTGGGATTACTACTACCCAGTATTACCAGAATCACCTAGTATTATCCTGGTATACCCTGGTATTATCCTGGTATTACCCTGGTATACCCTGGTATTACCCTGGTATACCTTGGTATACCCTGGTATTACCTCGCATAGGGGGATTCGAACCCTGGGCGCGCGCCTGGGTGCGTGCGTGTGCGCGTCGCTCGTAACCACTGAGCCACCGTGTTTTTCGTTGAACACCTACTGATTCAATTATATTTAACCCTTAAAATCCGAAAATAACCTTTCATTAATGGCAATTTCGTCATTTCGCCACTGAGGATTATCTGAGCCCATCTTTTCCCTCATAAGAGTATATGAGGTGCTGTCCCGGCCAGGCCATTTTAGTTAAGAGACTGGGACAATACTTTATCTAAATGAAACAACTATAAATACCATACGTGCTACAGTTTCACGTATTTTTACCACCATTTACTTAGATGTTTTTAAGAAATTCCATTTCAATGTTTCTTTCCATTTCAGGCGGCTTGGTTTTTTTTTTTCCAATATAGATTCGTTCTGTGGGTTGGTCTCTGTCGTCTTTTCTCCAAAAGAATAAAAAAATAAAAACTTATTTTTTTACTTTTATTTTTTTTTATCTACAAATAGATCTCAGATCATCACAGTCCAGACTAATCTCTTGGACGCAATCAGGTCGTAGTCCAGCTTTACTTGAGAAGGTTTCTCCTGGATCTTTTGACCCAATGTCCGTGTTAGATATCCAGAATAAGCAAGATAGTTTCCGCATGAAGAAGAATCGAACCCGGATGATGGTTGCCACCACAGGCCCGTTCTTCCACTTGAACTACCTCGTCCAAACACTTATTTCTCTCTTGGTTCCAGAAAATTTTGGGACCAATTGTCGTATCTAGTTTTGGCTAATCTTATACGTCTAGTATAATGTCTTCTTGGAAATAATGAATCTAGTGGTCCTAAATTCTCAGCCAGTTATGAGTTATCCAACGTTATCTCAAAACCGCACGAAGTAGACCATCGAGTTTCGTTTCTATCTAAAATATCGGGACTAGTCCACACATATATATATATATATATGGGTAATTCTCAAAAATACCACACTTTCATGTTTTTGTGACAAAAATATCACACCAAGGTGAAAATGACAAAAATGACATTTTTTGAAGAGAAAAAAAACTATTATACATTTATTTTCATATGTTTCTTCCCAATCCCTTAAACATAAACTCTAAAACCCAAAATCTAAACCATAATTAATGACTTTTGAACCCAAATTTATTAATTTAATTATCTTTAAACCATTAAATAAATGTTATTTTTGTCATTTTCACCTTGGTGTGGTATTTTTTTCACAAAAACATGAAAGTGTGGTATTTGAGGGTATTTCTCTATATATATTGGGATAGAAAAAAAATGGTATAGTATTGCTCTTTCTTTCTTGTTTCAAAATATAAAATGTTTAAAACTATATTTTTTTCATTTTTATTGTGGGCTATATCAAAAATAACGTGGACCACTATTTGGTGATGCATGCGTATAATTAATATTATATGCAACTAAAACTTCTAGATGTAACGATAGAGGGACTAATATTCTTTCTAAAAAACATATTCACTGAGTAAAATTATTAAAGTACAACAAGGGAGGTTTAAATATAAAAAGTTTACCAAATAGTAGAAATATAATAATTAAATAAACAAAAAAGTACAAGGAAATTGTTGATATAAAAGATAAGGCAACGAAAAGTCAGAACAATCATACAATAGAGCAAGGCGAACAGCCGAACACAGTTCCTCTCGAGTCTCAATATACATTCGGCAACCGACCCCGTAGATAATACGTACAAACATCAAAACAGTTTTAATAAGAAATACTATGCAATAGATAACTATGGATATTTTTTTTTTAAATGAAAAAAATTCATTAAACATTATTTACCAAATGACTTTTTAAATTTTAGTGATATATCATCACCACATTCACTTTCTCCAAAAAGATGATATAGCATATTCAATTTTTGATGTTTTAATGATATCTAATCTGAACTAATCAGTGATATCGTATAATTAGCCTATATGCATATCTTTAGTGAACTGTGAAAGTAAACACGGCTAAGGAAATTCTTTTACTAGCAAACCCCACACACGTTGTGTTGATCTTTTGCTGGCTTAACAAATTCACAGTAAACATTATTTTGCACCAAAAGTCCGTTAATATTGAAGGAAATCAAAACACGAAATGTACGTAATCTCTAATCGCAACAGTTCTTAAGCTTTTTGAAAAAGATAAATAATAGTAAAAATTTAATTACACTATGCTTAAACTTTAAAGACTTGACGAAACAGTATCGACTGGACTCAGTTTCGATTTGGTCATATAACTTTTTTTTTGTCACAATTGTTCATCTATATAACTTTTAAACCATAAATTTTGTAAAAACCAAACCCCAAAATTTTATGCTGAAAAAAAAATTGGTACATTAACGTGTTTGCTTGTGATTTTTCTGGTGAATAGAGGATTAACTAAGAAGGAAAAAAACTGACATGCATGAAATTATGGATAGATTAGGGAATTTAATTTAAATTTTTCCACTAATCAACTTGCATTATAAAATTTATCGATGTAAGTGAGTATAACAGAAGTCATTCAGTCCTTGAATTTATATATAAACGTACGTATCGGAGGTATTTGACAGCTACGCTGATATGTCATATGTGTTCGTTTGGTTTACATGACCTTGAGTATAGTTTGCTGGGAATATTGGTATTAATTAAGAGGTGTTGCAAGGTTGGAGCCTAAGTTGGGTAAATTTTAACTCATGAAGCCATAATCATTAGTATTATATCTCTAAGTTGCACGTAAAAACATTCACATTAGTGAAATTTCAGAAATGGATTTTTAATTTAAATAATATTAATATTTTAATATAATTTAGTTATTTAGTTAATTTTAATATTTTAATAAAATTTTGATCATTTATATATAAATATGTGTTAAGAAATCCAAGTTCTAGTGGATACAATATTTTGTCTTATTCACTCCATTTTTTTTTCTAATTTTTTTATTATTAAAATATTTACAAAGTATCTACTAATAAATAGTATGCTCTATTAATATACGAGACAGAATGGTTGTTTTAAAGGAGTACGTACGTATACGTAGACTAATTAAACCACCAAAGCTTGTTGATTCCTCTTGGCTCGACTAGTATTATTTTATCTAGATCGGTTTCTACTGTTTACATCTTTCCTTGTTACTAACCTGAGACTAAATCCTTATATAATTTGATACGAAGGAGTCCACACACACACAAAAAAATATTATTTATCTAGGTATATATAATTAACGTTAGACTTGCATATACACAGTTTAATTAGCAATTCCAAACAAAGACCGAAAGACAAATAATTCATCTTTAATATTCGATCGGCAATCGACAGTGATAAACTAACAAAATCAATTGCCAAGTGGTCAGATCTTCCTACCTCATTACAAAAACAAATACTAATAACCGGATCGATATAGTTCTTGAATGTCATACTGATCGAGAACATTAAATCCATTTTAAACATGTGTGGTCCCGAAATTACTATTGTGTCTTTACTCAAAATAACTATTGTGTCAAAAAAAAAAATGACTATTGTGTGTGTCTTTACTCAAAATGACTATTTTGCCCTCCTTTTTCAAACACTATAAAAAAAACCCTAATTCCTCAAACCCAAATCACATCTTCATCTACTTTACAAAACACTAGCAACAAAATGGAAGAAAGTAAAGAAAACTTACTAGATGAAGAAGCTAAAGCTTCTCTAGACATATGGAGATATGTCTTTGGGTTTGCAGATATAGCAGCTGCAAAGTGTGCCATCGATCTTAAGATACCAGAAGCCATTGAAAACCATCCTTCACAGCCCCCGACGCTAGCTGAGCTATCCTCAGCAGTATCTGCCTCTCCGTCACATCTCCGCCGACTAATGAGGTTTCTCGTGCACCAAGGAGTCTTTAAAGAAGTCCCCACAAAAGATGGTTTAGCCACAGGTTACACTAACACGCCGCTCTCTCGCCGTATGATGATCACAAATCGTGATGGCAAGTCTCTGGCTCCTTTTGTTCTCTTCGAAACAAGCCCCGAGATGCTAGCTCCATGGTTAAGACTGAGCTCAGTTGTCTCTTCTCCGGTCAACGGTGCACATCCACCACCGTTTGATGTGGTGCACGGTAAGGATGTGTGGGCTTTAGCAGAGGATAATCCGTGCCTCAGCGAGATGATCAATGAGGCGATGGCTTGTGATACAAGGCGCGTGGTGCCACGTGTTGTCGGAGCTTGTCACGACTTGTTTGACGGCGTGACTACGGTGGTGGACGTAGGAGGCGGTACCGGAGAGACGACGGGAATATTGGTTAAGGAGTTTCCTTGGATCAAAGGATTTAACTTTGATCTGCCTCATGTTACCGAAGTTGCTCGAGTCTTGGATGGTGTTGAGAATGTTGAAGGAGATATGTTTGATTCTATTCCCAAGTGTGACGCCGTTTTCCTCAAGGTTAATTCATTCACATACTGTATTCTTTTGATTAACTATTACCTATTTAGTGTTTTTTTTTTTATCTTACAGCTTTCATTTAGTGGTCAAAATCAAATTTACACATAACATAAATAATAAAACGAATAAATATCACAACTAATATACCTTTTAGCACAATATTGTTTGAAATATCATCATTCTTGTCACTTTATTTGCAATAAGCCTCGAACTAATTAAAATATATATAGCTTGTTATGATTTGATTTTTTATATTTTGTATAACATTTATGTTCACAATTCTATTGTTACAATTGTAGTTGTCATTGTCTGTTTGTTTTCTAGTATTAATCTTTGGGCGTCAGAAAAACTTTAGGATCATAAATATACATGTATATACATATATATGTGTTGATAGCGTGAGACAACATATGATATTTACTTTAAGAGACTTTTTCTGGTTAAATAATTTGAAGAGAGTTTAAAATACATGCATAAAGAAAAGTATTGACTTACAATAAGATGTGTATTGCATGCTTGTCAATAGTATTTGATTCACGTATAGAGAATAGAACCCACTTCTTGAAAAACGAATCTTTTTCGATTTTTACAGAAGAAAAGTTCGGATTTTAAACACGTAAATTGGGAAAGTTTAATGTTAAAATAATTTTGAAATCCATTTCTTTTCTAACATCTTCCAAAAAAACATGAGTAATTTGGGACGACATGATATACAGTTCAAAAATAAAAAAGTTGGGACATGATATATGATATGATACCAACCTACCGAATCAATTGATGGCGACCACTATCCAGTGGCAAATAATAAAGCAACCACTACCAATTTTCTCAGATCTCTATTATTAACCAATACTCGGAGGAGACATCCTTTTGAAAAGCAAATACTTTTTGTAAGATAGTCAATTTTTCTGATGATAAAAAAACAAAACAAAAATAATAATAAATGATGACAAAATCGTAAATAAAATATTTGCTTTTCTGCATATTATGTAAATAGATAGCGTGATATATATCATATTTGTTACAAATAATAACATGATATTTGTTACAAATTTCCATGCCAAATTCATGTTATTTTTTTAATATATGTAACCAATCATAAACTTATTTTAAAACTTTGATCCATATATTCTGTAAAAAAAAAACGTGGAATTGGGCTATCTTATGTGTATAAAAATACGACAGAATAAGTTTCTCCAAATTATATATATTTAACAAGTGGTTAAACTTATTCGTTCTTTATTTTCTTAAATTATAAGACTCTTTTAAATATGAGAACCCTTTAAAAGAAGTATATTTGTTGATATAACTACTCTAAGGCTTTGATCGTATTTTAAAGCATGATGCTAATTAATTAGTTATGTCTAAGTCTAATACGTGGTCTAATACGTAAAATGTGGGAAATGATGACAGTGGGTGTTACACGACTGGGGAGACAAAGATTGCATAAAAATATTGAAGAATTGCAAAGAAGCGGTCCCACCAAATATTGGGAAAGTATTGATAGTGGAATCCGTAATCAGAGAGAAGGAAAAGACGATGATAGTGGAAGAAAGAGATGAGAAGTTAGAGCATGTGAGATTGATGCTTGATATGGTGATGATGGCTCACACAAGCACAGGCAAAGAGCGGACTTTGAAAGAGTGGAACTTTGTTCTTAACGAAGCTGGTTTTGCTCGATATGAAATCAGGGACATTAATGATGTTCAGAGTGTTATCATCGCGTATCGGTCTTAAATGGAGGATATAAAAGGGCTGAATCCAAGGCCAAGCTGATGAAGAGCTAAACCAGAATCTCCTTCTATAGATTTGTGATTACCGGTTAAGTGGTACGTGTGAGAAGTTATATAGCTAAGTATGAATGATTGTGGTGTGTCAGAATAATTGAGGCTTGTTTCAATACCAGCCGTGCTATGTTTATTTGTGTCCGTTCTTTATATATATTTACATGTTTTCTTATTTATCTCGTTGATTCATATGGACTTGAGTTTGAATTTATATGAAAGGGTTGAACTTAAATCCTAGTTGAGGAAGAGCTAAACCAATACTATTTCCTTGAGAAAAATCAATACATTGTGATTATTAATTGGTTTAGTGGTAACTAACGGAAAGTATGAATGATAGTGTGGTGTTCTATCATTCGTTCATTTTATAAAAAGGATATAGAATACTGTCTCGAAGATCCTTTGATAATTGTGAATGATTGTACTTACGAAAACTAGGTGAAGTATTTCTATGAGAGTAAAATATCAATTTTTCTATCATAAGCCCTCATCACATTATCAGATTTTACATATGGTAAGCAAGAGTTAATTTGTAGCGTAGACACACAATTTTGTTACATCTCTCTCTTTATTTTGCTGCTCTATTTGATGTATCGAAATTAGAAAAATTAAAAATTGATAAGAAGCCCAAAAGCCCATTAGGCCTTGTTCGTTTCTAAAGTGGATGAGATTTTAGGACGCAGCGTTGTGCTATTAGATTCAGTAATCAGATGTTGTTTGTTTGTGATTTTGGTTCACGCGTCCAAAAATTGTATCTAGATGCAGTTACGTTCGTTTCGTATTTCTGTATTTGTATTTTGACGTGTTTGGTGTAAAATGACTAAAACGTCTTTATTTTTTCTTTGGATCTAAACAAACATAAACAAAAATAAATATCAAAACTATTTCATAAAAAACTGAGATTTTGCGGTTTAAAGAAAAAAAAAAGAGATTTTGCGGTTTAAACCAAAAGAAAAATTTTTGCGGTTTTGACGGAAAAACAAGATTTCGCGATTTTGGTGGGAAACGAGATTTTGCGGTTTTGGCAGGAAAACAGTATTTTGCGATTTTGGCGGGAAAACGAGATTTCGCGGTTTTAGCGGGGAAACGAGATTTCGCGGTTTTGACAGAGAAACGAGATTTCGCGGTTTTGGCGTGAAAAAAAGTTTTTGTCGGGAAAACAAGATTTTGCGGTTTTGGCAGAAAAACGATATTTTCGGTTTTGGCGGGAAAATGAGATTTTGCGTTTTTGCGTGAAAACGAGATTTTGCGGTTTTGGCGGGAAAACGAGATTTTGCGGTTTTGGTGGAAAATGAGTATTTTCGGTTTTGCCGGGAAAACGAATATTTTTTTTTGTTTTGGCGGGAAAACGAGATTTTTTCAATTTTGGCGGGAAAACGAGATTTCACGGGAAAACGAGATTTCACAATTTTGGCGGAAAAACGAGATTTTGCGGTTTTGGCGGAAAACGAGATTTCGGGGTTTTGGCGGAAAACCGAGATTTTGCGGTTTTGGCAGGAAAACGAGATTTTGCGGTTTTGGCGGGAAAACAAGATTTTTCGGTTTGGGCGGAAAAACGAGATTTTGCGGTTTTGCAGGAGAACTAGATTTTTTTTTGTTCTGGCGGGAAAACGAGATTTTTCGGTTTTGCCGGGAAAACGATTTTTTTTTGGTTTTGTCGGAAAAACAAAATTTTCAGTTTTGGAGGGAAGCGAGATTTTGCGGTTTTTGCAAGAAATGTTGTTATAGTGTCTTTTATAAAAAGTATTTCTTTTTGTTTACGTAAAATTTTTATTATTATTTTATAGATAAAATTATAATTATAAATAATAATATTTTCGACTTTAGTTTTGGATGAGTTTAGAGTAGCAAAACACACCAAATAAACTATAAAGGCAGTAACGTGACTCTATTGTTTTTCTGTGGAGAGAGGATATTGAGGAACGTGGAATTACCCACAAGGTTTTTGTAATTTTTCATTCTTTAATTAGTAAAATACGGGAACACTAAGCCACTAACCTAGCTATTTACCACAAAAAAAAAACACACCAAATAAACTCAGCCAGAAATCTTGATTTTTTTCTGTATGAGTTTTGAAAACGCATCTGGATACAACTTCTAGTTCATGTTTGTAGTTCATACTTCTAATTAGCACTAAACAAACATCTGCATCTGGATAAAGCGTCCACCTCAGCAAACGAGCAGCCCGTAGTAAAGAGGCTGATCACACGCCTCACCTTCTCATTGGACCAAAGACACAGTCGCTTCTCTTCCGGCGACGGGTTTACGCCATTACAGGCCGCTTCTTCTTCTTCTCTCTCTGCAGTAGAAGTTTACATACACAGAGGAAATCAGGACCTTTCTCTTTGATCCAGCTTCGTCGGCCGTTAAGATTTTGCTCTTATTACAGTGTTTTCCCGTTGAATTGGAAGATGAGTGAGAAGGCGAAGAGGAGTCGAACGCACTTCAACAACGGGTTTCATCACCCTGTTGTTGATTTTTGGCGACGAGAGGTCGGTGGAATTACTTCCCGCAATTTCTCCAATCGCTTCTCCGGCTCCGAGGTTTGTTCCATCGTTAATTTTTTTTATCTCAATTCGAAAAAAATTAGTGGATTCGTGGGTCTTTGATGAGTCTCGTTGGTGGTCGTAGCGATCCAATTGAATAATTTTTTCAAGTCGCTTTGCAGATTTCGCATGTTCAATAAAAAACGATCACTTGAGAAACACTATTGAATCACATTCTTATTGGCTCTTTGTATGTAGAATCTGGTTCTGCGTCTAGAGATACACCGGAAGCTAGTGAAGCACAAAGGTTGCGTGAACACAGTGAGCTTCAATGACGAAGGAGACGTTCTGATTTCGGGTTCTGATGATCGGCGTGTCATTCTTTGGGATTGGCAGCTCGGGAAAGTTAAGCTCTCGTTCCATTCAGGGCACGCTAATAACGTCTTCCAGGCCAAGTTTATGCCTTTCTCTGATGATCGAACCATTGTAACCTGTGCTGCAGATGGAATGGTAAATCCTTTTGAGTTCTCAATAAATTTTTATCTTTTATCTTTCACACTTCACTTTGGTTAGCTTCTTCTTTCTAAGCTTGTGAAATGTTCGAAACGTCGTCAGGTTCGGCGTGCAAGTATTCTTGAGAGTGGGAAAGTGGAGACGGTGTTGTTGGGATTGCATCAAGGACGAGCTCATAAGCTAAGTATTGAGCCAGGAAACCCTCATATCTTCTACACTTGTGGTGAAGATGGATTAGTACAACGAGTGAGTAATAGCTGTATCGCTTCTGGTTCTACTTTAGAATCCTTATGATTCGATTATAGACTTGTTTAAAATTGGATTCTTTCCCATTTCAGTTTGACCTGAGGACTCAAGCCCCTACAGAACTTTTCACATGCCAATCAGTTGATCCTAGGAGGTGGAACATGGAAGCCACCCAGCTGAACGCAATTGCAATCGACCCGAGAAACTCCAACCTCTTGGCTGTTGGTGGAATGGACGAGTACGCTCGTATTTATGATATCCGTAGATCTCAGGGAGACGGTTTTAGCCGAGCCGTGGATCATTTCTGCCCTCCACACCTTATTGGCAATTTACATGTTGGAATAACGGGTTTGGCCTTCTCAGAGCAAAGCGAACTCCTTGTTTCATACAACGATGAGTTCATCTATCTTTTTACACACGATATGGGATTAGGGTCTAACCCTATGGCATCCTCTCTGGTGTCCAAGAGTAGTGAACCAAAAGCAGAATCTGCTTCTTCCCCAAAAGATGATACCAAACATTCAGTTCCTATGGTTTATAAGGGTCACAAGAACCGTGAGACGGTTAAGGGTGTGAAATTTTTTGGACCTCGGTCTGAATATGTGGTTAGTGGATCAGACTGTGGTCGGATATTTATTTGGAAGAAAAAAAACGGAGAGCTTATACGTGTTATGGAAGCGGATAGGCATGTAGTCAACTGTATCGAGCCTCATCCGCATATACCAGTGCTTGCTAGCAGCGGACTTGAAAGTGTCATCAAGGTATGGACCCCAAAGGCAGCTGAGAGGGCTACGTTACCTGACAACATCGAACTGGTATGTTTTTATTGCTGTATTCACAAATATTTGATTCATCTTTTATTTTCCAGTCGTGCTATAACATTCTCTCTAACCAACGAAGCTAATAGATGCAATATTTTGTGCTCGTCTCTGTCTTTCTTTTTTGTTCAAAGTTCTGTGTTTGTCTCTATGATTGAGAAACATGACTTCGTTTTAACACTTGCATAACCGAAACTTTATGGAAGCGTAAAGGTAGACTCGTATTACTATACAGGTTACGCTGAATAGAATTTTTGATGAGCTTTTTCGGTTGAGAATTTATGATATGATATCGTATGCTAATTTGGCTACTGTTGATTTGTTTGAAAAATGTCCAGTCACCGAGTCGCTTTCGCAGTCCTTGGTTATCCTTTATTAGCTTCTATGATTATGAAGACGATATATCTGGTATTGATCGGAACGAGGGGGAAGATCAGTCTATTGATGATGCTGAGGATGATGCTGAGGATGATGATGATGATGATGATGATGATGATGATGATGATGATGATGATGATGATGATTCAGATTCTAGCAGTGGAGTAGATGAAATGGATACTGATACTGATACTGATACTGATGATGATGATGATGATTTGGGTGATTTGGATGATTGGGCTGATGAATGTTATATTGAAATTGATAACACTAGGGATGGTAATGGTGATGATGGTAGTGAGAGGAATGCTGATAGTGGTAGTAGCAGTTACCAAGATGACGATGATGTTGGTAACGATGATTGAATATTGTTTTGAAAATTTTGTGTTCCAGCGGAAGCAGAAGCCTAGGGGATGGATGTATCGTGTATCTTCACCGCAGGAGCTTTTGGCACAACTCTTCTTTCTGCAAAGTCGAAGCAGCTTCAGTCCAGATAGAGATGGAGAATCTTCTTCAACCACTGGAAGAGAACTTCTTGAGCATATCGTCACCTTCAACGTGTCTGATGATGATAGCGATGCCGAAAATGTGTCTGATGATGAAGATACTATTAGCCGTGAGGACTTCTTCTCTTAGGATACTGGTCTTTACTGAAAACTTATCTTTGAAGAATTTGTAAATATTTTCATTTTCATTATCATTAGAAACCGAATAAATCCACCCTTTTAAAAAAAAAAATTAAGTGTTACGAATACCATGTTCGTGGTTTTTATTGTCAAATATAAATAAAAGTTTCTTCTCCTTTTGAACATTTTAGGTTATATTCAGCTCAATTCTACTAGATGATGATGAAAGAACGAATCTTTGACAAATTTTGCATAACATAGTTATGTGTGAGTGATGACGAATACGGTTCATGGACATTGAAAATGCAGAAGTTTATGAGTTATATATAATTTTTTTTTTGTGGAAGAAAAAAAATGAGGATTAATGACGTCAGAAAATTCCCGCGGGAAAATTGAAGATGCAAAGGAAGAAGACGACGATAGACAAATTTAGTCTCCTCCTTGGATCTCAATCTGCTCAGTGCTAAACAAGGAGAAAATGGCTGCGAATTCTCTTGCTCGATGCTTCCGTATCTACTACAACTGCGATGCGTGCAAGTGTGTTTCTTCCGAGAATCACCACCAGACGACGGGGAAGCGAAATGTGAACCGAAATCTCGTAATCGACCAGAGATTCTCGAAACCGGTCCGGCTAATTCTTCGTGACCGATTCAAGCTACAAAAGCTCAATGATCCTTCCCTCACTCGCGCTCTACGCGATTTCGCAGATTCGGGGCTCATGGAGGATGCACTCCACCTGTTCGATGAAATGAACAAGGCTGACGCTTTCGTGTGGAATGTGATGATCAGAGGTTTCGCTAGCTGTGGCTTGTATCACGAAGCGCTTAGATTTTACTGCAGAATGTTCTTTGCAGGAGTCAAAGCCGATTCCTTTACCTATCCTTTCGTGATTAAGTCAGCTGCTGGAATTTCGTCCTTGGAAGAAGGGAAGAAGGCTCACGCGACGGTGATCAAGCTTGGGTTTGATTCAGATGTTTACGTCTGTAACTCTCTTATATCCTTTTACATGACGCTCGGTTGCGCCTGGGATGCAGAGAAAGTGTTCGAAGAAATGCCTGTGAGAGACATTGTCTCGTGGAATTCAATGATTTCTGGGTATCTTGCTCTCGGTGATGGCTTGCGCTCGTTGATTCTGTTCAAAGAGATGCTGAAATGTGGGTTTGAACCGGACAGGTTCAGTACCATGAGTGCTCTTGGTGCTTGTTCTCATGTGTATAGTCCAAAGATGGGGAAGGAGATACATTGCCACGCTATTCGAAGTAGAATCGAAAAGGGTGACGTTATGGTATTGACATCAGTTCTTGACATGTACAGTAAACATGGTGAAGTGAGTTACGCAGAGAGGATATTTAAGGGTATGATCAACAGGAACATCGTAGTTTGGAATGTTATGATAGGTTGTTATGCTAGAAATGGGAGAGCCATTGATGCTTTTCTCTGCTTTCAGAAAATGTCAGAGGGAAACGGGTTGCAGCCAGATGTTATCACGTTGATAAATCTGCTTCCTGCTTGTGAGATCTTGGAGGGTCGAACGATTCACGGGTACGCAACAAGGAGAGGCTTTCTTCCTCATGTAGTGTTGGAAACTGCTCTGATTGATATGTATGGAGAATGCGGGCAGTTAAAGTCAGCCGAGGTTCTGTTTTATCAAATGGCTGAAAAGAATTTGATCTCATGGAACTCGATTATCGCTGCGTATGTGCAGAATGGGAAGAGCTCTTCAGCCTTGGGGATATTTCAAGAGCTCTTGGATTCATCCCTTGTGCCTGATTCCACAACAATTGTAAGTGTTCTACCAGCTTATGCAGAGTCTCTCTCCCTGAGTGAAGGTAGACAACTTCATGCTTATATCGTGAAATCCAGATTCGAGTCAAACACCATCATCTTGAATTCACTCGTTCACATGTATGCCATGTGTGGAGACCTCGAGGATGCAAGAAAATGCTTCGACCACCTCGTGTTTAAGGATGTTGTTTCGTGGAACAGCATCATCATGGCCTATGCGGTACACGGTTTTGGGAGAATTTCGGTTTGCTTCTTCTCAGAGATGGTCACTACTGGAGTAATTCCGAACAAGAGCACCTTTGCCTCGCTATTAGCAGCATGTAGCATCTCCGGTATGATCGATGAAGGATGGAGTCATTTCAATTCAATGAAAAGAGAATATGGGATTGATCCTGGAATAGAGCATTATGGGTACATGCTGGATCTCATTGGTCGTACAGGAAACTTCAGCTCAGCCAAGAGATTTATTGAAGAAATGCCTTTTGTGCCAACAGCTCGGATTTGGGGATCTTTGTTGAACGCAAGTAGAAACCACGACGACATTACGGTAGCTGAATTCGCAGCAGAGCAGATCTTTAAGATGGAACACGATAACACGGGATGCTATGTCTTGCTTTTGAGTATGTATTCAGAAGCTGGAAGATGGGAAGATGTAAATAGGATCAAGCTTCTCATGAAGAGCAAAGGCATATCTAGAACAACGAGTCGCACTACTGTTGAAACGAAGAACGGAACTCATGTGTTCACAAACGGAGACAGATCCCACGTGGAGACTAACAAGATCTATCAAGTCTTAGATATTGTCTCGAGGATGATTGAGGAAGAAGAAGACAGTTGTATTCACTGTGTTTCGAAGTTAAGACCAGAGACTCTACTGAAGAAAAGAAGCAATTCACCTAGAAGACATTCGGTAAGACTCGCCACGTGTCTTGGACTGATCTCTACGGAAACAGGAAGAGCAGTTGCAGTGAGGAACAGCACGAGAATCTGCAGAAAATGTCACGAGTTCTTAGAAAACGCTTCGAAATTGACGAGAAGAGAGATTGTTGTGGGAGATTCCAAGATTTTTCATCACTTCTCCAATGGTGGTTGCTCGTGTGGAAATTACTGGTAGGAAAAAAATATTTGATAGGTTTGTGAGTGGGTAAGTAAAGTTTGACTCACGCTTGGTGGCGTACGTAATTTGTTACAGTCTTATTGTAACAAATTTGATTCATATTATTACAATTCTTTTTTTGCTACAACTACATATAGTTTTAGATTTTGTTTTGAAACAAATTTGTAGCAATTCCAAACTTGCTACGGATATGTGTGTATAGTTACAAAAAAAAAATCTGTTTTAACCATATTTTCGTGTATTTTCATCTTTCGCATATTTTCGTCTCTAATCTGGATCTTCATCCCGAGGCCTTTATCAAAGACAAACGAGACCATCTATAAACATAAAACAGTATACAAAACTATCCTTAGTGAGATTTTAAAGGACGTGTCCTTAGCTAAGTTAAAGAACCTAAACTGGTTGTGTTGCTAAGTACCTCCATGAATGATTGGAGTTATTTTGCAACGAGTATTATAGAACCTAAATGTATAAGGGAGGCTATAAAACAGCAAGAAAAACAAGTCCAAAACTATGCAAAGGACCTACTCTTTGAAGAGATCTAGTGTCTTCAAGCCAACATCCACCACAATTTTTCATGCTCTGCTTTGCCCATTTGAGAGTATACCCTTCTCACTCGTATCCCTGAGCAAGTGTGTCCTTCAAGGTATTCCAACAAACCTACCACCAGGATACCAAATGTGTGGACATAAGTGGTGACTTGTGGTAGGAAACAGTCTTTACATTGTCCTTAATCTTCTCTTCCATAAAAGGCATGTTGGAGAGAGCCACAAAATCAGTTGGCTCAAAAATATCGCGGTCCAAAATTAATAAAAACAAAAAAATTGTACAAAGATTGCACGTAACTTTGAATCGGCACTACAAAATGGATGGAAAAATCAACTCCGTTAAGAACGATCCACCAAGTTTCTTTGACTATCATGACGTCCATCGCTACTATTCCAGCAAAAGTTCTTGCAATGAGATTGGGATTGAAGCAGATATGATATACGGCGTGGCGAACTTGGGAGACTAAGCTGACACCATGGGCTTGTGTTATATACACCTTTACTGGATAATTTAACCTTAACCATAGTTACTTTTTATATAGGATGGGTTATAAGGCACTTAGACGAGTCTTTGTTATCCTTCCCAGTTTCTGTTATCCCAAAATTAGAGTGTATATCAAAACCGTTTAGGCTAGCCAACTCTCTTTTTTCAGATTTAGTTTTTTTTTTTCTTTCTTTCTATAACTTCTTAATCTAGTTATCACGATAACTCAGAGCAAGACGTATAACATAAACTAATTAGGAGAGTCAAAGCTTATCCATGACCAATTAAAAAATGAGTAAAAAAAACTTCATATGAAGCAGCGCCAGTACATAGAAACATTATGGGATTTGCATGACAGGAATTTGAGTATACTTTCCCATTGATTATCTACTTGGTGATTGCTGCGGCACACCACTTGCCGTGGTGAAGCTTCGGGTGCCTTAAGATCACTAAAGATACATTTGAAAAAATCCATGATATATTTCCACAGAAATTTTCTTTATTTTGACTTTGAGAATCAAGACATGTAATCTGTAACACAGCTCAGCAGAACAACATATTTATCACAAAATGTTAGTTCAACTGGCAGCACCCCAGACATTTGTCTGAGAGATCACCGGTTCGGGTTCGAGTCTCGAGTGAGAAGGAGTATCCAGGACCGTAAAAGGTACATATAAAGACTGACTTCGGATCTTGGGGGTGGATTAGGGCCTAAAGCCCAAACGACCTCCAAGCAATTCAAAAAAAAAAAATTATCACCAAAATGTTAGTTTTTGAGGAATAAAAGTTACCAAAATGTTAGTTTTTTAAAAACATGTGTCATAACTTGAGACTATGTACTCTTAAATAATGAATCAGTAAAATCTAAATTTTATTTTACCGCCAGCTCAGAAAAACCAAAAAAAAAGATTATGATACCTGATGCATGACCCCAGACGCGGTGATAATTCTTCCTTTATTAAATTATCATGAATCAGACCAGAAATCTTCTACCCACAGCTGATGTTTAATAATATTTCCGGATACCTTGCTTCTAAAGAATAGACGATGCATGCATGGGAACTTCTATGTAGTAATTATGATTCCATATAAATGAAACGTGCAAACTACTCCCAAGTGAAGATATCAACTGAACTTAAATATATATGCAGAAGAGAAGGCCCCACATCTAATATGTAAAAAATATATGTCAATCTAAACGTTACTATTGGTTTTGAATTAAAAGGGAATAATTAACAAGCCTAAGAGATTTAACAGCCCTCTTCTCAATGCCGTTCCACCCTAAAAACTTATTACATGAAAGAGTTCCTATCAACTTGTGTAAGAAAAAAACAACTTGCCTTGAACAATGTAGAGACCAGATATGGTTGAAATTATGCATATGTGCGGATATCTACATCTAATTTGAGATTTGTTTAACAGAAAGCAATTTTTTGTTTGTTTTAAAATAACAGTAATTTATAAAGTTTAGTTTAATGTTTCGAAAATTGAGAAATAATATATACTAAAGCATGAGAAATTTTAGGAAATATTAGTTTTGCAACAATACCACTCCTTATTATGCATATCTAATATATCTAATTACACTTTTTCACTAAATACCTACTAACCACTGCCGCCGTCTCAGAGAAAGAAAAAAAAAGGTCAGATGACGAATAATTCCACAGCTCCTCCTCCTCCTCGTCCTCAGCCATCCGTTCCAACGTTTTCATCGGTTCCGGATGAATTCGTGGTGAGTTGCTTAGCCCGCATCTCCAAGTCTCACTACCGTTCCCTCAGCTCAGTCTCCAAGAGCTTCCACTCGCTCCTCTTTTCTCCGGAGATATACGCGGCTCGATCCCAGATCGGAGCCACAGAGCCTCGCCTCTATTTATGTCTACGGTTACGGTTATGCAAAACCACCCGCCATTGCTGGTTCACTCTCAGGAATCCTGATCAAATCCTCAACAGCATCCGCGGTGAAGTCCAAGTTGTGAGCAAGAGAGAGTTGGTTTTAGTACCGGTAAAACCCCCTTCCTCCTCGTATGCTTGTGTTCGACGAGAAGCAGCCATTGTAGCCGTTGGTTCCGAGATCTACCAAATCGGGGGAAGCTACGGTGATGACAAGCGATCGGGAGCCGTTCGTGTGCTCGATTGTAGGAGTCACACGCGGCGTCTTGCTCCTAACATGAGGGTGGCACGGAAAAGCGCCAAGGCTTGTTTTTTGGACGGAAAGATATATGTAACAGGAGGATGCACGGAGAGAGACGAACCCATGAATTGGGGTGAGGTTTTCGACCTAAACACTCAGACTTGGAACGAGGAGCCATTGCCTAGCCCTAGTGGTGATAAATTCGGTCCGAGTTACAAACTTGTAGTTTTTGGACCAAGGTTATACGTTATCACCAAGCGTAACAAATATGCATATGATCCCAAACAAGGAAGATGGCTACTAGAGATGGGGCTTGTGGGTCTAAAACCTATAAGAACAACAAGTACACCTTGGTGCGTTATAGAAAATCTAGTGTTTACTGAGGATTCCCTAAAGTTGTGGTGGTATGACTTGAGCTGTGGAGTGACTTGGTCACTCGTTGAAGGTTTGACAGATCTGTACATTATGCATGATTGGTATCATCACCGCCCGAGTCAATTAGTGAACTATGATGGGAAACTGGTGCTCGTATGGCTAAGGCAGAGTGGGCCGCCTCAGCTCCCTCATGGATTCACAGAAGAGAGAACTTGGTTTGCCGTGATTAAGTTGGAGAAGCGTATAACTTCTTCTGGACCGGTGATTCGAGGGGAGATGGAACGGTTAAATTCTCTTGTCCCCGGGTCTATCCGTCTCGCTTTGATTATCAATAATCCTCTCATTCCTTGCTTTCAAATAAGTTTTTCTTTTTTCTTCTCTTTCATTTCTTTGAAAATGTCTAAACCATACATAAACTAAATAAGGTTTTGTGTTTTATTTCTCATTTGAGATACACAGTTTCTATCTTTCTCTTATTTTTTGTTTTTTATTTTTTATTTTATCAATGAACATCTGATTGAAATATCCATGCTGGAACCCATTTTATGTAAGATCGCTTTTATATTATCTTTTACTTTTAAATTTTTAATAAACTCCAGATGAAAAGGACAATTGACTTTAATGAAATGGTTGTTAATAATTTTATGTAGAGAATTTGCATTCGTAATAAAATCCTTTCATGTCCCTATTAGGCTATCAACTAAAGCCAGCACTAGAATTTACGTCACTCCATTCTAGTAGTAGTATATTTTTTTTCCTTCATGGAAAAAGATGCAAGTATTTTTGGGGGAATGGTTATTTCATTTATCGCCTCTGGATAAGCTACTCGCATTTGGAAGCTATATACAGTACAAATAAAATTAAATTAGGGTTACGTCATTTATTATGAACTATGACAAAAATATTCTTTTTATCAGATTCTGCAATTAATGTAGGGATCAACATGTACTTTGACAAAATCGTTAAGAAGCTGTCCCTCCTTCGGATTGAATCATATATACAGTAATGAGTAAATGTCTTAGCTAAATCTCCATAATCTCATTCGTGTCACTATAATCCTAATTTAGTCCCCATAATCAAAAATCAAGTTTATACATTGAATCTACTACTTTTTCCTATTTTACTATGTTCGACGAGACTTGCATATATCATAGAAAATGCATATACGATATCAAAATTTTCAAATAGAAATAACATATAACATATATAATAATATGCACTAATTTATCCAATAATTAACATGTAGTTATATTTACTTTCAGTTATCATACAACCTTTGCTAAAGGTTTTATTGTTAGTATTTGAAACTATATGATCTTTAAAACCGTGTATGAGTTATATATGTATATATTCAGGATTACTTTCTATCTTAAAATAATATTTCTAACAAAATACATATTTATTTTAGTTAATTTTAAGAAAACTAACATATCAATGAGGTTTGAAATTTGAGAGGATAATTTAATGATGTGAACAAAAAAGAGAGTATAAATGTATGACATAGATTTTATTTCTTGAATTATTTTATCTTTGCGATTTAGAAAGTGTAAATATGTGATAATTTCCAGAGTAACCATTAATATATTGATTAAAATTTTATTAATTAAATTTATTTCCAAAAATCAGGAAATTATATACATATCAATTTATGACGTGAGATATGGTGAATCCTTGAGAGCTTTAAAGCCAAAAGAACTACTATTTTATTCTCACGTGTGACGCAAAAAGTGACACGCGTGACGCGGTTCATGCAATGGACTTGTTTAGCTTACAGCTTCACGCGCTCTGTAACTGACATTTTCCTTTTGCCATTATTTATTTATTTTATCTGTGTTTTCTTTTTCCTTTTTCTTTTAATGGTTTGGTATTTTGTTTAGACTTTAGACTTTAGGTTCTCTCGTCTCTGATAATCTCAGAGTCACCGTCCCACGTTGCTGTCCACATCTGGAAGATTAGTGAGGTGTGATGGATTGCCGTTTCCAACCTCTTTCAATTAATGCTCTTTCCTCCAAGTAACTTTATACCATTTCTTCATTTGGTATTACGGCCTTGGTCAAGTCATCAAATCATACACCAAAGACAATGTCACATGTATAGTCAATAACTCGAAACCGTATATAAATACAACAACTCTTAATTGTCAAAAAAAATCAAACATTTTAATTCATTTTCTTCCCTTCTTCTCCGCTCGACATCTTTCTTTCCCTCCTCCCTTTCTCCTGGTAAACTCTCCCTCCTCTCTCTCTTTTCATTTTCTCTGTATGTAAATTGCAGTTCTATGAATAAAAGTTTGTTTCTTTGATCATCAGATCGATCCTTGTTCTTGCTTAGAATCGTGGGTTTGCTTTAGTTTTTATGAATTAATACATATGATCGACGATGGGAATTGATGGATACTGTTTCATTGCTATATGCTCTGTTTGTTTGCTGAGAAAATTTTGTGACAAAAGAACACAATGAATGAAAACGAAATTTAATATTTTTAAAATATTATCCAGAAGGTGGTGGACCTTAAAAGTTTTGTTTGTCTGTTCAAAAAAACAAGCCGGTCAAAATAATCTACCTTTTAACTCTGGTCTTAGTCAATAAATGAGTGCTTCCTCCGTTGAATATTACACACTGGAAAAAATTGTACTTACAAATTTGAGTGGTCGGTCCATGATAAAATTAAGAGGAAGAAACAAAAAAAAACGAAAAGTCGTTCTTTTCTGTATCTTTCTACCTTACTCTACAAGATTTGATTGGTCTTGTGGGGATCAAACTCACCATTAGTCTTGCGAAATTTCTTTCTGGATGTGTTTGGTGAATCTCTCTCTCTCTCTCTCTACTTTGGCATTTCGCTTCACTCTCTTTACCTTTTTCTTTCATATAAAGCAATAAGTTTGAGGGTTGGTGAAATCTGAACGCAATCCAGTTTCGTTGGAGTTTGTTGTGTATTGTGAGTCCAGTGTCTAATCATTTTGACCTATTTGTTGAAATTATGGTGTAAAGGTTTGACCTTTTATATATACCCCTCGATGTGATATGTTCATTCATATGAAGCCACAAAGTTAAGAGTTGTTACGTTGCTCCTTGTGTCTTATAAGGTTTTGAATTGATTGCAGTTTGTTGCATATAATTGGAAGCTGTGACATTCATCAGAAACTATGGATTTCAATCAAAAAGCTCATCCGGATTGCGTATATGCGGCCAATCCTTTTCATGAATGTGCTTCAGCTTGTTTAGAGAGAATTGCTCAAGGCCATGGCAAGAAGAACACTAAGAAGCAAGGTAGGTTATTTCTCTTCTCTGATCATTCTTTTGGTTTTTTGCCAATTTTTTTTTTTTAACAAGTTACAAATAAAAGTTTTGGTGTTTTGTATTCTGATTCTTCTTCTTGTTTTATTAATAACAGGTTCAAAGATTCTTAGCTTCTCAGGGAGTTTCGGTAGGAAAAAGAAGGAAACGCATTCACAACCGCTTTCGCCGTTATCTGCAAGGCCTTATCAAAATGGTGGAGGCGGTTTTGGAAACGCTAATTCCCCTAAGGTTCATCATTCTGTAGCTCTTGCTGTGAAGAACAAGACGGTTTCTGAATCAAACAAGTCTTTCTCCTCTTCATCCTCCGATGATTTCTTTAAGCATAAACCGGAGAAGAAACTCTCGCAAATCACTCCTCTTTCCCCAAACAATTTGGTATGTTTCATCTTTTACTCTCTTTCCACGGTTTCATGATTCCATCTGTTCATCTATATAAGATGTTTCTCAACGTTTCTAGCATCTTATGAAGGTTGATCGAAGCAAACCGTTATCACCTAAACCGGGGAAACAAGAACACAACGGGAAGATTGAAGCAGGCAAGGAAACTACGCTATTCAATTTCCTAAGCTCCCCAATAGCGCATGAAAAAGAGAGCAGTGATGATTACAATGATGATAATGATGATGATGAAGCAAACAACAATGAGATTGGAGTGGAGCTCGATCTTGAATCAGTGATGTCTGACACTCTCGTCTCTGTCGGAAAGTACCGAGTGAGATCGGGTTCCTCCACAATCCTAAGCGCTATCATCGAGAAACACGGAGACATTGCTCAAAACTGTAAGCTCGAATCGGACTCAATGCGGTCCCGTTATCTCGAGTGTCTGTGCTCGTTGATGCAGGAGCTCAGGTCAACCCCGGTGGGGCAGTTGACCAAAGTCAAAGTCAAAGAGATGCTCGCAGTTCTCAAAGACTTGGAGTCTGTGAACATCGAAGTATCTTGGCTACGTTCGATTCTTGAGGAGTTTGCGCGGTCTCAGGAAGATGTAGAGACTGAGAAAGAGAGGCAAGAGGGCTTATTGAAGGCTAAGAGAGAGGAGCTCGAAGCTCAAGAAGCTGATTTGGTTCGGATGGAGAAGGAAGTGGCCGAAGCGAGGTTGAGGATCGAGGACACGCGGGCCGTGATGGTCGAGATGGAGAGGGAACTGTCTAGGATGGAGAAAATGGGATTCAAAATGGAGAAATTTAAAGGGAAATCGTTTATAGATGAGCTTCTGTGAGATTCTGGTGTTGTTAATACTAGTGAGTAGTAGCACAAATTCAAAATACTCTAAATGAGTTTTCAAAGGTTAGGCTCTTTTTTAAGTATATGGGAAAGCTTTCACTAAGGTGAATGTTTTATTTATTAGTAGTAACTTGTAATGTTGTTGAGGTATCTTCGTTGATTGAGGTACTTTGTTGTTGCTAATAAATAATAATGTTTGGCTTTGTGATGCAAATGTTCTTCCCTTCATTTTTTTGTTTTATATTTTGCTTTTTCGTTTTCTTTTGAAACCACTATAATAAACATATAAGTTGGTCTTGAGCTCAATTGGAAAACGAAAGATTGTTTTAAAATTTGCATGTGACTTATCACAACTAGTTTTGTTAATGTTTTAGTTGATCACTTAGTCAATATTCAAAAGTCGAAACTAGTTGACTATTTATATAGTTTTTTTATTGAGTGGCAAATATTAGAAGGAAACTTTTGTAGAGTAAAGAGAGAAAATAATCTCTCCTATTCTGTTTTCGCAGCTTTTAAACCGTTGCAACACATTGACGACGAACCAATCTGTTATTTGCGACAATATGTCACTAGGCTTCATTTACTCTTTTGGGCTTTACGCTGAGCCCACTGCAACGTGGCCCAACCGGCAGCTCCCCTCGGTTTTGCTAACGTACTTGGTCTTTTTACACAATATGAGTGATAATCAAATAACATCGTTGGAGATTCAAGTCTCAAAAGTACTAATAGTAGAGAGCAATAGCTGTAAAAGGCATCACAAGACAAAATAGAGAAGATGGCAAATGATGTCAAAATCAAATTGGTTGTCACTTGAAATCACATTGACAAGGAATTTTTGTTTTTTTTTGTTTTCTGATAATTCTTGACGAACCAATTTGTGAATTAAAAAATCTTTTCAAGTCACTTGGCCTGCAAAACTAATGTTGTACCCTTTTCTTTTATCAAAATTATTAGAAAAGGTGTGTTTTTGTCGACACCAAGAAAAATAACTCGGAACATGAAACGACAAACTAAAAAGTTGGCAACTTTTTAAAAAATTTAATGAATCTTTCAACAAAATTGAAATGTTTCTAATATTTTTGTTTGTCACCCTATCATGACATCGTATTTTTTAAGAAAATTGGCAGGCAACATTTGGTTTCACCAGGGCCGTGCTTAGTATATATTTTCACACTCAAATTTGTTATGTTTTAGCTATACATGCAACATCAATAAAGTAAATCGGTTTAAGGGAATAAGCAGAGACTAATAAGGATATAAGGTTTGTTTGCAAGTTGCAATATTGGTCATCCAGAACCCAGAAAGGATCAAAAAACAAAACCCTTACGGCCCAATTATATACTAACCAATTGGTTCATAAGCTGTTAGGGTTTACAAACATAAAAATGAGTGGGACCTTATTGGAAAGCTAAGAAGAGATAACGAAGAAAAAAGATCATAACGGCTAAGTGATTTTAAAAAAACAGAGGCCAAAAAGGCGTAATAACCAGTAAAGAGTAGATGCTTAGCTAGGCTATTGTTGTGGTCCCTTCTCTCTCTCCTCTGTGTTTCACTTTACTGAAAAGACGGGACGTGACATTGTTTCTACCCCCTTTACATATGTGATTGTGATCGTTTTAGAAAAATACTGTTTAGTCGAATTCATGATCCAATTATTTTCGTTAGAAAATGCATATGATTCAGTTGAGTTGTGTGTATAGTTCTGAATACAGATCATTTCCCCAAAGATCCAAAAACATCAATGTGTTGGGTGGGTCTATAAAACTATAGTAGTATAAAATAATAAAACAGCGGAAGAAAAACAATAATCATACGGTAATGTTGAGATGCGGAGTTACTCATGTAATGATAATTAGCTACGCGACACGCGTCGAAAAATGTTGAGTGCGGTGGAAAAATGGGTTCAATGCCTCGTTTCTTGTCTGCTTGTTACAATCCCATTAGCTTCATCTTCTTTCTTTCTTTTATCCCTTCACAGATACAAAAAAAAACAAATAATAAAACGTACTGACACAGTCTTTCTTTTCTAAATCAATTTTGTAATCGAAAGAAAAACTAAAAAGAAGGAACGAGAAAAAAAGTTTTTTTTTTTCTTTTTGTCAACTAACGAAAAAGTTAAATCGTAGCAAAATGGAATCCAATTTCGGTGGAACTATCTTGCGTCTTCACTGATATTAAGGGATACGTGTCACTGGCTTATTGGTTTTTTTAGACGACCCTTGGATAATGAAACCAAAAACCCACCACGCATCAACACAATACCATGTTCAGCCGAAATTTTTACTCCCTTGGACGCTTCCGATAAACATTTTTATACATTTAATAAAGAACAATAGGTTTTGAATTTGGATTGTTCGATATTGCGAATTTAAATGATCATACTCTTTTGAACAGGACGTAGAGAGAACAAAAGACAATAAAGAGAAAACCAAGGCCAAAAGATTCACAAGACACACCGCACTAAACTACATATTGAAAACTAACAGAGTGGGTTTTAATGAAAAGAAAGAAACAAAGAAAAAAAAGAACTCAGACCCATTTCATAATTAACATCATCCATCCACCAACTTAAAGTTATCTCTCATTAACACACAAATAAAGCAACAAATAATCATAATAAGTAGTTTCTTCACATTTTTAAGCCTTCATCGCTAAGTGGAGAAATTAAAACTTCTTCATCAGTTGGTTGCGTTGCTTCGGAATGAGCCCAAGGCCTTGATTGCTGCAGCTCTCAAAATGTATTGATGGTAAGCTGCTGCTGCTAGTGCTCCCACGAATGGACCGACCCAGAAGATCCACTGCCAAAATTTGAAACATCACACAATTATTTAATCAACATTAGAGAAGCGAATGATTAAACCTAATTAAGATAATGTATGATGATAACTAAAGACTTACATGGTCATCCCACGCCTTCTCGTTGTTATAGATCACAGCAGCACCAAAGCTTCTCGCTGGGTTAATTCCAGTTCCAGTAATGGGGATGGTAGCCAAGTGAACCATGAACACAGCGAATCCAATTGGAAGTGGAGCCAAAACCTAGTCAGAAAAATAAAACAACCCAAAAAGAAGTTCAGACTTCACCATAATCTACACTTCGCACACCCATTAGAGTAAAAACAAAACTAGATTTACCAAAACACAAAAGATTCAAACTTTATCAGAAGCTCCACAGACGCATTAGAGATTAAAACCAAAACTTTATCATTGACTCCGAAAAATTCAAACTTTATTCAGATTCTATAGACCCATTTGAGATTACAACTAGATTAATAATAAAACCCAGTAGAGATCCAAACAATATCAGAATCTACATAAAGCCTTAAAAGACCTAAACTTTACCAAAAAGATCCCAAAGATATAAACTCTATCTGAAACTGAACAGACCCTTATGAGATCGAAAGAACACTTACGGGGATGTGAGAGTCACGAGCGCTTCTCTTAGGGTCAGTTGCAGAGAAAACGGTGTAAACGAGGACGAAAGTTCCGATGATCTCAGCTCCGAGGGCAGTTCCGGTGCTGTAACCGTCGGCTACGGTGTTAGCACCGCCTCCGAGAGTGTTGTAAGGAGTTTTCATGAAAGCTTTCACGAAACCCACACCACAAATGGCTCCAAGACACTGAGCTATCATGTAACCAATAGCTCTCACCAAAGAGACCTTACGGGCCAAGAACAGACCGAACGTCACAGCTGGGTTAATGTGACCACCTGACAAAAACGAAAAAAACATAAACGAGATTAGAAACAAATTTAACGAAATAACCGAACGCGAAAAGGGTTTCTTGAGGAGACTTTTAACATACCAGAGATACCGGCGGTGCAGTAAACGAGGACGAAGATCATACCACCGAAAGCCCAAGCGATTCCGAGCAAACCAACGCCGCCGCAAGGACCGGTTTGCTTCTTGTGACCGATGACGGTGGCTACGGTGACGTAGAGGAAGAGGAGAGTAGCGACAAACTCGGCGATGAGAGCTCTGTAGAAAGACCACGACTTGAGCTCTCCCATGTCGAGAAACGGAGCTGGTGGAGGATCAACGTAGTCTTTTCCATGGCTGTGGGGTTGTCCCGCTTCGCTCACTTCTTTCGACATCTTTGCTCTCTCTCTCTCTCTAGTAAAACCTTGGATTTTCTCTCTCTAGATAGCTATGGAGTTTGCTCGAATTGAGTGGTATTGTGTGACGACGACAGTGTCTCTCCTCTGCCTTTTAAAAGGGAAAAAGAACCTTGCAGAGCCATGGATAAGCCGAGGGTACTTTCGGTATTGACTTCTGTTTATTTAGTACTACTAATGTGATAATTATTTAAACAGCTCTGCTAAATATCATTATTTGTACGGTTAATGCTTTGTTAATGCCTAAGTGGGAAAGCTTCTTGAGTTTTTGGGACCTTAAATGTCAGTTGATTAAACTTCGTAATAGTTAAACTAAATTGTTCCTTAGAACTTTCTCGTTCTTTTGACACACACACATACGCCAACAAAAAAAAAACTTTCTCGTTCTAGTTAATACTTAATACGGAAGAATAAGGCCTAAATAAGATCATTAAATCACTAAGGAGAAAAAATGCTTAGTTACTAGAAAAATTCATGGGTTTTTCTTTTGTTTGCTTTTTTCTTTGTTATCAGCAGTAGTTTTGTGCATTATTACAGGCACAATAGTCAAATATTTTATTTTAGTATCCCCTGATAGCGATGATACGGTATTAAATAATCAAAGGTGGGCTCTAGGTGCATGGACAAAATCTTCTGCTGTTTTGAAATTGTTAACATTTTCTTGTTAATATGGAACAGTAAGATAATAAAAAAAGAAACAAAATACTAGATAATAAATAGGTAAATAAAGCCATGTGTTTTGTGATTTTGCTGGAATATTTTTGGTTAATTTATTTGAAGATTTTGGAGATAAAAAGTAGAAGGTGGTGGGACCCAGATGTACAGGTAAGCCATGTGAGGGTTAATGATAGAAACGAGGTGTAAGGTTTTCTCGTCAGCCTGTCATCCAACCCTTTTTTCACTCCTTCACAACGGTTATATATCGATATCTTTGTCTTTTTTTCCCCTAAATCTTTTTTCGGCAACTTTCCTCTTATATTTATTTACCAGTTTTTTGGTCACAAATATTAATTTTCGAACTGATTAATATTTTTACCTATCTAAACATTATTCACGGTTGTTTAAAAAAGGATTATTTATTATACCCACAAACAAAAAAGAAAACAAAAGAGGGATACTGAATTTGATTGATGGTGTGTGTTGCACTTTTTGACAAAAATTGTAAAGATCAAATAATTCATTAGTAGATGCTTACGGTCTATGCTCGTTTATATGCTAACGAACTTTTTTCAAATACTTTCCTTGTAGTCACGAATAATATGTCTTTATGCATTATAGAAAGAAAAAAAAATCAGGTCTCAAACTCAAAATCTACCAGACTTTCTGCCCATAAGAAAATCATATACTTGCTACTTGTTATTTGTTATTTGTATATGATAAGTGTTTGAGTTGGGAAACAATTATCATGGATTTCTTTTACGTTAAGCAGGATATGTATTTCTTCTTCTTTTTTTTTTACGCATACATTAGGGCAAGAAGTAGAAATTTCCCTCGAGTCAATACGAAATGCTATCGAAAGAGGAAGCCCGTTGTAACCAGTGATTATCATCGTTTTGGTCCGCCAACAAAGTAATATCATAATTATGTTTCCAAAAGTAGACTATATGATAGTAGTACACTCTTCTGCTTTCAATTTTTTTTATACGTGACTACGACATTTGTCCTTATCCTCCCCTGATCAACTTTCTTTTGTTAACATCCGTAGTTAATTATTACTTAATCACTTTTTATTATTAATACTTAATTTTTACGCAAATTTGAATTATATATTAACACGTAATGGAATACTTTCACTTTCTATGATACAGGGATAATTTTGTTTAATATATATCAATTTGAAATTATGCTGTCTTTGCGCCACAAAATGACAGGTCGCTGTGCAATCATGGAAACTGATTAATTGATTATCATTTCCCTCCTTTCCCATGAGTGAATGCGTTTTCTCATAACAAAATTATATATTTGGAAATTAAGCTTAAATATACTCCAAGTAATAGTGCGTATCATTTGTATCATCGAAGCGTAGGTCTGAGTCATTATCTGTATTCTTTTATGCATTGAACTTGAAATTGATTAAGCAAAAGCTGTGTGGACTCTGTATCCCCATACGCCTAACTAATACACATCCCAATTTAGTTCATTTTGAAGCTTAGAAATGTGATGGTTCATGCGGTCTCGTAATAAATGAATCCACCCTCGTCGGTTAGCGACCAAGTCAATATATCCTATTCTTGTGATGCAACAGCATTTGAGTTTCTATCTTCGAATATATATACACACACAAGTATAATCTGGACACAAATAAATAATCAACTGGGTGGCCTTGCCATCTAATATAAACCCTTATTCAAAATCTCCGTGGTGCAGAAGAGGTTGCACGATATCTTTTTGGTTCAGACGATATCATTGCATGTGAGAACGAGTCATCATGATATATATTCATATCATTACATTATGAGAAATATCCTCAAATACCACACTTTCATGTTTTTGTGACAAAAATAACACATCAAGGTGAAAATGACAAAAATAACATTTATTTAATGGTTTAAAGATAATTAAACTAATAAATTTGGGTTCAAAAGTCATTAATTAGGGTTTAGATTTTGGGTTTTAGGGTTTAGGTTTAAGAGATTGGAAAGAAACATATGAAAATAAATGTATAATAGTCTTTTTCTTTTTTAAAAATGTCATTTTTGTCATTTTCATCTTGGTGTGGTATTTTTGTCACAAAAACATAAAAGTGTGGTATTTTTGAGAATTGCCCTTACATTATTTCGCTGCCCTATCCTTTTGGTTACGGTTTTTTTTCTCCAGAAAAGAAGGGGATCGATATTATTATTATTATATACATCCTGACGAACTTCAATTAATTTAAATTTAAATCATTTAGTCAGTTGAATTATAATAATTTTAGTCCAAGGAAATGACCTACCACGAGGGCAGCCTTGCTTGCCCAATCTCTATCTCTAAAACATCCAGGTCAGTATTCCCACATCAGTTGGGCAAAAGACAGGTCAGTTCTCTTCTTCGTCCATACATACTGTGCCACGTGTACCATATCTGGTAACGGCTAGATTGATCCACAACATCTGTCTTTTTCCAACTCTTTCAGATGGTCCTAGTTTTCGGAATATTTACTTTTAATTCATATTACAACGGCCACTACTTTGAAGTTCCAACCTAAACAACTTTGAACAATTCACGAACTATCACTGTGGAGAATTAACCGATGCCTTTTCAATTATTGACACAGAATATGATCTAATAAGCACTATATATACATGATACGTGTTTAGTCTATCGTACACAAGGTAGCGAAGAGTGAATACTGTTGAACTATGACCTCGCCTAGGTCAAGTTTGTGGGAAAACTTTTGAGAATGAAACAGTGAATTGCCGAAGTGACTTTTATTGATTGAAGAATTCGATTACAACAAATAGCCAAAGCTGTTAACCTAGCCGAGATGAAAACTAGATCAAGAGCTATGAGTTCTAAGTCGTAAAAAGAAGAATGTCCCCCTCTCGAATGAGGACCCCTTCTATATATAAGAAAGTTAGACCGACCTAACCCCTCTAAGATAAGGAAAACTTCTGTAATTGCCGCTCTCTTTCCTTATCTTGTCAAGCAGATAATGTCATCTTCCGTGAATGTCGGGTCGGCGCGGCGAACTTCCTTTTCTTGGATAAGGAAATCTTCCTCTTTCGACTAATAATATTTATCAATCGAATAATAAATATTATTAGTTATTAATTACGTATATTGACCAATCGGTTGGTTAATATATTGACGGCCCGAGGTGAAATATCGTTGGGCCTTGGTGAGGGTGCTAAACCCGTCCCCAACAAATACGTTTATTTTGTGGGTTGTTCTCTAGTTAGTTACCTTGTCGTTTAGTAAGTATTAGTTGCTATTGCGTTACACAGAATTGCATCGAGATTTCATATGCACCAAGAGTTTTCATTTAATAAAAGATCATTCCAGATGTTCTGTCCGTTCTCAGTGTAAGCACTTTTAGAAAAAGTATAGGTCTAAACAAAGTTATCTGTCATAATAAACTCGGTGTTCCTTCATATTTTCGGATCTGTAGCTGTTTTCAACTTAATATAATATAAAAAGAAAAGTGTTGCCTTTTACGAAGGGAATTGAATCGATCAAATAAAACCTTTACAAGCTTCTAGCAGAAACTTTTGGAGGTGGAGACAAAACGTGAAACAGTCGACCAGAGGAACTAAAAGGTCTGTGTATCTTTACTTTTAGAAGAACATTAACCAAGTGAGACAAGGTAAATCTCGTGAAGGAGACGACTAGAGTTGATCATTATGCCTTTAGGCTGTTTCCATATCATGTATACTACAGCTTGCAAAACCAGCTTAATCACGAGGACTTCAAATGTATCCGACGGTCGCCTCGCCATTTCATAACAGAAAAACAGAACAAATCAGTTGGCTGTCAACAGCACAAGCGGTCGATTTGGTCACAGGATTGATCCAATTATTAAACCAAAAGGCGGGCCTGTGGAAAAACTCTTGTCAAGAACCTTCTTACTTCAAGATTAGTTAGAGAAATTCGAGAAACCGGACGCACGTAGACCAAGATTATACATCTAATGATCTAAAACTTAATACCATGAATTGGGAAAGTAGTAACTTGTAATATCGTATAATTTTGGTAATTGGGCCAGCCAGATATTCGACCCATTTTGCCCTCAGTCCTCACCTTTGCGTTGCTGCCGTTTTTCAGTGGTATAAGCGACATTTCATTTTATATTATATATGGGCCATAGTCTACTCATAACGGGTTCAATCACTCTCTTTTTTTCCGGCCCACTTGTTAGATTATATGGGATTTACAAGCTACAAAAGAAGAGTAGAAGATCGAACACTGTTTAGTTAATTTAACATGATACTTGTCGAAGCCCATAGCAAACATTGGTTGGTCAATTTAGATCCGCTTGCTTATCAAGCCTATAGTAAACATACTCTATCTTTGTTTTGTTGTATGTGCACTTTTGTTTTGGTTTCTCCATTACCAAGGGTTGGTTAACCCAATACCATGTGTATGTTTTTGTTAGGCCGAGCATCTATCGCAGATCACGTCTTCAGAAAATTACAAGTCATACGTGGATGAATAAGTGTGTGTTACATTCCAGTCTAGCAGTCCGAAATCACCTAAAACTTCCGAAAGAGCAAGAAGGTTCGGAGGCGGGCTCCACTCGGAAGTTGATAATCTCATCTCGACACATCTCCCAAGGGCCAAAACACGAAACAATAAATCAATTCAAGAGGGCATATTCTCCCGCGCAGGGCGTTCACATTAACCAAGCACACGTGGAATCCAACGAATCATCCACGTCATCCAGAACCATACTAAACCACTTAAAAGGTTTTCGATAAATGGCCAAAAGTTCCGGATAAGGAACCACCACTCCGTGACGTCCTCATATATTCTTTCCTTTTTTTTTTCCCCTCCGTATTGCAAAAAACAATATTTATTTGTTTTGTCTTCCTTCTTTCCTTGATTTTGTTACCATATAAAAAGAAATTCTTGTATAGAAAATATATTTCGACAATATCACCATCGTGGGTTCAGCTTATCTTAATTTTTTCTTGGGAACCTAAATTCAGATCACATTGTATATAATGAATCGTCCGGAGCTAAAAATCGCGCGAGACGAAGGTGTAATACCACATCCACAGATTACAAGGTTAAAAACTAGTTAGTAGTTTAGTACTAAATGATACTATAATTTTCAAAAGCAACCAACAACAACAAAAAACATGGCTGCTTTAACGTAGAATAGTTTAAATTCTAAGATACGTTTTCATTTGTGTTAAAGAGTTGACTTTATTCGAGCATTATTCGACGTTAAGAAAAGAAATTGAATAACAAATTGCCTAATATTGGTACAACAAATTAGAACTATATATTGTTTCAAAGTTCAAGAGATCAGTAGATAAACCGCTGATTGATTAGTCTAAGAAAACTAAACAAATCATGTCTATCATCTCGTGACGTTCCTGAATTTATCGCCACAATAAATAACTTTTCATTTGTAGTATTTGGTTTTTCAATATTTATCTGAAAATAAGAAAAAACGATAACCTTTAAAATTCCCCCAGAAGAAAAGAAGAGAGGAAAAAAAGGCATTAAAGCGCAAAGGCAGTAAGACACACGCCATTTATAAATATAGGGCGAAGCAAATATTATAATTATCATCATCACACCAAGCTATCTCCTCGTTTTGTTAAATCTCTGAATCTCTCTCAAACTCTCTCTCTCATCGACTATGGATCCTTACAAGGTAAACGACTCTCTCCCTTTCCTCTGTCACTGCTTTTGTATTTCGCCGTCGAAACTTGTTCGAAATGTTGTTTTTAGCTTTTGTATTGCACCCGTGAGTTCATGATCTTTTTACTCTCTGGAACTGTTCGATTAGCGTCGATGCGGATTTTTTTGACTTTCGTTTAGTCGAATCTGCGAATCTAATTTAATTATGCAAATGATTCTGTCTTTTCCATTGCTCTGCGTTGATTTCTCGAAGTTGGTATGCCTAACTCGCCGATTCTAGTGGAGATTCATTTATGTCGTCGGTTTGACTTTGGTTGATTGTTTCGAATCTCTGTGGCTTCTTTTTGATATGATTGATGATTGCAGTATCGGCCGGCGAGTTCTTACAACTCACCATTCTTCACCACCAACTCTGGTGCTCCTGTATGGAACAACAACTCCTCCATGACCGTTGGACCCAGAGGTATATTCATATGTCTATCTCTTCTTCTTATGAAACCACGGATGTTTCATGTTTTTTCTATCTGTTAAGTGTTGTTGTTGTTGTTGCACTTGTGATTGTGTTGCAATGGGTTGTCTTGGCAGGTCCTATCCTTCTTGAGGATTACCATCTCGTCGAGAAGCTTGCCAACTTTGACAGGGAGCGTATTCCAGAGCGTGTGGTTCATGCCAGAGGAGCCAGCGCGAAAGGTTTTTTTGAGGTCACTCATGATATATCCAACCTCACGTGTGCCGACTTCCTTAGAGCTCCGGGTGTTCAGACTCCACTCATTGTTCGTTTCTCCACCGTTATCCATGAGCGTGGAAGTCCCGAGACCTTGAGAGACCCTCGTGGTTTTGCAGTCAAGTTCTACACTAGAGAGGTAAATTCACTTTTTTTTTTTTTTATAGCAAACTTGGTCTTTTGTCTCTCGTATGTACTAAAGCTTAAAGATTGATTCTTTGCGAGCAGGGGAACTTTGATCTTGTCGGAAACAACTTCCCTGTCTTCTTCATCCGCGACGGGATGAAATTCCCTGACATGGTCCATGCTCTTAAGCCTAACCCGAAGTCTCACATTCAGGAGAACTGGAGAGTCCTCGACTTCTTCTCTCACCACCCTGAAAGTTTGAACATGTTCACTTTCCTATTCGATGACATCGGTATCCCACAAGATTACAGGCACATGGACGGTTCAGGTGTCAACACTTACATGTTGATCAACAAAGCTGGCAAAGCTCACTACGTGAAGTTCCACTGGAAGCCAACTTGTGGAGTCAAGTCTCTCTTGGAAGAAGATGCAATCCGCGTCGGGGGTACCAACCACAGTCACGCGACTCAAGACCTGTATGACTCCATTGCTGCTGGAAACTACCCTGAGTGGAGGCTCTTTATCCAGATAATTGATCCGGCTGATGAAGACAAGTTCGACTTTGACCCTCTCGATGTGACCAAGACCTGGCCTGAGGATATCTTGCCTCTCCAACCCGTTGGGCGTATGGTCTTGAACAAGAACATTGACAACTTCTTTGCAGAGAATGAGCAACTTGCCTTCTGCCCTGCAATCATTGTTCCAGGGATACACTACTCAGACGACAAGCTCCTTCAAACCCGTGTTTTCTCGTACGCTGACACCCAGAGACACCGTCTTGGACCAAACTACCTTCAGCTACCAGTGAATGCCCCAAAATGTGCTCACCACAACAACCACCATGAGGGGTTCATGAACTTCATGCACAGGGACGAGGAGGTATGCAATATTACAGCATCGGTGTCTTTATATTTGCTGAGCTTGCAGGTGAAATATAGTTTTCTTACAAGGAGCTGTTGTTACAGGTTAACTATTTCCCATCGAGGTATGACCCGGTTCGTCATGCTGAGAAGTATCCAACTCCACCTGCAGTCTGCTCAGGAAAACGTGAAAGGGTCAGTAATCAAATCAAACATATGCTCAACTCTGTTTCAGTTTCCTGGCGATTGTTCACACAAGAAACATATGATCTGAAAGTTCAACATCTGTTTTGCAGTGCATCATTGAGAAAGAGAACAACTTCAAGGAGCCTGGAGAGAGATACCGTTCCTTCGCACCAGAGAGGTACCTATTGTTTTTTGCTTTTTTTCTGCTGATAAACAATGCATATACATGTTCTTGATGTTTTACGATTTGATTTCGTCTTCAGGCAAGAACGTTTCATCCGTCGATGGATTGAAGCCCTATCCGACCCTCGCATCACACATGAAATCCGCAGCATCTGGATCTCTTACTGGTCTCAGGTATATAATCAAAAAAATTATTTTTACTGTCATTAATTGTCTGTTTCCCTAAGCCTTAACAGTTAAAGTTGTGAAGTTTCGTAACATTTTTGACACTGATTGGTTAAATATGTGTGAAACAGGCTGACAAGTCGCTGGGACAGAAGCTGGCGAGCCGTCTGAACGTGAGACCAAGCATCTAAACGAGCGTTGCTAGCGAACAAGATTCTTGATTGGTCGTTGTGTGGTTCTAATAGGCAGAGAAGAAAGATGGAAAGAAGATGAGAAGAGATCAGATTTGCCATGATATAATCTTCATCATGTGGATCTTATGTGCTATGTTGTAATATTATCTGTTTAAAGACCGAAAATACCTTCTGTGTTGTGTTGTGACCTTAGTTTTGTCTCGTGTTCTTCATAATAATACATCAAAGATTTTATAATAATAATCGGTATTATTTGATGAGAGCTCCTTTTTCCTTACAAAACGTGAAACTAGAATTCTAGACTTATAACGAAGTCGAGTTTATTACACTAGAATGTCATGATCAAAGAAATACCTATCGACAAGGAGATATACTACTATTACACATGTTATGGACGAAAGCGCAGAGCAAGTATGAAACGAAAAGGATAGTAAATGCCATAGAATCTTTATTTGCTTTGTGTGGGTATAGAGAATTTAAAGTTGCTGTCAATATGTGCTGTAGAATTGACCACATTTGAGAAATGTTGTAGCAAAGTTGGAGTTAGGAAAATAAAATTGGGTTTGACATTTCGGCCTTTTGGGTTTATATTTGTGGCAAAAAAAAAAATGTAATTTCTCTTTGATTGTTATATTACTTTCAGAGGTGGACAACAAAAATCGTATACGCATAAGAGTTAGAGCGCAGAGCCTAGACGGGACAAGATCCATTTGCAATTCATTATGAAAAAAGTACAATCATAATTAAGAAAAAATATGGTTACATTTAGTTGTTCGATAATGCAAACAGAAACCCAAACTTCTTCTAGAGATAAAGAGAGAGAGAGAGAGAAAAAAAAAAAGAATCACGAAATAGTTTTCCCCTAGAAGAGTTTCACAAGCAAGATTACGAGATTTGGTTCGTACAAGCACTAGTAAATTGAATGGACCAAAAAACTCTCTTTTCGTCTAGGGCTACAAATATTTCAACTCGTCTGATTTTACCTGAAGAGGCATTGGCTTTCCTCTCTCTCAGTAGAGGGTAAAACCAAAGAAAGGGCTGATGACAATTCCCAATCCAAGACCAATTGCCACAAGAGACGAAACCCAAGTTAGCTTCTCTGTGATCCGTGGAACCTTCTCTTTCAACGCCTCACTACAAGACCCAATAAACGCTGTGTAGCTTCCCATAGCGATAACCGTACCAACCAGAAACATTATCAGAAACGCAGACCCGGCTAACCGAGAAGGCAGAGCTAATGCAGGCAGAACAATCATCAGAGCATCCGGTTGTAACCCGTGAACCACTCCAGTTGCAAATGTAGCAAACCCGATTTTCTTCTTTTTGGGCGGCGACAAGGCTTCTTTCTCTGTTGGTACCATGCCGCTGAGGTCGGTTTCTAAGGCGACACAAGGTTCTGGGACTTCGGAAGCTTCTTTGATTCCCATAGCCCCAATGATGACAAGTGTCAATCCCACGATTCTTGTACCCCAAGTTTGCAACACTTCGATGTGAAGCCGGTCTTTGAGTAGCAGGAACAATAAACCGAAGATGACTTGACCAGCGTCGTGCCCACATCCCCAGAGAGCTCCAACAGCAGCACTCTCCATTCTGGTGCGTCCGATTGAAAGCGGAGCTAAAGCAGCGAGGTGATCAGGTCCCGAGAGGGTATGTAAGCAACCGGCGAGGAAACCAGTCCAGGCACTTGTTAGCCAGCCGGATTTAGCTGCAGTTTGAAAGCTGGCAAAAGCAGGTGGTGCAAGAAGAGGGTTAAGCAGAAGCACAGCTACTGCAGAGATTAGTATGACCGTTCCAGAAGATAGTGCCTGCAAAGAAACACAGCCGTGAGACGGCATAAGAGAACAGCGGAAAAAAAAAGCACAATGTAAACGAGACAAACAGACCAACCATGGATCTTACAAGCTCAGAAAGGAGTTAACAAGACACTGCCCTTATCAAACAGTTACAAAGTCTCTAAGCTTTTGAGTTATAGATATCAAATGAAGCTGCTAAAGAATCAATTATAGTTACAAAGTCTCAACCTTTGAAATCACAAAATGGGAAAGATCAGAAATGGATTGCAGAGAAGTTGAAATTAGGGGATCGCAGTATCTAACAAAGAAATACAAAGTAGAATGTCAACAAAATTGTATTAGTTCAAGAATCCTAGAACTAAGAGAACCTGATCCCATGATATTCTTGAAAGATGTATCCCAACATAGATAACCCTACAAGATTGGAGCTTTTCAATTTTCTTGGAATCTTTTTTAAAAAGTTAACTATATACCAATTTCGATTCCTACCCTATCTCTCAACCAATCGGATCAAACCCCATTTAAAACCCTTAAACCCCAAATCTACAATTTAACCCAAAGCTCATCCAAAAACAAAAACAAAAACAGGAAAGCTAGTAAGAGTGAATTGAGTAATCTAGAAAAAACCCATCGATTCGTAATTTACGCTGATCAAAACGTAAAATTGAATACCTTTCGCTGCTCAGAAACTGTATTCACGATCCGTGGGAGAAATCCAGGATTAGGTTTCGATCCTCCCGCTTCGGGAGACGAAGAAGGAGACCCATTCAAGGAATTCATAGCTATATTAGAACCCTTAGGCGCACAAGCCGATTGGTTCTGGAAACAGTTGCAGGAAATGGAACTGACTCGGCGAGACTCGGGCCGGTACGAGGAGACGAAGCCCAGGCTCGATGAGCGGAGACGAGGAAGGAGAGGAGAAGCCCTCGAGGGGAATTTGGAAGGAGAAATCGTGGAAGAAGACGATGGTTGCAGAAGCCTCTCCATGGCGTCTCCTTCTCTCTCCGCGACAAAACTCCGAAGCAAGAGAGTCTCAAACTAAGAAAGAAAAAAGGAGTACGTGCGCTTCTGTTTAAAAGGATATACGGTTTTTTTGAAGAAGTAAATATTTTGTTCCTTTGTAATAAAATATAATCACTTAGCAAAAATAAAATAACAAAAGTAATCACATCGATCTTTGGATTGCATAAAAATGCTTAATTTCGAATATTCGACAGTTTAAGTAAGCTGAGTCGACAATTCATTGTTAAAAAACCCGACCTACCTACTAATATGCTCACGTTAATGGGCAATGAGACAAACGAACGAGTATTTTTTTTTTAACATGCCAAAGTTAGATCTAACTTTATCATAAAAATGTAGCCATTTTGATATAGTAATTTGAATGTATATCATAAAGTTCCAAAACCCATGGTGTAGCCAGTTCCATCATATATGTAAATTTACTTGGTCAGGCCAATAAATAAGAAGGAAAAGCATTAGCTTGTCTTGAAATGTCAAATATTTCGCCTAAACAAAAGAAAAGAAAGCAACGAGATATGGAATCCACGACGCAATCAATTTTTCTTTTTCTTCCCTGACTCGTCTGCTTGTATGATAGTATTACCTAATGCCTACCTACATATCCTAATTACCCAACTTACATTTTCAATATCTAATTCTTTTTATTTATTTATTTTTAATATCCATTTAGAAAGGCACGTCGTTCGTTTTAATCTACGTACGTGCGTCGCGTATATGAAAATGGTGCAGTCGTAAGACAATAATCGAAATGTTTTATGAGCTTATAAAGGCTTCTACGTGGCCAGATATGAAATACGTGAGCAAAATAACTATCTAAAACATTAACGTTTAGGATAATTGCAACATAATACCTCAATTATTTATATTTTGCAAAAATATCCCTTCTGTATTCGCAACTCTACGAGCAGTGGCGTGGCGCACATCGGCCACACTTAAATCCCTTAAAATAGCTAATAATCTTTTATGAGGAAAACAAACAACACGCGTATACAATTACAAAGTAGAATACTTCTGCTTTACGAGGAACAAAAGAAGGCTGCTCCACAAGCACATTTAAATAAGCTAGTTGGGTTTGATATGATCGAGAAATGAGATCTTGAATCTTATAGGTGTAGATGTAGTAGAGTTGTGGATGGATGTAATTTGATTCCGTGTGCGAATACGAGTACTTTAATCAAGTTAGTTAAATGGAATTGCCATGGTTAGTTTATAACTATAGTTAAAATAGTTAGTTCGGTTTGGCCAAGTTAGCAAGTAGTCAACTTCTGTATAAATTAGACCAATTGCGTCAAAGAGTATTATAGGATGAATATATACAGACATTACCTTTTCTTCTTTGTGTTTTCTATTGTCTACTGACTATAGAGAATAGATGTTATGAAAATGTTGTGCTGCCATGTTGTAGTGAAGAAGTCGTAGAGAAAATTATTTAGAACGACATCAACGAGTGCATGAGTGTGATTGAACCGGTCCAACAACAATTATGGAAGGTAATGGGCCGGCCCATGGGTCAATATGTAGTTATACACTCTTGTTTCTGAGAGTTTTGGGGAAAGTAAGACCTACACCAAGAATTGGGGATTAGATAGATCTTCACTAGATTTGTAGCTTTTCGAGAGACTAATTTGGGCCTTAGCCATAGAAGACTCTAACCCATAATTATATTAGCAGAGCTAATGACACGAAACACCCTACAAACTACAAGGCTACAACAATTATCTGTTCAAAGTTCCAAACCTAGATCAAGACCGGACCGCTGGGCCTCGATTGTTTAATTGTTTTTTACGTTAAAAGATTTTATAAATTTTCAACTAAAAGTGATAAGGTATAAATGCAAACAGATAGTATAAAATTAAAACAATTAAATATTTAATATTCAAAATCAATGGAAAGTAGACAATTCTCCATCATCAATAGTTTTCAAAATCTTTTTTTTTGAGACTGTGAATCCGGAGTAATAAAATACTATAACAGTACAGGCGAGGAAAATTTTGCATTTGAAACTATTGAAATCCTAATCATCTCAACTATATATATATCACGTAAGAAATGTTGCAAGTTATTATAGATCCTATATTGTGCACATAATCCAATTAAGTTGTCTATTGCAAAACTTTTGAGTAAAAAAAAAAGTTGAATAATACTATTGACAAATTGTGTATGGGTATTTATATAAACTAGTACAACCTCTTATAGACCCTACATTATAACTAGAATATAATATTTATAGGTACTAGGGAGGATCTAGAAAACCTAGGTAGCACAGATCTGTCCAAACAAAGATCGAGAATTGATGATGGAAGAAGGCTCAAGGTGTTCAATGAAACATGTTTCTGTTTAGGAAAGCGCGAGAACTCTATCCTATGGCAGGCCCAACTGTGATTCTCGCCTATTTTTCATTTTTTAAAAAAGCTTTAAAGAACAAAAACACTAATAAAATGTTGAAATACTTTTTATTGTGCTCTCTTGTCACTGTACTTATTGATTATTTGAGCAACCCAATAATAATAACCTACAGCTTCTTCCAATACGCGTGTCTACGGACTCTACCCCCACCTCCTTTCTCCGTTTCACCGAAATTCATTTTTTAGTCCTTTCGTTGGTTTCACAAAAACGATACTACTTACTTTAGTTTTTTATGTAAATACTTTAAGATATTAAAAATGTAATTAAATTAATAAGAAACATTAAATAAATTGAATGAGTATCGGCAGGTCAGAAATATTTATAAGTACTTTATACGGAAAAGTTAAGCAATTATTGGAAAAATCAAACATAGAAAGATATGTACATAATTACTAGTATATACATGACAATTTCTTTTTTAAAAAAGCAAATTTTATGAAAAAGAAGGAATAGCATAAGAGTTAAATTCATTACATAAAAGGAAAATATGAATTATGTTCATCAGAATCCAGCTGGATTTCTTCTTTCCATTGATGCAAAAGAAACAAAGAAACAAACAAAAGCAGAAAAAGAAAAAAACCCTAATCAGAATTTACTTCTTGATATCCTTTTACTATTCTTAAAATCCTAGTCTAACTTTCCCTTTTTTCCCCTAAACTTCTCGAAAACCACCAAATTACCCTGCCACGTCATCTACCCGGAGTAAAAATCTCTCCGTTCATCGGACCAAAAGGCTTTTCCACCGATTGCACCAATTTTCTCAACGGAAAACAGTTTTCTCCTAGAAAATGAAGGCCTCGATTCTGTTTTTCTTGGGAGCACTACAGATCGGACAGAGAACGAGGCCGGCCTCGCAATCCGTGCAGCAACAGAGATGCCTACACGGCAGAAACAGCACTCTCGTTTCTCCGTTAGACCCGCAATTCCAGCAACAAGTGCTCATCTTCTTCGCCGGCAAACAATCTCCGTCGTCGCCGCCGCAGAACGACCCTTCGTCCTCCGCCGTCGCCGCCGCTGCGTCGTTGTGGCACGTGGCGGCTCTCTCTCGAACCTGTTCGAGCGTCGAGTTGAGCGTTGCGACCATCGCCTCGTTCTCACGAGCCATCCTCTGCCACGTTTGATTCTCCATTTCCATTTTCCTCAAGAGATCTTCGAGTTCCATGTTCTTGCTCAACGCTTTCGACATCTCTTCTTCCTTCTGCGTCATCAAAACCAAAGCTTTCGCTTCCATTTTCCTCAAGATCACCTCCATCTCTTGCTTCCTCTGTTCTTGCAACACATATCTCAACCTCTCGTTCTGCTTTTCATAAAAAGATCAAACTTTTAATCAGTGCCCATGTTTTTAAGAATCAAATCTTTCGGTGCGATGGAACTGACCACGAACCTGTATTCTGATGAACTGATCGATCTCTTGCTTCTGTTTCTCCATATGAGCGACAAAAAAGTTCTGAGAACGAGACTGCTGATGTTGTTGATGGTGAAACAGAGCATGTTGGTTGAAATCTTTCTGCGTCTGGAGATTAGTATCGTTCATGTACGACTGATCCACTCCGATTCCGCCATTGTTGCTGATCAAAGAGAACTCGGACCCACCAGTACCGATCAACGGGAAGCCGATTTGGTTCGCATTCGAAGCGTTGTAATTCAACTGCGCTTGTATCGCCATCTCTTTTCCCGCCAAGACAGAGAAGAAAAGCTTCAAGCCTTGAGTTTTATTGATCAAAGAGAGATGAAGAAGAAGAAGAAGAAGAAGAACAGAGGAGAGAAGTAGAATCGATCTTTCCTGATTAATAAAGAGGAATCAAAAAGCAGGAAACCGACTCCGATCCGCTTGTTTCTCGGGAAATAAACTTTGGTTTTCAATACAATGCATGTAACCTCTGCACAATACCCACCTTATAAATATATACAGTATATATCTGTCGATTTGTATTGATGAGAATCGAAGAAAAGAAAACAAAAGATGAACGGAGTAAAGTAACTGAAAAAGTTGAAAAAGAGAGAGAGAGACTTTGTTGGGTTAATATTTATCGGACACTATTATTATATATAGATAGTTAAAAGTTCTGTTTATTATTTTTATATTAACTCTAAAGAAACGACGTACACATGCTGATTATGTGACTGAACTATCTTTTATCTTTCCAAGGTCAGAGATTTTGCCAGAGCCGTTTTGTCTTTTTATTTAGTACTCCTACTAGTTTTTTTTTTTTCTTAATTGATTCTTTCTCGGCTTTTTCGATAGTGTGAAAAAGATACAAGTCCAAGTGGAATTATGGCAGGGCACAGTTTTTCTTTTTATTTAATTTTCTCTGATTTAAAATTTATTGTTTACTCTGAATTGGTCAGTTGAGTCATCTGGAACGCCTGAATTATATGATATTTTTCTATTTTTTACCACTGTTTTCTGTCTTTCTATTTATAAAGTAATTGTAATTTTCTTAGTCAAACGATGGCCGATTTACCCATTATTTTGTTCTAGAAAAGGTTATCTATACTATTAAGGGAGGATACATCTACCTAAACAAGGTTGTTTGGACCCTTGGACCAATTCATTAGGTATTAATTATGTTACTGATTATGCTTAAAATTTAAATCAAAAATAAATCAAAAATAAATCAAAACTAAATCAAAACTGAATCAGATGATATCTTTTTAAATGAAACAAAATGGAAACTTCCTTTTAAAAATATTGGATTTTAGATATTATGGAAAAAAAATTATGCAACAAGATTTGACTATATATAAATAATTTTAATATTAGATTTCGTAATACATATATTTCGTAAATTTTAATATATATTTTTAGTTTAGAAATGAATATTTGATACATAACATATTAAACTAACAGATTAACTTATTTTATTTTTATAAATGTGAAACTGCATTCATTTCATAATAGAAATTAGATTGATATATTTTCAGTTTAATAAAAAAATATAAAAAATTATTCAATATTTATATTATTCGATTATATAATTAATGGGTTCGGATTAATATTGTTTCAGTTGAGCGGGTTGAGATTATAACATAATCTAAAATAAATATCTTTCATATATTTCATCTTCTTCAATTTTTTTTCAAAATACTATTAATTGTGAAAATACTAAAATAAATATATATCTATAAAACGAAAAATGGAAATCCTATAATATATATATATATATTTCATAAGTATGGTTAAATTATTAAATCAAGTGGTAAATGTAAATAAAGTAACTTAGTACACAAATTATTTAAATTTAGAATTAGATAAAAGCTTTTAGTTTAATAAATTTTAAATGTTATAAATTATTCAATATTTACGTTAATTGATAATCTTATGGACGGGTTGGAATTGATGTTTTTAAGAAATGATTTTTATTGCACGGTTAATTATCAAACTTGGAAAGATTGTATACCACTATAAAATATTTAAAATAACGAAAAACAAAATAGAAAAGTTGTTCGCTAACGGGATAAAATATAGTAAATTATATGATACATCTATAGTAGAAAAATTAAGTTGTTCGCTAACGGGATAAAATTTGTTTCAGTTGAACGGGTTGAGATTATAACATAATCTCAAATAAATATCTTTCATATATTTCATATTTTTAATTTTTTTTTCAAAATACTATTAATTGTGAAAATACTAAAATAAATATATATCTATAAAACGAAAAATGGAAATCCTATAATATATATATATATATATTTCATAAGTATGGTTAAATTATTAAATCAAGTGGTAAATGTAAATAAAATAACTTAGTACACAAATTATTTAAATTTAGAATTAGATAAAAGCTTTTAGTTTAATAAATTTTAAATGTTATAAATTATTCAATATTTACGTTATTTGATAATCTGATGGACGGGTTGGGATTGATGTTTTTACGAAATGATTTTTATTGCACGGTTAATTATCAAACGTGGAAATGTTGTATACCACTATAAAGTGAGTTAAAATAATGGAAAAAATAGAAAAGTTGTTCGCTAATGGGATAAAATGCATTAAATCATACGATACATCTATAGTAGAAAAATTAGATTTTAGATATTATGGTAAACAAATTATGCAACAAGATTTAACTATATATAAATAATTTTAATATTAGATTTTGTAATATATAGATATATTTCATAAATTTTAATATATTTTTAGTTTAGAAATAAATATTTGATACATAACATATTAAACTAACTGATTAACATATTTTACTTTTATAAATGTGAAAATGCATTCATTTCCTATTAGAAATTAGATTGATATATTTTCAGTTTAATAAAAGTAAAATATTTAAAATTATTCAATACTTATATTATTCGATTATATAATTAACGGGTTTACGAAATAGACGATTTAAGATTTAGAGTTTAGGTTTATGATTTAGGGTTTAGGGTTTGTGAATCTAAACCCTAAACCCTAAATCTTAAGGATTTTTGAATCTAAACCCTAAATCCTAAATATTAAACCCTAAACCTTAAACATTAGACCCTAAATTGTAAACCCTAAAACTTAAACTCTGAATTGTTTACCCTAATGGAAGATTTGTCCTAAAAAGGTTTAGAGTTTATAAAGCTTTATAAAAGAGTGTAAAAATGAAAATGATTTTTTTAGAAGTACAAAACTGAAAAGTGTACCAAAGAAACCGTATTTTTTAAATTTCCATGAAAATCATCCCGCGCTCTCACAGTACGACAAAATAATTTATGAATTCACATCATAACTTTAAAGTATAGTTTAAATTTTTTTATAAATTATAGTTATATCAAAAAAAATTTATAAATAAAATAAATGTATGTTTTTAATAGCAAAATTATTAATCATATCCCGCGCACTGACGCGCGGGTCCGGATCTAGTGCCATTGTAAGGGAAAAAGAAACAGCCCACCACTATTGTTACAAATAATTGACGTTAAGTTTTTTGTTGTTATCCACAACCATCGGCTTTTAATTTAGATGTGCACAAGAAACAAAAGTCGGAAAAAAACAAATATTTTTATTTTTATTTACAGCTCATTATACAGACTCTTAGATTAATAATTTTACACAAACACAGACATTTTCTTTTTATATAAATATATTTTGTGTTGCTTTTTATAGTATTAGACAAATTAAACCATTTCTATAGTAAATTTCAGAGACATTGACTTTTGTAAAATGTTTGGTTAGTTTCTTAATAAAACGCGGCAGATTTAAATTCATTGTTATTCAATGAAATCATAGATCCAAAACGCTCTAGTTGACCCACTGAGGATTTTCTGGTCAAAAATGGCTAAGCAATTAAAAAAATTCATTTAATTGAAATTACAAATCTCCTTCTCTAAATAATTTTTTATTGGTCGGATGATGAAATATGCAATCGATAAATGAACTCTTATAGAAATAAAAGAAACCAAGTCTGATGGAACGTTATCTTTGGGTCACCATGGAAATTCAAACTTTGAATATATAAATCTATGATAATTGGTCTGAGGAAGCAACTATAGTTATTCTCCCTGCTCTGGAATGACTAGAAATTGCTATTTTCCTATGAATTAATGTTTGCAATTTGACTGTGCATGTTTGCTCTTAGATAATAAAAAAATTTTAAATATGATTCTACATTTATTGGAAAAATAAAAGTTAGCATTTTAAAAGATATTTCTCATATAGTGGAAAAAATGAAGATATTCCCTATTTCTAATAACTATTATTTGTAATTTTTATTAGTATAACACATATATTATCAACCAAGTAGTTTTGAACATTCCATTGGTAATATCTTGACTCTTAGGAATAGATTAAACATTAAAGCATGTTGATTGATCTTATATCCGTTGCTGGTAGGGCTATAGCCTAGAACATGGTCATGGTTCCGCAAAATTGTGTGCAACATATGCGTTGGTCACTTGGTTCCATACATTCCGTTGCGTATATAGGTTTCACAAAAGCGTCGAAGCGCTAAAACAATGACTCGTCTATGAGAATTAACACCACTAATCTGAATATTGGACTTTGATTAAGATCTTTCTACCTTGTGGTATTCTTTAATTTTGTCGAGCAACAGTTGACAACGTATTTTCATATGAAACGAAGTTACAGCTCTCTCTCCTTTTTTTATTACGAAACATATAAAATGGCGATAAAGAATAAATGGAAAAGAAAATCCTAGGACAAACAAATATGTAACGATTTAATAACAAATGCCGAGTTAGTTATCAACTTTGCCGTTTAGACTTTGGATGCATGTTCCCCGTTTTACTTGGATATACGTCACTATAATTGCAACCTTCAGGCCAATTATAATTTTTTTTTATACTTGTTCACATATAGATATAGTTATCAGACAATGTCCAAAACGAAATAGTAAAATATAAAGTTTCATTATGTTAGGAAAGTGCGTCAACCAAAACTCATTCTGTTCAGGAGTTGAGATAAATGATTTTTTAGAAATGAGATATCAAAATGTATTAATCCCTCTAATCTATTATTTGTCAGCAGATTTAACATCTATACAACTCGCTTAAAGTACTCGGTTAAACAAATTAGCACACAAACGCAATATGAATAACTGCAAATTTAGATTATACCACGTATCTGTGAATTGTTCTTAAGTCGAGAAACCATATAGTATATTCAACAATTTTAATACAAATCAACGCCGTATTCTATAAAAGAGGAAAAAGACAATTGTAAGACATGTAAAAAGACAACGAAACGCAAAACTATTTAGGGGTTGAATGTTTGCAGAGTTCGAAACAGATTTTGACTTTTGATTTTACAAAAACCACTTTATTAGCCATTCAAAATTTTGGAAAAAATGATTCCCTAAATTTCAGGAAAACTAGTCTTTAACAGTTTTTATCATTTTATACATAAAAACCAAAAACCACAATTTATGGATTTTTGAAATGGTTGCCGTAAGTTTTTTCTTTTTTCTAATTTTTATGCATATATTGTTACTTATTATTAATTAATAATTAACTTAGTGCTATTTTCTGTATATAAAGAAAAGTTCATACTAAATAAAGTATTTGTTAAGAAAATTTAAAAATCTCATTTCTACAATTTAAAATAATATACTTGTTTCTTTAAAAATTTATAAACTAACATCTATAAAAGAAATATTTACTTATAAGTTTGTGGGAGTAAGTATTTTTCTAATAAGATTATGACAAAAATATTATATATTTATTTTCTGGGTAACTTTAGCTTAACATTTTGATATTTATGAATAACATAAATTTATATATTTAAATGAATTTTGAAGTTAAATAATTGAATTTAAATTATAAGCATTTGAAATATGTTGTAGGTATTGATTTTTTTTTTCATAAAGGTCTTTTACTATTGACATATTGCTTTATTAATAATGCTATTTTTTAAAAAAAATGGCAAAAACCAAAATCTAAAAAGAAATACCATTCAGGTTTTTTAAAAAACTAAAATCTACAGAAAAATCAAAAACCAAAAATCGAAAAATCAAAAGCCAAAAACCATAATCTAAAATCTAAAAACTAGTTAAATTAGATGTGTATTGGTTAGTCGTCGTCATGCATTTATCTGTCTAGAGAACTGGAAATACACGTTTCTTGCGGTTACATACTCATTTTTGGAAAATTTCAATTTATCGTTTAATCCATATCATATTTGATAGTGTATGTGGAAGATTCTTTGACGGAAACCGATAAATGAACAATTAGTTTTCCAACTTAACAGGCGATATCGAGAAAGTTGTAAACTTGTCGTAGTTTGATATGATTATGGTTATAGTTAGGGACTTTATTTTTATTTTGACCAAATAAATTATATATTTTTTCTGTTTGATGTGTGTGTGCGGTGTGCCTGTTCGCTGGTCAATATGAGCACTGACCGATACTCACCAACGAACCACTCACAACAAATTTTTATATATAATTAGAAAACTATTTTCCTCCATCTGCACACCTAATGTCACGTGGCATTTTAATTTTGAGTCTAAGAAAAAAATAAAATGAGAAAATAGTGTCTGGTGGACTCGAACTCGGATAGAGAGAGTATTAAGCATAAGCCTATAACCACTGGACCATGTTGTTTCATTAACAATGTTTACCGAAACAAATATATAAACAATACTCCCTCTATTTCTAAATGTAAGATCTTTTGAAGGTTTTTCTTTGTTTCAAAATATAAAATCTTTTGATTTTTCAATGCAAATTTTACCTTTACTGGAGAGTGTTTAACCAATTATATTTTAAAACAGTTTTTATGATTGGTTAAGTTATGTTTATTTATATATTAAATGCTGCTTTTTGCACAAAAGTTATTTTTCTTAATATGTGTGTTTTTAGCCAAAAAAATCTTATATTGAGAAACAGAAGGAGTATTATAGTAAAATATTTTCAAATTTTTATTCGATTAATCCCCGAATAATCTCTGATTATTTGGGAACTCGTTAGGCCCGACTAACGCCTAGCGAGTTCCCAAACCTTGGTTAACACTAACAAAAAATACATTCGTTAAACAAGTTGATGAGAAGTGAATAAAGAATTCGAGCTATAATACATTCCGATAACACTAATAAAAACTATTTGATTACAAATCATAGTTTACTATAATTTTAGATTTAACAACTTTTTATATATAAAATACAATAAGTGTGTAGTATTTAATAATGATCTTTAATCCGAATAAAAAGATAGAATTGATCCATTTTAAAATGATTAAAATGTCATACAAGAAAAATTATAATATCCAGAGGTTTTCAATGGAGAAGTACATTCTATCAAGAGATAATTCATGAGTTTTTTATATAAAAAGAGACAATTCATGAGATCGTCTATGGTCACATAAACAGTTTTAATATTTGAATGTAAATATAGTTTTATCAGTAAAATTTGCAACAGAAAGTTTTATGAGATATAGTTCTAGCCATGAAGAAGTGAAAAACTATATCTTGCAATCCTCAGTAATTAATCTTATATTGACATAAAAACGTGGAAGAGTTAAAAAAAATGAAAAAAATATCATTAGATAAATTTAATAAAAAAATAATTATATTAATATATTGATACAAATAAACACATAAAATAACAATAATTATTACCTTACTATATAAATTAGATTACATATTCAACAGAAACAAAAACAAAAATAAGACAAACATATACCTCTTGCAAAGAGAAAGAAAGAGAAGTCATTATGGTTAGACATCATCTAGGTTCTGAGAGGTGTTCAAATACTGGATAAGGGACTATCACCTACAGGGTACAAATAAGATAATAAGATATCAACACTAAAAAATGACGCGTAACAAATAGGTGTGAATACGCAAAAGAAGGTAAAAAAAAATATCAAGGATTAATTGGCCGGTTTGTCTGGGACAAATAATGTATTCTTAAAATACACATAAACAGACAAATAAATATTAAAATATTCTAGATTGCATAATTTTATTATAACTATATATAATAAGAAGGAAATAAATATATAATCGATGGAATAGACTCCGCGCATACGCGGAATTAGCAGCTCTACTAGTACTTATAGTCAGAGACTTGCTTTAGCAGCTTAACTGTTTTATGTATATACGTTGTAGTACACTTTGTGGCTGTAAAATATTTTTAAATAATTTATTTATTACAGCTATTCGGCGAATCCCTAATATTCAGAGATTAATGAGAACACTTTCTAATTGTAATTTGCATAGGCAGATAAAATAACTTAGGGTTACCTATTAGACCTGCCAAAGTCAATATAGAAATGTTGGTTTAGGAGTATTGCGTGCAATCCATGCAAGACCTCAACCTGAAGTTATTAAAATAAATAAAACCTCAACCTCAGGATCGTGAACTTTTTCTGTAGAATCGAGATTCTTGTTTAAAGTTCCTATTAAACGCAATTCTATTTTTTTTTATTCAAATCAAATGAATAATATCCACTTTGATGTTCATGCTTCCACCTGCAGATTCTTGACACTAGGCTATAGGCATAAAATTAAGTGGTTCCGGACGTCTATCTCTCACGGTGCAAAGTTACCAAATCGCTAATATTTAGACCAAACTGTACTTCAAATCTTCAACTGAAATACTATAGATTATGAATTGTTTTCTACTAACAGGGAGTATGAGACCTCATAACAAAATCTAGATTAATCTCAAAACGTAAAAAGTTTGTTTTTCCCAAATTTACCCAAAAATCCAGCATATTAATACAACTGTGTGATTATGCGTAATGATAAATCTGGTCCAGTTTGTTTCACTTAATATACAACTAGGTAGTAACCCGCGCCATGTGCAGAATAAAAAATTTATATAAATATTAATTAAATATAATTTTATAGTCATTTATATAGATATATAATGTGATTTCAACATTTTCAAATTTTTTTAAAATTGTATATTAATAATGCAAAACAATTAAATCATATATAGGATGACATTGCTAAAAAATCAGTTATTTGTATATCATTACTGATCAAATAGAAAATTATGGTATATTATTTATATCTGAATTTATTTCTAAATTGATATGAATAGGCATAAATTCAACTACTATATGTTTATTTAATTAAATGTATGGTTACTTATTTTAATCTATATTATTAGTTAAGTTTAGAAATAGAATAATTTTTCATTACCATAATTTTATTACTGATTGGTATCAATACAAATCAAATATTTTATGTTGATATATTTTAGGAAATTTGAATTATGTTTAAATACAATGAAATTTATTATAGCTGTAGTTATATACTATAATAAATATATCTGATAATCATGGTAAGTTGATATAAATTAGTGATTTTTATTTATATATTAAAATTGCTTGTAAGTTGCTTTTTAAGAAAAATAATATATACTTTTTATTATATTATAATCTTTAAGAAAAATAATATATACTTTTTATTATATTATAAGATTATAATATAATATTAATAAATTAAAAGTATTTATAAGTTTTATATTAAATAAATATTAGAGAATTATAAATATATAATATAAAATTATGTAAATAAATTATTATGAAGTGATATAGTTATTATTGTAATTCATAAATATAAGTTAAAACGAATAACTATACTGAAATATAATATATTTTTTTCATGTAAAAGTTATTTAATAAACATGATATATATATTAATATAAAATTATTTGATTATATTGGTCAAATACATAATTAAAGTTATATATTTTTTGAATGAATAAATAACATGTATTTTAATTAGAGTATATGATATATATCATAGTTTTGATTATGTAATAGTGGTAATTAATATAAGTGATCAAATCATATAATAGTATTATATGTAATTAATATAAGCAAGGATGGCACTCTTGTAATAAACACATAAAGTAAAGGTTAGTCTTTTAAAAAAGATCCTCAAATAATATATATAGGGGATTTACCGAACATATATGGATATGCCTAGGCTCTATTGCCGTTTGCTATCGCATTATATGCTATAAATATGAAACAATGGCTCGCAAATTACAAGCATAAAACATAAGTTAAATGCAATGAGAGCCTTTTTTGTAACAAATCTTATATATATATATATAAGGTAAATGCAATTATTAATTAATCATATGTTGATATTAAAATTATTTTATAGTTCAGTTTCTTTGATGGGTTGGCTTTTGGACGGTAATAAAAGGAAACATGGAGAGAAGGTCCATATTTATGAATTATGACATAATACAAGCCAGAGGAATGGAGCAAACCATGTGAAATCTTTCAACTATAAGTCTATAAAATGTCTCTCTCTGTTCTCAAATAAGTATTATAAATATGTATATATATTAATATGATATGCTTTAGATATTGGATGAGTTAGAGACACTTGTTGGCTACTATTGTTATCATCCGAGTGTGTGTCGCCTGTTTCTTGGGAGGTGGATGTGTTGTTTTGTTTCCCCCTAAAAAAAAGAATAGAAAACCCAAAAAATAAATAAAATAATAAAGGACAAAACACCCACAAAATCCCCACCAGTTGTATTTGCCAACACGTTTGCGATGCATTGCATCGTCCACATATCCATAGTCCAATACTTAGCTAGCCATAATCGCCAATTGTCTCATTTCTAATCCCACTTTCTTATAACATGGTGATTAGTGATCAAGTACACGTAATGCGAGTCTCTGATCTGGACGTTTATGGAGGCTGCTAAACTCAAAAGCACTGATAGGACAGGCCTAAGAGAAGTATACCGGTAAACCTAAAGGGCATCGCCAACAAAAAAAAAAAAAGTATTAGATAGACCAGCCAGTAGACAGAAAAGTAAAACATACCAAAACGATAATCACGTGGTCCAATCACTCGATTAACCAGAAAATTCAGCCACACACATTAGACAATCCTCAAACCCAAGGTTCTTTGAGAAAAAAAATCTTTTGATATAAAATATCCAAGAATTTTTTTATACAAGATGAATTCCGGCTTAAGATCACATATAATAATCAAATTTTAAATTAACCAAAGTAACTGCAATAATTAAAAAAATATTGTGAAACTAAAAACACACATAAATTTATAGCATAATTTTTTGTACAGAAAATAAAAGATATGATGGTTATGAATAATGTGAAAAATAAACTTCTAATTTTGGCTGGAATTAGACTGAACCCAAAATTTTGGTTTCTGGTTTGGTTTTAAATTTTCCATAGATATAATTTTTATTTGAGTTTAGTTGCTTAAAATTTTAGTTCGTTTGGGATCGAATTAACCAGTTTAAAATAAATTTTAGAAAATAATTAAATTATACGAAAATTAAACTGCTTTAAATCAAAATTAGATTGGTTTTTATTAGTATCCAAATTTAACTGAACGAAATGGTCTAAAGTTAATAAAAAAAAATACTCAGATTAACTTTTTTAATCAAATTAAAAATAAGAAAAATTGTTTAATTTTTATTGTGAAACTTAAAACTAAAAAATAACTGATAATAAACCTAACCAAATAAAATTTGGTTAATTTGGTAATTTGGTAATTTTCTAAAAATATTTTGATTAACTGATAATAAAAAAATTGGTTTGATTCAATTAACCGAAATCGCATTTGGAAAACATCATAAATTAAAAATCCCAACTTTAATATATTTTTTTCCTTTGCATGTAATTATTTTTCAAGTATATTCATGATGAATTCATGATTCATTTGCGATATAACTGAATCACGTCGTGACATTAAAACCAATACATTTGCGAGAAGAAACTTTGTTTTGCTAAATTGATAAAAATCTTTTTTTTTGACTTAACCTAAGACAAATCTAAAGCAACATTTTTCTTACAAATTTAGAACACGCATGTTTCAGAAGTAGTTGACTTGACTTGAAACTTATTTTTCATAGTTGTTGCATTGTATAATGATTTAATGGTTGAAACAACAATAATAAGTGGTGCGATTTCTTCGCTTCATATTTTCAAAGACATAAGTATTTATATATTGTTTGCTTATAATATTTATATATTTAAGAATTATATTGAAAAATAGATCAATTAGTTTATAACTTTGTATTATGTAAAAGATTTTATTAATATCTTTATGGTGATTATATAAGGTCTATACTGTATAACTAGATGTTATAAGTTTTTGTGTTAAAGGTTGTTTTCCCACAATTCAAAATTGAGAATGTGTAACTATTTGAAATTGATAATTTTGACGTATCTTGCGTGTTTTCTTATTTTGTTTATTTGGTGTGTGAAAGAAAAGAAAAAAAAAAAGAGGAGAAAAAAACCTATCTGCAGCTCTATTTACATTGATACATAAAATGTAATTGAGATATCTTATGGATGATATTTTCTAGCGTAGTTATTTTTTTCTTTTCGCGTAGTTTATATATATGGATACGTTTGATTAAATGAAACACGATTTGTTGATTTTTTTTTAAAAAACACGATTTGTTGAATTCCAGCCACCATTATTTATTATTAAGTGGAACACGATTTATCTAAACATCATCGCGTGGTATCTACTACCAATTTGTGCATGCTATATATACACTGATACACACGCACGATTGTGTTATAATTTGATAGTATTATTTTGTAAGTTGGTCAGTTTAGTCAGGTGAAAATTGAATATTGATAGACGTCAGGAAAATGAACAGATGACAACAAAGTGGTCATAAATCACTGTAATCAGGGGATCTCTCGACTTTTTTAGTTTTTTCCCCTAACAAAAGAGAGGATCTCGAATATTTCGTGGTTTGCGGTGAAAGTAGACATTGGCCTAATTTACTTTTGAAAATCCTTGCACAAAACGACACCGACCCGACAACTTTTTTGTTTCGTCCGAGAAGATAGTTTAATACTACCATCTAATTCAAGCCCGTAGCCTTTACTCAATCCGTGTTTACGACGAAGTTTCCTTTAAAAGTATGTGTTGCATGATGTAAATGCGTGGATTAATAAGTCAATAGTACTATACTATACACTATACAGTCGGCTACACGTAAAAAGTAAAGCCTTGCATTGCGTTCGATCAAAATTGTCACATACGCATCGTGACAGCACCACTCTCATTTCCACCCAATTCCCGTGTTTGCCGATTGGTCTAATTTCACACCTTTAATGATTTAAATCTCAAAAAATCAAACCGAGATATACCTAAAACATGTTACGTATTTTAAACCATAAAATGTAGATCAGACAGAAATAATTACATAATTAAATTCAAAACTTGGGTTTTCATTCTAATTTATTTACACATGTATTTAAAAAAACTTTCTTTACAATCAAGTAATTATAAACACATATACTAAAAAACACTTTTCTTTAGCAAACATGCGTTGATTTAGGGTTTACGTAAAGAAAAAAAAAAGTATATAAACAGTTAATAACTGATGAGATTATGCTTAAAAAAAATGAAGAGACTGTTAACTGTTACGGGATTATTGGTACTGGTGACGTTATGTTTTTTAAACACAGAAACATTTTTTTTGTACAACTGCTACATCACTCCCTTCCATTGCTCTAAGTTAATTTCTTTCCTCCATTATCGCACATGTAGGCTCCACGAGAAACCAACGAATCGTGTTGCTATCTTTATGCATTTCTTTAATATCAGGATGTTTGCATGAACTAATGTAACATCATGGTTAAAAAACATGTTAATCATGACTTTTCTAAAATTATGCATCCAACCAGTTACAGTTACGACCTGGGTACAGAACATTTTATAATAGCAAAAGAAAATTTATGAGATAACATAAATAATCGAATATTTTTTTGTTTATACTTATAAATTCCTCATATTTATAGATTATCAGATTAAAATCCGGATTGTTATACGAAGACGATATGACTACAAGTATCAGAATATAAACTTAATGTTGTACGATTTCACAAAAGCCGGTTTTTTCACTGATAACGAAAATTTAAAACATTTTGTTCCAAAAATAGAATGTATTTATATCAGCCACAGCCCACATGCAAGCGATATATAAGTACTGGCCCTCGCTGTCGCCAATAGTCGTGCCATCGGCGTTGGGTACGTTCGGACATCACCAAACGCACTCAAAGCCATAACATATTACGTTATGGCCTATATATGGGTATCATAAGAAAAAGGTTTACAAGTTTAGACGTACGTTATAGATTACGTGTATTTATGCTATTATTAATATACTATACAATACTCGGGTTCGAGTTCCCAGGTTGTATCATGGACAACAAACTGATATACTATAATTCACCGGTACACTTATTAAATACATGCAAGGTATGACTGCAACTGTAAGAGCAGATCCTGCATTGTCGCATATGTTGTAAACACATGGTCCATCGTTCCAACGGAATAAAATATATAAGAATCTGTCTATATTGTCCACGTCGATAAGTGCCCAAAAATATAATTACACCGATACACAAAGAAAGTTCACGACACAATATTAGATCATTGGACTTTGTTTGTTTTTTAAAAAGAAAAAAACTAATCAGCATTAAGGAAAATTGGGATGAAAGTGATACAATAAAAGAGAAAAGGAATTGTTGGGGTTTAGAGAGTGGGGGTGGTTTCCCGTGGCCATGCAAAGGTGTCAGCTTCTTTGTCACAGTCTACGATGGACACCGACACACGAAACTCATGTGAACTGTTCTTTCTCTTTTCTCTTTGTTTTCTTTTTCACTTTCTCTTCTGTTCTCGATAAAATCAACCAAAATGGACTACGGCATAACATTGCTATTTCCTTTAAAAAAAATAAAAAAAAATTACACGAAACATTATTGTTTGGGTGTCCTCTTAAAAAAATGGACAAAATGACAAGGAGATTCATTTAAGAGATAAATATTTTCACGTTGAAACAAAAATATGTTAATTTTTTTTGTTAACCATCTATCGTGCAACTTTGACTACGAAACAGGATTCATCATCCTCTGCACTTTATTTTCTTCGCACATACACCTTTACTCTATGATATAAAATTCTGTCTTCAGTTAATACATTTCTTTAAGACCACAAGGACTTTTAATAGTCTTAAAACTTAGTATTAATTTTTTAGAAGGTCGGGCCGAGTTTTACGTGAAAGACCGTTTTGAGACGATATACTTGGCACGAATAACAATAATGTGACAAGTCAAGTACAAAAATAGAGGTTTATATGTATGGTCGATATGCTTTTGCGTCAAATTGACTGATTTGAATCAATGGACCGTTTTGGTAACGTATAATAAAAGCTGAACCTAGTAAGACTTTTTGTTCGTGAAAGAGTTCTCTTTAGATGTAATGATTTTATTTGCCTTGGATGGTGGTGTAACTTTATTCGTGCAATAACCGGATGATCGGACAGACGCATTGATCGATTCCCACTTTCCCGGTTTAGTTACTTTCGGTGTAGAAGTAAATGAATAATGAAATATTGAAAAAGCAGAATTTGTTGGTAACGTATATACTTCTCTGGATGAATTCTTGTTTCCAAGAGGCTTAAAGTATCGAGGCCACGACCTGTCACACACAACACAATATTCCATACGTCTGCATAATTTACGTAATTTTTCCTTTTTGTTACTTATTTGACTTATCTTCCTAGTTCCTACTTCCTACTACCTCATATCCTTGTTCAACTCCATCAATTCTACCTTTATTTTTTTTCTATTTTTACCGATTTTTTTGTAAAAATATACTGCTTGAACAAGGTCCACTTGGAATTATTACAAAATTTCAAACCATATATATCGTTGACAGTAACAAAATACTATATATCGTTTTCTTCCAACGTTCATTACCACGAATAACTGGTAATGATCTATAAAGGAAAAAGAGAAAAAAATATTCTTTAAGAAGTCGAGCGATTAGGTTGAAATATATTTAAAGGTAAAACATACGGTTTTTCTTTGTTTTTTGGACCAATGTAAGAGAAGGAATTATTTTTCTTTTGTTTTTTTTTTTTTTGACATGGAATCCACTAAACAATGTTTGAGTTTTCATTCTTTTCTAAAGCATTAGAATTATTGTCTAAATAATACAAGTTTATACAATCGATGTCGATAAAATATAGTTTTCGAAATACACGTAACGGTCCAATATATAACACAATTAGGTCAATCTCATTTTCCATTTAATTTTGGATTTATATTATATATTCAATTTGATATGGACCGTAACTTAAGATCGTAGTGGGCCTTGAAGAAAAAAATATACTGGGCCGTTACACTCTAAGTAAGTTCACTTATAAGGACCCATGATTACACTATACTTTTTGTTTTCATTATGTAAACTTGAATCCGGATAGTGACATATATTAACACGGATTAATAGGTTACTAGTATTATGACCCGTGCCATGCACGGGCATTGGCTATTGTAACGAAAATATTGTAAATATAATTGGATAAAGTTTTCAAATTTTAAATTTATTAGTAGAAGTCAGTTGTTCATTGTGGATTTGACAACTGTCTGTTTTTTTTAAAAAAAAATCTTTTTGGTTGAAAAATATTGTGACATGTGGCAATTTTGGAAAAATAAACTAAAATATTATTAAGAAATAAACGTACAAAACAAAAAAGCAGGGAAAAGAAACATTACTTTAGTCACGAACTCACGATCTCAATATCTATTTAAACCCCATAGAACCACGATCTCATTATCTAAATAACCACTTCTTCTACGGTTGAAAAGCAAAACCGGCCAAGTAAAAGTCAGAAGATGCTTTACCTACCATCAAGGATTATCAAATAATTAACAAAAGATTGTGATTTAAAAGTAAAGAGTTTGGCTCTGATCAGTATTGGATAAAGGTGTTTATAGAAGGAATCCGTTTGTAGTGATGAGAAGTATTGTAGAGTAAACTAAATCAAATTATTCTACGCATCTTAGCTTACTGAAGTTTATCTAAAAATTAACTTCAGTATACATAAAAAACATACACAGAATAATTTTAACTTATCATAATGAGATGCGTATACATATACAAAATAAACTCATTTCTTCCGTTTTCAGTGAGCTTAGGAGCAAAAAATTGGTATCAGACTTCTTAGGAGCCAACAATGGATTTTGTGCTCGACCCAAGTATCTTTGCCACCAAAGTAATTTCAACGCTACTGGGTCGTCAACACTGCAAAATGTGAAGAATTAGATGAGAAAACAGTTCCCAAAGCACCAATGTAAGATGCAATTTAACTAACTTAGGCCCAGAAATCAAAGTGAAAGTCGGTAGTTTGCTTACCCATAGTAATGGTGTTTATGTTCTGCTGTGATAACTCTCCTGTTTCAGGCATCTCATGTGCTGGTAAGGACACTCAGCACCTCTTGTACTGGTAAGGACACTCAGCACCTCTTGTACACTCTCCCCTAATGTAGAAACTACAAATGTGTGCTCGGTTCCTTTCATGTTCCTCATGTATGTTCTTTGAAGCATATGAATGGTATCATTAGGACAAATCTTCCCAAAAGAAGATTAATAATCAAGTCCAGCTCTCGTCTGCATAAGAAAAAAACAAACTCAGTTCAATAAGCCATAATAATCAAGCTTTAACATGATCAGCTAAAGTGTTGCCAAATCTCAAAACCATTCAAACACTCAAATAGTAAACTATTTCAGCTTGAAGCTCAGTATAGAATCAGTCATACATTTCGGTCATGCTCTTTAGGGGAAAAACTCCATTTTGACATCGTTTTTTGGGATAGAATATCATGAGCACTCCTTTTATTTCTTTTTTTTGCATCTCTATTTCCCTGTCATATAACACATTTGTCAAGTAACGACGTTAGTACCAGCTAAGTTTAAGGGTGTCACCCACGAAACGATCACGGCACGTCCGTCGTGATTTCCTTGAGTTAGATGAACCTGAAACAATAGAACCCAAAAATAAACTCAATACAAATTGGTGATTTGATATATTAAGATAGATTTGAACAAAAAAAAAATGAAGAAATCAAAACCTGTTCAGGAGCATTGTAACCGGCAGGAGAAGGGAATGTTTAGAGAGGCATCTCGACCGATGGTTGATTTGCTTATCAATGGCATTTCGAGAGGCATCTCGACCGATGGTCTTTTTTGTTGACATTTGAAACCTATCTGATAAACTAATTTCTGTAGACTCATTATGAAAGGAGGAAATTAAAACAAACCTGGTCGAATAGTTCTTCTTGGGATGAATAAGGCGACCACTTCACTATAGTCTCTAGATTATCAAACCACTCATCTGTGGAGTTGTATGTTATCTTCTTCCAATTGTTATCTACCAAACTAAAAATCAACCTACACCAAGAAAGAATAATGATTTGAGAAGAAGAACAGTCTGAATAAAAGACAGCAAAATTAATGAATTCTTTTTTTGGTACCGTGGGAACAATGGCTTCACATTTTCTTGTCTCGTATAGAAACGTATATGATAACATACCAATGCTCTGTGTCAGACAGATATAAAGAAACAGTTAGATGTGAAACAAAGAAAGCAAAGTACATAATGATGGTGAAATGACTTACTTTTTTCCATTGGTACCTCGAGAGTGTGAAAGACAATTGCATCAGCACCAAGCCTCATTGTACTCGTTTTGAATCCATTCCCAATTCTCATTGATGATCTTCTCAACGTTTAGTTGGCTACCTTGTTGGTTTAATATTTAACTGAACATTCTGTTTGAAAATAAATTTCATAACAACTTGTAAACGTAAAGATTGACTTTGTCTGGCTATAAAAGTCTGCAAAATGAATTTAAATTAGAAACTGGAAAAATAAACAGGATAGTGCCACTTATAAAAGTGACGACAATGATGAAACTAAAAAGGAGCTGAAGCTAATCAAACCTCTGCTTTGTGCCGCGGTTGCGAGAGAAACAAAAATTTGCAGAAGCAAAGAGGAAGAGAGCGAAGAAACGACTTGAAAAAAAAAGAACGGTTGATTACAGATTAAATAGGATAAGGACTTGAGGTAACTGAAAAATTGAATTCATGATCGTAGTTGGAGGTGTTCAGCGAATTCAACGACAAATTAGAGATTTGAGAATGTTGAGCAGTTGAGAAATCAAAGAACGGTTTTTTAAAATTAGACATTCGTTCAGGGATGTCTCTATAAGACAATCCAGTCGCATTAATGACATTTGATTGCTCAATCAACTGAAATTACAAAGAAACATTACGGATTCAAGATAAAGACTCAAGTACGATTAGCCAATCGTGAGACTTCGAGAGACGATTGAATCACAATGAATGAACAAAAGAGGTACCTTTATTGAGCTTGATGACGAATTTCTTAGTGGGTTGTGGAAGAGTAGCCTTTTTCTGGGAGAGATTCGCGGCGGCCGGAGAGGGGTCTTCCTCCATCGAGAAGCCTTCCTTGTCGTCGTGAGGCTGCGGAATCTGTTGGAGGCCGTTTAACCTTTCTTCATCGGAGGAGAAGAGGCGGTGGAGAAACAGGTAGAGCGTTTGGTGGGAAGAGACATGAAAATGGTGTAGAAATGGAATTAAGAAGGAGACATGATCGATCGAATGGCTTAATCTTTTCCACGAAAGTCTCTCTTTCTCGGGTCTCTATGGTTCTCGCAGGCCTACGCCAAAATAACGAAAGAGAGAGAAGGAGATTGATGAAAATTTACTTCTTTTTTTCTTTATTTTTAATTGACAAAAAGTTTTTGCAGTTGTTCACTTTTTCTCTATACTTGCTAAAATTCATCGTGTTTTTATTCCCAAATCTCTATGTTGATGAATGCAGTTGAATAAAATGAAGTGGAGGAGGAAGTTGAGATTCATGGAAGCTGAGAAGAGATCGTGGAAGTTGAGGTTAGGTTTTTTTTCCATAAAAGAGATGAATTTTTTTAAACTAAAGCGTTAAAATTTTCAAACAATTTAAACAAAAAAAAGTAACATGTGAAGGACACGGGTAGGCAAAGAAACATGTGACTGACTTCTGTTTTATAAGTATTAGATACAGTACATCATAGTTTACTAGTACGAATAATCAATTTTACAAATAATGAGTTTTCCAACTGATGTTAGGTTTCTAGTGTGCTGTCAAAAAAAAAAAGTTAGGTTTCTAGTGGGACTCCAAGGACCAAAAACTCTTTTAAAACCACATAAACATGAAGAACAAGATTCAAATGACAATAACGTTACATCATCACATATCTCGTTCACATTGTAGCAAGTAACAACTAACCAACCTTTTTTTTATAAAAGCAGAAATAAAACGTAAGATTTGTTATCTAAGATATAAAGATATATACAAATATGATATAGCTTCGCTATTTTAAAGTTGATATGAATTGAAAGCTCCCCCACAGACTAGTGAATTATATATGGATTGGCCCATAAAATAATATAATACATGTACATCATTTGCCTCTTTTATATATACTCAATATGTACATATCCATTAATCACTATTATCTCTCCTTTTTGTTATTAGCCAAGAAGCAAGTGGTTATCTTATCATAATATTGAAATGGTAGAGCTACAGAGACTTATAAATTATTAAAAGAAGAAGATTCAAAATGAGAAGTCTTGTCTGCGGTAGCTAGAAGGAAAACATAAGAGTTATCAATTTCAAAACCATAACTATATATGATGTTGAAACTTGTTTTCATTTGTGTATAAAACATGTCGTCAAAAGTGGTTTACCATTACGTAACACGAGCAGTCGTCCATCTTAAGAGATTCCAACCTCCAATCCCAAATTACCAATTATCTATAATTAATGTTTAGTCAGCTTTGAAATAATTGCGACAAGAGATATTCTTAAAAAAATACTTGTATCGATCAGTGGCAAGCATGAATTATAGTGAAAATGTCTATTTCAGCTGCCTGTCAAGGTTAATTATTGCCACGATGGAGGTGCATATATAACAAAAGCGACATAAATAGATTAAAGTCTTTTTGTTGACAAAAAAAGATTAAAACTCTTTTTTATAAGAAGATTTATGCACACCAAGAATTGTATATCTGTATTGGCTTTTCTTGTTGTTCGATCGGTAGTCAAACTCACACCCAAGTCACTAAAGTTGATACAAATATCAGCATATATAAATATATATGGTCGAAAACTACTTATAGAGTTTGGTAGGTTGCATTTTTAAGATTTAAAACTCATTTCTTTTGTTGACAATCCCAGAAAGAAAGCCATATCATATATCTCAAAACTTGAAAGTTTGTCTATTTTTTTTCTCTCGACCCAAAAAAAAAAAAAAACAGAAAATTAAGAAGAAAAATGGGTGTTCTTGATCACGTCTCTGAATACTTTGATTGCTCACATGGCAGCTCCAAAAGACACAAAAGTCTACAGGTAACTAAACTCAGTCCATATATGTATAATTAAGTTTTACATAATCAGAACTTTCTAATATATATGGTGGTGTACTAGACGGTGGATGTGAGGGTTTTGATAGATTGTGAAGGATGCGAGAGGAAAGTGAGAAGAGCCTTAGAAGGAATGAAAGGAGTGAGAGATGTAACAATCGAGGCTCATGCTCAGAAAGTGACAGTGGTTGGTTACGTTGAGCCAAACAAAGTGGTGGCTCGGATCATTCACCGGACCGGCAAAAGAGCCGAGCTTTATCCTTTCGTACCTTACGACGTTGTGGCTCATCCTTACGCGTCTGGTGTCTACGATAACAGAGCTCCGGTTGGGTACGTTAGGAACACCCAGTATGATCCACATGTGTCGCGGCTCGCACGTGCTAGCTCCACTGAAGTTCGTTATACTACGGCGTTTAGCGACGAGAACGCCTCCGCTTGTGTGATTATGTAGTTTAATTTGTTGTTCCTTTTGTTTCTTTTTTCATGTTGATGTGTTTCCGAGAATTGAATTATTGTTTGTTTGGTTGTTCATATTGGTATGTAATGTTTTAAGAGATATAAGACAGAGTTGTAAATTGTATGTTTTTAAATTGGTTATGCATTTTTTCTTTTGGTTTAATTTTCAAACTACTAAGATATGCTAAGAAAAAAATCATGACAGAGAAACCACTGGAATCCAGCGACTAATTTAATTTGCGAGATAATAATGTCCAAAAAATGATATGGCAATAAGTTACATTGCTTTATAACATTATTGAAAGAATTACAAAATGTAATTTTGTCGTAGTATAAGAATTAAGAAAGCTTATATACTTCGTTTCCCCTTGGACCTAATATAGTTCGGTGGAATTGACTGGTACGAAAAAAAATAATGAAAAATTTGATGGCTTGGGGTGCCCATTTAATCATTAGCCACGATGAAGTGGAATTATTAGTTTAGTTGTCACAAGTTACCTTTTGAAAGGGAGAGCGTCTCATGGTGATGCTGTAATTATGAAAATGAGAGAAAGTGTGAGTAAACTTAGGAATAAATTAAATTTGAGGAAGGAACATGCTAATTGCCACAAGCGTTGGTTTTGGCAGTAATGATGTGTTCGTTGCTAAAAAAATATAGTTATAGGAAGTCAGCCATTGGATTTTCTCTGAAGAATTATGTCATCAATTTGGGACATGATTGGTATGTTAACAGATGTTTTTCCTATCATTTGGATTGTTTGTTAGGCTGTGTTTCTTTAGATATAGTTATATCTTTTCAATAACAATTTAAATCCAATTAACGTTCAGATTCCCAATCTCTATTAATGTCTAATGATGTATAAAAAAAAACTGGATCGGAAATACCTTATTACAAAGGATGAATGCCTAATTTGCTAGAATTATCATGTAAAGACGCCAGCAGTCACCATCAATAATCCAAAAAAACAACTTATTAGCGATGAAAGTAATTTACGAAAGAAAGAAAAACAAAAAAAAAGTCGTTTCCGAGAATTTATATTTTATGAAAATAATATTATGGTGGACCGGCTGGAGACCAAGATAGGCCTTCTAGCGAATACCATTGATTGGTCTTGGCTCAAGGAAATACTATCTTTGAGATTTCATGAATTCAGTTTTGTCATGACCATTCTACACTATCTTGTGTTTTGCATATAAACTATCTTTCTATCAACCCGTTTAATGAATGGGTATTAGCCACAGATTCCTTGAGAGGTCAAGCTGACTGCAGCATTTCCTGCCCAGACAAGAGTACGCCTCTCCCATAGTTTCTCACTTTCTTCACAGTTTCTGTATCCTTGGCTTCTTCTATCAATAGTTAATTCAGTCAAATTTCGTCAACTGAGGATTGGGAGGGTTTTGTAAACTGTAACAGGGGAGACTTTTCCATGAAACGGTGCTAGCATCTTCTGGCGAGGACGGAAGACTCATGGTCTCGGATATCAACATGTACCATAATCATTAGTTCGGTTTGCTTTTGACTCAAAACTTGAAATGGGATTAGTTAGTTACAACTTGATGGAAACGTTCTGGGTCGGGGATGGAGCAGCTTGAGATAGAGTTGGATGCTGAAGATGGACCACCTGAACTGCTTTTCTCTCATGGAGGCCACAAGGCCAAGATATCAGACTTTGCTTGAAACAAGGACGAGCTTTGAGTAATCTCAAGTGCAGCCCAAGACAACAGTACTTAGGTCTGGCAGATGGCAGAAAGCATCTACCGCAAGAAGTTGATGATGAGGGCGACCAAGATGCACAACATACCAATGAAGAGCAGAAATGATTCACGTCTTTTTGTGAATGGTGAATGACTCGTTATAACTCTTGTTAACGACAACGTGTTTGACCCAACCTATATAGGCATGCTATGATCACATTGAGATCAACAAAAGCTTTTTTTGCTACTGCAACATTGCAATCTTACAGTAGGGTTGAAAGGCTAGAAGCTAGAGCAGAGACCCTCAAGATCTTAGTCACCCTTGTTCCTCTCCAAACAACATTATGCTGAATGGGAAGTCGAATTCCTGCCTTCATACAGAATCTGGGTTCTCTAATCAATAAGATTCAAGAACGCTTTAAGTATTGCTGTTTTTTCCTTTATGCATATAAGGTAGGTGATCTCAGGAAGTGAATCTTTTACAACTCACCTGTTCAGAGATCTCACTCGGAACATCAAAGAAACTCCACACAAACATCTTAATAACTGCAAACTCAGCAGTTAAAACAATTGCTACTAGTCATACACAGAGCCAAAACCAGTCAACTTCCTCTATATACGCTTAGAAAGAAGCTACCCAAGTATGAAAACAAATGGAAGGAACACACGGAAAATTTGAGTTTGTATTAACAAATCATCCTTCTAGTACGGCAAACTCGACAAGGAAATACAATGGGAAGGAAAAAAGATTCAAAAAAGAAACAAAAAAAAAACAAAAATTTGCAAACACAAAAGGAACCTGAGTGAAGCTGATTCTGCAGCTGAACCCTACAATTTATTTGGAATCCAATATCTATCCTGGTGTAAATAGATGGTACAAGCTTGATGACGCTTCAAACTGCTTTCGGTGCACGATGCCCACCTAAAACAAAAGAGCAACAAGCATGAGTTAGCTCATACTAATTCTATGAAACAACAGCCAGGAAAAACAAAATGACAAAGTCCGCCAAATGAATCATCGATCGGCAAACCTAGAGAAAATGTCACAAATTTGTTTAGCTTAGCATACTAAGGCAAGAGTTGACCAATACGAGAGCAAGTAAACAAGCTTCGGATATTCACAGTTACCCGCCAAAACTAAACTATCTTAGAGAGGAGACGGTAAGGTGTAAAAGACTCACCTCTTCTCCTATTGGAGGCAGATCCATTGTTGAATGAAGCGTTTCCATTGCCAACTAAGTTGTGATTAGCCATGCATTGTAGCTGGTCAAAATCACAACCACTTAAGCCTTGGTCATTGATCGATGCACCTTCTTGGCTATTCCCTCCAAACCCATCCTGAGGGCAATAAGCGTCATCGTCGCATTGCACGTTACAGGGATTCATCATGTGGGAGAAAGAGGGAATATTGGCAGCCATAGGCTTCTGATAAGGAAAAGATCCAATCTCCCCATCGATCCTTCCTCTCAGATCCACAAGCAAACACTTGAGCCTAGAGACCTCAGCTTCCAAGGTAGCTTGGCTTTGCAACCTCTTCACAAGCTGCTGATTCACGGCCCTAAGCCTCGACACCTCGTCCTCCAAGGAAGCAGCTTTAGCCTTCTTCTTCTCTCTGTACTTTCTAACGGCCTCTCGGTTCCCCAAAGGTCTCTTATCGCCCTTCTTCCCGCAGGACTCGGCTGTGTCGTCGGTGGAGACCTTCTCGTCGCTGTCCTCCGGGAGAATCTTGGTGTGGACATGGAAGCAAGTGTGAGTGTGGGTGTTCTCTGGCCCCGTCGGGTTACAGAGGTGAGTGTGGGTACAAGCAGCTTGATGAGAATCCATGAGAAGCCCATCGAAGAAACTATCTATCGAACAGTTGCTTGGCGGCAACTCACCCATGTCCGAGCTCGAAAACACTTCCTGGTTCGAGAACTCAAGCTCGCCGTCTTCCATTACTCCCCCCCAAAATCGATGATTTCTAGGTACCCAATACAACAACCAACTTAAAAACCCCTAATTTAGCAACAATCCGATACAATACTTCGAACAAGGCGGTACCTTTTTCAGTTCCGGAAGAACAAAAAGAGAGATCGGAGAAAAACCCTAAAAAGAAAGGAATCGGAATTGGAAAAGGGTGATGAGAATTGGGAGAAGGGAAGCTACGAAGCTGTTGATTATATAAAGAAGGCACTAAACAGATGGCATCATTTCGGTGGCCGGAGAAAAGACATGGACGTACGAGAACGATTTCGAGTTGCAGAAAGATGTTCTTTTTCTCTCTCTTTTTTTTTTAGCTTAATTAAAGTTTAATTATTTCCTCACAAATTTACATATCTGAACGTGATTGGAGCTCCGCATCTTCTATCATTTATATTAATAATTAAGGAGATTCAGAAACTTGTATTATTCACCATAATAATATATAGAAGACTAACATGGATGTACTAAACTACAAGTTACATAAGGAGAAAAAAAAAACAAAACATTGACTTCGAAGGAATAATAAAGTTAAAACAATAATTTCTCAAGTACGGTCGTTTATTTGTTTTTCTCCTTCGTTTTTTTTTTTCTTTTCTTTTCTTAATTTGTCTTGTCAAGTTGACGAAACAAAAGAAAAAAAAATGTTCTGGCAAGTTAAACAATAATATCTCAAGTACGGTGGTTTATTAGTTTTACACTTTTACTCCTTTTTAAGAAATATATTTTTGTTTGCCCTGACTTTTTTCATCAGGACTTGGTTTTTGTTGCCTATTTTAAGTCCAGGCTCTTGAAAATTACATGCTACATATAGTTGTTTATTCTTATTTTTGTAACATTATCTCGTTTACTTTTGTCTTGTGAAAAAAAAAAAAAAGAGATATACTCTGGAGTCGAGCCATCGATCGGAAGACGTTAAACTCCGTATGAGGAGAACGGTCGAATATATACCGGCTATGCATCATATTCTCTTAGTATATCTACCTATAAGTATAACGTTTGTCCAAAACCAAATACAAAGGATTTTCAAGAAGAAGTTTGAATATTATGGCTATTATTAGTAAGTTATCGTAGTTCCGTAAAACTCCCAATATGTATTAATAGTTGTAACTCGTATTTATAAGACAAGTAGACTCCACGTTGTTAAAAGAAAAACAAAGATATCTTTTGTGATTAAGAAACCAATTAGATTGTTAATCACCAGATCTACTATATCTTTTGTGATTAAGAAACCAATTAGATTGTTAATCACCAGATCTACTATATCTTTTGTGATTAGAAAAAAAACAAATAGATCGTTAATCACCATCTATTAATCTATTATCTTCAACTTGTTATTTTTCTCTCTTTTAGAAAGCTTCCTTTACTGTTGACAAAAAAAAAGCTTCCTTTACTTAAATGGTTGGTTGATGTGAACATCAGTGATCGTGAGATACGTAGCTTTCTTTTAGGGTTTGTACTTCAAATATATTTTTTAGATAAAAGTAGGTTTGATGCAAAAATTCTATTTCTTTTGGCTAGTGGGGATATTTATTTTGATTAAATAATTTATTCGATATTCTCTATGTTCTTGATTCTCTCCCCGACCCCTTTCAAATGAGCTCGATCTTTGTTACCTTTGGATACATGATAATTTATTCAGATCTGACCAAAGCCTACCTTGAGGTATGGATTTACAGACGACATGTCAGAAAGACCTTCGTATTTCAGATCAGAATCTAGTATTTCCACATATCGAATAATGTTTCACTATTATCGATTCTTCTCAATGCAAACATCTCAATCCAACAATGGTATTTTTGATTGAGAAATATCCTCAAATAGCCCATTTCATGTTTTTTGTCACAATTTTTTTTATTTTCAATTTTTTTGTTTATCTTATTATATCGGCTATGTGGCTCATTAGTCATATCAAGCATTCACCGCATCTTTAGTCGGGAGTCGGAATGAGACAATCGCTGCCTGCCTATAGATAGGCTTGCCCTTCTCGTCCTTGTTTGACATTTCTTGCCGTATACCTTAGTCATATTACTTTGTTTATGTAATATGGCTCACCTAATTTCTCAACTGTGTTCAGTAGTTGAAATTAGAGTATTCAGTTCTTAGCACCGTTCGATGCTTTTCGGATTTTGGGTCTTGTTTGCAAAACGGTTAACAAACTAAAAACAAACCATATTCTCTAACTATCAGTTAAATCGAATTATATACACCTTGTGGACTTTCCCGTTTTAGGTGTTTGCCTGTTAATTTTACTACTGTAGGTCATTATTTTCCTATTTGGCTCGAAATATACAGATTTTAATAGACAACAAATCGAACAGTAACAAACATTAGAGCCCACGTTACCATTATTTTGTATTTTGAATTTTAATGCAGACCCGTAAATGCCAATAAATTAGATTAGCATCATTCAATTATCGTATACATATAACGAATATTACTACTATATTTTATGAAAGTCCAAGGAATAGTATATATATGATTACACCAGAAATAGTCAGTTGTTTTGGATCTCAAACAATGCGAATACGGATACGGACAAATATATACATACATAAAAAATGTAGCATATTATTGTCAAGACAAAAAAATGTGGCATGCTTAACTCTCAACTCTCAAGCCATCATTTATTTTTAAAACTGACCTCATTTATTAATTTTGTTTGCGTCAATATATAAGACTTCAATCTAAATTTGTATTAAAACTAAACATAATTGTTATACTTGAAATTTAAATATGATAACGCACGGTTACTCGTTTGTAAAGTTAAATTATAAATTAGTAAATTTGTAGTATTTTTTTAAAAAATTGGATGTTTAATTTGAAGAGGAAAAAAAACATGAAATGTTGTATTCTGATAATTACGTAATTATATATATAGATACAGTTACATATATATTATTTTATACATATATAAATAATATTGAGAAATACCCTCAAATACCACATTTTCATGTTTTTGTGACAAAAATACCACACCAAGGTGAAAATGACCAAAATAACATTTATTTAATGGTTTAAAAATAATTAAATTAATAAATTTGGGTTCAAAAGTCATTAATTAGGGTTTAAATTTTGGGTTTTAGGGTTTAGGTTTAAGAGATTGAGAAGAAACATATGAAAATAAATGTATAATAGTCTTTTTTCTCTTCAAAAAATATCATTTTTGTCATTTTCACTTTGGTGTGGTATTTTTGTCACAAAAACATGAAAGTGTGGTATTTTTTAGAATTGTCCATTGTGGGTGATTGGTTGGGCTGTAGTAGTTATCTACAACATTAAATTTTATCTACAGCCTGTAAAATTACCAATCAGACTGTATATTGATTTTTAAAGCTACAGCAAAAAATCTGTAAAAATGGCTGTAACTACCTTATTTACTAAAGCAATATTTCTAAAGCTGTAGGAAAAAAATAAGACTGTAGTAATTTATTTCATTTTCTTGTTTTTTCTCATTTAATTTTTAAAGCTACAACAGATACTGCTACAGCAAATATAACTATAGATGAAATTTTACAACAAATAATCTACAACTACAGTCCAACCAATCATCCAAATATATATTATATATGTATATGCCTTATGCTAAAGCGTTTCTGCATATACTGATAATAATACTGCCTTAATTGATTGTAAATCCATAAAATTGCATTTAAAAAACGTCAAAATCCGATATTTTACTATCAGATCTTAGTTGTATAAGTACAAATTAAGATAACAAAAAAAATCTTCAAAATCACTTTCGCAACAACAAATTACTAGATGATACTCCGCACCGTGCGGGTAAAATATATGATTTATATTTGATTATTAGATAAATTGTTATCATAGTATCATAGTAGTCAAAGTATTTATGGCTAATATACTATCTATAAATATAATATTCAGTAGAATATTTAATCTAATAAACAATATCAATATATCATCAAGCATAATATAAAATTTATTAACATACAAATATTTATAATATTATAATTTTGATAAATTTAAAATAATTCTAATCTTTTCACAATTTAGGAAGTTTCTAATATTTAAGTTTCTATCAAACAAAAGTATATAAATATTTTTAAATTCAATTTAATAACATAATTCAAATAAAACTTGATTAAATCAAATAAAAACTTACAAATTTCTGCGTTTATTAAATACTTCATATACGTAACTCAAAATTTTGAGTAAATTTAATTATTTATAAGCAATATGCATGTCATCCCTTTTATTTTTTAGTCCATGTGGGATAAAAATTTGCATTTATATAATTTCTAAAATTTAAGTATCATATAAGCCATTAAATCTCTTAATTATATGCTTCTAAATGTTATGATACCATAAAAAGAGAGAAAAAATCTAATGGAATATATATATTTCCATATATTAAAAAGTATATTAATTTTTTGTTGACGTGTCTGAATGTAACTATTTCATTGGTTAACTTCTCCTTAAGTTACTCTGAGTGAGACACGTGTCTGAATTTTCTCTCTCCGTCTTCTCAATTAATATATAGGGGATTCGTCATTGTTTTATTAAACTTTTTGACATTTATTAGCTTTAACAATTCTGTTTTTAAATTATAGACACGTCAACAGATTCTGCTGGTCGTTGATATAATAATACGTTGAAATTTTCTTTCCCTTTTAAATCATCTTTGACTTGAATAACTAATTGTAGAAAATGTTGTGTTCTCTTTAAATGAATTACTACTCCTATAGTCCTATTTCATACTCCATATATAGATGGAGTATTTCTCACAATAAACTAAAGATTAAACATCGTATTTATATTTAGGAAGAGGAAATTGGAAACAAGAAATGCCTCTTCGTGTGCTTGGATAGAGAGCACCCAATAATTATACAGATTATGATGGGTGACTAGATTCCAAACTTTTCCTTTTGTGTTTCTAATCTTGTTAATTAGAGGAAGTTCGTAGAGCCTAATATTAGAAGCTTTACATAGACAGAATAACTTAGGGTAAGGTCAGAAGAAAGACAAATAAATTTAGGACTCTTTATTTGCGTACATTTATGATATACTATCAAAAAATAAATAACTACTTAAAATGTGCTCTTTAATTAAATTTATATCTTAACATTTTTATTTATTCTATTACTTTTCTACCACAGTTTTTGTTTTTCTATTCAAAGCACTTCAATATACAAGAAACCCTACCGCAATGAACGAACGTCAAGCTGAAACTGTGAAACAAAATATGATATTGTTTATGTCCAAATGCTATTTGATATTTTTGTTTCTAAGTTGGTGTTTTGTAGTCTAAGACAAGGTACTCTTAAAGCAAATGCTAAAATATAAGACAAGGAACAAAACTGTTAAACCAAATACTAAAATGACCGTTGTTAGCTTCTTAAGAGTTTTATTTGTTATGTCAATGAGATATAGTTGGATTTTAAATGATATCCAAACCTTGTTCAGGGATTCACGTAAACTGGTATAGGCTCGGTTTGTTTTTGCAACTTTTCATTTATGTTGAAGGAACTAAAAGTTATAAAGTAAACTCCCTAAACGAAGAGTGCTTTACTGTTGAAGTTCCCTAGATGAACAACAAGAAGAAAAAAGGCTGTTGTTACTTCTCTCCAAGGGACTGATTGATCCAGATTCATCGTCTTCCACCTCAAGCATCGCAAGGCTCAAGTGTAATTCCGCCCCAGAATTCGGGTAAACCTCGTCATCGAGGCAATCTTCATTTTCTACTTCCTTAATCAATTTCTCGACTTCGTTTACACCTCTTAGTAACATCAGTATCTGACGAAACATTAAAGATAAGTTCTTGATGATTATGGACTTAGTTTTCTTGTAAAGGGAACAAAATCTTACTTGTCTAATACTTGGACGATGAGTGGCTGATCTTGTTAGGCAATGTGTAGCAGCGAGAACCATTCTCTGAAACTGAGATTCGTCGGATATCGCTGTTACGTCTGGATCCAACAGCCCTTTTGAATTTCCAGTCTCAATCAACGGCTTTGCCTGCATTCCAAGGGAAAATCTTTTTAGGGTTTTATATAGTGGTGCTTACCCTACAAGTAACCAGCACACACAAAAAACCATACCCACATGACCAAGCTCTCTTCTCCTCTTGGATTATCAGGTGAAATGGGATTTCTTCCTGATATGAGTTCAAGCAGAACGACTCCATAGGCGTAAACGTCGACTTTGTCACTGACTTTTCCGTACATGAAATACTCTGGCGCAAGGTATCCAAATGTGCCCACCACGTCACCTTGTATCGAATATCGAGAAGAGGTCGTAGGTCCCCACATCGACAGCCCGAAATCTGACAGCTATTCTCAAAATCACAAGCAGCACAGTATAATTGGTGTCTAATGAGTTCATAAAGAAAATTAGCAAAAGAAATCGAAGTCAAAAGCTTTCATTACCTGAGGTTGGAGCTCCTTTGAGAGAAGAACATTGGAAGTTTTGACATCTCTGTGAATCACTGGCTTATAACATCGGTTATGAAGATAATCTAACGCTTCCGCTAACCCGATTGCTATCTTGAATCTCTCCTCCCATGATAATACATGCTTTTCCTTTTTCTTACCTGCATAATCAATCATCAATACTTCATATATATACTAATTTGACCGGGACATTATCTATATGAAGTTGAGAGAGCGTAGTGTTACCGTGAAGGGTTTCCTCTAAACTTCCTGTGGATGAAAGGTTGTAAACGGAGACTAGATCATTGTCTTGGACGCAAACACCAAGTAACTGTGAGATGTATTGGTGACTCAGAGAAGAGATGATGTCGATTTCATGTACAAAATCTGTCACAGCTTCTTTAGATGATGATTTCAATATTTTCACTGCAATGCTTTTTCCATCTTTGAGAACCCCTCTGTAAACTTCACTGCATCCTCCTTTCCCAATCAGGTTTTCTGTCATATAAAAGCAAAGATTAATCCAAAACTCAGAAACACACATATAGCGAGTAAGAAGGAGAAACAAAGAGAATGAAAACAGAGTACCTTGAGAGAAATCTGATGTTGCTGTCTTAAGCACATTGTAGCTGAACCATTTGTTGTTGTCTCTCAATATGTCCTTCAGTTGTTTCTTGACAAAGCTTGTCTCAGAGTTTAGATTCTGCTGATGATTCGGAAACCTCTCAGGCAAGCTCATGACCCAGTTGACCACTGAGACTTTCTGTGTGTTCCAATGGTAAACTTGTGTTGCTCCTAAAGTTGCTCTTTTAAGAAAAGGCCAACCTGGTTTGTCGTCTAATAATATGTCTATCGACGGAAGCGAAACAGATCTTCCTGAAATCTTCCTCTTTTCTTCACTAGTCTTCAACACTTCTTCGTTGCTAATCCTTGTTTCACTGTACTTGTATTCACTATCAGAAAATTTAGAACTGGACCTCAAATCTGCGTTATGCGTTGAAGTATTAACCAAAGCCATTGATCTTAGAGATAGTTAGTGATGGCCAAGACTTCACTCCTCGGAGGCAATCGTTTCGCGCAAAATATAGCAGTCGATGTGCAATCCTGAAACCTGAATCCATGTTTAGGTTACATCAAAACCGGAAAGAAAAAAAGAAAAAAAAAATGAATTGGCTCTTTTCAAGTCTTCTTCTTAAAATTTTCTCACCTTAGCCTCAACTATAGCAACCTTTGAACTAAACTTCCTTTTAAAAGTTCGCCTCTAGGCCCAATCTATTTTCAAGACGAAAAGAAAAATCTGTGTTAACCGTTGTTTAAAGTCTTAATATGAAGAAAACAAAAAGATTTAGAGTGGGTCTGAACTAAAAACATACATTTTTTATTTTTGTAGAAGAGAGTTCTAAGTAGCGGTCCGAAATGACTTGCTCATCAAGACACGATCCGTATCTATTGTCACTCGAAATAGAAATCATTAATCAGAGAAAAATACAGTAACCTTACAAGGAAGAAGAAGAAAAGCTCACGGGTAAGAAGTAGGAGAAATATGAAGAGCAACAACAAAATCTCCAGATTCTGTAACGTGTTTCTTTGTTTTTTTTGTTACCACTTAAGAGAGAGACCTTGGATCTTCTGAATTGCTCAAACAAAATGAGCTCCGGAAAATCTTGGTAACATATCTGAGCTAAATGCTCGTTATCTGTATAAAAAACAGAGGAATCAAAACAAACTAGATCTCCATTGTAACAAGTCATTTGTTAATATCAAGAAAAGATAAGATTTTCTTTGATTATTTTATATTTTATGTCAATTATGGAGGAAAAAATGTAGCAGAGATGGATTTGAAAAGATAAACTACGAGCATTACGGGCCAAGATAGTTTTACCAAAACTCGTTACATGTATTATAAAATTTGGTCTTTAAATAATAAGAATCGAAATCTGCCGCCATGTATCATCAGCATTTTGTACCTGCCATACGACTAATAGAAGATTGACCAAAAAATAAATAAATATAAAATAAAAATCTTACACGTTAAAGGGCTTGAATTTTCTAAGACGTGATCGTTGATCATCGTCTATCATCGTATGGGTTATATCATAAAAGATGATTGAGTTTGATAACTAGTGAGTTTGCCATGAAATAATAAACCGATAGGATCACGAAAGTGTCGGCGAAAGAGAGAGAGAGAGAGTGTTTGGGGAAGAGGAGTGAGCAAAACAGAAGACAGTGACTAGTGATTTTTAATTTTGTTAATAAATAATAATTAGAAGAAAAAGGGAGTTCGTTATAGGAAACCGGCAAAATTCGCGGGAAACCCTCGATATCCGGTGATTAAAAGGGGGCTTGCGAGTGCGAGGTCACTTGCTATTGCGGGTAAAGCGTAACGAACACGCCTCGGCTCAAGCCTTGAAGGCTGCCTCCTACGTACGGCAATGGCTCGATAATTAAATGAACAAAGTCCGTGTACACTACGCACTTTTCTTCTTCATATATTTTAAAATCTTTCACTTTTTTTTAGAAACATGTGAAGAGCTGATAAATCTCACATATTTTCCCTCCTGTTTTATTAAAGTAGGCAAGTATGAATAGTAAAATGTTAGTAATCGAATAATGTAATGCATGAGATGAGATTATTTAAAAGAGTTGATGGATATGGGAAGCTTTCTCTGACGTTTAATTGATGATCATTAGTAAATTCATCATTTCTGGACTTATTCTATATGTTAACAAGTATAATTCGGTTTCGGTACGTAATCTATTTGGATTATTTAATTCTTATTAATTTTTAGTCTATTGATAAATCTGATAGTGAGATTATGAGCAACTGCTTCTCCAAAATATTGGTGATCCATTGGCGTTACAGCAATACAGAGAAACGAATGTTAATAATTAAAAATAAAACATTTAGTAGCTAGAGCTCGCTTTGAGATGTGGATCAAATTGATATTGAGGGGCCAAGAAGAAGACAAATGATAAACTTTAACTCAATAATATCAAACGCAAATATTATTATTTTTTTGGTCAAGAAAACGCAAATATTATTTAAATACATGAAAGTAGTCGAATTTAAAAAAATAAGGGTGCGAAGATTTTGGGTAGACTAGATTGATATATTAGGTAGATCTTATCACTGTATTTTGTGAATCATGACGTCATAAACCACAAATCTGAAATCCAAATGCTTCGTACTCGTACTTATAGGCTATAATCTCAAGTAGTCTCTGAAACTTAATAAGGGATATATACTTGAAAATCTATGAGAAAATCAAAATTGTAGTAAGTAGAAAATCACGTAATATATTATATAATTCATAATTATAAGAAAGGAAAGAAAAAAGTATATATTATCGACATCAGTGGTTAACAAGTGGTCAATTGCAATAGATAAACAAGTAATTATTTTGGTTTCACCTCTGTCACGACTTCTTCATATATAATTTGCAATTGCATCCGTAGATCAGTAGCACACTTAATGGACTTTATGTCATTTACTAATCTTAAAACATTTAGCTATATTTGTTTACATTTTTGTATCTATTCACACATGTACACTTCTTTAAATTCATAGCACAAAAGACAAGGTTTTTTTTCCTACTTCACTTACTGCACTTTTGATAACCATCATTAAGAAGACAAATGATCATAACATTTTATATTGGAAAAAGAAAAAAGAAAAAAGTTAATTTTAGTGCCTAGCGAAGAAAACATGTTAAAGGCAAGTTGGTACGTAGGGGAATAGATTATAGTCTCTATTGTGATTTTTCAATCTTTTTAGGTGAATATTAGTTCACTAAACGTCTTGGCACAATATATATCTATATATCCAACTAGATAAATTAATCTAGTGTCGTGGGAATCGAATAATACGTGGGTCTGAATCGAGAGGCAGTTAACGCAAAGAAAGAGATTGATCAACAAACGAGATTCGTTTGGTAATGATAAGCCAAGCTTATGACCACAAATTAAATCAGTATTCTACCTTCAAGGAAAATTTGATGGAAAATCGAAAGTTATAGTTTTCACGAGTCATAATAATATAGCAACATTTTTTATAATTAATTTGGACACCTTTATATATATTATAATTCACGTTTCACGTGTAGGTCAAATTGGTGGTGTCACCCTGAATGGATTTATGGATAACGTCCTCAAAACCAAAACATAACACAGCAAATAAACACAAGAAACAAAAGACTTGCTCTGCGAATAAACACTTGCTCTAAAAGTGTTAACAAGTAAAGGAGGAGACTAGAAAGTTGGTGTTGCTCTGAATCAGAGCCTCTGATGTTATGTAATTTGATGAAATCCAATTAAACAACTTGCTCTGTTTGCAAAATTATGAGATTCGGAAAAGAAACAAGACAGTGAGAGGTACCCTAAATTCACGTTCCAATCATCTCTTCGAATGCAATTGTTGTCAAGTAACGGCTTATTCTGGCTGAACCACATAAAAACTTTATTGGAGGATAATCTCTAAACAATTCGTGCGAGTCTAGAAAACAAAGAAATCAAGGATTCGTGGTATATTTACAGATCAAAATGCAAACAAGAATACAAAAGACGTGTTACTTGTTCTTCTGATTTTGTCGAATTTTTAGACTACAAACAACAGATCCCTGCCTCCTTAAAGGAAACAAGTTATATGAAAAGGAGATAACAAAATACTTGTAGCTCTCTAATTCTCCTGTTGATTTTCTTCCCTCTTTTATTGAATCACAATATAGAGCAACCTTTCTGAGATTTTCTCTTCTTCCTCTTCTTGTTTTTGGGTGGCTGGAGAACTAGCTTGATAGCCGCATCAAACACGGCTTTTACATTCTGTTGGAAAAGAATGGATATTGTCGGCGGTTTTAGACGGGTTAAGATTAGACAAAGATATTGGAGTTTTTAGGTTTACCTGTTGTGTTTTTGCACTGCATTCAATATAAGCAGGCGCCCCAATCAGCTTCTTAAGCTCTTCACCCTATATTGATAAACATTAGAAGATGAAACATGAGGTACTTCAACACCCACGATTCAGTTAAGAAAAAAAGAGTATGAGAGAAAAAGGTACCTGAGCGGTAGAGATAGGCACAGCACCAGGGTGTTCGACAAAGAATTGCTTGTCATCTCGAAGATCTAAAAGAGAATTAGTCATCAAAATATCAGAAAAGAAGTCCCCAATAACAGAAAAAATTGGTAATCTGAGTTATCATAAGAACTAACCAAGCTTGGTTCCAACGAGGATGATGGGGACACCAGGAGCATAATGTCTCAGTTCAGGAACCCACTGAGAATCAAAAAATAAGAAACCAAATGTAGTATTCCATCAGAATCACTGAATGAGAACTGGGGGAAAAAGAAGACATATGTAAAAAATAGGAGAGAAGTTTCAGGGGACGAACAAAGGTCAAACCTTTTTAGAAACATTTTCATAGCTAGCTTTGCTGACGAGAGAGAATGCAAGCAAGAAGACATCTGCGCCGCGATAGCTCAAAGGTCTTAGTCTATTGTAGTCCTCTTGTCCTGTTTCCTCGAGTCAAAAACACAAATGACTCTCTGGAGAGTAAGAAATTCAAAAGACAAGAGAGAAGGATGAAATCAACGGTAACTTGCCTGCAGTATCCCACAACCCCAAGTTGATAGTGTTTCCATCCACAATCACATTGGCGCTGAAATTATCGAACACAGTTGGCACATAGTCCTGTCACATCGAAATTCCACTCACATTAGCCATAAAATGTCCTTCCAGAAAGTTATTTAACACACTTTATATGTTCATAATACAGACTAACACATCCCACAGAAACATGACTCTGGTCTATGAGCTAAAGGTCCTCAAAACTAAAACTAAGACTCTCACCAGATTACCAAAAAAAGAACAAGCCTTTGAGTAACTTACCTAGAAAATCTGAAGAATGTCTATATACATTATGATAAAATCAGACCATAGATTCAAACTCTGCCAGATATGAACACATCCCAGAGAAACATGACTATGGTCTATGAAGCTGGAAAATCTCAAATCCTATAAAGATCACTACAGTACAATCACTGAGCCAGAAGTCCACTAACTAACAATCCCACCAGATTACCAAAAAGAACAAGCCTTTGAGTAGCTTTCGGACCCAACAACAAATCCAGAAGAAGAAGAAAAAAAGGAGAAGCCTTTAAGCTGACCGTAGGGAAAGTGTTGCTGGTGTAGGAGATGAGCAGACAAGTCTTTCCGACAGCGCCGTCGCCGACGGTGACACACTTAATAAACCTTGAAGCACTCATATCTCTCTCTGCTTTCTCAGACTTCAAAACCCTAATTTTTCCAAGATTTGGGGATTTTGGTACTAGAGAGAGAGAGAGAGAGTGAGGTTCTTAAAGAGGTAGAAGACAAAGAACTCTCTTCCTGATACTCACTCGCTCACATCACATGCAAGGGACTTTGAAATTTCTCGGTCTTCTTCTTCTTCTACCTTTTTTTTGTTTTTCTTCTTTTTACAAAAGCTGAATTAAAATTAAATTCTTCAGCTGGTGCGTTCCCCAAAACAAGACCCTACACAAATTTATGGGCTGGGAATAAAATAACTTATTTGTACTTTTCACTAGGAGTACTTGTTTTCCCTCTAAAACTAAGCAGCCAACAACTTTTACCTCATTATATGAATAAACTACATGAACTTCTCAGTTGTCTCTAAATTTTGTTTTTGTCTTTCAGTAGTTCAGCATTTTGGGAACGAGCTGATTTGGTGAAGTTCATAAAGCTAGTTGATGTTTACGTGATTTTTTTTAATTAGAGGACGTTATTATTGGCTTAGTGAAGTTTAGGCCTGGGCGTTCGGATATCCGTTCGGGTTCGGATCGGATTTTTCGGATTTTCGGATTTTCGGATCTAGAGATATAAAATCCATTCGGGTATTTTAGAATTTCGGATCGGGTTCGGTTCGGATCCATCCGGATTCGGATCGGATTCGGATACCCGAATTTATACATAAAAAATGAAATTGATTAAATTTAAATAAAAATTAGTAAAATTTTGACAAATATAGCTAAAACTTTTCGAACATTTTACATATTTTTGATATTTTAGTTATTTTAGTCTAAAATTAATTCATATATTCGGATTTATAATTGTAATTTTTGATAAATAGGTTATATTAACTCTAAATATAATTAATATTCAGATATAGTTTATATTCGGATATTTCGGATACCCATTCGGATTTCGGTTCGGATCGGGTTCGGAGTCGGATTTTCGGATATAGAAGTTTATGATCAATTCGAATATTTTATCAATTCGGGTTCGGATTCGGATCGGATTTTTCGGATCGGATTCGGTTCGGTAATTCGGATTCGGGTAATATGTCCAGACCTAGTGAAGTTCATGTAATTTTCTTCCGTACATGACAATACACCATTCAAGCTGTTACATATAGGAATGATCATTTGGTAAACGTCGTATCCCTAGGAAATTTGCGGATGATGGCATCAGAATTTTATAACTATTTTTAACAGAGTAAAATAACACACACAAAAATAAAGAAAAAAAAAACTGATTTGTTACATAAAAGATCAGTTTTGAACTTTAAATTTAGCAAGGGCACATAAATGACTATATTTCTCGTTCTTCTCCACAGAGCTGAGCTCACTAATTTACACATTTTCTTTTGTTTAAATGATTAAGGTGAAATATTGTTGTTTCAGTCAATTAACAATAAACAATATTACTTGTACAGTAATTTATATAACTTCTCTACAATAAACGTTGAGAGACGCTAGAAAACTGTAAACGTAAGTCAATTTTTTAACAGATGATGGTGAAACTATCTTTTCAACCTGGCTAGTTACATCTGTTAAAACACTGATTGATTGTTTAAGAGAATCCGTTGTGGAAAATAAAAGAGAGGATTTGTTATGTGTTTGGCAACATAATAGGCGGAAAAATGGCTAGAACAAACTTCAAAAATAGAAAAAAATCAAATAAAAAAATCAAAAAGAAAATAAAAGGAGTTTGAAAGCTACAACGGTGGATTCTATTTCAGACGCGTAAAAATCTCTGAAACGTGAAAAATTGAGTGCGGGAGATTCTCTTATATCATTGTCTTTTTCCAGAGCCTGTTATTTGAGCTCTCCTTGTTTTTTATTCCTCCGACAAGGACGAGGTTCCAGGAGAACTTAGCTTCTTGTTCTACAATACATACAAAATTGATTCAAGAAAAAAGAAGAGAGTTTAATGAGAAAACATTATCTTCATCGATGGCTCCTAACGGCCGCTCTTGTGGTTCTCCTCTCGTCTTCTTCCTCATTCGCCTCCAAAAAAGAGGTGAAAAAGAAGACGAATAATAAGGAGGTGACTTATGATGGAACATCTTTGATCATCGATGGCAAAAGAGAGCTTCTTTATTCCGGCTCTATCCATTATCCTCGAAGCACTCCTGAGGTTTATATATTTCAATCACATAATCATTTGTTTTTTTTTCTTTCTTACTAGGTTCTTTGTATTGATATATAATTTTGGATTTTGTCTAGATGTGGCCAAGTATCATTAAGAGAGCGAAACAAGGCGGTTTGAACACGATTCAAACATACGTTTTCTGGAACGTACATGAGCCTGTACAAGGGAAGGTAATTAACATATAACATAACTATTTGTCAAATCAAGTCTATTCATACAACATGTAAATATATATATAGGATTTTTAGTGTCTTTTTGTTGTTGTTTTCATTAGTTCAACTTTTCCGGACGAGCTGATTTGGTGAAGTTCATTAAGTTGATTGAGAAGAATGGCATGTATGTGACATTGAGGCTTGGACCATTTATCCAAGCTGAATGGACTCATGGGTAATAAAAAATCATTAAACCTTTTTATTTTGGTTTTTCTTTTCTTAATTTTTCCCCTCTCAATGTTCTACGTGATTTGTTTTTGTATTAGAGGACTTCCTTATTGGCTTAGAGAAGTTCCTGGAATTTTCTTCCGTACAGACAATACAGAATTCAAGGTATTACATATATATATATATTAAAGAGATTAACAGATGTGACAACAACAAAAAAACCATTGCAGACACATACAGAGAGGTATGTACGGATGATACTCGACAAAATGAAGGAGGAAAAACTGTTTGCTTCACAAGGAGGCCCCATTATATTAGGACAGGTCACAAACAGAAAAACCCTAACACATATTCCTAATGATCTGAAAAAGTGTTACAATGTGAAGGGTTTTGTAACGAATATATCATGCAGATAGAGAACGAGTATAGCGCGGTTCAACGCGCATATAAACAAGATGGGGTGAACTACATTAAATGGGCATCTAAATTGGTCGACTCAATGAATCTTGGAATCCCATGGGTTATGTGCAAGCAGAACGACGCTCCTGATCCTATGGTAAATATGTTATACATGTCAAGATTATGTTTTGTCTGAAATGGAAGGAAATGTTTTTTATGGATTTGAAAAAAACATTGAGAATATTGACCTTGCGGTGACACAGATCAATGCTTGCAATGGAAGACATTGCGGTGATACTTTCCCTGGTCCAAACAGAGAAAACAAACCGTCTTTGTGGACCGAAAACTGGACTACTCAGTGAGTTTTAATCTTGTTACTCTTAGTTAAACAATGTAGGAACTTGAGATTCATTCGTAAAAGTGTTATGATCATGCGTATTGCCATTTAGTTTTATATGTATGTGATAAGTTCATGATTCTTAAAAAATATATATATATAACAGGTTCCGTGTGTTTGGTGATCCGCCAACTCAGAGATCGGTAGAAGATATCGCCTTTTCAGTTGCTCGATTCTTCTCCAAGAATGGAAGCCATGTGAACTACTACATGGTATGTATAATAAATAACCCTTTGAATTCGGATAAACCGTCATGGGAAAGATTACAAAAGATTAATGATTGTTTAAAATGGGTATCATGTTGTGTTATAAATCTTGTAGTACCATGGAGGAACTAATTTTGGAAGAACCTCTGCCCATTATGTAACCACTCGATATTACGATGATGCACCTCTTGATGAATTTGGTTTAGAGAAAGAGCCTAAGTATGGTCATCTTAAACATCTTCACAGTGCTCTTAACCTCTGCAAGAAACCACTTCTGTGGGGTCACCCTCGGACCGAGAAGCCTGGAAAAGATACAGAGGTATTACGATAGCATGTACAAAAGATTCCGAAATAATCCTACCTTTTTCGGAAATGAGTCAACTATATTTTGTTTGTGATTTACAGATTAGATACTACGAACAGCCTGGAACGAAATCTTGTGCAGCTTTCTTGGCTAACAACAACACCGAAGCTGCAGAAACCATTAAATTCAGGGGGAAAGAATACGTGATAGCGCCTCGTTCCATTAGTATTCTTCCAGATTGTAAAACTGTTGTTTACAACACTGCACAGGTGAAGAAAACATTAAAATTCCGGTTTATGCAAGCAAAAATGATAACAGAGTCTTTAACGCGTTGTAATCTATTTGGGATTGGACCAGATTGTTTCTCAACACACTGCAAGGAACTTTATGAAGTCTAAAAAGGCGAACAAGAAGTTCGATTTCAAAGTGTTCACTGAGACATTGCCTGGTAAACTCGAAGGTGATTCTTACGTACCCGTTGAGCTTTACGGTTTGACTAAAGACAAGACAGACTATGGATGGTACACGACAAGGTAAAAGACTCATTTAATGTGATTATATTATCAAAAAGGAAATTATACGATGAAGAGAGTCTTGAAGTTAATTTTGCTTTGCAGCTTCAAGATCCATGAGAATCACTTACCTAAGAAGAAAGGAGTTAAGACTCTTGTGAGGATTGCTAGTCTTGGACACGTGTTGCACGTTTGGTTTAACGGAGAATACATTGGTAAGAAATGTGTAGGAATGATGTAAAAATAGGAAAATGAGCTTTGAAGATGACCTTTTTTCTCTACTACTAGGAAATGGACATGGAAGCCATGACGAGAAGAGCTTTGTTTTCCAGAAACCGGTTGCACTAAAAGCCGGAGAGAATCAGCTTACTATGCTTGGTGTTCTCACAGGATTTCCAGTAAGTAACAAACATAATTCAACGTTTTTTAATTAATAGATAGATGAAGATATGTTTCATAAGTGGTTGGCGTTTCTGTTCTTACAGGACAGTGGATCTTACATGGAGCATAGATACACCGGTCCTCGTAGTGTTTCCATCTTAGGATTGAGTTATGGAACACTTGATCTCACTGAAAGCAGCAAATGGGGGAACAAGGTCTGAAATCAATTTTTTTTTTTCTAATTTCGCTGTAATTGATTTACAACATTGATAAAACATGTGCTTCTCGATCTTTAGGTCGGCATGGAGGGGGAAAGACTCGGAATCCACACGGAGGAAGGTTCCAAGAAGGTCAAATGGCAGAAATTCTCCGGAAAAGCACCGGGACTTACATGGTACCAGGTAATATAAATTAAAACCAAAAACAAAACAAAAAAATCAGACTACGTATATATAGAATGTGGTTGGCAACAAATGTAGAGATTTTGTAATGATTTCTGAACAACATTCTAATGAATGTGAAACATTTCAGACATACTTCGATGCACCGGAGAGCCTAAACGCAGCGGCGATTCGCATGAGTGGAATGGGAAAAGGGTTGATTTGGGTGAACGGAGAAGGCGTGGGAAGATATTGGATGTCTTTCTTGTCTCCACTAGGTCAACCTACGCAAATAGAGTACCACATCCCTAGATCTTTCTTGAAGCCCAAGAAAAACCTTCTTGTTATATTCGAGGAAGAGCCTAATGTGAAGCCTGAGCTCATAGACTTTGTAATCGTCAACAGAGACACTGTTTGTTCTTACGTCGGAGAAAACTACACTCCAAGTGTTAAACATTGGACTAGGAAGCAAGACCAGGTCCAAGCCATCACCGATAACGTGAGTCTCACTGCTACTCTCAAATGCTCAGGCACTAAGAAGATCGCAGCCGTCGAGTTCGCTAGCTTCGGAAACCCTATTGGTGTTTGTGGAAACTTCACACTTGGTACTTGTAATGCTCCTGTTTCAAAGGAAGTCGTTGAGAAGGTAAATATCAGATATATTACGTCTCTTCTTGTTGTATAATGTGTAGCTTGTTATAGAAGTAACTAACAAAAGAGAAACGGGTGCAGCATTGTCTGGGGAAAGCAGAGTGTGTGATTCCGGTGAACAAAAGCACATTCCAACAAGACAAGAAGGATTCATGTAAGAACGTTGTCAAGACGCTTGCCGTGCAAGTCAAGTGTGGTCGTGGCAAGAAGAAATGAGGGTATTTTTATGAATGCTTCATGCTTTGCGTTTAGTAGACCAATTTCAAAAAGTGTTGTGGCAACGTCGATTTTTTCGTTCTGTTTGTATTTGGTTTCTTAAATTTAACCATCGATATCCGAGTAAGATATTGGAATATGATCCGATCAAGAAACAACTACATATTGTTTATAACCAACCCTTTTAGTGAATGTTTCCTTTTGTTTGGTAGAAAATAACATTAAAATTCCCCGTATAATCGATGAAGAGTTTGTTCAGCTCACTGGTAAGCTTATGACAAAAAGTAATGTACGCATTTTTCGGAGGAACAAACAAACACCAACAAAATTTCAGAGGTAACATGCGCGCCGTTTAATAGATACATTATAGGCACGCATGGTGTTTTCCGCGGACAAAAATGACATGCAAGTCTTATGTGGACAAGCGGACCAATGAGATCCACCGAAGGATGTGGCTGAGTAACATCAAATCCTGTTTCCGATTGGGTGGTTTGGTTTATCTGTTCGGCCCGAACAAAAACACAAAAATCTTTCACCCCTTGACCACATTTATTCTCTCTTCCTTTTCCTTCACCATTTCGCAGACGAGTAGGAGGAGCTATGGCGGCACCGATTGTTGACGCTGCGTACCTGAAAGAGATCAACAAGGCTCGCCGTGACCTCCGCTCTCTCATCGCGAACAAGAACTGCGCTCCGATCATGCTCCGGTTGGCGTAAGTTTCCTAATTCCTTGGTTTTTCTTCGCTTTACTCTTGTGTTCCTGTGAAAACTCTGGATTATTTCCTCAAATGTTGTTGTGAAGATGGCACGATGCTGGAACCTATGATGCACAATCGAAGACCGGTGGACCTAATGGCTCTATCAGGAACGAAGAGGAGTGCAATCATGGTGCCAATAGTGGTTTGAAAGTCGCTCTCGATCTCTGTGGTGTGTGTTTCTCTTTTCCCTGCTTCTTGGGTTTAAGATTTTGACTTTAGTAATTGTAGATTCGCCTCATCAGTATGTGGTGTTTAGATTTGTCTCCTCAGTATGTGATGTTAAAAGATGCTTTCTTTCATGTTTCAGAGGGCGTGAAAGCTAAGCATCCCAAAATCACATATGCGGACCTGTACCAGGTGATTTCGAGTTCTACCTTTATCTATCATTACTACAGTGAGATTTTGGGATGTTTAGGTCCGAAATAACATCCCATAATCGAAACTGCGTAGTGCTTGTGTCTCATAGCCTCTTCTTCGGTCTGGTAGACTTGGTTGATTGTTGAACTGTGTCCTTACGGTCTCAGTTTATTGCAACAGAGGAGTGGCAATTTGTTCCAGGAAAACGATGCCAACTGTGATTTGGTTTACAAGAAAAATAGATTGTTGACTATGTTCTTCAAGTAGAACCTTTTATTTCTTGAAGTAGAAACTAAATTAAAGTAAAATATATACACTGATAGCTTTCAAACGACCAAGACGGATCTCCATGCTAGGGAACATGCTTCATGATCGACCAGATAATCTGCTTCCTGTATTATTTTGACAATGAATTCCTAAAGTTGGCATTACCAAGAGTTTTTGTGTAAGCTTTTCGGTTAGATTCTTCAAACTGTTAAACCATTGGTGTTATTCACTTAATACATGGACTGAATATGTAATTAAATCTTTAGTACTGTTTGTATTGTTGTTTGTCCATTTTTTTTTATATTAGGTCTTGCAAGGTCAGGGCTTAATATATGAATTCCCAAGAGAAGTGTACCAGATTATGGCATTCAAGCTTTGGATCTGGATAATTTACCTTTTAAGGTCATTTGTTTCAGCTTGCTGGTGTGGTAGCAGTGGAGGTTACTGGTGGACCTGACATCAGCTTCGTTCCTGGGAGAAAAGTATGTTTCCTCTTTTGTTATTGATACATGATTAACAGTTACACACTGAAGCAAATAAAAGTAACTGTACATTTCTTCCTGATAGGATTCGAATGTTTGCCCTATGGAAGGAAGACTTCCTGATGCTAAAAAAGGTACCATTTTTATTACAAACTTTTATTCTTTTCTGCTGAAACACCAATCATGGGATCGGAAGATCATCTCTATGAATATACTCTTCCCTTCGATCTGAAAGTTTGAAGTTGTGCCCTTGAATCTGTCTGTAGGTTTCCAGCATCTTAGAGATGTCTTCTACCGCATGGGATTATCTGATAAGGATATTGTGGCTCTCTCAGGGGGTCATACTCTGGTAAGTTCCATCAGTCACCTACTCTAATTCCTTCCCTTGTTTTCTAACAAATAAAAGGTATCCTTGTGCTTATGACCAATTTTGGGTGTTTAGGGAAGGGCTCATCCAGAGAGGTCAGGCTTCGATGGACCATGGACTCAAGAGCCTCTCAAGTTTGATAACTCCTACTTCGTGTAATTTTCATCTCTAATAGTCTTCTTTGTACTTTTTGATTTTCTCTGTGTTTGTGTTTCCATGATTAATTACTGTTTTTGTACCAGGGAGCTACTGAAAGGGGAATCAGAGGGCTTGCTGAAACTCCCAACTGACAAGACTCTATTGGAAGACCCCGAGTTCCGTCGTTATGTTGAGCTTTATGCTAAGGTATAATAAACTGGAACTCTTACCATTTGTTTCTTGTGTTGTTATGATGAGAGCAGAACTCAGTTTCGTTTATTCGTTTCACATTTTCACTGAATCCACAAGCATGCACAGAATCACAAACCAAACTATCTAGGATTTTGTTCTAGAGAACCCCACACGAATCCTAGTCACCAACAAATACGTGTGCCAGTTTGCTGTCAATGAAAATCAGCTTTTCTTAGAACTGCAAGTGGCAATCATGGCCAGTGCTTCTCTATGGCTTTGTTTCTTGATTATTGCAAATTTGATATTGATCTGCATATATCTATATGCTCCAGTAAGATAAGCAAAGCGAGAGTTGTCCTGTTTTTCTGTTGTTACCTGATATTTGACAAGCTCAGTTTGTGGTGACAGGATGAAGATGCATTCTTCAGAGATTACGCAGAATCGCACAAGAAACTCTCTGAGCTCGGATTCAATCCAAATTCCTCGGCGGCCAAAGCGGTTGCAGACAGCACAGTTCTGGCACAGGGAGCGTTCGGGGTTGCGATTGCGGCTGCGGTCGTTGCCTGTAGTTACTTTTACGAGATCCGAAGGAGGATGAAGTAAATGGAAAAAAGGAAGGAAAACAATAAAAAGACCCACGACGCACCGATTCTCTTATTTGGCATTAAAGAAACTATCAGTCATCGTCTATACAATTTGTAGTGCTGCTACAAGAACTCCTTTAATCCACGATCATACTATTTTGTAGTAAAAAAGACAAAGTTAACGTTTTGGGGGGTTAAACTTGGTTGTGAATTGTGATTCATGGCTGCGTTACTGTTCATTGCTACGTTGGTTACACGTCCATAATTATGATCAGATAACAAGATTTTGTGGATATCTACCAAAGATCGGTCGATACCTACAAAGTGGGGCATAACCTGAAACTGGACCTAACATAACATGTTAGGTTTCATTAGGTAGGAAGCTTCTTTAAAACTTTTTCTTCGTTCTTGTATATTTTCATTAGAAAAGGCAAAGAAATAATGTTGGTTGACAGTCGCCCACTTGATTGGCTCGGATTGGCATCTAATGGACGTAAAGCGTTTTTTTTTTTTTTTTTTTTTTGCGTCACCAAACTAGCTTTATTCTAGATTTTGTTTCTATTATAAATAAGTATGTAGTTACGTAAAAGAAAATATTTTATGGAGTGTGAAGATTTGTAACCTAACAATAACATACGTATAAAAGAAACTAAAAATAAAACATTTTAAGAGATCCAGTCTTATTGTGGATAGTTAGGAAATATCTGTTAGATGTTGCACTCTGTATTGGTGGTACCCATTTTGGGTATGTATACATTTCAAAAGTTGTTTATTTTAATATTTGTTTGGTGTGTGGACAACAAATCACATGTATACTCTATCCAATTTCTTTATTGCTGATAAAATTAAATACTCTATTATGTCGGTAGCAGTTCAGTGTAAATGTACACACCATCAAACCTACCAAACTCTTTAAGATTGTCTTTCAGGTATCCAACAAACTCTTACCAACAAAGCTACGTTCCTTTTCTACAAAAAAAAAAAGAACTCCAAACAAATTTTAATAACCATAACTATTTATGATATGTTTTTATCGATACTTACTACAAAAGGATCCCAATAGCTATTTAAAAAAAAAAAAAAAATCGGCTCAAGAATGTTTGTTAGTTTATATCGTAAACCTGAGTTACACTGAATTAATCTACCGGTTAAAAAATAATTAACTAAATCATATGAGGCAGTGATAATTAAGATGTTTATTTTGTAGGGTGACTTAATGCTTTTTTTGGTTAAAGGAACGGACACATTTCGTAACGAGAACTTCAAAACTGCCCGTTAATATTTAGCTCTCGTTAAGACAAAAGGAATGTTCACGAGTGTTTTAAAATAATTGTATGCAAACAGATCATATCAGACTAATTGATATATAGAGTTTCGATCCAATGATTTATTCCATGATAGGCTTGCGAAAAGTTTTTGTCAAGCAACCATTTTTTTTTTTTTTCAAAATTAGGTGGACGTTACAATAATAGGAAACCTTGAATTAATGACGAAATGGTAAAAAAGGATTAAGGATTTGTATTTGGTAGTTGGGAAAGTTAAAAAGGTCGCGTGTTAGGGGAAAATCATTAAAGGAGAAACCGAGAAAGCAGGTAGAAATCCACTCTCTATTTTTGCATCACATCACTACAAACTCCACGTGAGGATTCACCTTCAACACTATTTTTTCATGACATTTTTAGTTTTTGTAGATATCATTTTTAGTTTAGGGCTCTTTGCTTATTCTTTTTTCAAAAACTGTACATGGAACTCCTTACTCCTGATAGGGAGAATAAAGTTGTTTATATGATTTTAGTTTTGTAATTGTATCTATCATTGCTTTTGTTAAAAAAAAAAAAAATCAGTGGAGCTTTGATAGTGAAATGCAGATACTTTTTTTTTTTTTTTGAAATGTAGATACTTTAACTTAATTCAAATTTCACAAAAGGATCTGAATACGTATTGTTTATCGACATCACTAACATGTTTTTTTTCTTTTCTGGAACTCCCAACTAACATTTTAAAAACTATTGGTTTGAATATTCTACTTTGGATGCTCCTTGCAGCATCCTTACCAAACTCACAATGACAAATATTATTTTCTCATTATTGTAACATAAATGTCCATCATACTTTGTCCCAAAAAAAAAATTTCCTTTGAAATATATTACTTTTACCATCAAATCTTACATTACCTTTCTTAATATTACATTGTCATGTGAGTTGTGATAGACTATGTTTACATTTTGAGACCAAGTCAAGTGGCAAACTTGTGGTCGTGTGTAGTAGTAAAATCCTTTGAACAAAAAACGTAACACCGTAAGCGTTTACACACATGTTAGATTCTCACTCGAAAGTCAATAATATTTGTTGTGTGGTTAACAATTTCTCATAAAAGTATACTTATAGAAACTCTGTTGGGAATAGTAAAGTACAAGAGAACGCACGTCGCCATTCAAAACTCGAACGTGTCTATACGTTACATAATCACAGCTACTAGGCTAAGTACAGTTAGACTCAGGTTTGAAGAGAACTTAAATGCTCCTACAGCGTTTTCCCATTGAGATAGTGAATAAGAAGATCGTGTGAATATTGCAGTTTTGATCCAAAAACTAAAACAAATTTAAACACTATTAGAAATTTAAATTCGAAGAAAAAGAAGAAGAAAAAAAAAAGAGAAATGAGAAAGGGAGCCCACTAGCCACTCCTTCAAACGTGTCTTACCAACTCTCTTCTAGAAACAATTTAGGCTTTTTTCACCTTCTTCCTCTCACCTTTCTCTCTCTCTAAAACATTTCTCCATAAAACCCTAATTTCATCATCACAAGAATCAGAGGAAGAAGATGGGGAGGTCTCCTTGCTGCGAGAAGGACCACACGAACAAAGGAGCTTGGACTAAAGAAGAAGACGATAAGCTCGTCTCTTACATCAAGTCTCACGGCGAAGGTTGTTGGCGCTCTCTTCCCAGATCCGCCGGTCTTCTCCGCTGCGGCAAAAGCTGCCGTCTCCGTTGGATCAACTATCTCCGGCCTGATCTCAAGAGGGGTAATTTCACCCTCGAAGAAGACGATCTCATCATCAAACTACATAGCCTCCTCGGCAACAAGTGAGAGTCACCACAAACCCTTTCAACAAAATCCTCTGTTTCTTATGCTCTGTTTTTACATTCTTTTTTTTTCTTTTTCAGGTGGTCTCTTATTGCGACGAGATTACCAGGAAGAACAGATAACGAGATTAAGAATTACTGGAATACACATGTAAAGAGGAAGCTTTTAAGAGGAGGGATTGATCCCACCACTCATCGGCCCATCAACGAGACCAAAGCCCCTCGAGATTCGCCTGAGTCCAGAGAAACAGAGGACTCGCTTGTGAAGATTCTCTCTTTCGCTCCCCAGTTGGAGAAAAATGAAAGTTTCGGGGATGAGAGAGATTATCAGAAGGGACTGGTTTGCAAAAACGAGAGAGTTGAGTATTCGGCTGTTGACGAAGGATGCTTAGATTTGAATCTTGAGCTTAGAATCAGCCCGCCATGGCAAGACCAACAGCAACATCATCAGACGAAACTCCGGTTCGGGACAGAGAAGTATATGTGCACTGCATGCCGTTTCAGGTTGGGAAACGGCAAGGAGTGTAGCTGCGATAATGTGAAATGTCAGATAGAGGACAGTAGTAGCAGCAGCTATTCTTCAAGCGACATTAGTAGTAGCGTTGTTGGTTATGACTTCTTGGGTTTAAACACTAGTGTTTTGGATTTTAGCAGTTTGGAAATGAACTGAAATTAAATGTAACGTAATGAAATATACTAAGAAAATTATTGAAAGCTGTGATATTAACAATCTTAACATACTTTTTATTCTCTAATTTCATCTTTACTTCCGTTCTTTTTCATATCATGGATACTCTACGTGAATCAAATGTATAACCTTGGCCTTAATTGAAACAAAATCTTGCATGGTTCTGAAGTTCAGTAATAAGTTAATTTTTTTTTTTAGTCTACGGTCTACCACAAGATGTAACAAAATTTCAAAGTTTTAGGGATTAATGCTTACTTGGCAAGAGATTTATTCAGATTAGATCCCGAGTGCGTTTTCGATTTTGACTATAAATTGAATTCTTTTGGAGTAACAAGAGACAACGTAAAAGCCAAACCCATGCTTGACAAATGTCGTTGGTTATTCCCAAGAGATTTGACATTTCAAGGAAGTGGATAAGCTATGTAAGGATGAGAAGCGTGAGAACTATTGAAAGGGTATTACTATTATTAGTGCATGTTTCTATTCATCGCACCTATTTCGTTTCCTCGTTATTAATAGATTAATACAACGAATACAATGTGTATGTGTTAGTACAATGTCGTTATCAAGTGAAAGTGTTTTTCACTCGAATTAACAAAGAAATATTTTTAATCGAGAGTTTCACTATCAGTCTATCACCATATTTCCAAAAAAAATACGAATAATATCTAAAGACATTAGTACAAGTAGATATGGTGTCGACTTTTTTGAAGAATTTTCAACTTTAGCGGTCACACACAAAAGAAAAGGCAGAGAAGTTAAGCAGGACTCTGGTTCAATGAGATTGTTGCTTCTAAAAGGAAATATGTATATATAAGATCCAACACTTCGAAAAATGTGAGAAGTACATCAAAGATCAAACGATATCATAATATATAAGATGAAAGAGGTCTAGCGATTTAACCTAAAAAGATTGTGTTTTGTTTTCTGCGTCTGTTTTCAAATATCTTAAATGTTTGAACAGATAAGGCGATTCAACTTTAATCTACTAGTCAAGGCTACTATACTACTCCAAACGTCTCTGCGTAGATTTCAGCTGCAACTTTAAACGTACTAGAAAGAGTTAAAAGGGTAAAATAAACAACAATTCAAACGAAAAATAAATAGCAAAAATTATTTTTTTTTCAGAAAACAAGATATATGCATGTAGCGAAACATTGTAAAGTAAACACTTAGTATTTGAGTAAGAAAATAAATATAGTCTTTATAGTTTGTACCTACTTGGATCCTGATAGATCAGTAGACCATTGGATGGCTCGAGATATCGTCAAACGAAACATTTTAAACACTTATTCGAGTAAAGAAAGTCTTAGGTTTTGTTTCGGCCTACTAAAAACTAGTATAAACTAGCAGCCCAACTGCCCAAGGACAGCTTCTGGGCCTTTTTATATTGGAACTTTCTACTGGGTTCCTGGTCATCTGTGTTAACCTATAGTCCTAATAAATACTTATGATAGCAGAATGTCACGGACTGATTCCTCTTGAATCGAACCGCGCGGCCTTAGGTGCTTTCCGCCTCTTACGGATACCTGAGTCAGCCTATCTCAACTCGGACCTTAGTCCTAAAGAGGGAAACTTTCGAGAACTTAGAGAAGAAGACTTGTATATTGCAAATGTCTGGATGGATTTACAAATGAGGGGTTCACCCCTATTTATACAAGTGCCTCCACAAATCAACGGTGGAGATTAATTCGATCTAACGGCTAATATTAACTCTCTAGATCTTTCCACACTTCTCTACACTTCTCTACACAACTCTAAGTTAATCTACAAGCTTCTAGAAAACTTCTTTGGACCGGCCCAATCCATCAAGTAAACTTTGGGCTAAAATTGGGCCGTGACATCCTCCCCCACCTATTGCGGAGACGTCCTCGTCGCCGAGTACTCCTTCAGCTTCTCGCGGAACTGCCACAGATCTTCTTCGAGCTCCCATGTCGCTTCCGACTCCGGCAATCCCTTCCACTTGATCAGAAACTGAGTTTGTCGCGGCACGCCTCGCTTCCTCACTTCCTTCTTTCCGAGCACTTCTCCAATCTCCTTATCATATGACTTGGTCACAACAGGCGGTGCTCGGCTCGATATTCTCCGGCTTTGATCTTCCTCGTCCCGGTGGTAAGGTTTCAGCATGCTTACGTGAAACACCGGGTGGATCTTAAGTGAGTCCGGCAACTCCAGTCGGTAGGACACCTTCCCGACCTTCGCCGTTACTTCGAACGGTCCCTCATATCTGCGGACTAAGCCCTTGTGTAAGCTTCGAAATGCCTTAAACTGTTGAGGAAGAAGCTTCACAAAGACTAAGTCTCCCACCGAATACTCAGAAGGGCGTCTCTTCTCATCCGCCCACTTCTTCATCCGCTTTCGGGACTTTTCCAAGCAAACTCGCGCCAGATCAGCATGCTCCTCCCATCCTTTGGCCATCTTTAACGCTCCCGGACTCTTCCCTTCAGTAACTGGATTCACCAAGGTGTTCGGGGTCAAAGGTTGTTGCCCCGTTGCCAGCTCAAAGGGACTCCGTCCAGTCGACTCATTCCTCTGCAAGTTATACGAGAACTGGGCAATGTCCAGCAACTTAGCCCAATCCTTCTGGTTTGCACTCACAAAGTGTCGAAGATAGCACTCCAACAGCGAGTTCACTCTTTCCGTCTGTCCATCTGTCTGGGGGTGAAAGCTTGTCGAGAAGTTTAAATTTGTTCCGAGCATCTTGAATAGCTCGGTCCACAACCGCCCAGTAAAGCGGGGATCCCGGTCACTCACAATGTTCTTCTGTAATCCCCAATACTTCACCACATTCTTGAAGAATGCTCTTGCCGCCTCTTCCGCCGTGCAGTCCCGACTACAAGGCACGAACGTCCCATACTTAGAGAATCGGTCCACGATCACCAGAATGGACCCAAACCCTTCAGACTTCGGCAAGGCACTTATGAAATCCAAGGAAACGGATTCCCACGGTCGTTCTGGGATCGGCAAAGGTTCCAGCAAACCCGCCGACTGCTTGTTCTCGGTCTTGTCCTGTTGGCAAACAAGACAAGTCTTCACGTATAGTTCAACCGTGTCTCGCATCCGTGGCCAAAAGTAAGCGGCCTCAACAAGCGCTAACGTCCGTTTTTGCCCCGGATGTCCAGCCCATCGAGTGTCATGGCACTCCCGGATTATGTCTCGACGGAGACTCTCCCACTTTGGCACATAGATCCTCCGACCTTTAGTGAAGAGTAGTCCGTCTTCCACCCAAAACCGGTGGGTTTTTCCTTCTCTGGCCAGCTTCATCAGTTCTTGAGCGACCGGATCTCGTTCCAAACCTTCACGAATCCGCCCCAAGATACTTCCTTCGGCCATACTTATCGCCGCCAGTTCTGCCTTTCTACTCAGCGCATCAGCCACCACATTTGCCTTTCCTGGCTTGTACTCCAGCGTGTAGTCGAACTCGGCCAGAAAATCTTGCCAACGAGCCTGTTTTGGCGACAGCTTCTTCTGAGTCTGAAAATAACTCGTGGCCACATTGTCTGTCTTCACCACAAAGTGTGATCCCAGTAGGTAATGTCTCCACACTCGCAGACAATGGACTATGGCAGTCATTTCCTTCTCCTGGACCGTGTACCGCCGTTCCGTCTCATTCAACTTCCGGCTCTCAAAGGCAATCGGATGACCTTCTTGCATCAACACCCCTCCGATCGCAAAATCAGAGGCATCCGTGTGTAACTCGAAAGGCAACTGGAAGTTAGGTAAGGCCAGAACAGGTTCTGAACTCACCACAGCCTTCAACTCCTCAAAGGCTTCTTGGCAACGCTCCGACCATTCCCACGTTTGCTTCTTCTTCAGCAGATCGGTCAAGGGCGCAGCCTTCTTCGAATATCCCTCGATGAACCGGCGATAATAGTTCACAAGGCCAAGAAACGATCTTAGCTCGGTCACTTTCGTCGGAGCCTCCCACTCCTTAATCGCCTTCACCTTCGGTTCATCCATCTTAAGGCGTCCATGTCCAATAACATGCCCCAAGAACTGGACTTCTTCGGTGGCAAAGGTGCATTTTTCTCTCTTCACGAACAGTTCATGTTCCCGCAGCACCTTGAAGACTGTCCGCAGGTGCTCGACATGCTCGGCCATCGAATTACTATAGATGACAATGTCATCCAAGTAGGCTACCACGAACCGATCCAAGTAAGGTTGCAAGATCTGATTCATCAGGGTGCAGAACGTGGCTGGGGCATTTGTGAGACCGAAGGGCATCACCAACCATTCGAAAGATCCGTATCGGGTGATGCATGCGGTCTTTGGTTCATCACCTTCGGCAATCCGGACCTGGTAGTACCCCTTCTGCAAGTCCATCTTGGTGTATACTTTTGCCCCACCCAGCCTGTCAAACAGATCAGCAATCAAGGGAATTGGGTAGCGGTTCTTGATGGTTACCTTATTGAGTGCTCGGTAGTCCACACACATCCGCAGCGAGCCATCTTGTTTCTTTTGAAACAGCACCGGAGCACCATAAGGAGCTTTCGATGGTCTAAGCTTCCCCGTAGCTAGCAACTCATCGAGCTGTTTCCTCAATTCCTCAAGTTCGGAGGGAGCCATGCGATAAGGTGCCATCGCTGGGGGTTTGGCACCCGGCTCCAACTCAATCCGATGATCCACCTCCCTCCTAGGTGGAAGCTTATCCGGCAACTTAGCAGGCATCACATCTTTATGTTCTTCAAGGACGGCTTCAATCTCCGGGGGAATAGGCTTAACGCCTTTTCCCTCGCCATCCACCTTCATCACAGCCAAGAACGTTGGTTCTCCCTTCTTTACGCCCCTGCTAAGCTGTATGGCCGACAACTGTTTCGGCCCATCATAATCCTCACCCACGGTCGGAATCATGCATTGAGAACCCTTCTCAAGGATGCAAACCGTGTCTAATGCAGGTATTGGTATAGCATGAACCTGCCTCATGAAGTCCTGTCCTAGGACAACTTTGAAATCATCCATCGGCACTACCGAGAAGTTCACTGGACCAACCCATTTGCCCAGCTTCACCTCTACTCCTCGAGCCGACCCTTGAACCGGTTGGGCTTTAGTGTTGATCGTCTTCATCGAGCCCTCCCGCTTGTTCCATCGCAGCCCAAGTCTCTTAGCTTCATCATCAGCGATGAAGTTATGTGTGGCTCCCGTATCCACCATTGCTCGGGCTGTCTTCCCGTTGATCCGAGCCTCCACGTACATCAATCCCTTACTCGACGTTTTGGCTTCCGGATTAGCTTTCAGCGCATTCAGGAGTTGTAAGGACCCCATCTTCGCAGCTATTTCCTCTTCTTGCTCAGCATCGTGTTGTTCGACGATCGCTGAGAGTGAACCCAGCTTCGGACATTCCTTCATTTGATGCGGTCCCTTGCACACAAAGCATCCGCCTTTAGGTACGAAGGA